>BRKX01000013.1:19200183-20448903 GCA_026008535.1 Perilla frutescens
TGGATTTTGCGAGGGGAGTAGGCCACATTATGTAATAGAATATCATCTACAGAAAATCAAAGAGGTTCTAATTTACACCTCTTTGTGTAAAATTAAAAGAGTAATTTGAAGTTTACTGATAACTTGCATGCTATTATATATCTATCTATGCTCTTCTCTCTATCTCTGCGATTCTAGTATAATCATCAAGATCAGAGTAAGAAAAATCTGATCACATGATCTATGCACTCTCTCTCTCTCTTTCTGTATATTTTTTTTTTGGATGAATATTTTGAAAGCATTGATGATGATTGAGGTAGAGATATTTTCTTCAAAGACATATGACTATTGTTCAATTGATTTTGAAGGATTACATCTTTCTTGTTGAAATATCACAGACATAGTTTTCAATGACGATTGAGACAGGTGACTCGTTGCGATGAGTCTGTATGATGTTGCTGGTGTAGTTGCAAGATCTATTAAAATTATCTCGTCAATCTTCATTGTATTTGTTAGATTGTGTTGAATTATTATCAACATTCATGATTTATTTCGTTTTGCAATCTCTTTTATTGAATGTATTTGTTTACATTAATATCGAATTTCGTTAGCATCGTAATTAAGTCAGGTTAGAATTATGTTATTATGGTTTTACCATCGCTCATTGGTATATAACAATGTCATTGTATTCTTTAGCATGATTTATAATGGAGTGTTATTATATTTTTTTTAATTACAATTTTTTATTGAATGCATTTGTTAACATTATTATCGGATTTTGTCAGCATCGTAGTTGAGTCATGTTAGCATTATGTTATTATGGTTTTAACATTATTAATTGATATATTAGCAGTGCCATTGTATTATTCTTTAGCATGGTTTATAATGGATTATTATTGTTATTGTTATTATTTTTTTAAGTAGATGCATATACATAGAAAGTAATTAGTGGAAATGGGCCAAACTAACCAGTCAAACTTTTAAAAAACTTAATTTAGCCACTAACTTTTAAATATATTTTATCTAGCCAGAATCACTAAAATACCCTTATATTCGTTTTACAAAAGAAACCATATTTCAATTCCCGCACCATTCAACCATCATTCACATTTCACATTTTGAAATGAGATTTTGAAAAAAATTTCTCTCTCTTCTACATCTCATCTTCTTCAACATTAATGGAATCTGCAATACTGATGAAATCTGGAAGAAATCATCGACTACTCTGGAAGTTTTCTCCAAATCATCGACCACTCTAGAAAAAATTTTCTTCACAATCTCATCTCTCTCTCTCTCTCTCTCTCTCTCTCTCTCTCCAGATTTCTCCAACAACGAGCCGTCGACCTCCGAAAATTCAAGAGAAGAAATAGAAAATTCTTCCCCAACGTGTGTATATTTCAGATCTAATTATTAATAATATTGTTAGATTATTCGGTGTTGTTTGTTTTTTAAGTTTAATTTTGGGAAACAATTGATTCGAAGATTTTTCTACACATAATGGACATGCTTTGACAATAGAAGTACTTAAAAATCATCACTAATATAGTTGATGTTTGAAAATCTGGAAAAAATTAAGTATTTCTGCAACCTTTGAAATATCTGAAAAAATAAAGTTCTTAACTGCACAGTGGAACTGCGCGCGAGCCTTAGTGCACAGTCGATGTGCATGTCCGCCACATGCGCGCACCTAAGGCCCAATTATCAACTGTTGTTCTACCGATGCCCGAAAACTATCAACCGATGTTATGCTGATGTTTGCAGATGTTTGCCAATGTATTCTGCCAAGGTCTGCACACGCACGCATGCTTGTGCGCGTATGCCTTATGCGCGCAGTTAAGAAGAAAATTGCGTGCACCTGAGTCCAAAGTATCAACCGTTGTTCTGCCGATGTCCAGAAATTATCAACCTATCTTGTGCCGATATCTGCAGATGTTTGCCGATATGTTATGCCGAGGTCTGTGTGCGCGCATGTTTTGTGCGCTCATGCCTTGTGCGTGCATGCTTGTGCGCGCAGTTAAGAAGAAAATCGTGTGCACCTGAGGCCAAATTATCAACAGTTGTTCTACCGATGCCCAAAAATTATCAACCGATGTCACGCTGATGCCTGCGCGCATGCGCATGCTTATGCACCCAGTTAAGAAGGAAATCGCGCGCACCTAAGGCCAAATTATCAACTGTTGTGCCACCGATGCCCGTAAATTATCAACCGATGTCATGCCGATGTGTTCTGTCGATGTCTACGTGCGCACATGCTTTGTGCATGTAATTAAGAAAATCGCGCACACTTGAGGCCAAATTATCAACTGTTCTGTTGCCGATGCCCAAAAATTATCAATCGATGTTATGCCGATGTCTGTTGATGTCTCTGCGCACATGCTTTGTGCGCATATGCTTGTGCGTGCCGGGTCTTGAGCGCATTTAAGAGCAATCCAGCATACAGTTAAGAACAAACTTACTTTTTTTTTGTAAATGTTGAACTTCAGTGCTCACTGGACTAGGTCGACATGGTCAAACTACGACAAGAACTATGATCCAAGAAATGAAAATTAACGATGAAGATGAAGATTGACGATGAATATGAAGATGAAAAACAGATCTGAAGTGTGATGAGTAGGGGGTAGGTGGGATATTTTAATTCTTTTTAATGTCTAAAGGGCATTTTGGTCCAAAGTGGCTAAAAAATATGTTTAAAACTTACTGGCTAAAATAAGTTTTTTTAAAGGTTGATCGGCTAGAAAAAAAGTGGGCTCAAGTAATTATGTGGTGTAGCATTTTTAATTGATAAGTTAGCACAACAAAAAGTGAATGCTTTTTGATGCTTTACTTTAACATTATATAAATGATATGCTATGAGATACTTCCATTTAAAAATCTGACAGCTAAAGTGTTAGTCATAATAATGAAAGAAGTTTCAGAGTTTTGATGAGATGTCAGAAACTAACGAAAACTGATGTCAAAAGAACTAAACTGAAAGTTGAACTGAACTGAACTCAGTCAAACTAATTGAAGGCAGAACTGATTTCAAGTGAAGGCACCAACTAAGTCCACCCAAGAACTAAACTGAAGTGATGGCCACTAAATAAGCCCATCACGGAACTGAACTGAAGAGTCTCACAACTGAAAGAATAAGTACTCTCAATGGAGTTTTTCCAAACTGAAGAACGCCGACTGAGCCGCAACAAGCAACAGAGATTCTGACATGGCAAATCAACTCAAATATAAATGTTGGACATTCTGAGTTCAGTAACGGTCTCCTTCACCAACCCGCAAAAGGACTCATTAAACTCAAAGATGACCAGCGGTCATATATGAGCCGCCGCTAAAGAAACTCTCCATCTAAGTATGAGCCGCCGCTAAAGAAACTGCCGCCGCAATAGCTACCTGCTGGAGACTGTAAGTGTGAGTTGTCGAACCAACTAAGGTAATAGTATAAAGAAGCTCATTTTTACTAGGTTCAACTCTTTATTTCATTATATAATTTGTAACGATAATATCAAGTTATATAGTGAACTACTCTTCAAGTTAGAAGGAAAAGAGGACGTGGAAGTTTTAAGGCTTCGAACCTCTATAAAAAAATCATCATGTGCGGTACTTTGCTTTATCTGATATATCCTTAAGATTGTACACAACTACGCACTGCACACAAACTGATTATCTTAACTGAAAATATCATTTATCAACTTAAAGCTTAAAGCTAGTCGGGGCCCTAGTTATTCCGAATTTAAATTCAATTTGAAAAAGAGTTTAT
Organism: Perilla frutescens; assembly: GCA_026008535.1. Lineage (NCBI taxonomy): Eukaryota > Viridiplantae > Streptophyta > Magnoliopsida > Lamiales > Lamiaceae > Perilla > Perilla frutescens. The sequence goes on from BRKX01000013.1 coordinate 19,203,911, forward strand.
TCAACCCCCCTTCTAAACTCCATTAGACTCGTTTGAGATAATCATAAAATTTGCATATGTCAATGCTAACCATAATTTCACCGCTGTTATTACTTTTACCTTATGTATATCATATTTTTCTAATGCTAAACAAGAGCAATGATAATGTTAACACTATCGTATGATAATGTTAATACAACAAAATTATAACATCGTTATTCATGGTTGGTTTATAATATTCCATATAAGTTTTTGTCTACTAGTAACATTAGTTATGATAATGCTAAATGAGCAATCATAATGCTAACACTATCGAACGATAATACTAATACAATAAAATTTTAACAACATTGTACATGGTTGATTAATAATGTTCTTGGCAAGTTTCTTTTTTTGCTAATTCTAATATTAGTTATGATAATGCTAAAATAAGCTAAGATAGTGCTAAAAATGGTGAACAATAATGATAATAATTTAAAAAATGTAAATCAGACAGTCCTAACATCGTTGTTCATCGGCTAAGTTTTACTTGTTCATGGAAGTTTCTTGATGCTAACAAAACAAAACAAAATTGATAATTCATCATGAAACAAAGCTAATAATGTTCGTTCATAATTAGATTTTATATGTTCCGTCAAGTATTGTTATACTAACAGTACAAAATAAACTGATAAATCGTCATGAAATAATGTTAAATATTTTGTGAATGCTAGATATTTTTTCATAATGCATATAGCAATAGTCTCATAATGTTAGCATCATCAATGTTGATATTAGCATTATTAGTGCTTATATTAGTATCACCAATGTCTTCGTTGGTATATGATTCTATTTCTATTAGGACACGCCTAAGAAGTCTTTTTTTTTACCTTGACATTGACAAAATTATGAAGATGCCACCATGTTTTTATTATGCTCCTTTTATTTACTGTAATGTCAACTCTAAAATATATTCATATGTAACTAGTTACCTTTAATCAAACTCAGGTAAGTCATAACCTTGTATCTCTCTTGAGTTAGTTAACTCAAGCTACCGATTGCTCTGAATAGCATCTTGTTTGTGATATCCAAGAGAACACCGTATTCTTATTTCAGATCAGTTTTTGCTGTCGTGAGATTGAATGGTTTGTTGCAGGTGGGGGCTCTCCACTCTATCCAGTAGGCTTCTGCAGGGGCCTTCAAGTCTTGAACTCTTGAACCGGTATCTGGAAGCTTGAAGATGTTCCTAATTGTGCTCTGAGTGACATTGATAGGTTGATTTTGTACCTTGGATGACACTATTTTTCCATCTCCAGTGATTTCCGCTTGTCATAAGAATTCACTCACTAATTCTTGTCTAAAGAATCTTGGTGGTGTTTCCAGATAATAGAGAATTCCAAATTTGTGTAGATTCGTAAGGAGTGTGGAGTTCCTTGAGGAATCTAAAATTATATGAAGTTTCTTTCTATCAAGAAACTTATCTCTCATCATTTAGTTTTTGAAGGTTTAATGGAATTTGGATGAATTGGCCATTTGGAGCGTTTGAGATTGAAAAATTTTTGATATGATTTTTGAGAGGTTCTTTTAAGAGATTTCCTTTCTTTGTTTGAGTATTTGGAAGGGATAAGGCTTTATCTGAATCCTTACAATCTGTTGGCTAGTTTGTTGTTCTAAGTACAATACTTGCAATTTCGTGTTTTGAGTCAATGGCAATTAATGAGAGAGAACACGTACTTTTGGACAATAGTAAAAATTTCAAACAAAAGCTGATTCATCACATATTTGATTTTCAAAGAAGTGAAATCATGTGATTAAAGTTAATCAGCTTTTCAAAAGAAAATTACAAGGATATAATTAAAGATCTAATTGCTTTGACTATCCTTCAATTTTTCTCCTTATCGGTTTTCTGCCTCTTGGCTGGTGGTTGAGCTGGCTCTCCCACTCCTTCACTTGTTGGCCCTTCAGTTTCACCCTTTGCTAGACTGGTATGACTTTGTAGTTAAGCTATCAGTTTGGAGTTCAACTAGGTTGTCTCTTCAATCTTATGAATTTGTCTTTGAAGAGACTGAAGTAACTCTTCATGGAGCGCAGTGAACTGAGCCGCTGATTGGAAGCCCATGCCTTCATCTTGATAGAGCTCTATTTGAGATTCTACCTCTCCACCTTGCTCAGTCTCCATAAGCTCTTCACAATGTATGGTATAAGACTGGGGATTTAAGTTCCAGTTATATTTTCAACACTGATCAACTTGTCTTGCAGCTGATCTGACTGATCCTCTTGATGGTCAGGTGAGTCAGAAATCACTTAAATTTCCTCTTTAGCTAGAGGAGTTAGCCCTTCGAAGGTTAACTGCCTTGCAACTGATGTTATAGCTACTTATTTTGAACCGAAAGCTTCTTCAGTTCTGGTTTGTAGTTGACTAATTGTAGCTTCATCATTTTGCTCTGTCTCCTTTTGCTTTGATTGTGACTGATGATGTAGTTGTTGTTATTGCTATTGATGTTGTTGTTGCCTTAACAACAGTAGTTGATTAAGCATACATTGCTGTTGTACTTGGGGGTTTTTTCATTGCTGTTGTTGTGCATTATTTTGTAAAATTGGAAATCGTATTCCCGTTCTTTGGAGGAAGTCATTCATGACTTCTTGAATGGAGTTTTCAGCTGGGTTATTGTGATGTCGTCAAATTGCGAGCATCTTTCTCTGTATTGTGATGGGCACTTGTTCATGTGTCACTTGGTCTGCCCATCGCATACTCCATTCTTCATCTCTCCTCCAGAAGCTCATTCCATGTAATGATATTAACAAAAAAATTGCTTCTGAATTAAAACAATGTCTCCACAAATACCAGTAGCAATACCTGGTGAGAGCTTATAGAGAGCTTCAATCCGAATTACGTCTTCAATGAAGTTCTCCGTCATGAACTTGACCACTTGTTCATCAGCCCAGCATTTGACGATTTCAGCTCTTGATAGTGCTCAAATATTTTCTTCAGTTTCAGCCATGGGAGGGCACGTTATTCGAATATAATCAGTGTCTGAGTCTCTATATGGGAGTCCCCTTTTTGGCACTACATCATCTTCCTCCTGGCTGTAGGGAGCCATATCATAGACCTTTATGTTGTGCGGATGAAGCTCAGGCTGTGTTCGTGGACCGATTTGCTTCTTCTTTTCCTTCAATTGAGTCTTCACTTGTCCTTTCTTCACTTGATTAACTACTCTTCTGAAAGGCTGTGGCGGTTGAACTGAACAAATTTTAGTTCCGGTTAGAATTTTAGTTACGGTTGAGATTTGAACCGATCCTTAACTACTGTAGTGGTTTTGCATTGATAGGCATTCCCATCATTTGATTAAGTGGAATGTGATCATGTAATTCGAATTCTTCTTCTTGAGATGACTCGGATGTAGCTTTCTTCCCTTTTCCTTCCTTAGTTTTATTTTCTTTCTTCGAGGAAACTAACCGCGTGCCAGCAGATAAAGAGTTCTTAAAGAATACTCCAGGTAGAGCGGGTTGTCTCGTTATAATTATTGGAATGAAGTTAGCTTTATCCACCATTCTTACTTCATTTTCATCTTTCATAAAGATGAATGTGTTTTCTAGGAAACTGCTGATTCTGTAGAGATATCACATCTTTTGATGGAACTTATTCTCATCCCAATGCTTTGCGATGATGTCCATGTTTTTCTTAATTTGTTTGAAAAAGAACAAGGCCCAGTTTCCCTTGATGTTGTGTGTAACTGCTGTGCATACTTTGTACTTGTCCTTTGACATCTCGCTGTGATTGACGGTGATGTCGAAGACCATTCTGGCGGCAACTCATGAGAATGAGACCATGCCAACTAAAGAAGAAGAAATTCATCATGGTAGCCCCAAATGGATTTCTATGTTGTCCATTGAAGATGAAGAAGATTAAGGCATGATGAGAGTTTTAGAAGGCATTCGGTATGGGCATACCGACTACGTGTTGAAGTTGAAGTCCAAGAAGATCAAAGTAGAGAAAGTGGCGAATTAGATCAGCCCACAAGTTGATTAATTTCATCCCTTTTGAAGCCCAAGTCCAATTGGATTTATTTTATTTAGTTTAGGATTTTTATTATCTTAATTTTTTGGTATTTTTGGATTATTCCTTAAAAACAGTTTTTAATTAAGGAAACAATCCTAGTTGGTTTAGAACTCTTTATTTTCGACCATCACATGTTATTTGGCCTCTAGATTTTCGTCCCTTATGTTAGTATATACAGGAAAACATTATGTTATTTTCAGTTTAGACGTTGATTAATATTTCAAGTTTATTTTCAATTGTCTCACGATCCATCGGTTGATCACCTTCTAAACTTTTATTGTTTTTGGTTCAAAAGCAATGTTCTTTAGATTCAACAAATCTAAGGTTTTACTTCAAGGTTCTTTCGAGTTCTTTAAGTTCACAGGGGAATCGCTATCAAATCGAGGAGTATTATTCATCGCATTCGTGGATTCTAATCTACGGGTTCGACAAGGTACTAATCACTTCACCAATCTGCCATCCTTCATAATTGATCCTTCTTCATCCCATAGTCCACCCCAATTGTTCGCACCCTTTATCTATTTATTTGGTTTTGTGTTTTTCATGGTTGAGTCATAATTCTAAGTGTGTAAAATATCGAGTCAATTCCAATTTTTATTCGAGTCTTGATTTCCATATATTAGTCGTTTGTTTAGTAAAATTCATCGGGTTGAATCCTTCTTAATTCTAACGTGTTCGAGTCCTTAAGTCTTCCGCTATGTTTCCTCTAGATTTAACTTAGATTCATTGTCTGAGTTACATCAGCAACTGATGCCAGAACTTTGCACTCTTTTTGGAAGCATGAAATTAGTGTATTGCTTTTGTATGGCTCAAGGTAGTCAAACTATTTCCAGAAGTCGTACGCCTGTTGTTGATCAACTTTGACGTTTTGCAGTTTAATCCCCGTGGTTAGCAGTTAGAATATTCTTCCTAGAGATTCAGGGGTGACTTCAAACTGCACTCCTCTAACTTCAGTGACACTTTTACCGAGGTTAGCTTTGGAATTCAAATAGAACTTGACAACCGGCTTTGGGTAAACTCTCGCTGCAATGACTTCAACAAATTTTTGAAGCATAGCCTGTGCAATTTTTATAATTATCATATTGTACAGGGCAGAGTTAGAGCACTTTTCCTTGTATGATTTCCGGTCTAGGAACTTGTCTCTAAAGAGACTCCCTTGGAACCTTTCAGACAACTCTCCTGCTGTGCGGAAGTTGAACTTTCATCGAATAGTTGGTGTGCAACCTTTAGCTATATTGATTAAGAAGATGAAGAGATGGTTTGGTTCTTAAGTAATGATAAGGTTTGAATTTGGGGTTGTATTGTGTGTATTTGATTGTATTGTAACTTATTTTGTGAAGAACAGAGAGAGAGAGAGAGAGAGAGAGAGAGAGAGAGAGAGAGTAGATCGGAGAAGAGTTGAAGAGAAATTCAGGTAAGGTGAATGTTCGATATTCAACCAACCCTTTTATATTAGATCAAAATGTGTTAATCCAACGGTTGTGATGGTTCAAAACCTTTAGATCTGATGGTTCGAAAGTATGTACCATTTAATTCAAAAGACGCGTCGGTTGGCTGAGAACAGTTCCGTTGGCCATAATGATGTAATTTTTTTTACTGTTTTATTTTTCTTCCCCTTTTTTAAAAAATGATTTCTTTTCAGTTACTCAATCAGTTACATGTGTCATAATTCCAAGTCGATTACTTTATTCATTGTAAATTTAGTTTGATCATTGTAACCGATGAGCTTCAGTTGAACTGACCAAGATAACTGGAGTGATCTTGGTTCAGTTTTTCTTCTCTCTCTTTAATTTCTTTTTGCACATGCTATGAACTAATTAGAATATCAGTTTGTAATTTCAGTTAGGTAGATTCCAACAGAAAATTTCTTTGCTCTTTTCTTGCTCTCCTCTTTATTTCTTTCTTCATTAGCTTCAATTTAAAAGTAACAACAGATTAAGCCTAACTGCGGTAACCTTTGTTTAGTTCATCTTCTTTTCTCAGTTTGTTTCTTCAGTTGCAACAAACTTTTAGTTCATTTCTTCTTCTTCAATCTGTTGATCATCCTCATCTCACGATGCTAATTTGAGTAATCCCAACTGAATGCATAGCTCCACAAATCTATCCTCGGATAGAGGTTTTGTGAAGATGTTAGCAATTTGATGTTCGATGTTGACATACTTGATGCAGATATCCTTCTTCTCGATGTGATCTCTTATAAAATGATGCCTTATATGAATATACTTGGTTCTAGAATGTAGCACCAGAGTTTGTGATATTGTAATTGCATTTTGTTGTTGCAAAATATGAGAACTTCTTCAGTTTGAACTTTGTAGTCCTTTAATTGTTGTTTTACCCATAGTATTTGAGCACAACAACTTCCTACGGCTACATATTCAGTTTCAGTTATAAATGTAGTGACTGAGTGATGTTTCTTGCTGAACCATGAAATGAATTTGCTCCTAAGAAATCGACAGGTTCCACTAGTACTTTTTCTGTCAATCTTGCATCCACCAAAATCTAGATCTGAATAACCGATTAAGTTTAAGCTGTTATCTCTAGGGTACCATAACCCATGATTTATGGTTCCTTTGAGATATTAATGATTCTCTTTGCTGCTTCTAAGTGACTATTATTTGGGTTGGACAGGAACCTAGCACACAGTCCGACTGAGTAGGAGATGTCTGGTTGGTTGGCAGTTAAATATAGTAATGAACCGATGATCCCATGATAATATATCCGGCTGACTGATTCCCCTTTTTCATCAAAAGTTAACAAAACTAAAGTGTTCATTATTATCTTCAAGATTTTTCCCTTTTCAGTTCCAAATTTCTTCATAAGCTCTTTTGTGTATTTGGCTTGACTGATAAAAATTACTTCATTCAGCTGCTTCACTTGAAGTACTATGAAGAATATCATTTCTCCCATCATGCTTATCTCAAATTTGCTCTGCATCAGTTGTGTGAATCGTGTGTACTAGTCTTTACTTTTTGACCCGAAGATAATGTCATCCACATATATTTGTACCATTAAGATTTTAGTTGATCGTTCTATTCAGAATTAAGTATGATCAATGGTTCCTTTTTTAAATCTATTCTTTAATAGGAACTTGGTAAGGGTTTCATACCACGCTCGAGGGGCTTGCTTTAGCCTATAGAGAACTTTCTTCAGTGTGTAGACTTGATTCCCAATTTCAAAGCCTGGTGGTTGCTTTACGTATACATCTTCCTTGAGTGTTCCTTGAAAAAATGCACTCTTGACGTCCATTTGATAGACCATGAAATTGTGGTGAGCTGCATAAGCTAGGAATAGTCTAATTGCTTCTAGTCTAGCTACTGGTGCAAATGTTTCATTGAAGTCGATTCCTTCACTTTAGCAGTATCCCTTAGCTGCCAATCTTATTTTGTGCCATGTGATCACACCTTGCTCGTCCATTTTCTTAGGCAAGACTTAATATCAGAGCAAGTTAGAGCATGAAATTCAAGTATCAGAGCATTTAGAGCATGAAATTCAAGTATGAGAGCATTCAGAGCATACTTTCATTTTAGGCATGCTTTCATTTTATTAGAGCATGATTATCCAAATATCAGAGCAAAGCTATCAGAGCAAAGCTTATAGGCATGATTATCAGAGCATCAGAGAATGCGTATAAGCATGAACAAGGCTTGATATGAAGTTGAAGCATGATATTTGAAGAATTAAAGCATGTATTATATATTCAATCAAAGCATATTATATCAGCTTTCGATTCTCAATAGTAGTTAGGACTGCTATTTTACTGCCTTAGCTGCTTCTTCTCTTCCTGTTGGATTCTCCTTTTTCTTGGACTCCTCGTGTTCTCCAAGTATCAGAGCATTCAGAGCATACTTTCATTTTAGGCATGCTTTCATTTTATTAGAGCATGATTATCCAAATATCAGAGCAAAGCTATCAGAGCAAAGCTTATAGGCATGATTATTAGAGCATCAGAGAATGCGTATAAGCATGAACAAGGCTTGATGTGAAGTTGAAGCATGATATTTGAAGAATTAAAGCATGTATTATATATTTAATCAAAGCATATTATATCAGCTTTCGATTCTCAATAGTAGTTAGGACTACGATTTTACTTCCTTAGCTGCTTCTTCTCTTCCTGCTTGATTCTCCTTTTTCTTGGACTCCTTATGTTCTCCAAGCTTTCCCCTGAAGCTGAGATTCCCCTCCATGATGTATTCCTCTTTGGATCTGATCCCAAAGAGTTAAGTTTTGATCATCATATTTTCACCTTCCCCCTTTTTGGCATCATCCAAAAGGGTAAGTTAGTGTGGATCGCATGATGGTATTGAGAAATTTGGCAAGAAGGTGAAGGCAGTTGCCAAGTTGTCATCATGGACCGAGGGAACTGAAGGAATGGGCATGGGCGAGGATAACCATGCATAGGCTTCTTCAGTCATCATGAACTGACCACGATCAGTGGTGAGAGAGACTTCTTGCTCTCTAAAGTCCATGAAAGCCAAGTTGGTGAAGATCTCATCGGTTGATGCGATTGCTAGATCTTCAAGAAATGGGGTGCATGAGGAGTTAGCTGGCTCGTTGTTGGGAAGAGGAGCATCGGCTGGTACACTGAGCTGGATTCATTTGATCATCGAATCCATTATCTCCGAGAGCGTTGGCGGTGAGCAGAGTGGATGGTTCATCCAATTTCTACTCCATTTTCCTTCGTTGATCCAGAAGAGGGATCCACGAGTGTGGATGAGGTGAAACATTGTGTCCTCATCGAGTTGAAATCGCTAGATATAGTACTGGAGGTACCGTCTTAGTTGTTCGAATAAGGAGGGATCGGTGCCCTCAATTAGACCGAAGCAGCTTCTTAGCTGATGCTCTAGAACTGCCTCAAACTCAACCTCAATTGAGTCGCGATGGACTGGGCCCCGTTGTTACTCTTCCAAGCAGAAGTAGTGGGTCATTTTCTGCTGTACCAAAGAGCAAGAAACCATCTCCTCCTCCTTCGCCTACTCCTGTAGCTCAAGAGGATAAGCCTCCTGTCACAACTAATCCTGTTGAAGATTCGGGTAACTTACTGATGCTTATAATTGTGATTGCTGCTGCAATTTTCTTTCTCATTCTTCTAGCAGTTTTGTTTATCATATTCAGAAGTAGGGGCAACTAGAACAATCCCTTGGAAGACTGGATTGAGTGGGCAGTTGCAGAAAGCTTTTGTTACAGGTATGCTCTGGTCTAATGTGATCTGTTAACTAATTTTACTATCATTATAGAAAGATGTAAGCATGCATGTTGAAATATACTTAAGAAGCTCTGAGATGTGATATTGAAATGCACGTCGTCCTTGTTCGTGTTTAGGGGTCCCTAAGTTGAACAGACCTAAGCTAGAAACAACATGTGAGGATGTTAGCAATATTATCAACACCCACGTTGGTGTGGCCACTTTGTACAAGGGAACTCTATCTAGTAGAGTAGAGATTTATGTTGCTTCAACCACTATTGCTTCCGTAAATGCATGGTCAAATGTTTAGAATTAGCAAGGTATATCTCAATATTTTTAAGAAATAGTGGATGACTTTAGCATTATGAATATGATATTGTGTTATTGATTTACATGTTGTGTAGTAAAGTTTAATTTGTTGCAGATGTTGACGATCCATTAATGCGTGATCAATCACTAGTGTTGGATATCATTTTGGAGAATATTGTATTTTTGGATAGATATTGACTTTTTGACTACTTGTATTTGGAATAATTTGTACTTTGGTGGAATATTATTGTATTTGGAATAGATTATTGTAAATGGTTGGTATTGTGTATGGATCATTGTAATTTCTATTTTTCTAGATTAATCGATGAAAATTATTATTAATAAATTATTAATTATTAATAATATATAATTTTAGACTACGGTCATCAACTGTAGTCTAAGAGCCTATAACTGTAGTGAATACACCATTAAAACAACGCTTAAATATAAATGACTACGATGTTTAACCGTAGTCTTAAAGACCTAAGACTACAGTTTAAAACCATAGTATATGCCACTAAACTGTAGTCAAATGGTATCTTAAAACAACAGTAGCAGTAAAAGACTACAGTTTTTATCCGTAGACTTTAACTGTAAAGACTACGGTTATAAACCGTAGTCTGAGAGATTAACTGTAGTCAAAAGGTATCTTAAGACAACGGTTTTGAAACGAATGACTACGGTTATAATCGTAGTCTTAATGCGAAACCGTAGTCTAGTTGACCACCCATAGACTACACCACCTATCTCTACGGTTTTCAACTCCTTTACACTACGGTTTTTAACCGTAGTCTATGAGCATTTTCTAGTAGTGCCTTCCAGAATGGCCAACACTGGGGCTGTGGTTAGCATCTTTTTCAAGGTTTGGATAATTTTCTCATACTCGAGCGTCCACTTGAACTTGGAGTCCTTCTTTAGCAGTCGCGTCATGGGATTAGATATCGACGAGAATCCTTCGATAAATCTGCGATAATATCCAGAGAGTCCTAGAAAGCTTCTTATCTCGTTCACGCTCCTCGGAGACTTCCAATTGCTAACTTCTTCAATCTTAGCCGAATCCACCTTGATTCCTTCTGCTGACATTATATGATCTAAAAACATGACTTCCTTGAGCCAAAACTCACACTTGCTAAACTTAGCGTAAAGCTTTTCTCTACTCAATATCTCCAACACTACTCTTAGGTGCTCTTGGTATTCCTCTTCGTCCTTCGAATAGATGAGGATATCATCTATGAAAACTAGTACAAACTTGTCCAAATACGGGTTGAACACCCGGTTCATTAACTCCATGAACACCGCTAGGGCGTTGGTCAATCCAAATGGCATTACCACAAACTCGTAATGCCCATTGCGAGTCCTAAAAGTGATTTTAAGAATATCCTCCTTTCGGATTTTCAGTTGATGATACCCAGATCTTAAGTCTATCTTAGAGAAGACACTTGCTCTCTTGAGCTGATCAAAGAGATCATCTATTCTTGGGAGAGAGTATCGACTCTTGATGGTCAGCTTATTCAGCTCCCTATAGTCGATACATATCCTTAATGTGCCATCCTTCTTCTTCATGAACAAGATTTGAGCTCCCCAAGGCGGCACACTATGTTGGATAAAACCTAGGTCTAATAACTCTTACAGTTGAACCTTGAGTTGTTGTAACTCCTTAAGCGCCATTATTTATGGGGCTTTCGAGACTGGGGGCGGCTCCTAGTTCCAACTCGATGGCGAACTCCACTTGTCTGTTTGGGGACGGTCCTGGTAGCTCCTTCGGGAATACATCTGGGTATTCTCTTATGACTGAAATGTCTTCTATTGACAACTCTCTTTCCTCTTTCTTCGTCAAATTAACCAAGAATGCTTGGCAGTTATTTCTCCTCATCATCTTCGCAGCCTTTAGAGTGGATATCACTAGGACTTTAGTTCCCAACCTTGATCCGTAGATCTTCACCTCAGATTTCCTAGGTGGTCGAAACACTATTTCCCTCTCCGATCAGCTTATTAAGGCATATGCTGAGGCTAACCAATCCACTTCTAGGATTATATCAAACTCCTAAATCTTTATCACATAAAGATTTGACTTAAAGGTTTCCCCTTATATGTTCAATTCTAGGTTAGAGCAGACCTTCCTAGACATTATTCTTTTTCCAGAGATGATACTTATCTCAAGAGCATTCTCAGTGTTCTTGGGTTTTATCTTCAATCTCTTACAAACAGACTCAGCTATAAATGATGCGATGCTCCGATATCAAAGAAAGCTAAAATGGGCATGTCGAAGAAAGTAATCATACCTGCTAGATTATCTGGTGCCTTAGCAGCTTGCTGCTGATTGAGAGCATAAGTACGAGTTGGCTGAGGTGGACTCTGTCCTTGATTAGACCTTTGATCTCATCTTTGGTTCGGTCTTGGATTCATTCTTGGCCTTTGTCCTTGAGATCCTCCTTACTGCAGCCTTGGCTGATTTCCAAGAAATTGTTAAAGCGGTTGCGGGTACAGGGGTTGCTATAGTGTCTGGGATCATCTAAGAAGAAATCAGCGTATCATAAGAAGAAGAAAATGACTAAGCCAACTAAAAGAAAAGAGGCTAGTCCAACAGAAGATCAATATCCAACTGTCGCTCCAAATCTCTCAGCCGAAGAATTTACCCCATGTGAAAATCTAAGAGATTTGATTCCTGAAAGGGGGATACCACATGAAGAGGCCCAGGCGAACTACTTCAGGCATATATGTCCACCAATGCCTCAGACCGCAGACAATATCAAAGTCTTCTCAAAAGGAGAATATATCAAGAAATAGGTTGAGGAAACAACTCAGCAGTATGTAGCACAACACTATACTCCAGAACTCTCAGGCCATGAAGAGATGTACAACACTCTTACCAGGTACCTATACTGGTTCCTTTAGCAACATGTCTATCAGATAGATCCATTCTAGTTCATGTTAGCCTTCCATAGAATGATTTTCTAGAAGAGGGAAGAAGAGTGAAGCACGTGGTGGACAAGCAGCATGAATGTTGGTGCCACAAGGATCAGAGATCTGAAAAGACAACTACACCTTCGAAAGATGTGCTCAGACCCATCCAGAGGGTCAATGGAGAATGTTTTCAGTGAAATCTGTGATAAACAATGCATTAAACCTCCTATTTTCTTTATTGAGAAAGAAGGCAAATGATGGATAAGCCTATAAAAGTGGCTCTATGATCAAGTGGCAAAAGGTCAATCAGGATCGCAGCCAGAAATTCCATCATCAAGAGAGGAGGAAGCACCAATAGATGATCTCATTGAGGAACTACTGGGAGGAATACAGTACATAAGAGAAGTTGAGATCAATGTCCTTGCAGAGTCCTCTGAGCATAGATCACCAACTGCAGAAGGAACTCACAAGTACACAACAGACTTGGAGTTCACAGAGTTGCTGAGATCACCAGTTAGACCAGGTGAAGGTCAAACTGAAGGGCCAACAGAAGGGCCAACTGAGCAAACATAGGACCAGGATGAGTCCCAGAATGCTCCAACTACCGAGCCAACTGAAAAGGCTCAAATGTCTGAAGAAACTGAGGATGAGGCAGAGTTCCAACTGCCGCTTTCTGCTCATGTCAAGCCAATATCCATGTATAATTCTTCAAAAGGAACGTTTGCAGTTGAAGCCACTGATGAGCCAATCCCAGAAGACGTTCCAACTGATCAAGTTGATGATGTGCCAGTTTTGGAAAATCTGACTGATCAGTTGACTGAAGAGCAGCATCAAGGCTACACAGGCTCACTTGCTATAGTGGTGTATGTGGATCCAAATCAGCAGATATCAGAACTTATGCTGCCACCACCAAAGAAAAGCTATGGTGAAACAGAAAGCCTGGGAAATCCTGAGTAGTCCAGGACAATTCCCTGCGAGGACCTGGATGGAACTGAAGATGGAAATGAAGCAACATCATGAGGTGATGTATTTTTATTTGATAATGATAATCTCATTATCCATGAAGATGCAATTGCTTCAGTTCAGTTCCAAGAGCAACCAGAAAGGTCCATTGCTCTATCCAAGAGCAACCAGAAAGCTCCATTGCTCAATGTAGAGCTCAACACGAAGAGCAGTGTCACAGCATCCAGGAGCAACTCAAGCTGCACAGAGAGATCATCAAGAAGTTACAAGAACAAATGAGTTCTCAACAAGCTGCAGTAGCGCCATCAAGCCGCAATGAAACTGGTGAGCCACCTGCTAAAGACAGAAGACAGAGCACAAGAAGGATTAGGGACTGATCAAGCTCAGCTGATTAGGATCTCTAATTTTGCTCTGTAATCCTTTTTTATCAATAAAATCATTATTTTATTGATAAAATGCCATGTCAACAAAACCATTTGAATTCTTACCGTTGAAATCCTGACAGAGGCATTTAAAGCCAAATAATAAAAGTAAAGGACACAAATTTTCAAAGATATATGAGTAACATTTATTGCTCATAAATCAATCTAGACCTAAGTCCCCTCTACTAAAGAGTCTCTTCTCACTCTCATCTCTCCCAAAAGTCTAGCCAAATTTCTTCAATGGCAGAATTCCTCAGTTCCCCCAACTCATTTAAAAACCAGATGATGAGAGATAAATTCTTTGAAAGGAAAAAATTCCAGGATATTCTTCAAAAATCAAACGGCCAAAACTTGCTTATTTCTCTTCACAAGACATGAATTCTTCACTATCTGGAAACACCACCCAGATTCTTCAGATAAAATCAGATGTGTAAATTTCTCCTCCAAGCACAAATTGGTGCTAATGGAAAGGAAATTACATCAGTTATCTAAGGCCAACCTATCAAGAAAACTGAAGGAACAGTTGCTGAAGTTTTTCAACTTCCAAGGCAAGGAGCAACAGTTCAAGAGTTAAGTGAAGCAGCTGAACTATACTGGAGCAGGTGGAAGACCCCCACCTACAAGAAGGCATTCAGTTTTACCATAGCTAAAACTGATCTAAGGCCAGAGTATGAAGTTCTGTTCGACATCACAAACAAGATGATGTTTGGAGCAATTGGAAGCCTAAGCCAGCTTACCCAGAAGAGGTACAAGGTGATGATACACCTAGTTGAAGGACGCGAAACAAACTGGGCAGAGTTTGTATTCTCACAGATCTAGCGTCAAGTCCTTAAGGCCTCCAACTCAAAGAGAACAAGAAAGTTTGAGTCTATGGTGGGACTCATTCTCAGGATGAGCAAGATGATTGAAGATATCTTGAAGCTGCCAAATGATGATGCATTACCAGTCTTCATCTCCGACTAGATTCATAAGAGAGGAAGCATTCATCTTCATTAACTCAAGAAGAAGAGGCGAACAAAAGGAAACACAAGTGCCATAGCCTCAACTACCTCAACTGCCAATGTCATTCCATCATCAGTCTCAAAGAATGGATCAACAGATGACTTCCAAGACTGTTCTGATCCAGATGAGGTCATTTCATTCATCGAAATCCCTCATTCAGACTATGTTGCTGACTACTGCAAGGGAACCTGCCCTCCTCTCCAACTAATGGAAGAAGATCTTCGTACTTTCTACAGTGGTTAATATGCAACCAAAAATACACATAAAGAGGTAACTAATTTACTCCGCACTCAATTTGCATTTATGGCTAAGCAAGATCAAGAGCTTTTCAAGCTACTGCACCGGTACTTCTACTGGTACAACTGGAGACATTCAATGTCCATCCAGTCTCATTTCTTGATCACTGCTATTCATGCCATGAGTTTTTGGCAAAGAGAAGAAGTTAGTTTAAAATGGATAGGGTCTTCAAATCCATTTTCTCCAACTATTGTGCAAGTACAGAGGATTATGAGTCATCGATTGACCAAAAAAATTCCTCCAACTACCCTACTTACCGAATTGGGAAGTGACATCAATACTTGAGAAGAAGTAGGAGCACAACAGCCAGTAATCTGCACAACCAGTCCTGTTTGCCGAAAATTAAATTTTGATACTCTGTCAAATTAGTTAGCTGAGCCAACTCAACCAACTGAACCTGCAACTATACAGATATACCGAGAGCCACCTCTCACTCCAGTTATAATGAGTCGACTGTGTGATGTTGAAGATACTGCCACATCACCCAATCTCTTGTCAAAGAGATATATCACCCCATTGATCGCTTCAAGCTCAAAGACAGCCACCCAACTAAACCCTCAGGAAGTTCAGTTCAAGTCATCCTACAGAAGGAACTTGCAGAGTAGGCGAAAGGTCACATCAGTTGAAGCATAGCACCGGAGTCAATCCGTGAAGAAAGCAAGGTCAGAGAAGCTTGCTGGAGGAACTGGATCAGCCTCAAAGAGGAAGAGACCAAACTGTCCTGACGAGAGCAGTGAAGAGAATCCAGTTCGGCCCATTAAGAAGAGAAAACTGACTGAGATTTAATCCAGCAGTTCAGCAACAGATGTCATCAGTTCAATGATGAATCAATCCAAAGGGCCAAGAAGAAGACATGACAAGAACTGATCGATCAGTTGCCACATCGTCAGTTCACCAAAAGTCATCAATTGGACTGTATCCCAACTGACTAGGATAAATTTTAAATTGATTTTTCTTTAAGCTTATTCCTAATAAAATTATTGCCGTTGTGATTCATTTTTCATAATCCAACGGGCATAATTTTCAAATGGGAGATCCCTCAAAGTTAACGAGTTTTAATGCTACTGAGCAAAATCAACCACTAAAGTGGAAAGTGAGTTGATCACTTGAGAGATATAAATAGCAAAATCCTGCACAAAATATTTGCTATTTATGGCAACTACCCCATTTTCAAATACATGAAATCTCAACCGCTGATCTAAAAGTTAAGCTAAACTTATAGACGGCTAAGATGATCATCACATTTAAGCCAGCTGAGCATCAGTCAAATCCATTAACTGATCAGCTGAGAAGTACTTGAGTACAACTCGAAGTACATGCATGCAAAGCTTCTTTTAAATGCTAAGGAGATATCGATCAAAGATCACATATCCTTCTTACTAACTCTCCTTGCATTGCTTTGCATCTCTCTCTCTATAATCCATTCAATCTCTCTGAAATACTCTCTTTCTTGCATAATAGAACTACACACTCAATACATCGATCTAGCTAGACTTGCTCTCAATCTGAAAAGAGACAAGTTTGTAGACCTGGATTTTATGATGAAAAGACTCAAAGCTGATGAATTCCATTGCTTAGTCTTAGCAACGGAGAAAACTGAATTCCTTCAGTTTTTTCCTCAAGGTCCTCAGTTTGGACAATGCTTTCAAGAGTTAGTTGCCGAGTTTTATATTTTCTCCCAAGTCACAGAAGACGGCAACATCATTTCAACAGTCAGTGGACAACCGATCGTGATCTCCATCGGAACCATGATGGAAACCCTCCATCTTCCAGAAGCAAGTTTACCGGTAGGCTCCATAGCCATGCCAAATCAAAGAGATTTGTAGAGCCAATGGACAAAACCAGGAGTCAAGCATAATGATTACTGACACAGACTGAAAGATAGTCTTTGGTCGGAGTTCATCCAACTCCAAGATACAGTCATTCACTGCCTGAGAGGCAACCTGGACTATATTCACTTCAGTGCTGAAAATGCTCATCTGATGGAACTCATCTACATTCGATGCAGAGTTGACTGGGCATCGTATATGCTATCACAACTATGCCAAAATGTTTGCATGGTCCGTTTTGACCATCAAACTGGAACATTCATGTAGAAGCTGGGATTCATCAATCGACTCAGCATGATAATCTGTTATCAGATTCAAGTTCTCCCTCACCAAGGCGTGTTGCTGGATAGAAGAGATTATCTCCCCACAATCTTTGTCAAGAAAAAAAAAACCTGAAGTTGTTTGGCCCAAGATCGAGAAGGCAGAAAACTGCTGAAGAGTGTCCTTCCACTCCGACTGAATCGATTTCCAATAGTCGAGGAAAGCAGATCATGTCAGAAGATGACATGACAACAGAATCAACTGCGCCAGCTGAGTCTGAACTAGCTAAAAACAACAACATGGATGGCGTTGAAGAAAGCTTCAACGAAACTCTCAACAATCTGCTGTCAAGTAGTTTTCACATCATCGAGAGCTTTGACTCTTATTTCTTCAATTAACTGAGGAGATATCTCAGATGGTCACTCTGGAGATATCAAGTTGATGAAGCAGTCATGTTTGAACTGGTCGACAAGAAGAGACGTCACTTCTAGAGTCGGGAAGGAATTTGGAGCAGAAACTGGATGGACCATCCATTCAAGGCTACTACCACTCTCTCCGAGATTATGGATTCCATGATCCACAGAATCTAGCATGGATTATCAGTCACAGCTCACTACTCTTTATAGAACCATCCAACTCATCTTCCACACCGATAGAGTTCAACCACCCACCTCCAACTAAAGAACTCCTCCCAAGATTGGCCATGATGACAACTGAACCTCAAGTTTAGTCTCTACTACTAGATCTACGGCAGTTCATGCCAACCGATGAAGCATCCAACTAGCTACCCTCACCACTAAGAGAACAACCATACCCCTCCCCACTTTAAGGTAACCTAGCTATCATATTTAGCTTGTTACCACATGTTTCTATTCCATCCTTTGATCTATATATGCACACCCTTTTGGATGATGCCAAAAAGGGAGAAGAGAATGAAGAAATTGAGAGGAATGATGGAAGAAACTTTTTGAGTCTCTCGGATGAGATTCAGGGGGAACCCTCGCAGTTTCAGGGGGAAGTACAACCTCAAGAGAAAGTATTGAGGTCTGTGAGAACCATTCGAGAAGAGAGACATCAGCCTCAGGGGGAAGTTTGGAGAGCTATCTGGAGAAGAGCCAGAGATGAGAGACAATTGTCTTAGAGGGAAGTTTAGGGAGAAATCTGGATGAATGCTAGTACAAGAAAAAAAGGAGAAACTAGCAATTGGTGGAATAGATAAAGAAGAAGATGAGATACCACCTGAAGAAGTGCAGCAACTGAAGAGCTAGAAACTGAAAAAGAAGAAGAAGAAGAAAAAGAAAAACAAACTGTTGTAGATTGAAAGATATCTAATCAGTTTATATAATCAGTTTCTTAGCTATAAAAGTTTTCTTTCTTGATTGTGTTATCTTTTGCACAACTCAAAAATTTCTTAATCAGTTTTTCCATCATTGCTCAATTTTGCCATGTTTTGGACATCATCAAAAAGGGGGAAATTGTTAGGAAAAACTATCAAGAGTTTTCCTGACTGACTGGGGTTTTGATGAGCTATCAAAATATGCCAAAATACGCAAAAAGCTTTAAAAACTGAAAAGAAATCAAGCTTGTAGCGCCCCGATCCAGAAAGATCTTGGAAATAGACGCAACGGGGGTTGGAAATAAGAAGCGGGAAAGAAAGGGGATATTTTAATATTAATGAACTGAAATAATTGACTTAGAAAACTCAAGAAATGTATAGTTGATATATCAGAGTTTTGGAAAGAAAATATAAGTACAGTGAACTGATTGTTTGGGGTGGACACGAAAAAGAGTACTAGTCTATAAAATAAAAGATCAATAGACTAGTAAAGCAAAAGTGAATATCAAGCCTCTCAGCCTTTGTCATCTCCATGCTCCGATGTACAACCTGAAAACACTTTAAAAGAATTTGGGTTGAGTACTAATGCACTTAGTCGGAAAGTTTTCACAATACGAGTTATGTGATCGGTTTTCTGAAAATGATATATCTGTGTCTATGCTTGTGGTGAAACTTAGGAGGTTTTAAATTTGGAAGCAACCTAAGTTCACCAAAATATTTCATCGTGTGGTACCAGTATGGATAGTCTCTTGCCATGACTTACTACATCACCAACGCGTATGTTTTCTTCCCAAGTTTTCTTCCTAACAGTTCACATGTAAAGTATCGACCTCTAATCGAGGTATAGATTTTAGTCTTGTGACAAGGACTCATGGCAACTCTCTATAGAATGATGCAATACTATAGCCACTCACATTGACACAGCGCTGGTTTATGAGACTCCGACAACATCCAGTAAGCATAAAACATTTTAACACAGATAATCACATATGTAATTTTATAAAAGCAAAGCTTATTAGCTCGAAAGATACAAGTTTAAAAGATAGTATAGCCCACCTAGATGGCTAAATATAGTCGAAGCTTTAACAGTCTTTCTAGAAATCTTCTAAGTCCAATGTCCAAAGTCCAAATCCTACACATATGTCCCTCAAGTACCTCCACAATCGATCTTCAGGAACTCAAGGTAAAATCTGTATATTCTAATCAGAACTCAATATGGACAATCACTTCCCTCCAATCGAAACTCGAATAAGTCGTGCAAGATCGTTGAACTTAAATGAGCAACACTAGCAGAAATGATTATTTAACAACTTGCGATGTAAATTTGATAGACCAAACGTTAGTTGATTGCTAATCCAAAACCTATTCCAGACTGCTTAATGAGTGATCTTTATATAGGTGATAAGCTTGAACAAATCTTATGGTCAGTTGCATGAGAAATCCCTCACCAAATGATACGTTGACTATCTTTACAATATAACGGACACAACTTTAGCACCTTGTTTGACCCTTTCTACATGCTGAAATGGGAAGTATAAATACATGGATTTGTCCTACATATCAAGGAGAACGTGTGTTTAAAATTTCATAAACTTTCGACATGATTTAGGTTACGAAAAGATAATTGAAAGTTATCTAGTGAGATGATCAAAATAGATTTTCTAGAAACATTAGGCTACAAATTGAAAGCTCAAAGCACCATGATTCAAAGATATAAAATCATAGATGGAAATTCTGAAACAAGTACTGGTTTACCATGATGTGAATTTTGAGCATATCCAATCACTGAATCGGTGGGAAAACATGTTGCAATACAGCTTCGGCGAATTCAGAAACACAAGTACCCAGAAATATTGTTCATGTTCATTCAGGAGTATCTGAGGTCCAAATCGAGCAATTCTTGAGCCTAACATCATCTACAAATTCATAGGAACAATATAATAAAATCTCAGAAGTTTTGGACAACGATTAAGGGTCAAAAATGGTAAAATACGACAGATACAAAAATGATAAAACTTACAGCTACAAACCACCATATGCATGTCCTCTTTCTTTATGATTAGAGCTCTAAATCTAGCAATTCAAACGGCTAAAGTCATCTACTGGGTGAGAGGAATAACATACTAAAAATTCAGAGATTTTAGACAAAGTGTAGGGGTTTAAATAGATCAAACAAGTTGATTGCACAGTAGAGTAGCGAAACAGAAGCTGCGATAGTTGTGGCCTTCATTTTTGACTTTTTGAATACCAAACTGAGAATTTACAAAGGCTAAAATCAACTACTCAATGAGAGGAACAACTTATCCGAAAATCAGGAGATTTGGAGGAGATTTGAGTGTTGATAATTACAGAGTAAAATGGGTGTTGAAAGTTTGACGAAAAAGAGAAGAAAGAGAAATGGATGTTTGTTCCTTTGCCTCTTCACTTGATTTACACATGCAATCAAATGCAACCTCCTATTGACACCTATGAGGGCATGTGTTAGCACCAAAATAATCCTTCACATATATATAATTAGAGATAAAATAATTATATATAAGGGTATATATATGTGTATCTTTATATAATAATTTTGGTTCAAGGTTAGGTATAGACTTGAGTCTTAGAAAGAAAAATAAAATGAGACTCAAATATTTTAATTGAGTTGAATGAAAATAATTACCCAATTATTAGAATGAGACATTGATAAAGGAAACAAATTAAACCCGATAGAGTTTGTTTCAACTATAATGAAATAAATGACCACTCGACCGTGATGAAATTTAGGATTTTACGGCGAAGAAGAAGATTATTTTCGAATTAAGCATGACACGGTTGATTTTTTTATAGATGAAAGAAAAGTCGGATTTCAGTAATAGTGTCTCAAAATATTCAATGAAATGAATGAATAGAAGTTCTATGGTATATCTCGACATGACGAACAAGAATATATGATCGAGACAAATATGTAGGATAACATGATTTATAAAATAGAAGAGTAAATTTTGGTAGTCGTAATCTCTAGAAAGAATTTTTTTTTTTTAGTTTCTTTTTGACTAAAGAAAATGATTTTTACTATTTCGGTATTTCACTATTAATTTTGGGATTGGGTATTACATTAGAAAACTAAGGATGATCATATATAAAAAATTGAGCTATCAAAGCCTGAAAATGATCAATCCATGTGAGAAAAGAAAAGAGAGAAAAGAAAAGAGAAAAGAGAAAAAAGAAAAGAAAAGAAAAGAGAGAGAGACAAAAAAAGAAAAATTCAGCCACAAAGAGCTGTCTTGCTAGATCAGTTAGCAAGATAAAACTGAAAGTTACAGGTACCACCAAGTGAAGTACCAAATGCCATCAGTCTACAGTCATGAACTGAAGAAGGCACCAGTTCAAAAGTTCCCATTTCCAGTTAAAGAAGAATACTAGCTGAAGCTACCAGTTCAAGGCACCAGTTTAGAAGTGCCCAATTCCGACTGAAGAAAGTTCCAGCTGAAGAAGAATACCGACTGAAGAACACCATCAGCCGATGAGAGGACAATAGCAGCTGAAGAAGAATACCTGCTGAAGACCACATCAGTCCGAGCTAAAGGATATGCTAGCTCAAGATGATACCAGCTAAAGAAGAATACCACCTGAAGAATGCACCAGTTTGAGTTGAAGGACATGCTAGCTCAAGAAAATTCCAGCTAAAGAAGAATGCCAGCTGAAGGGTGTACTAGTCCAAGGTACGAGCTGAAGGAGATACCAGCTCAAGAAGTCCCAGCTGAAGAATGAAGTTCCAGCTGAAGAAGTACCAGTTCGAAGGATACCAGCTGAAGACGCATCAATTCTGAAGTTCAACTGAAAGAACGCCAGCAACCAAACTGAAGACCAGTCCAAGAAAGTTCCAGCTGAAGGGACACAAGTCCAAAATGTCAGCTGAAAAACACTAGTTCAAACTGCTAGCTGAAGCAAATACATCTGGAGCTCAGAAAGCATCAAGCCAGAGTCCAGAACTACCAATTGAAGATGATCTTAATTGGAGCTTTCCAAACTGCCAAGGATGTGCAGAATTGACAGACAAGGAATTGAAGATTCCAACTACCAGACAAAGCCCAGAACTGAAGATCAAGATAGAAGCCGTAAATGAAATTCAAATTTCAAAAAAGCCAATAAGAAGTTCTTGAAGTTAATGCAACCGAGATCTTGGAACAAAAGCTCATCAAAGGAGCAAAGGCTACCTAACAGCTCTCTTTAAATGAAAGCCCCTCAACAGCTTTATCATTTATGATCACACAGTGATCATCAATGGTCACCAGCCACTCATCTATAAAAGATGAGCAACCCAAAAGATGACCGTGACTTTTGCTTGACAATTTTACAAGACTTTCTACATAGACTTTCAGCGAAGACGTTCGCCAAAGTTCTAAAGCCTCACGCTCAAAATTTGACAAAAGCAAAAGTCCAACTGACGAGAATGAGCCAAATTGCTCATCAAGCAAGCTATTGAAGAAATCCAGCCAGAGCCATTCTCTCAGTTCCGCTCTATAGCGATCAACTACCCAGCTCAAGCCGTAGACGCGCAAAGAAGCACATCAGTTGATACCTGATTCAAGACTATCTTCTTGAAGATCGAAAGAGATCTAAAACCTTGTAAAGACGGGCAATAGTACCTAAAGTCTCAGCGAGCAGTTGAGATCGGTAAGTGTGAGCTGTCGACCCAGAAATCGGCTGAGGAGGCTACTTGCGTTGGTCGTCGCTTCCGGGATAGCAACAGTTGGAATGGAATCTGTGACTCGTAAAGTCGCCGATAGCCAGGTCCAACACCTGTCTTCATTGTGTAATTATAATAAAGGAACTTTACACTTGCATAGTAAATTGTTCTTATGCGGAAGGAAGAGAGGACGTAGAAGTTGAGCTTCGAACCTCTATAAAACTGCTTGTGTGCTCTGCTTTACTTTTCAGTTGCATGTTCTAAACTGCACACTTCAAGCACACACAGTACTCCGAGCTAGCTGATCATCTCAACTGATCTCCTAACAGCACGGATAACTTAGTGAGTCAAACGAATTGTGAATATTCCGTAATTATTGTTAAGTTTTTGGATCAGTTTATTCACCCCCCTCTAAACTGATTCTGACTCGTCCCAGGACCAACAGACATCATCAAGCCTTCACCCGACTCCTCCATTCATCACCACCATTACCGAGAATCTAGTATTGAAATTGAATTTTTGATTTTATGAATTTATTTACATCTTACATATCAATACATAAAAAAGAGGGCTTTTGAAGGAGATTCAAAGTTTAATGGCTGATGCTATGAATTAGGGATGATTTTGTGAATAATATGCTTATTTAATCCTTGTCTGTTGTTCTGCACCCTGTAGTATGTAATCTCAATTGTTAACAATGTGAATTTTGTACTGTTAGTTGTACATTATATACATAGCACTCTCCTGCATATGTTACACCATCAACTTTTATAGAAGACCCTCTTGATGGAGAGAAAGATGATTTCGACATATTGAAGTAGTGGAAGTTTAACCACATGAGGTTTTCCATTCTTTCACTTATTGTTCGAGATATTTTGGCAATGTCTATCTCTACCGTTGCATCGGAATTGCATTTAGTGCTGGAAATAGGGTTCTCGATCCTTTTAGGAGTTCTTTAACTCCTAAAATTGTAGAAGGTCTTTTATGTGCCCAAGATTGGTTGAGAGGCTCAAACCAACCCAAGTTAATTGAAAAAGATTTAGAGAGTATTCTCCAACATAAAGAAGGTTTTCATTTTATTTAATTTTACTATTTTAGCATCTTAATTAATTGTCGATCTAATGATGATTTTTATGTGTTTTTATGTAGGTATCAATAGTATTGAAGCAAGCATTGTCAATGAATCCGGTCAAACCACATTACAATGATTGTTTAATGTTGAATTTTCTATGTACTTTCTCCTTCTAAGTTCTAAGTTTCTAGACTTCAGACTTTAGTAGTTGATGACTATATTTGTTTTGTTTTATTTTGGATGGAAAATTTGATCAGTTGACTAACTGCCATCTAGCTATGGACTTGAGTATAGATTTTTTAAATTTCTAGCTTTGGACTTTTTATGTATGGAATATGGAGTTTTTAAGTTTCCACTTTCTAGCTTTGACTTTTATTGAATTCATAGAATGATTTTATTAAAATCTAGGGGGAAAAAACAACTTGGTCGGACCGACCGGACTGACCGAAATATTCGGTTGGTTTTCGGTCCGGTCCTAAATCCTGATTCAATTGGTCCGGTCCGGAAAAAAAATTCATCGGTCTATTCGATCCTCTCATGTCGGTCCGGTCTTGGACCGGACCAACCGAATGCACAGCCCTAATCACAATATCACAACATCAACATTTAGTAGCATCTTACTTAGCATACATGAAAATATTCATTAGCACAAATATTAACATATACAAAAAAATATAATGCTAATGTCAAAACATAATGATGCTAGCAGATAAACCTTATCATGCTAACATCATACTACACGAACAAAAATACCAAAACCTATACACTAATTCTTCAACCAACAATTAATTAATGTCAAATCTGTAAAACATAAACCATCAATAAAAACATCATCTCTGTAAAAAGAACACATAGATGAGACAAAACAATCTCAAAAAAATTTCAGAAAACTTTCAAATCTCATAAAAAATATCTATTGAATTTATCAAATTCACCAAAAATGAAATACTGAAAAATGATTGCATACGCAGAGATGAATTAGAAAAAATTACCAAACTGATCATGACTGTGTGAGGGGATCTAAAATACAAAAACACATCTCCGGGAAAGCTTCGATTATTGATGTTTAATTTTCTCTTATTTAGATCTTCATCACCGCTACCATTGTTGGATTTGCTCATGTACGGATGAAAGATACAAATGGCGACAGTGGAGAGAGGGAGAGAGACAATACATAGCAATTATTGCTACTGTTTTTCGATATCCACGTGTGGGAGAAGGGGCGGCAATAACAGTGGTGGCAGTGGCAGTGGCGATAGCAGTGGTGGTGGTGATGGCAATATCGGTGGTGATGGTGGTAGAGAAGGGGGAGAGAGTCTAATCACATGAGAATGAAGAAGAATGGGAGAACAAATCTCAAACCCTAATTAGAATTACTAAATTATAAAAATAATCTTGCATCCATAAAAAAAGTTAAATATTACAAAAATGCCACCTTAAATTAGATTTAATCTGGACCACTGATTTTTAATGGATGAATGATGAGAGATGAGTTTACAGTTTACATACTAGGAAATAGTTTACATTTTATCAATTCCCCATATATATCTATATATATGACATGTTACGCGTGTGTATGTATATTAAATGAAATGAATATTATTATGCCTCAAAAGAAAGGGAAATTAAAAAGATTTACAAGGAAAAATAAATTACTGAGTGTATTTATGTATGTGTGTGTTTATGATTATTCTAATGATTACCAATGCATTCATTTGTCGTATAATATACTAATCTACTAATTGTGTAACTCGATCTAATCAAATACAAATCCTCACTATTCAATAAGATTCCCAATCTAATAAACTTAAAATCCCCTTCAATAAAACAAATCCCTAGCTAGAAAACTAAAATCGAAATCTTCCAAGAGTTAACCGGCCGAATATAACATTAGAATAAGAGCCACTCCTTACTAATTGGTTACTTTTTTAATATTATTAGGCATTATTTACTTTTATAGATAAAGGTGGATTGATGAAGTTATCCAACTACATCTTATATTTACTTTGCTTTGATATTAAATAAAAGATAATTCAAAATCCGTGATAAATTTATTTTGAAGTGCTTATAGGGATGATATATGTATATATCGATGAGATCTCACCTAGCTAAGAGGTGGGATGAAATATATTCATTCTCTAAACTTTCTATACTCCCAATTGTACGTAATTCTTTAAAATAAACAAGTTCTTATAGTTTGATGCCCAGTCAAGTGGCGGAGTAGGTTAAACTATGCTTGAAAGACGGTGTGTTGAGAAATCACATATTAATATCGTTTATCTATAGTTGTAAAAACAAAATATATTATTGTAATTTGAAGTCCCCTTCCACATTCAAAACACATGCACATTCACTCTACGAAGATAAAGATCTATCAACAAGGCCATCTTTAATCTCTTTTTCGGGCCTCTTCAATAATCAAATCACAACTTGCATAAAAGTGGACAAAGAAATCAATTAAGACGTCCAATTAATAACTAAAGTCAATAACGCCACCTCCTTTTTATTTTAACATGGATTTGCATGGTAGAACACATCGATCTACTCCATCAGATCTAGCATCTACGACTCGAACAATATAAATATATATAAATTGTACAACCAAAGTAATCAGAATTTCAATCACAATGGCAGCTCAATCTCCAGTTCCTACCTTCGACGATCTGAAGATCACATACCACGAAAGTTCTCTAGTAATTCCATCTCAAGAAATTGAGGAAAAAACGATTTTCTTGTCTAACATCGATCAAATTCTGAATTACAGTATCCCAACAGCCCATTTCTTCAAACCAAATCCAGATTTCCCCTCTGAAAATGTGGCCAAAAGGCTTAAAATGGCACTGGAAAAAGTGCTGGTGCACTACGATTTTATGGCTGGAAGGCTTAAACTGAACAGCAAGACGGGCCGGCTCGAGATGAACTGCAACGGAGCCGGGGCCGGCTTCGTCGTGGCTTCATCGGAGTTTTCGCTGGATGAGATAGGGAGTTCTTTGGTTTATCCAAACTTGGGATATCGGCAACTTGCTGTGCAAAAGCTCGAGAATTTGGCACCTCAAGTTGATCAGCCATTGTGTTTTTTTCAAGTATGTAATTATTCAATTTTTTTATGTATTTATTATATTACACACCATATTTAGGCTCCTTCGTAAGCATTTGATGTTGTACACTTTAAAATGATAACTCACATATATAATATAATTTGTGCTCACACTAGGAATATACATCATATTAGATTAAACATTAAATAAAAAAAATGCTAACATGTATATATTTGCAGGTAACATCATTCAAGTGTGGTGGTTTCGCAATCGGAATGTGTATGAACCACATCTTACTCGACGGCCTTGGCGCCAAAACATTCATAGAAAACCTAGCTTCTCAAGCTTTTGATGACAAGCACTTAGCAGTCATCCCATGCAACGACCGCCGGCTTCTCGTCGCCAGATCTCCGCCGCAAGTAGCGTTCCCCCACCCCGAGTTCCTCGATCTCCACCTCCCCGTCGGAGAAGGCTCGTCTCCTCCGGTGTTTGACTGCAGCCGGGAGGAACTCGAGTTTAAAATCTTCAAACTGAGCCCAACTGACATCACCAAACTGAAAAAGAAGGCCAACAATGGCTCAGAAGCTGCAAAGATCAGCAGCTTCGGGGTGGTAGCGGCGCTCATATGGCGGTGCAAAGCCTTCTCCGGCAGTGCAGAGCTGCAGAAAAAAGATAGGATTTCGACTCTGCTTAACGTGATTGATATAAGGCCAAGGAGAAATCCGCAGCTTCCATCTTCGTACAGTGGCAATGGCGTGCTACCACTTGGGGTTTCGGCCACCTTCGAGGAGCTCGAAAAGGGGCCATTTTCGAAGCTGGTGGAGAAGATCTCAGAAGGGGCTAAAGTAATGACAGATGAATACATAAAATCTGCATTTGATTGGATGGAGATGCACAGAGGTCTCCCTCACGGCGATTATATGGTTAGCTCATGGCTGAGATTAGGGTTCGAGAAAATCGAGTATCCGTGGGGAAAACCGGTTTATTGTTGCCCCGTTGTGAACCATCGGAAAGATATTTGTTGGGTGTTTCCTGATGCAATTGATGGTGGGATTGGTGCCATGGTTGCTTTGCCCGGTGAAGAGATGGAAAGGTTTGATGGTATCTTTTCGAGAGCTCATTCAGCGATTGGGATAACCCAATTAATTTACTTTTCTTGTTGTTTGTTTATGTGTTGTTGTATAATGTATGTGATGTATTCTAGTTAGGTTGATTATCCTCCTGTATTTTTCTGTTGTATCTTATTTTTTGTCGTGTTAATTTTCATCCTATGTATCCTCAATATAGCGACGTGGTATGTACCATTTTAATTTTTATGTACTCGATTATTTTTTGTTATGCTAATTAATTGAGAAGTTTTACAGATTCAAATTAAAACCAAACGTGAATTAATCTATATATATATATATATATATATATATATATATATATATAGTATCTATTAATTCAGGCCGATCGACATAAAAGATGAAAATTAATAATTTAGTATGTGAATGATTGAAATTATTAAATTTAAGATCTCAAAATCAAGTATTTTGATTCGTTTATTTTTTTTAATTAATTTTATATTAATTTTCAAAAAATAAATATACATTAATTTTCAAATCAATTTAATAATAATCAAAAAAACTTGAAAAAATACATAATTTTTGGAGAATTGGATTCATAGTTATTATCTGTCATGTCTTAATTAATAAACAAATTAAATATCTTCCTCGTTCCTAGTCATAAATTGAAAATCGGTATGGAATATCTTTCCCTCATAAAACCAATATTTTTGCAATCTCATATGTCAAGCTAGATTTTAAATGTTCAATTCCGAGTCACGAATTCCAGTTTAAATTTCTGTAAGAGAACGAATTAATCATCTCTCCACAAATATATACTTTCAGCTATTCTTCATGTTTGATCCGTTGCTAGCACTTGAAATTTTGGTTAAATCGTGCTTCTCATAAAATAAATAAACAATGTCGTGCAGCATAAAGACGGTTAACAATGAGTTACTAGCAAAGTGCGTTGTACCCAAGGATGAAAATATCGCGAAATATCGCGGATATATCGCAGATATATCGCGGATATTGACATTGCGATACGGATATTGAGGGGAATATCTTTTTTCCCGAGTATCGACGAGAAATCGCAATATATCGCAAGATATCGCAAAATATCGCAAGATATCGCAATATATCGCGATTTTTTTAATATTTCTATAATATATTTTGATTTTTATTTAATACTATATATTTTTGTAATCTTTTTTAGGTCTTCAATGTAATTATTTGAGTTCCAATATTCTTTGCTTTATAAAGACATTTCACTTTGCAAAAAAAAAATATAAGAGAAAGAAGATCGGGAAATCAACGGATGTCTTAGAAAGAATAGTGGGATTCATCTAATATAATCAAGGATCATAAGTATATATATAGTTTGCTAAAGGATGTGGTGCTGGAGGTTGGTTCTAAGAATGTTGTATAGATTGTTACTGATAATGGTTCCGCTTTTTTGAAAGCATGAAAAAAACTCATGAGTAAGTATGATCTGTATTGGACACCATGTGCTGCTCACTGTATCGACTTAATATTTGAAGATATTGGAAAAAAAGAGACTGTTGCAGAGGTAATTGCAAAAGCTAGACAATTAACCAATTACATTTATAATCATGGTTGGCTACTTGCACTCATGCGGGAGATGTGTCGAGGAGATATTGTACGCCCAGGAGCTACACGTTTTGCAACAAATTATAAGGTTGCAGAGCAAGAATATCTAGATCTGGTAGATATAACAGATGATGAAAATGATGAAAAAAGAAATCCACTTTTTCAATGGGTTCGCCCTGCACACTTAGATGATAATGAGGGAAATCCTGATCCAAAAATAGCTGCTATGACTCGTGATTATGACATTAATGTGAATCAAGTATTACAAAAAGAAGTGGGTAATACTTTTCGTGATTCAAAAACAGATAGCTCAACAGAGGATGGGGGAAATAGTGATGGAGGAAATGATGGAAGTGGTAGAAATGATGATGGTAGTGGAAATGGTGGGAAAAATCAAGACGATTATGGTTTAAGCCATACGTTATTGAGTCCATTCAGTTGTGAGGCCAACTTCACTCATGCAACACAAGATATGGACCACGGAAGTAGAGGTAGAGGTTCTGGAATAGGTGCAATAGGAAAGGAATACATAAGGAGACATGCATGGACTCAAGAAGAAAGTCCACGGACTGATATTGAAGAACTTTCTGCCAATCTTGATTCTACGAATATGGGTAGCACTGATCATAGTGATATGTCCCAAGATTCATATGCTTCTTACACATATGGGAGTTCACAAATTGATTGGACTACTCAAAATGTGTATCAACAAAATAATTGGGTCAATGGACATTATCCAATTCATGGTGAAGCTGTTGGAATAAATCAAGAAACATATCAAGCGCATGTGCATAATTATATCCATAATTACTCGAACGTGATAAGTTGGTACCAATATTGTTTAGAACAAGATGGCATTCCATCTACTATATTTGAACCTCATAGATCCTCATTTTGGTATTAATTGTACTTTATAATGTTTATTTAGTCATTTTATGTTGTATTATGTATTATTTTGTCAAATGTATTGTCTCAGACGGTATTTATATAATGTATTATTAATATATTTGCTTTCAAAATACAATTCTATCAAAAAAAATTAGTGGAATATGTGCATAATAATATGTCATAATAGTTCCTAAAATTTCATGCTAAATTTCCAAGATTTTAATATGATTTCCGTCATTTTTTTCAATTTTCTGCGATATCGATATGCGATATCGATATATCCGTCGATATATCCGTAAAATTGAAGTTGCGATATATGTTGCGATAGCGATATTTTCATCCTTGGGCATAACAGGCTGGGAAGAATACACCCTCATCAAATCTACTAACGCACTATTCAAAATTCCCTCTATAGATGTGCCTCTTTCTTTCTACACTGGAATTCTAGGTGAATTATTAATTTTTTCTTTTACTACGTACTTTTTCCTATTTTGTACTCCTTCCTTTTCTTAATAAGTGTCATTCTAAAATTTTAATTTTGTTTCAAAAATGTGTCATTCTACAAATTCGACACAGAAAATTCACATTTTTCATACATTTGTCCTCATATAATGCATTAAAACATCTATATTTAACTCATTTAATATATTCACATAAGGGTGTATTAAATCATTTAATTAATTTATTAATTTGTATGCATCAATTCGAAATGACATTTATATAGAAATGGAGAGAGTAATTAATTTTAATTGACTTGACTTTGAGATGAAGCAATTGGACCACCACGTTTAATAAAAATATTCTTATTTTTTTACTATCACTTTAACCTTGGATTAAACTTGAGAATGTTATAATTAAAACATCTTAAAAATTGCTCGAATTTGTAAAATAAGGTACTTATAAGTTGTAACCACTACTCATATCGATTTTAATTAATTATTATTGGTTTATATTGTGAAGGTATGGCTGGTATGACTGCATATATTGGGTTTTATGAGATATGCTCTCCTAAAGAGAGAGAAAGTGTGTTTATATCTGCTGCATCTGGAGCAGTGGGTCAGCTTGTTGGGCAGTTTGCTAAGTTGTTTGGGTGCTATGTCGTTGGAAGTGCCGGGTCCAAAGATAAGGTCTCTCAACTAACCAATTCATCATTAGTTTTCGTTTTAATTATTTTCTAATGTTTCAAAATAAGGAAAGAAATAATTAATTCAAGTCTTTTCAGTTGAACTAGCTATCAATCTCAAGACTCAAGAGTGCACTGATTTTTATTTTTAAATCATTGTCATTCACAAATTTTCATTTTCCATTTTGTTTATGGTGCATTTCCATTAGGAAGAAGAAGAAATATATATTTGCTAGCTTATGCGAGAGGGTGCATTGTTGGGGATAGTAATTATTATAAAAATAAAAAATGCTGCTTATGTCCCTCAACTTTAGTCTATTATACAAAAATGCCCTAAATATCAAAATATGACAAAAAAATATCTAAAGTTTTCATATTTTTGCAAAAATGTCATATGATCCAATGTTAGGTGACAATGCACGTTGGAGTCTAGAGTATAAAATGACGTGAAAAATAATATTTAATCTCAATTTCGAATATGATTTTCACGTTATTAAAATATTGGACTGGGACATGCTTTATCAGTTATCCGACACCGAAAAATAAATTAGATGACATTTTTGTTCGGAATATAAGTATTTATTTAGCCAAATAAAAATTATTCCTCTAGGGACACTTAAACGTACAATGAAAATTCATATCTTATAAGGAGAAGTTTCTGTTTCAAGCACCCTTACTCCCCTTCCTCCAACTAATTAAAAAATATAAAAACTAATTATAACATATAAATTATAAATTAATATTTATCAATAAAAAATTGAAAAAAATATATTATAAATACTAAATATAAAAGAATTCATCCAATTAAATAATTAGTTGTAAACTAAAAAATGAAAATTAAATAATAAAAATTATTTTAAATCCTAAATGGGTATAAACAACTATCATTTATAATAATTATAAAATTACACTAAAGTACGAGAGATTGAAATTGAAGGAGAATTTAATTAATTCGGTACTGGATATGAAGTGAGATGCATTTATTGTGATGTAGAGGGATTTCATGTGGTATATATTGTTGGCAGTTCTTGTATGTTATATAAAACATTATTAGATAAAAATAGTAGGATTTTTTTTTTTTTTTACTATTGCCGGGTTGCAGTAGCTTTTTTTTTTATGATCATATCTTATTTTGTTGAAGGTGGATCTTTTGAAGAACAAATTTGGATTTGATGATGCAATCAACTATAAAGAAGAACCTGATTTGAATGCAACCTTAAAGAGGTAAACATACCGTGTGTCAAAAACATCCTTTTGCACTATATAATTTTAATTTATCTTATTGTGGTGTAGCAGTAGCAGTAGTAGTAGTAGTTGTTATTATTGTTTGATAAATAATAAAAATAATTATTAATGATAATATTTATTGTTGTTGCCATAATAATTTTGGTGATTTTCTTGTTTGACCACAGTTAAGAAAATCTTACTAAGGTTTGAAAATTATTAGCATTTTAACTAAAGAAGATAAAGTCTATTATACATCCATGTACATAAATTTTGGGTACATTGGGACGCCTTCCGTACATGCTTTGAGAACCTGATATTATTAAGTGTTAGAAATGGTACTTTTTATTATTATAAATTGTATTATTTAAGATCCAAAAAATATAATAATAATTAGAAAATGACACCACTTTCTTTTCATTTTTTCTTTTTATATATTTTTTAGTGGTCATTATTAAAAGTGATATTTTTCTATTTGTATAAGCAGGTATTTCCCTAATGGGATCGACATATACTTTGAGAATGTCGGGGGAAAACTGCTTGACGCGGTGCTCACCAACATGAGAAACCATGGTCGCATTGCTGTTTGTGGGATGATATCGCAGTACAATCTTGACGAGCCAGAAACTACACGAAATTTGATGTTTTTGATCACAAAGCGTATACGGATGGAGGGATTTCTTGTTTTCGATTACTTTCACCTCTATCCCAAATATTTGGAGATGGTTTTACCTCTCATAAAACAGGGGAAATTGACATATTTGGAAGATATTGTTCAAGGCATTGAGACTGCGCCGGCTGCTCTCATCGGCCTCTTCACCGGTCGGAATGTGGGGAAGCAGGTGGTGGTGGTGGCTCCAGAGTAGTCTTCATTTTTGTTGAATTTGAATTAGTTGGATTCCTCTGTTTGGAGTTGTATTTCATCTCTTATTCAAACACTATCAATTATAAATATTATGTGTGTTCAATTAAAGTATATTCGTTTACATTCCTACTTATAGTGGTTCCATTGTTGTAACTAAGATATATAAATTATAATAATTGTATTGCAGTTTGTACTATATACATGGCTTCAACTAAATAATATTCATAAAAAAACGTATCAAACTGTTTGAAGGGTTAAACTTCATTACCGGTCAAAATTCAGATCTAAATTCATATCCAATGACATATACTCCTAATTTTATTTGTGCTTTAATAGTATTTGGATACAAATTTTGACCAGTCTTATAAATTTAATATGTTAAACGATGGTACATATAAATTAATTATTTCCCCAATACCATTTATAGGTTGTAACAATTAATATGAGGGTGTTAATTTGGATAAAATATCACCCTTCTTTATCCAAAATCCAAAGATTATAATCCCCTTTCTAAATTTAAAGTAAATGAGCTTCAAAATATGACAATATTACTCTTCAGGGCTTTTGCCTGTTAATAAATCAGACATATATATTTCCTACATGTAAAGAAGTATAAATATAAATTAAGAGGTCTCATCCAATGTATGGTCGTCTAATGCTTAATAGGAAGATTCGATGATCCCCGTCGGGTAGTGCCCCAAGTTTGTTAAAAACATTTAAAATGCATGTTTATGCCATGTTTTTTTTAAAATATTTCACTACAAGAAAGTGGAGTTTAGCGACGGAACGGTATCTGTCGCTACTAATGATAGACTAGCAACGTTATTTTCGTCGTTAATGATTTTAGCATGAATTTTTGGCAGGATGGTTCACACTTAAAGTTACGATGGATCTGAGACGAAATTTCTATCGTTAACAGTAACGACGGACATAGTCCGTCATAATTATTTTTTTAATTAATCTTAAATTAAATATTAAACTTAACGACGGATTATTTCCATCGTTAGAGTTTTGATTTTATTTTTCTGTTGTTTTAAATATGTAACGAACGTAATTAATCCGTCGTTAGATTTTTTTAATTTATCTTTAAATTAATTAGTTAACGACGGATTATTTTCATCATTAATGATTTAATTAAATATTAATTAAAAATATATATTAATGACGGACATAATTCGTCATTAGTCCGTCGTTAATTCTAAATATTACAGTCAGGCTAGGGCACATACATTTCATTCGATCCAACCCTAAATCCCCAAATTTCATCAGCAATTCTACCCTCCAATTGGCGACAAGGCATCCCCCGACGATTCTCACTCCCACCAGTGATTCCCCTTCCTCCGGCGACGACGGTGAGTTCCCTCTCTCTCTCCCTTTTTCTCGCGCGCACTATTCTCTCTCTCTCTCTCTCAGTCTCTCTCTCTGTCCTTCGCCCTCTCTCCCTATCTGCCCCTTTCTCTCTCTCTCTGCCCCATCTCTCTCCCTGTCAGTTCTTCTTCTTCTTGCTGTCTTCTTCTTCAATTTTTCTATAGTTAAGTGTGTGTGTGTGTGTGTGTGTGTGTTTATTGCAGTAGTTAAATGTGAGTGTGTGTGTTTGTGTGTGTGTGTGTGTATTTAATTATGTTTAATTGTTATGATTGTTGTTTAATTATTTGTTTCTTTGTTTATGTACTTATGTTTAGTGTTGTTTAAACTATTTTGCTCAATTGGTAGAAGCAAATCACAAAAGATTAAGAGATGAGTTTCATTTAAAAAATTAATGATTTTACGGTTTTAATAAGCATGTTAATTAGAATATAATATTGTTAAATTTATTAAATTGAAACAGATGTATGATATAATTTATTATAGGTGTGTTGTATTGTAAGTATTAATAAACATGTTCTCCAATTTATGAAATTAACATTGAAATTAAGTTAATTAAGTATGATATTATTTATGCTATGTGTGTTGTGCTATAATAATTTATTGTAAGCATGTTTTTCAATTTATTAAATTGAAATTTATGTTAAGTATGATGTGATTTATGCTATGTGTATTGTTATAATTATTTCTAAGCATGTTATTCAATTTATTAAATTGAAATTCAAATTATGCTATTGTGAATGGGATGAGGGCCCATGAATTCCTCTTTATGAATTGTTGGTGTTGTTGATTATATATATTGGTTTTGCTGGTATTGCTTAAGAAATTATTAGTGGAACATAGATCAATTAGCATAGTGTCGAGAACTTGGGACTAGAATTTTCACAGCGAGTTGATGAGACACGTGCCCACATCCGAGACGAGGTCAGGTTCCAGATCCAGAACAAGGTTAGGTCTGAGTCTGTAGAGGTTAAAAACTCAACAATTGATCGTTCTTCGAGTTCGGGCTCCAGCGATCTACAAGACAAAGAAAACACGTGAAGCCGAAGGACCGTCGGGGGGTTGACGATCGAACAAACTCCGACGCTCAAGTCAGAATCGAGACTAGGGAAAATAGATAAATAAAGGAGTAAAATAGAAGAATAAACCAATAAGATTGAAATGATCGTGTAGTGATTGAATGCCAAGTTATAGTATAGCTCGTGTTATGTGATTTTTCATGTCCTCTTTATGAAGCTCCTTCTAATGATATATAGAGAGAGCCTCCAACCACCTTTCGAGATTCTTAGGATATCCCTATCTTTAATAGGGTTTTAACGGGGTCTTCTTATCTACAATGGACTTTTGACTCGGTTGTATACAGTTTGAATTTCCTCAACTTCTAACATTAAGGTTCCGATTCTTCAACCTCTAGCTCTAAACCTTCGACCTCTGGCACTGTGCCTTTGACCTCTAGTTCTATGTCTTCGACCTCTCGTCCACAGATAGAAGTGGGCATGGGCTTTTAGCTTTTACAGAAATGAGGCTTCTACAGCCTTCAACCTCTTTCCGATATTTCGGGGATATCTTTTATCCCTTTTAGGGTTTTAAAGGAGTCTCCCCTTACCCGGAACGGGCATTGACTTGGTCGTTCGACTTGACTTCTGCTTGACCTTGATTAAGGCTTCGATCTCTCTGACTTTGGGTCTGAGACCTCGACCTCAAATGATCGTGGGCCTCAGTTTTGGGCCTTTAGCGAAAAAGGGCCTCTACAGTTAGCTTCTCCTTACCTAATTTTTGTATTTCAAGAATCGGGTAATGAATGTCGGAATTTCTGGTTGCTACCCTCGTGCGACCATAGGCTTTAGACACTGTCCTTAGGATATTCTCAGAGATATACCCGGATCCGGAAATGATTTCCGGGGGATATTATTGAGGTCATGAAAACAGGCATCATGGAGCTCCAGACCCGAAGTCAGGTCCTGGAGGAGCTGCTGAGTCGTGAGAGCAGACCTCGTGGAGCGCCAGACCTGAAGTCAGGTCCTGAGGAAACTGGTGATGAAGCTCCAGACCTGAGTATAGGTCTTAGGGGAGCTGATGATGAAGCTCCAGACCTAAGTACAAGTCCTGGGGGAGCTGATGAGGTTGTGAGAGCAGACCTCATGAAGCTCTAGACCTGAAGTCAGGTTCTGAGGGAGCTGATGATGAAGCTCCAGACCTGAGTAAATGTCCTGGGGGAGCTGATGATGAAGCTCCAGACCTGAGTACAAGTCCTGAGAGAGCTGATAAGGTCGTGAGAGTAGACCTCGTGAAGCTCCAGACCTGAAGTCAGGTCTTAAGGGAGCTAATAATGAAGGTCCAGACATGAGTACAGGTCCTGGGGGAGCTGATGATGAAGCTCCAGACCTGAGTACAGGTCCTGGAGGAGGTGATAAGGTCATGAGAGCAGACCTCGTAAAGCTCCAGACCTGAAGTCAGGTCCTGACGGAGCTGATGATAAAGCTCCAGACATCAGTACAGGTCTTAGGGGAGCTGATGATGAAGCTCCAGACCTAAGTACAGGTCCTGGGGGAGCTGATGAGGTCGTGAGAGCAGA
This sequence comes from Perilla frutescens, assembly GCA_026008535.1. Taxonomy (NCBI): domain Eukaryota; kingdom Viridiplantae; phylum Streptophyta; class Magnoliopsida; order Lamiales; family Lamiaceae; genus Perilla; species Perilla frutescens. The sequence goes on from BRKX01000013.1 coordinate 19,241,913, forward strand.
CCTCGTGAAGCTCCAGACCTGAAATCAGGTCCTTAAGGAGCTGATGATAAAGCTCCAGACCTGAGTACATGTCTTGGGGGAGCTGATGATGAAGCTCCAGACCTGAGTACAGGTCCTGGGGAACCGATTGATGAAGCTCCAGACCTGAGTACAAGTCCCGGGTGCTGATGAGGTCATGAGAGCAGACCTTTTAAATCTTTCATATAAATCTCTTCCGCGATTCTTGCCAACCGTCCCGCTTATTCCGCATTTGAAACTTGCTTGAGGACTTTGCTTCAAACACCGTCGTTTTCTCGAAAATTATTTAAGTTGCATTTTCGGGTTATTTTCCCGTTCCTCTCTCCTTTATCTTTTAAGTTAATTTACTCTTATTTGTTTTGTTGTTTATGTGCCTTTATGTTGCATACTTTGCTTTATTTTGATTATTTTATTGTGAGATGAGCTCTCCAGGTTGGATTACCTATAGAGTTGGGATTAGATGAGATAAATAGTGCACGTTTAGGAGATACCTTTCAAAGTCATAGTCGAGGTTCGAGGGCTGTCCTGCACTTGAGTTTCTTGCCTTGAGTGTCGGGACCCTTACGGCTGGTTCGAAAGTCAGGATCATTTCTGAACTCGAGCTTTCTATTTTATAGTTCGGGACCCCTGTGTTTGGGGTTTATTTGGCTGTGAGGCTGAATTCCGGGTCGGAACTCCGTTATCTTCTTGAGAGTCGGGACCCCTGTGCTTGGGGTTCTATTAGTTACTCCGACGCTCAAGTTAGTAAACAAGGCTAAAGAATAAATCAAAATAATTTAGAATGAGTTCAAAAATTCTAGAGGTGGTACTGTTTTAGGTGTAACGCGTTCTAATTTTTGGTTATGGGTTGGTCCTCCGCTGTTTGGGTCTTATATGCTCCATTGTCGATGATTCTTATGACCTGGTTTGGGATCGGGAAAAATTTTCTTCATCTTCTTCCCACTTGATTTGAGCCCAAGCCTTTGCTAGAACATCCTCCATCGTCTTGGACGGGTATTTTGTCAGTTCCTTATAGAGGTCTGAGTCATTTTTGAGGCCTTTCTTGAAGGCTGAAATTGCCGTGTCGATGTTGCAATTTGGGATCGACACTTTTTCTCTGTTAAACCTCCCCATGTAGCCTCGTAGAGGTTTTTCTAGCCTCTGTACAATAGTGTAGAGGTTGTCGGCACACTTTTTGATCTTGCGATTGCTGACGAACTGTTCGACGAAGAGGTCGTTGAGTTGAGCGAATGACGAGATCATCGAGTTAGGGAGATTAGTGAACCACTGGAGTGTTGGACCAGTGATGTTGGATCCGAAGCGTCTACACATGCTGGCCTCTCTGGCATGACGAAGGATCATTGTAGTGAACATTCTTTGCTTGTACTGGGCGATATAGTCATCTGGATCGGATGCTCCGTTGAATAATTTCATGCTCGAGAATGTGAACTTCGGGGGCATCTTTACATGGCTGATTTTTTCAGTAAATGGAGAGTCTGCGAAGCTTGTCGTTATAGTCTTTCAGATGGAAACGGCGACCCCAGGGATCCGAGTTAGTATATCCTCCAACCTCTAGAGTTTCTTTTCGACCTCGGATTCTGGATGAGGACGATTGTCTTCGAACCCAGGTGGAGGTCCCAAGTCAAGATCGTCCTTTCCCTTACCTTTGAATGCAGGTTCCTTGCTTGTTCCTGCAACAGATTGGTTAGCGAACTTATGGGTTGAGTTTAGGAGTACCTGCTCTAGAAGTTCATTACACATTCGAGTTTGTGGGAATAGGGATGGTTGAGTTCGGGAGGGATCCATTAAGGAAGCAGTTCGGCTACGAGATAGCCTCTATTCTAGCCTTTAAAGCTGAGTTTTCTATACGGATCGCTATTAGTTCAACCGTCGTAGTGTCAAGTTGACGTTGGATCAAATACAGGAGTCGTGTGATATCATCGTCGCCCTCTGATGACGGGATGGCTATCACCGCATCCTTCCTACCGTTGTCGGTGACTGACGCTGCATCCATTCAGCTATCATTAGTCATCTTGAAGTGGTCGATTGGAGCCCCACGGTGGGCGCCAAACTCTAGAGGTCAAAAACTCTACAATTGATCGTTCTTCGAGTTCGGGCTCCGACGATCTACAAGATAAAGAAAACACGTGAAGCTGAAGGACCGTCGGGGGATTAACAATCGAATGGACTCTGACGCTCAAGTCAGAATCGAGACTAGGGAGAATAGATGAATAAAGAAGTAAAATAGAAGAATAAACCAATAAGATTGAAATGATTGCGTAGTGTTTGAATGCCAAGTTATAGTATACCTCGTGTTATGTGATTTTTCATGTCCTCTTTATGAAGCTCCGTTTAATGATATATATAGAGAGCCTCCAACCATCTTCCGAGATTCTTGGGATATCTTTAATAGGGTTTTGACGGGATCTTCTTATCTGCAATAGACTTTTGACTCGGTCGTATACGGTTTGAATTTCCTCAACTTCTAACCTTAAGGTTCCGATTCTTCGACCTCTAGCTCTAAACCTTCGACCTCTGGCTCTGTGCCTTCGACCTCTAGTTCTATGGCTTCGACCTCTCGTCCTCAGATGGAAGTGGGCCCAGGCTTTGGGCTTTTACAGAAATGAGGCCTCTACAGCCTTCAACCTCTTTCCGATATTTTAGGGATATCTTTTATCCCTTTTAGGGTTTTGAAGGAGTCTCCCCCTTACCCAAAACGGGCATTGACTTGATCGGCCGACTTGACTTCTGCCTGACCTTAATTAAGGCTTCGATCACCTTCGGCTCTGAGACCTCGACCTCTCGACCTTGAATGATCGTGGGCCTCAATTTTGGGCCTTTAGCGAAAAAGGGCCTCTACAGAGTCCAGCAGCTGCAGTCGCAGATGGAGGCCCAAATGCAAGCTAGGATGCGGGTTCAGATGTTTGACAGATTTGGTCATCCCCACACCCCCCGCCCACGTCTTCTGATGAGTGAAATAATATTTGTATTTGAATAATTATATTTTATTTGTGAATTTGTGATTGAATACATTGTATTTTTATTATTAGTATTTGATTTATAATATTCGCTTTTAATTTATTTATATAATATTAAAATGTAAATTAGAAAAAATAACTAGCAATGGATCCAAGTTCCGGGATTTAATGATGTACTCATATCCGTCGTTAAATGATTGCGTTAGTTAATGATGGACTTGGATCTGTCGCTAGTAGTGATGAAATATTTCGTCGCTAATAGCGATAAAATTTTCCGTCACTAGTCTACCGTAAGTTCATTGTCTGACATTCGGTCAACCAACCGATGACGACACGGTGACGACGGATATTCCGTCGGTAATCTGTCGCTAATGTAACAATGGATAACTATTCCATCTTTAGCTACATGTAACGATGAGCGAATCAGCGATGAACTGAATTTATCATTAGTTCGTTGCTAATACCTTCTAGCGACGGAAATCCACTGCACAACAACAGAATAAAACCCTCTTTTTTATAGTGTTTTTTATATAATTTTTATTGTCATTAAGATGAGATTAATTATATGCAAGATGATATTGCTTTTTTTTATCTTTTCCTATGTCAACAACATTGTTTTTCATTTTATTTTTTATGATGATATCGTTCAAAAAAAATATCAATATCGTTACAACATAGTAGGAGATATAATAATAATAATAATAATAATAATAATAATTGTAGAGGTCTATTTTCGTTAAAACCCAATAGTAAGGCCCATATCCGTCCAAAGGTCTCAAGGCCTAGCAGGATAAGTGCCGAAATCCAGAGTACGGAGGTCAAAGGAACCAAAGTTGACGAGGGCGAAGATATAAAATAAATGGCGAGCTTAGGCAGAGTTCGAACAATGGGACCAGGTCAAAGGTACGTTGGGAGATAAGCATGACCTAGTCAAAAACCCTTAAGGTGATAACAGGTTATCCCTGAAATATCGGAGAATCCCTTAAAAATCGAAAAGGAGTTGTGGATTCATCCTATAAATCGCTAAGGGATGAAGAGTAAGAGGCAATATCGAAACTACTAAGAAAACTTCGATTAGACAAAGAATTCTGATCTTTTACACACCCGATCATTCCTTCATCGATCTCATTTAACTTTATTCTTTGGCCTTACGAAGACTTGTTGGTCGCCAGAGCCCGAATCTAGTACAAAAATAATTGTAGAAATTTACCCTCTACAACAACAACAACAACAACAACAACAACAACAACAACAACAACAACAACAATAATAATAATAATAATAATAATAATAATAATAATAATAATAATAATAATAATAATAATAATAATAATGCCTTCCACATAATTAATAATGCCTTAATGTGATAATAGAGATTACATGTAAAATATTACTTTAAAATATTAGATAACTATATATTTTAGATATTTTTAAAAAGAAAAATTTACACTTTCATACCTATATCTTAGATATTTTTACAAAAATGACCCATTTTATTACTATTAGTAAATTAGTGCCCATTTTTTCAAAAAATTTGAAAATATGACCTCCATCAAAATTTCAGCATAAATATCTATGTGGCACATCGGACTTATTGCGTGGCTTTTTTGCTCTAATAAAAAATATTACCTCGATATTTCATGTCAACTATGAACTAAAAATAAAATATAATTGTTGGGCATTCTACGTAGATATTTTAGGCTGAAAATTTGGTAGAGGTAAGATTTATAAAAATTTTGGAAAAATGGGCACTCTTATACTAATAATAATAAGGTGGGTACGTACCAGAGCGTAAATTTCCCTTTGAAAAATTCGGGTAATGGCTTGGGTGCATCGAATCTTCCACAGTTAATGTATACTGGTTTCGGGCTGAATTTTGCTGGCCCATTTTTATTCCACTAGACCCAGCCCAACTAATAATTGAGCTGAAATTAAACTCTGTTAATAATTTCCCTATCGACCCAATCGGCTTTGGTAAATTGGTTACATCTTTAAAGGTAGGGATCCTTCAATAAATTTATAAATTCGAAATCTAAAAAATGAAATCTATCAATATAGCACCTGAATTAGTTTTATTCTAGTAAAAGGACGCAATTATTGGTACTATAAAAGTATCAATCTAAGACTATAAATATTCTTTATTTTGAATCTTTATTGAAATTTTTAATTATTTTCATTAAAATTTAATAAAAAATTAAGTAAAAAAAACAAGAATTGAAATACACTTAAATTTAGTCTTATATTGATAGTTGCAATTATTTAAGCCATAAGTTCATAGTGTTCATTTTTCAGGTACATAATAGATAGACAAACTTATCTTCTAGTCTTAAATCAATATAACTATACAAAATTATATCCATATGTTTCACAACGATTTGTGCTTACTTGAAAAGTGAATAATTTTGGACGTTAAAATCAAGAATTGTTTCTATTTAGAATTTTATATTCACAAATATATATATATATATATATATGATAAAGTTTAATGAGAAAATGTCCAATTTAGTCCTATAACTATACCTGAAATTTCAATTTGGTGCCGAAATAAAATTTCGGCCCAAATTAATCCCTCAACTTTTTAAAATGTATCACGTTAATTTCTCTATTAGTCTCTAAACTAATTTTCATTAACGTCCGTCACTAACCACGTTAATTTAATTTAAGGGAAAATTTTCAAGTTGTTCATAGAAAATTGCCCAATCTAGAAATAAAATAAAAATAAAAAATCCTGCGCGGCTGCTCTCCGTCAATGTTCTAATTAAGTAGTTTTTATTGAAGTAAACAATACAATGTGTACACAAAATAGGCAGCTGAAATTATTTATTGCACATCTGGTATTGAATCCTCTATTGTATATTTGATTTTTTTAGTGTTTTTTTCAACGTTTTTTTTCGATTTCGATTTCTTATACTTTATTTTAATTTTACACTTATTATTTATGATTCATCCTACTTAATTAGCATGCATTGCAATTTCTTACTATTTAATTTTGAATGTTTATTTATCAATTGATTATTGAAAAAATTAATACTAAAAAATTATATTAAATTTTAATTGGGTAGAATAAATCCTAAATGATAAGTGTAAAAATTAAACTAAATCATAATATATGGAAAAAAAATTAAAAAAAATCAAGTATGCAATAGGTGTTGATTTTGGAAGAATAGCAAGAGGGTTTCATCACATGCAGAGCCATGCAAGTCCATGCAGCAGCTCTATCATCATATATCACTACCTTGGGAGCAAAGGAAATGAGTTAGTAGCTAGCTGCCACGTGGAAGAATGTTGTGAAGTTTGTTGAAGGACCACAACATTTGTTGATGCTAGCTGTATGATTGAAGTTGTATTGGATCGTGCATGTTAGCCGTAGATCTTATTAGCTTAGTTAGCAAGCAGTTTAGAAATGTATAAATAGTCTGTGTTACTTTTCTGTAAGGATTGACAGTTAATGAAATAAGAAACCGACTATTATTGAAATAAGAACCCTAATTTTTCTTAAGCAATATTGCTTATTTTCTATACTTCTTCATGGTATCAGAGCCAAATTTGAGTGATTTAGGATGAATTTCGTATTTCCCCACCGATTAAATCGATCATCAGATATCCTACACAAATTTTACCGATTTTACTTCATTGTGTTCGACGAAATAACTAAGAAAAACCAGCAATTTTCCTGGAGAATGGCACGAGATGAAGAACTTGGTTTCAGTGTGAATTCCGCACTTAATATGCATGGTGAATCAAGTGCAGCTGCAGCAGAGAGGAGAAATTCTCCACCACCAACAGATTTGATTCGCACGCCACCGATTTAAAGGCTTAATGCTGGAAAGATGGAAGTCTCGCCGGCTGGATATGCACGCTCGGAGGTTAATGCTACAAGATTACTTGCCAATGATGCTTTATTCATAAGCAATAGTGAACATTTAGGTATGATTTTGACGATCAATTTATTCGACAGGAAAAACTTCCATAACTAGTGTCGAGCAATCAAGCAAGGCTTGGCTTCTCAGAACAAACTAGGAATGATAGATGGAAGTTTTTCTAAGCATTCTCTTGGTTCAGTGGACTACATGCAGTGGATGCGTGTCGATTACTTGGTTTTTAATTGGCTTAGAAACTCTACGCAAAAGGATGTCTCTAGAGGTTTCCAAAATTTGGAAACTTCAAAGGAATTGTGGGACGAATTGCACCGTAGGTTTGGGAGTAGAAATGGTCCATGAATTCACAAGGTGCATAGAGAGATGGCCACATACACACAACAAACACAAACTGTTATGATGTATTTTCATAACCTCAATGGGTTGTGTGATGAGTTGTCATTGTTGAAGAATTCTAAGATTTGTACATGCGCTGCATCTAATGACATAAAGAGAGACATGGAAGAGGAGCAAATGATACAATTCTTAATGGGATTGAATGATTGTTATGAGGTCATTAGACAACAAATTTTGATCATGACACCGTTGCCTAATGTCAGTCAAGCGTACGCTATGGTGCTCCAAGTCGAAGAGTAAATAAATGTTTCCACTCAGTTTGCAGAACACACTGATCATAGTGCTCTATATTCTCAGCGAAAAGGGCATCAGAGGGAGTCTTTTAAGAAAAGGTTAACTAAAGAGAAAAAGGTAAGATTAAAGTGTGAACATTGTGGTGGTAATGGACATTTAAAGGCTGATTATTTTGAACTTGTGGGAGTTCCTGAATGGTATAAAAAATTTAAGGCTGACAAGGGAAAGGGAAGAGCAAATTGCACTATGGATGAGTCTACACAATCTGGAATGATAAGTGATTACTCTAAAAATGATTTTAAATCAGAAACAAATTCAGATTCTGTGGAAGGGATTAATAAATACATATAGGCAGAAATAGCCAAGCACATGGCTTATTTCAAAAAGGGTTTCAAATCAGACAATGATATAGGTGCATCTTATATGGCTGAAGTGGATAGTGGAGCTTCATCTTTGGAGTTTTCAGGGCATTATGCATTTGGCATCGCCACTAGCATAAGAAAGAATGAGTGGATTATTGATTCCGGGGCTAGCAATCACATGTGTTGCAATCTGAGCCTGCTTAGTAATCTCAGAAGGTTGCCACAACCTTTGCAGATATTCCTTCCTGATGGAAGCCATCTTTGGGCTTTTGTGACAGGGAGAGCTAAATTGAATAGCCTCATTGAGATTGAAAATGTGCTTTATGCACCAGATTTTACATATAACTTGTTGTCAGTGGGACAGCTAGCAAGAGAATTAGATGGGAAAGTACAATTCTTGTCTTCTCACTGTATCATTGAAAGGAAACAACAGGATCAGATTCTAAGGATATGCAAGATGAAGGGTTCTCTCTACATATTTCCACAAAATGAATCACAAAAACTCTTGACAGGGTCTATCTCTAGCTCTCTTACCCTGCAGGAGTTGCATACTATATTGGGACATCCATCTGTTCATGCTATGAAGCATCTTTCTAGTTCCTTCAAGAGAGCTAGAACCGAAGAATATGAGGAGTTGACGAACTGCAAGATTTGTGATTAGGTTGTTATTTCGTATATATTTTGAGTCATTTTTGGTGTATTTTTGCGTAGTTACTCACCCCTTGGTCAAGTTTTGTGGAAGAATTGTGTCTTGTGGTTGATTTCAGGTGGTTGACATGGAAGTGGAGGTATTGGCATTGTTTTGGAGGGTTTGGACACAATTGGATTGAAGAGAGCTGAAGAGTCTGGAAAGCAGTCGGTATGGGCATACCGACTGGTGGACTGGGCGAATATTTGGACTGGAAATAGTGGATATCCACCAGCTGTGGGCCATGGACGATTTTTGGGCTATTTTTATTACTGTTGGACTTTCTTTTTATTATTTTCCTAGTTGGATTAGGATTAGATTTCTTTTATTAATTAATTAGTTAAGGATTTGGATTAAAGACTTCTAGATAGAGTAGGACTCTAATATATCAGTATCCATTGCAGTACAATAATTTTAATCGACAGATACAGGAAAAGAGACGCCAGAAACGATTTCTCTCTCTGCAGTACACGATATTTTTCAATTTTTCATTCTTCTTTTCATATTTCTTCTTTTTAATTAATTTCTGAATTGCAATTCCAAGTATGAATTCAAGCTAAACGCGTTCTATTCCGGTGAAGATTAACAAATCCCTGGTATAATTATTCTGTGAGATCTAAATGTTCTTTTTGCTTTAATTAATTGCATGTATATGTGATTCTCTGCATTTAAAGTTGTTAATTGTTTCGATTCTGCCAGGTAGTTGCAAATATTTAGTAGATCGGGATTAATTAGTAGCTAATTAAATCGATCATCCGTAATTGTGGTTTATGTTTAATTAGTGGTACAACGATTCTTCAGAATCGAGGGAAGAGCAGTCTTAATTCGACAGTCCTGTGTCAGAGTCTGTTGGTTTTGAATCGGGTTTCTCTAGTGCATAAAGCTGTCGGCTCATTAAATCTATAGAGTGTCTCTTACGGTTGTCAGTCGATTAGGGAAATAATTAGTGAAGTGTCTTCCTAATTATTGAGAAGCTAAGGAGAAATTAGGCTGCGTCAGTAAGTGTCTTCGGTGGCTATAACTGGTTTGCATGCATTAATTGGAATTATCTTTGCATCGATGATCGGAATAATTAAGCTAGGGTGGAGTTAATTGGAAGCCGGAATACCTTTAAATCTGTTAAGAAATCTACATTTGTTTAATTGTTTTTACATTTGGTTTTTACATTATAATCAAGATATTCGTCTAGAAAGTTGGTTACTGCAAACTGAAGATTCGAATAGTTCTCACCGGTCCTTTGGGAGACGATCTTACTTGCTACTATTCTGGGTAGTTTTGGCATACCGACTGCGTGTCGGATTATTTTTGGTGAAAAACGACGCACCAATTTGTCATGAACTTACGCAACAAAGACAACCATTTCCTATCTTGAATAGAAGAAGCCTGGTGTTATTCTCTTTGGTTCATATGGATGTCTAGGGCCCTTGCAAAGATGTTTGCATCTCAGACACCCCCTATTTTCTTACTATAGTGAAGGATTACTCTAGAGCCACAAGAATTTCCTCTTCAAGAGCAAATCTCAGGTCTGTAATATAGTAAGGAGCTTCCTTGTTATGGTTCAAACTCAATACCATAGCAATATTCAAACTATTAGAACTGATAATGGATCTGAATTCATTAATGCATAGATGAGTGCCTTGTTTGCAGATCATGGTATTCACCACCAAAGATCTTGCTCTTACTCTCCACAGTAAAATGGATTAATGGAGAGAAAGCACAAGCATCTCTTACAGGTAGCTAGGGCTCTTATGTTTCAAAGCAAACTCCCTAGTGAATTATGGTGCTACTCTATATTACATGCCACCTAACTTATAAATAGACTTCCCAGTGCCATTCTTAACTAGTCTACTAAATATGAGTTGCAGACAAAAATCCCACCTAATTGTCAGTTTTACAGCCTTTTGGATGTTTGGCTTATAGAGCCAATTTATCTTCTCACAGAACCAAATTCTCTACCAAAACTTTGACTTCTGTGTATCTTGGTGTTTCTTCCAACCACAAAGGATATTTATTATATGATCTTAGTTCTCATTGCATTTGTGTCACCAGGGATGTTGATTTTTGCCCTTAAATTTTTCCATTACAGTCCACAAATGATGAGTTTCCTTCTTTACCTTTTCATTCTTTTGATAATTCTACTACGAGCCCTTCACCTACTCCAAACACTACCATTCCAGATCATAACATTTGTGACAAATCTGTGTCATTACATGAGAAGTTGACAGATTCATCACTCAAGACATTTGATAAATCTGGTAACTCTGATTACAACACTAATTCAGAGTTCTCTTATTCCCCTATGCAGCAAGGAAATGGGGAACAACAACAGCTCATCTCAGTAGAAAGAGATGGTGACATTGATACATCCAACTTACAAGTTCTGAGGAAAAGCAGTAGACAACACAAACCACCATCCTATTTGAAGGATTATGTTTGTCAAAGCTCAGTTAAACATGACTACACACCAGTCACTTTTCCTTACAGAGTTTCTAACAAATTAAATCCTACTTATGTTGCTTTCCTTATGAATGTTCAGAGTTTAAAAGGGCCAACAAGCTATAAAGAGGCTTGTCAGTTCAAGGAGTGGACAGAGAGCTTGTAGCTCTAGAAGAGAATCAGACTTGGGACATTGTCCCATTACCCACAGGGAAACATTCAATAGGCTCAAAATGGGTTTACAAAGTCAAACTGAAGCCTGATGGAATTGTGGAAAGATACAAAGCAAGGCTTGTAGCAAAGGGCTACAATCAAGAATATGGGATTGACTACACAGAGGTGTTATCTCCAGTGGCTAAAGCAGTTACAATAAGAATTTTCTTTGCTCTAGCTGCCCAATACTCTTGTTGTATTCATCAAATAGACATAAACAATGCATTTTTCCATGGCCACTTAACAGATGAGATTTATATGAAAATTCCTCAGGGTTATAGCAAAGGCAACACTGGTGATGTCTGCAAGATCAAAAGAAGTCTTCATCGCCTAAAGTAGGCATCAAGGGAATGGAATGCTGAGTTCAGTAAGCATTTACTTAGTTTGGGTTTTAAGCAATCTGAGAATGATAATTGTCTATTCACTAGAGGGTCAGGTTCTACTTTTGTTGGTTTGCTAGTCTATGTTGATGACATTCTGTTGGTAGGACCCTCTGTGGAAGTGATTACACACATTAAGTAGTCACTTCATGATCAGTTTACTATCAAAGATCTTGGAGAGGCCCAATATTTTCTTAGCATGGAGATTGCAAGATCTCAATCAGGAATTTACTTATGCCAGAGAAAATATATTTTGGATTTATTGTCTATAGTTGGATTGATAGGTAGTAAGCCAGTGTACACACCATTTTCTCCTGGTCTATCACTTTTATACCAGAAAGGAGAGCCTTTGGAAAGACCTGATTCTTATAGGAAGGTTATAAGAAAGCTGTTACATCTCAATCTCACAAGGCCTGATATAGCTTTTGCAGTTCAACAATTGAGCTAGTTTGTCAACTCACCTACAAAAAGTCATTGGGATGCAGCTATTTATGTGCTTAGATATTTGAAAGGATAACCTTCCTTGGGTTTATTCTATTCTGCAGCTTCAGAGTTTAATGTAGAAGGTTACTGTGATGCTGACTGGGGCTCTTGTGCAGACACTAGGAGGTCTCTTTCAGGTTACTGTGTGTCCTTGGAGAAATATCTCATCTCTTGGAAGTGTAAGAAACAGACTACTGTAGCATTATCCACAGCCGAGGCAGAATATAGGAGCCTTAGTTATGCAGTAAGAGAATTGTTATGGATTTCATACACTCTTCAAGATTTAGGGATTGTAGTGCCTACTCCTATCCAAGTGTTTTGTGATAACAAAGCAGCTATTCCAAATAACTAAAAATCAAGTTTATCATGAGAGGACAAAGCATTTGGACTTGGATAATCATTTTGCACGTTTTCATTATAGATCTGGTTTCATTGTTCCTCTTTATGTTCCAACACAACTTCAATTGGCAGACATATTCACTAAGGCTCTTGCAGGTCCCCAGTTCAAGGCATTGGTTTCCAAACTCTTCCTCGATGATGTTCATCGACTTGAGCTTGAGGGGGGATGTTGATTTTTGAAGAATAGCAAGAGGATTTCATCACATGCAGAGCCATGAAAGTCCATGCAGCAGGTCTATCATCATATATCACTACCTTGGGAGCAAAGGAAATGAGTTAGCAGCTAGCTGCCATGTGGAAGAATGCTGTGAAGTTTGTTGAAGGACCACAACCCTTGTTGATGCTAGCCGTAGGATTGAAGTTGTATTGGATCATGCATGTTAGCCGTAGATCTTATTAGCTTAGTTAGCAAGCAGTTTAGAAATGTATAAATAGTTTATGTTACTTTTCTGTATGGATTGACCGTTAATGAAATAAGAAACCGACTATTATTGAAATAAGAACCCTAATTTTTCTTAAGCAATATTGCTTCTTTTCTATACTTCTTCAATAGGGAATGCAATACCAAATATGCAATAGACGATTTCGTAGGCAAAATACGGAGAAAATATTGTTTTACGCATGTAGGAAAATGATGTGCGATAATTATACATATTCTATACTACGTAGAGTGAAATATTCTAAGTTAATAGTAGAGTATGTTAATATCTTAAATCAGGGAGCAGGTGGTGGAAACTACTTTTTAATAAATTATTAACTTAGATAAAATAAAAAATAAACACATATTGCAATAACTAATTAAGAATATAAAGAGCACAACTATATTATTAAATAGAAAAGCATAATACCTAAATTCTACAAAGTAAACAATTTATTCAAATGTGAAAGGAATTTGTTTGTCTAAGAAATTAAATGAGTACACTACAAGAAAAATGTACATAGACAACACCACTTAGACAACGATTTTTTTATTAAACCGTTGTCTTTTTATGATATACAACGGTTTTTCAAAAAACCATTGTCTATGTGCCTGCTTTTGTTTCTTAAGATAATGGTTTGTCTTAATGCATTTTTTGTCATCTTATTACAACGGTTGTCTTAAAGCGCTTGTCTTTGTATGAGTGTGAATTTCTTATGACAACAGTCAGTCGAGAAACCGTTGTCGTAAGAAATTATTTTTTAAATATAAAGTGGTTTTAGAACCCTAGATCTATTTGCTCAATTCAAATTTCCAAAATTTTCCAGATCCCCAAATCAGACCTCTTCGAAAATATTCATGAGTTATCCGAAATCATACATATCTCATCCAAAATTCAACTTCACGGTGCGTGTTAGTCTTCATCGACTTCATCTCTACTTCATTTTGGTATGGAGGAGGCAGACAATTGTTTGGACTCATCGATGAAACTTCGTCCGCCTTCGTCTGAAACTCCGACAGTCGTCGATGACAGCGGCGTATTAAAGTTATTAGGCCTTCTGATTCAGCCCTTCGCCAACACTCAATTCCAAAATTCCCAAATTGAAAAAGAAAGAAGTAGATCCTTCCACCCTTCCCTCGCTGATTTCTGCGAATTCGCCACCCATCGCCTCCGTGTCCGTCATCTTTGACCACTGCTGCTGTCATTGTTAACCTCGAAGGTGTAGATTCCTTCCAAGCTTTGCTCAAAGCCAGAGGTATATTCTCGTTTATTTTGTAAGGTGCTTAGCCATTTTGGTAATTTATACGTTTCCCTTAATAAAAAATAAACACATATTGCAATAACTAATTAAGAATATAAAGAGCACAACTATATTATTAAATAGAAAAGCATAATACCTAAATTCTACAAAGTAAATAATTTATTCAAATGTGAAAGGAATTTGTTTGTCTAAGAAATTAAATGAATATATACATGCACGTAATTAGATAATGTTTTTTCATAATTGCTAATAGTTATTCTTGGACAGGCGACCTAAAAAATATTGATCGAATCCATTACTTTTTATTGATAAAGTTGCCTAGCTATTTCGTCGACTAAATCACCTACTATTTCCTACTATTGAAAGTCGTGGGTCACTGACAATCACCCTTGATTGCCACCTCTGTCATTACGCAAAGTGTCGTCTTTTCTACTAAAGTCGTGGGTCACTGACAACCATCCTTGATAGCCACCTCTGTCATTGCGCAAAATGTCGTTTTTTCTAGTGCGTGTGTGTATAATATGGGATGGTTACCATACATGTAGGTCTCTACTATATATATTAGCAATTAATCATATTCATTAATCGGTTTAAATTATTTTGGAAATTTATTGAAATCCTACATGTTTTTTTTGTCGAAGGTAACCCGCAGCCGCTATCGAGATACGTAATATTTTTTATTTAATTCATGTGGCACAAGGGTCAAAATGGATTTGAAGATATTGTATTTATGAGTTTCAATTTCGAGAGCCTATTAAATAGTCAAATTAAATCTTCCATAATCCATTCCTCTCAAACACACGACATCATGCATATAGGAATCAAGGAAATTTTATGGTAATGATTCATTTAATATCAACTAATTTTGGTGTTGCGAGAATTTCTTCTAAACACTATAAAATAAAGGGAAATTCTAAACACACTCCTCGTTTTACTCTTTATAGTCCTGATTATTTTTTTAAATATAAATATTAATATGATAAGACTATCTTATCTATTAGCCCTAACACCTAAATTGTATCATAGTCCATACACACTATAACCCCCACCCTTCAAATTTTAATTAGATAAGCTTTCGTAGCCCCCCACCTTATTCACTGAAGGAAAATCTGTAAAAAATTATATTCTAATCAGGATTTTATCATCTTCCACAACCATGATTCCATTTAGTTTATTTTTTGTTTGGTAACTAAACATTCCACAAAATCAATCCGTGTTGCTCATAACACGTTACTTTCTTCGATCAAGAATCATAAAATCCAACGGATGTCCCAGAATTATCAGCCATGATTGGAAAAAATCAAAAGAGCATAATTAACATAATATTCCTATAAGCAAATTAACTGTGATTGAATCATAAAAAATGTATTATAAGCATTGACATTACGATTTCACCCCCATTCTTGAGGTGTGTAGTTTCGAAGTGCAAATCCTATTTTGCCTTTTTCCTCTTCGGTCTCCACCGCGTTCCTCCTCCTCTCAACCAATTGCTTGGTTGCACTCAATAGTTGAAATTTGGGTATCGGTCTTCATAAAAATGAAATAAATATTTTTTATAATTTTTTCTTCTTCAAAACCATGAAACCCTGAACAGGAAGACGATTGTAGATACGTATATTCAGGCGGATTTGATGTGTACCATCAGTGCCTTGAATTTGAGAAATTTTAAGATGCCATAAGGATTTTGATAACTTCTTGATGAATTTAACTATAATTCCAAAGCCCTTCGAAGAAGAACAAATCTAATTAAAATTAAAAGGCGGGGGCTATAGTATGTGTAGCAAATTATGATAGAGTTTTAGGTGTTGGGATTAAAGGGTAAAAAAGTCTTACCATATTAATATTTATGTTTAAAAAATATAAGGGGCTATAAAGAGTAAAATGGTGGCTATGTTTAGAATTTTCCTAAAATAAATCAAACATCACATTCATTTTAGGTGGATCCATTATAATTTATTAAGTTTTATTTTGAATTTCTAAAGTATGAAATAATGTTGATTTTACATTAAGTGATGCTTCAATTGTGTTTGATAATGCTATTTTCGTGTATTTGTAAATTTATATAGTTTTAATATTTAATAGATTTTACAGTGATGCAATTCATACTCCACACTGTTATAATCTATTTGTCCTTGTTAATTTGACATTACATGATGCTTTAATTTATATTTGATAATGCTAGTTTAATGTAATTTTAAATTTGCTCACATTTCATAAATATATCAAACCAGTTAATAAAGCATCACTAACCACAAAATAATTAAGCATTCATTCACTTAAAAAAACGTAAATATTTAAAAAATGAAATTACGATAACCTAACCTAGTAAGTTTATGAAGTATCAAAATAAACAAAATTAAGCTTTGCATGAAAATAAAAATTAATATTATGTTCAAATTTTATACTGAATTTAATTTATTGAAAAAAAATCTTACTAATTGTTTTTAATCCATGTAATCTATAAACCTACAAATTAAGAAAATATATATTTTAATTAAAATGTAGAACAAATTATGCTTTTAAACACATAAAAAACATTAATACTATGCTTGAATAAATAACTGAAATAAAGTGAGCTAAATATTCAAAATAAAATTCAACGATGCATTACTAACTACAAAAAAGAGCATTCATACAATGACAAAAATATTAATTATAAAAAAATAAATATACAATAACATCCATAATCATTATTAAAGCATCAAAATCAATAAATTACGCATACTCACTAAAAAAACACTATTATTAGGTTCAAATTTTCATTGAATTAAAATTATCCAAAAAAACTATTACTATTTTTTTCTTAATTCACATTGAAAACGCAAAAATACCCAATTATTGAACTTATATTAAAAATAATCATTAAGATATAAATTAAATAAAAACTAAATGAAGAATCATTCGGATAGTCATTGCGATAATTAAATATTATGAAAAATTAAAATTAAAAACTAAAAGAAAAATTACAATAATAATCAAGGAGGAAAGGTTTATTATGTTAAATTTCCATGACAAAAATGACATTTTTCATAAAATTTTACAATGCTAATTTTTCATTACACTACATGATGCTTTAATTGATATTTGAGAATGCTAATTTAATGTGATTGTGAATTTTAATGATTTTAATATTAATTAAATTTTATAACGATGTATGCTCTTCCTAGTTGATAATGCAATAATATATATAATGTTATTTAATAATGGATTAGTTTGCCAATTATTTATGATAAATTGATAATAAGTTGATGCACTTGTGAGAAGCCAACAATGATTCACAATTGTGATTCGAAAGGAACTGTGAAGAGCGAATTACAATTGGGATGGAATTGATAATTCATAATGTTTAGAAATTAGTTAATGGAAAAAACTAGATTAGAGGGAAAGTAAGGATTTAGTAAGATACACATGAAATTATAAGACAAATATGATCTTTTTCATAAAATAAAATCTAAAATATAAATGAAATAAAAATTAATCATAACCTAATATCTAATAAGATCTAGTGGATATGATCAATCCCTAATTTATATGCTAGGACAATATTTACATTTGATCCCTCCTATATATATATAGGGAAGGGTTCAAATGAGAACCATTCCCCCATCATTCCCCATGTGGGAACTAGAAACTCATCATTCTCCAAACTTTAAACATTAATTAGAATGGAAAAAATCACAATTTGAACTACATAAACTCATATAAGATGAGTAGCAGACGAGTTACTTTTTAATGATACAAGTGATACTTTTTAAACTTTAAATGATACTTTTTAGTATAAAGATTAATACTGATTTTTACCAGTTTTTCTTTTGCGAGTCAACACCGGTCAACGCAGGTTGATCCGCGTTGACCCCGACCCGTCAGAGTTTAAGCGGAAAATAATGGAGTACTATTGTATCACATAACAACATACTCATGAGCAATAATTTAATTTGAACGAGACAGCAAGGAATGATCAACCCACAACAGTACATCGAGTCATTACCTCCAGCATCTCAACTTGTGAAAAACATTTTGAAAATATTTTGGGCGTGAGTACTAAAGTACTTAGTGGGTTAAACTTTTAACTCATTCTTTAATAAAAACTGTAACAGAATATCCAAAATACAAATGCAGATAATTGAAAGCAAAACGCGAAAATGACCGGTGCCCCTTCTCTTTGGTACCATGTACCTCCTTCTGTCATCTACTGCACTCTATGACATGTCACTGATAGGAAAAGGGAGGGGTTACCTCGCTAATCCGAGAAGAGTGTATCAGGTTACCTAGTATTGACCCTGAGTATACCAGGGGTTACCTAGCATTGACTCCTTATAGTGATGCCCAGATCACGTGTATGTGCAGGGATTACCTCACAGTGACACATTTAGTGATTAACATCACAATTGCAAGAATCACATTTCATGCCTATCCTCAATTCTATGTTCTCTATAGAGAGCATAATATAACATAAGCACAAAAACTATGTCATCCTCTTAATATAACAACTATGCTAACCTTTAATTCCTCTAGCAAACTTAGTTCAATTATGCTTCATATTCTTTAAACGGAAATCATTCTTTAACTTGAGTTTAATACTAAAAGTACCAGCTAAAAGGTACAACTCATTATACACAAGTATAATCAATACACAATAAACATTTAATATATTGTAACTTTAAACTATGACTTTTAGACTTTAAATATAAACTCTAACCTTAATTAATCTATATACTATGAACTTGAAACTCTAACCTTAACTCTTAAATCACAAACTTTAATTATGACCAGGCATAATCTATTCTATTTAATTATGTCGAAGCATAATCTATGTTCGTTTATTGTGATAAATCAGAATCTATATTCTTAATAATTATGATGAAGCATAATCTATGTTCTCAATAATCATACAACAGTATAATACTATGTTCTCATGAATTGTGCAACAGTATAATACTATTACTTTAGCAGAGACTTGAGCAGATAATTTCTCAAATATTTTATTTTTATATTCTATTATGACTATCACATTTATGAGTTAATAATTCAAATATAGATAGGTTTCGCAAATAAACACACGTCGATTAGTTCAACTCATGTGATCAAACTTCTCGATATTCATCTGCCAGCTTCTCTGACTGGCTCAACAGATCCTACATGGTCAAACCTTATTTTAGGATTGTTGCTCTAATTTTCAGAACTCGACCTTAATTTAATTGGAGCTTTTATTTCCTTTAATTATATTTCAATTAAGAATGTGCGACTCTAGAGATCTCGTGCAACTTCCACACAGCAGGAAATATATTCTAAAATATAATTTCTGATTTAATGGGGCTAAAGTATTTGACAGATGTCACTTTCCGTAACTTGTTATTTTGCTCATTCTTTTCACGGTAAACCTCGATTGCACTTTTTACTTTCCCAAAAATTATGAAAATAATCAGGCATGGCCCCACATATATCTTTATTAAACTATATAATTTTCCAAATTTTCTGAAATCACCTGCTTTAGTTATAAAAATAACCGCCTGATTAAAATAATCGACTTTAATCAAAACTTATCTGAAAATTACGAAACTTCGCAGTCCTATACGAAATACTTTTTTGAGCAATTTTCTAGTTCAAACTTTTTTGATTTGACGACCCTAAATGGGTGAAAACGGGTAAAAATCGAAAATGACCGGTGCCCTTTTATTTTCGACGTTTTCCCGTGTTTTCGCCACTTTCTGGCCACTGGACGATAACACACTCAATATACGAAATGAAACACTATTTAAACACACGATATATTAAAATTTCAACTATAAAGGATAAGAAATGGACCGAAACGAGACGTCCGAAGCGGCGGCACGACGACGACGATTTCCGGCGATCCACGGCAGTGGCGGCGGCGGCTCTCCGACAGCCTTCCGGTGCTCGACAGCTGGTCCCACAGCAGCATCCCCCAACAAAACTTAACCTGGGCCCGCATGCGCTATTTACTCAGTGCAGGCTCGGGTTTCTCTCGTTCGTCAACACGAACAAGAGAGAAAGAGAGAGAGGAGAGAATGAGCAAGAAGACAATGAGCCCCAAGCCCCCTCTTTATAGGAAAAGTGCTTCCGGGACGGACATAGCTTTTTCGGATATAAAATACCGATAAAACATTTTCCGGATTCAATTAAAGTTGTTTTATTCAATGTCGAGGTCCAAACGATCTCAGACACAAAATCTGAAAATACCGGAAGACTCGTTGGCTCAAATGCTATCAAAATAACCCAACTTGGGATGATGAGGAAGTCGTCTGAAGAAAAAAGAAGAAAGATTCCCTTTCAAAAAAATTTTTTACTATTCCTTTTGACTAGCAGATTTTGCTCCCAAGCGTTCGATTGACCTCAGATTCGCAATCCGTGAACGCGAACAGATTTCTTAGGTCATTTTCTATAAGATAGGCTTGATAGAACAAGTCTCAGATCAATGAAGATGATTTCACAAATTTTTCGAATCATGAACGCACGCATAAATTACTATTCACAGGTTTTCCCTTTACGATTTCAATTACGGGACTCTTGTAGATGTCAGAATAAAATTTTGAAAGCACCAACAACTTTCTTTAGGTCGTTACATTCTAGAAAAGACCAAGATTGACTATCTTCCGGTAAAAAACGCAAAATCTCATAATCGATTTTCACATAAAAGACACAAAAATTCGCGACTTACATCTGTTTAAATTTATTTTAGCTCCAATTCTTTCCTTTAGGCTTCTAAATAAATTTAGAAAACTCCTTAAGATATTTTGAAATTTCTGAAATGTTACACTTCAATTAAATAATAATAATAATTTCATCCACATTTAAACGTAATACTGATATGTAACGTCATGCTAAATTATCTTATACACTATGTTAATATGAGAGTAGTTTAATACTAAAAATTCATAAACACAATATTTTTTCATATAATATATCAAATTCCAACTCTTTCACACTATTTCATTCAAGATCTCACATGGTTTTGTTTATCCTAATTAATATGAAAGAAAAATATAAAATATTCATTTTTAGGGCTTATTTTACTCTAGTTAGGGTTCATTATATCCCAATTAGAGTTTATTTTATAATTTATGTGTTTTCTTATTCTCATGCAATTTCATCAAATGAAAGCAATATGATGTTAATATGAATATATTTACATGCTATTATGAACATATGTATGCTAAAATGAACGAATAACACAAATATTATTACAAGTATATTTACAGGTTATTCTCAAGCAGTTTCATCATGTTAAAATAAAAGCAATGTAATGCTAATTAATATGAACATATCACAATGCTAAAATGAATGAACAATATATATATATATATATATATATATATATATAGGGTTGGGTTCCAGAAGGAACCATACCCCATGTGAGAACCGAGAACCAATCTCAACCATAGATCTTGCCTATTTGGACGGCCAAGATCTGTTCAAAAAGTAAAAAAATGCGGTGGCATAATTGTAATAATTCTGAACTTCGCTGCCCCTGAAACTCGGTGAGGGTAAAATCGGAAAATTCAATGCATATGTGATTCACGCGTATATTTTCCAATTTAGGGTTTTAGCACTGTCATTTCCTATTTTAGCACTGTCATGACTTATTTTAGCACTGTCATTGTCTTTTTTAGCATTGTCATGACTTATTTTAGCATGACTTTTATTCCAGCAGATTTTGTTATTTTAATTTATGCAACAAATTTTGTTATCTTAATTTATGCAAGCTATTATGGATTAGATTTGCATATATATGAACGATTGTGAGAGGATCGTGGTCGATTGATCTAATGCTCTCGATCATTTCTTACCATCCTCTTTGAATATTTGTTTGTAACTATCGCTGAGTATCTGTAGAAAGTCCTTCCCTCATCAATCCACGACGTTGTCACCTTCTGATCAACAGAAATCATGCTCAACGAAGCTCCTGCAAAAGCAACATGAATTTAATTTCTTGAACCATGCTCTGTTTAATTAACAGAATGATACTCTAGGTACTTACCTTGGCTTTGATAATTTCTAGCTGGTTTTACATTAGCAATTGGTTTACTTGGTAGCTCAACTGAAACAACGACAGGGGAATTAATAATTAATATCAACGAATCTTGAAAAAAGTTGAAGAAAAATTAAACATATAACATACAATTCTATAATCATGTCTAGTTAATATTTAGATTCACAATTATGAGTTTCCAGCAGTTTTATGTGACATTTAGCACTGGTAATTGAGGTTTTAGCACTTGTCATTCCTTTTTTAGCACTGGTATTTGAATTCTGACATTTTAGCACTTTTATAAAGTATTTTAGCACTTGTAGTTTCTACTTTAGCCCGTATGTTTCCTTATTTAGCACTGTTGTTAGACACATGCTAGAAATATTAAAACCCTTATTAGCAATGCAAAAAATGAAATATCAGCTATGACATTCCTTTTTTAGCACTAGTATTTGAATTCTGAAGTTTTAACACTGACATTTTGACTTTTAGCACTTACAAATCATTTTTTAGCACTGCTACTATCATATAAGACTACCAGGTTTGTCTAGTTAATATTTAGATTCACTATTCTGAGTTTTCAGCAGTTTTATGCAATATTTAGCACTGGTAATTGAGGTTTTAGCACTTGTCATTCCTTTTTCAGCATTGATATTTGAATTATGATGCTTTAGTACTTTTATAAAGTATTTTAGCACTTGTAGTTTCTACTTTAGCACTTACGTTTCCTTGTTTAGCACTGTTGTTACACTTAGCTTAACTCACTGCCTCATGATTATATTATAATATATGCTAATTACACGCATTTAAACAAAGTACGTACTTCTAAAATTCCAACTCTTGTAGCTTCTTAAAATAAAAAACCGACTTTGACAATAAGAAATTAATGGACATCTTAGATATATCTAATATTGCTGATTTTTTCTGCATGGAATTAAAGGTTAATAATTGCTTCAATATAAATAACCCATTTTGAGAATTCAATTTAAACTGAATATAAATTTAGAAATATAGAGGCAAAGATGATTTTAAAATCTTGAGGAAATAAGTTGTGTAATTATGAAGAACAATGTGTAAAGCGCTAAAGCAGCTAACCAGGGCGCCATTAGATGAAGCAGTTGAACTAGACTTGACTGGAGTCAAGTAAACATGACTAAAATACATTCTCTCTCTAGAATTAAGTTTGTTACAATATGCTTCGTTTACTTCAATTCTCACCACATAACGAAGAAAAAAAACACAATTTTTTTTAGATATATGAATACTCCACAGATCTATATATTAGAAAGAAAAAAAAGGGTATATCAATTAAAGACGACACCAAAAAAATTAGAATCATATATACAAAAATTACGTACACTAGTTTGGTTTGCTTTAAAACTTTTTAAATTAAATCTAATTAACTTCGAGTCGATTTATCAATGTACATTTGCATTTCAGTTCCATTCTATTCGATTTCGTACATACAATTCAATTAAAATGCACATGGATATATTAGTTAATAAGTGCTAAAATAGTTCACAGTGGTGCTAAAATAGATTACAATAGTGCTAAAATATATCACAGTAGTGCTAAAGTACATAGCAGTGCTAAAACAGTTCATAGTAGTGCTAAAATAGCTTACAACAGTGCTAAAATAGATTATAGTAGTGCTAAAGTACACCCTACACCAAACAAGTTTTCCTCCTCGATCATTAACCGCTGCGTCCACGTCTAGTCAAAAACACCCTTCCTCTCGTGCTATCCAATCTCTACTACACCTAGTGCCATGGTTGGTGCCTCCACCCCAACTTCAATTCCATTTTAGCCCATCATCTGCTAAAAAACCGCTAAACAATATACAAAGAGACCACCCAAACTTCATAATCACCTCTGCTAAGAGTCTTCATTGAAAACATTTGTCTGCCCTTCTATTACAATACTTACGATTCTTCAATCCCAAATAAATTTAATTTTCTCGCAAAAGATTGTTAGCCCATGTACTCTATTTTTGAGAACTGACTCCCTCCAACAGTCCCCATTCAGATTCAGAGAGAGAAACAACCATCCACTAACAAATTAAGCTTTTTAGAGAGAGAAAGAGAGAAAATAAAAGAAGAAAACGATGGGGTATAGGTATGCTGTACTTCCTGCTGCTTCTTTTCTTGTATAATGAACAGAGAACCGAGATGTAGAAAAATCTTTGCTTGATGCCTTTTTTGCGAGGAAGAAAAATGGGGAGAGTTGAGGAAGAAGACGGATTGCAGATGGAAGGAGATTCATTCCAAATATAACAGGTTTTCTAAATTACAAAAATGTCCTTACTTCATTAAAAAGTCACTAATATTACAAATATGCCACCGCGTTTTTTTCATTATTGAGACAGATCTTGGCCGTCCAAATTAGAGCAATCTGTGACTGAGATTGGTTCTCAGTTCTCACAGGGGAGTGTGGTTCTCACATGATCCCATCTCTATATATATATATATATATATATAATTAATATTATGAGTAAATTTACATGCTATTTTCATGTAATTTTGTCATGATAAAATGAAAAGAATATAATAAATCAAATTAAATCTTTTTTTTTTATGTTCTTTTATTTAAGATTTCGAATACATATGTTTATCTGAAAAATATGCATGAAAAATACAAAACATTAATTTTTAGGGTTCATTTCATCCAATTTAGGTTTATTCGATTCCAATTAGAGTTTAGTTACATCTCAATTAGGTATTATATATAATAATTCAATAACTATTGTATTTTCTTATTCTCATGTAATTTCATTATGCTAAAATGAAAATAATATGATGTTAATATGAATATATAACCATGCTAAAATGAACAAACAACACATGTTATTAAGAGTAAATTTACATATTATTCTCATGCTAAAATGTCATATAAATCATGTGAATAAGAGAGTAGTTTCAGGATAAAACGTTATGAACGCAATGTTTTTCATATAATAAATCAAATTAAAGTTTTTTCATGTTTTTTCATTTAACATGCATGCCTCTGGTACTTCGAATAAAATATGGATGAAAAATGTAAAAACCACTTTTAATACTGAA
The DNA here is from genome assembly GCA_026008535.1 of Perilla frutescens. Classification (NCBI taxonomy): domain Eukaryota; kingdom Viridiplantae; phylum Streptophyta; class Magnoliopsida; order Lamiales; family Lamiaceae; genus Perilla; species Perilla frutescens. The sequence continues at coordinate 19,267,086 of BRKX01000013.1, forward strand.
AATTAGATTTTTAGATCTTCCATGAAAAAACCACTTTTAATACTGAAAAATATAACTTTTGATATTATTCTGGTGCATATAAGACTTTCTGAAATGTCATATGCACCGTATTAATATGAGAGTAGTTTACTATTAAATGCGGATATGAGTTACGAATTATGCTAAAACGCCATATATAACATGCTAATATACGAATAGTTTCATGAAATATCATATGAACCAAACACTAGTACTCATTTGATTCAATTTTTTAAAATGACGTCAAGGTGGCCACAATTGTATGTTGGATTGAAGGTCAATTTATTTAGGGTAAATTACTTTAAAATACATAAACTTTGCGGTGTTTTTGGTTTTTCACACGTTTTAAAAAATTTAGTTTTAATAACATGAACTTAACCCTTGTTTGATTTTTCACATGGTTTTCGAATTACGGACAATTGAATCTGATGTGGCAGATAGAGATGCCACGTGTACATTTATGTGGATACTAAATTTCCTTAAAATACACGAACTTTGGACTGATTTTGTTTTTTCACACGAATTAAAAAATATAAATTTTAGTTTTTTTTTTTGCTTTTTTGTGTAATACAGAAAATTAATACACAAACTATAGAGTTGTTGTAGTAGACATTGTGAAATATTTTGAATTTTCTTAATTCATCCAATATATAAAATTTAGGTTCAAAAAAATTAAATAAAATAACTATCAAACCTTTTTAGTTCTCTATTTGAAGAAAAATTATAAAAATATGACTTAAGCTAGTGTAATTGTATAAATAATTGAATTTCAAATACAATAATCAAGTAATGAATAGTGGTCTATGACGTATCGTATATGTTGATGAATAATATTACATAATCAATCAATTAAGTTAACAAATAAATTGATCACGTAGAAACTACATGTTAATTTTTCATATATGTTAAATAACATCTTTTGATATAACTTTATATGTTAGATAATCTCAAATAATTTTATAATTGAACATTTCCATTTATATTAATTGCTGAATTCATCTATTTTATTATTCTTTGAACCTATTAATAATATAAATATGTAACGGCTCCAATTTTTTTCAAACATCATAATGATAAATATACACATCACACACATGCACCCTAAAGTCATAGTATGATTTTTGTTCATATTAAATGAATTACATAAGATAACAAAGATCACAATTGTCAAGTAATGTTGATTAAAATTTATATCTTATCCGATAATTAATTTTGGAAAATATAAAGTGAAATATTTATATCACGTTCGCCACATTACAAAAAAAAAGAGTAAAAAAAATCTAAAATTTGTCTTTTTTTAATTCGTGTGAAAAAATAAAATCAACCTAAACTTCATGTATTTTAAGACAAGTGGTGTCCACATAGATGTACATGTGGCAATCTCCGACTGCCACGTCAGATTCAACTCGTCGGAATTTGAAAATCATGTGAAGAACCAAGCAAGTGCTAAGTTCATCTTATTAAAACTATATTTTTTAAAACACGTGAAAACCAAAAAAACACCCAAAAGTTTGTGTATTTTAAGGAAATTAACCCATTTATTAATAAATTTAGGGATGTTGAATAACATACAAATTCAAAGTTAGTGTTTTAATTGCCTACTTTTAAAGTTTATGTAAATTTACAACGAAGCTCAAAGTTCATGATATTTAAGGCAATTAACCATATATATATGGTTAACCATATATATACACCCATTTTTCATTTTTAAATTTTTTTTTTCAAATTAACGCATATGCCAAGTAAATGATAATCCAATTTAAAATTCAGAAAACCGTCTATTGCATATTTAGTGTTGCATATTCTATTGCACACTTAATTTTTTTAGTTCTATTTCAACTTTTTCCCTCAATTTCAATTTTATCTATTTTATTTTAAGCTTATACTTATATTTAGGGTTCTTCATGCCCAATTAACATTTATTATAATTTATCAGTATTAAGTTTTTCAAATGATCAATTAATAACTAAAAATTATAAATTAAATACTAAAAAAATAATACTTCTTAATTAAGTAGAGTGAACCCCAAATAACAACTGTAAAATTAAACTAAAACCCAACAAATTAAAATTGAAAAAAAAAATGAAAAAAAATCGAGTATGCTATAGGGAACGCAACACCAAATATGCAATAGATCATTTTATCCCTTTGATCAAATTTAACATCAGGCGTATTTTTAGCACCATAAACATGAATAAACGATATATATATTGTTTTGTAGTTGAATCATGGTAATTAGGATTGAATGAAGTTGGAAACGAATTGCTCAAAGAAAGAATAATTTCAAAGCTTGATTGTATTAATTGTATATTGGTATGTTAATCATATTACAAATCAAAGTACATAAAGAGAATAAGAAACATAATTTTGGAAACTAATCTAAACATGGCCTAATCTCAATGATTTGATTTTGCAGATTTTGTGGATCTATTTTGGGCTGAGGATCCGGATGATCGAGATTGTTGACACTCCCCCTCAAGCTGAGTAGTAGGGTTTCTGATATTCAGCTTGTCAAGTACTGTTGCAAAGCTCCTAGAATTGACTGCTTTTGTAAGAATATCTGCAAGTTGATCATCAGACCGGATAAGGAAGTGCAACAATTCCCGCTTCCAGTTTCTCCTTGATAAAATGTCTATCTACCTCAACATGCTTGGTTTGATCATGCTGAACCGGATTTTCTGAGATACTAATGGCTGCCTTGTTATCACAGAATAGTTGACATGGCTTATCTGAAACAAGGCCAATCTATGTTAGTAATTTTCGCAACCATAGAATCTCCGTCAATCCACTCTTTACACCTCTGAATTCTACTTCAGCACTAGACAGGGCTACCACTTTTTGTTTCTTACTTCTCCAAGTAACAAGATTCCCTCCAACAAAGGTGAAGTAGCCTGCTGTTGACCTCCTATCCATTGGACTTCCCGCCCAATCAGCATTAGTGTAACCACATATTCTCGAATGTTCATGCTTACCAAAGAATAGTCCGTATCCATAAGTACCTTTGAGATATCTAACAATTCTGATAGCAGCTTCCATATGATCAACCTGTGGTTTATGCATGAATTGACTAACTACTCCAACAGCATATGCAATGTCAGGTCTGCTATCGGACAAATAAATGAGTTTCCCCACCAGTCGCTGATATTGTTTTCGATCTGTCATCTCTGCATCTTCGACAATCTGTAATTTATGATTCACTGTGATAGGAGTATCAATTGGTTTACAATCCAGCATTCATGTCTCAGCAAGAAGATCCAACGTATACTTCTGTTGGCGTATAAAAATCCATTTTTCTGATCGAAGTACCTCAATGCCAAGAAAATACTTGAGAATTCCCAGATCCTTCATCTCGAATTCCAGGAAGAGTTTTTTCTTCAGATTCTCAATTTCCTCCGTATCGTTGCCAGTGAGAATCATATCAACAACATAGATGATCAGACAAGTGACGAGTCCTCCTCGATTTTTCCATAAGAGTGTATGATCCGAATTACTTTGTCTGTACCCATAACTCTTCATAGGACTCGTAAACCTTCCAAACCACGCCCTCGGTGATTATTTGAGCCCGTAAAGTGTCTAGTTTAATTTGCACACTTCTCCCTTTCCAAACTCTGACTCGAAGGCCGGTGGAACTTCCATATACACTGCTTTAGTCAATTCTCCATGCAAGAAGACGTTGGTGACGTCAAACTGATGGAGAGTCCAGTCATTGTTTGCTGCAAGAGACAGTAACACTCTTACAGTATTCATCTTGGCCACTAGAGAAAAAGTCTCTGAGTAATCAACTCCATAAATCTGAGTGTATCCTTTTGCAACCAACCTTGCCTTGTATCTCTCAATAGATCCATCCGGCTTTCGTTTGATAGTAAAAACCCATCTGCACCCAACTGGTTTCTTCCCTTGCGGAAGCTCGCATTTCTCCCAAGTATTATTTCGAGCAAGAGCTCCCATTTCTTTTTTCATAGCATCGGTCCAATGTTTTGACAGAAATGCTTCCTTAACGGTTCTCGGGAGATTTTTTTTCTTCATATAACGCTGTCTGAAAGGCTCTTGCTAAGTTTGAGAGATTTACTGCATCAATTTTCCCCACTGGATATCTGGGCTTCCTCGTAACTCTCTCAGGGGAATACCTCCTTGGAGAAACTCCTCTGTTTGTCCTTGGAGGGAGAATATATCGCCCTGTGTCCTGTCTTGTTATTTCAGGAACCTCAGAACCACCAAACTGCTGAGAGGTTTCAAAGACATCAGACTGCTGCTCAGAATGCTCAAAAACATCAGACTGCTCAGAATGCTCAAAAACATTAGAATGCTCAGAAATAGTATCAACATGAACATAATTAGTAAGAGTAGAACCTATTAACTCAGATACCGGATTGGAAGGAGTTGCATTGGTCAGTTCACTGAGCTCTGTGGACTGTATAGACATGTCTGGGACTATCTCAGCGACACGGTTAACTATCCTTGTTGAGACTGCATCTGTGGGGAAACTTTGATTTGGCAACCATCTTAGAGGGTCAATTCTATGAGTTTCCCCCTGACCACTAAGATGCTGATGATAAAAGAATTCGGTCTCGAGGAAGTTACAGTTCATGGTGGTAAACAACCGACGAGTTTTGAGATCATAACACCGATACCCCTTTTAATGAACACCATAACCGATAAAAACACATTTGACAGCACACGGATCGAGTTTGGTACGGGTGTGTTTAGGAAGATGGACAAACACGGAACAACCAAAGACATGAGGTTTAAGGGTAAGAGAGACATGAATCTTAGCGAGAGTAGAAAGGCACTGGATTGGTGTTTGGAGGTCAAGACTTTTTGTAGGAAGGTAATTGAGAAGATAGACAGCGGTAGACACTGCGTCTGGCCAAAAGACTGACGGGACCCAAGACTCAATGAGCAGGGCTCGGGTGATCTCAAGAATGATCCTATTTTTTCTCTCTGCTACCCCATTTTGTTCTGGTGTGTGAGGACATGTTGTTTGATGAATAAATCCATTAGCATGAAAGAACGTACTCATAGAAGAGTTTATAAATTCCCTCCATTATCGGACCGTAAAATTTGTATATTGGTTTGAAATTGAGTTTTGATCATAGCATAAAACTGAGAAAATTTGGAAAAAACCTCAGATTTATGTCGCAGAAAATAAACCCAAGTCATACGAGTGTGATCATCTATGAAAAGTAAAAAATAAAGGAACCCCTGACCACTTGGAATGGGTGCAGGGCCCCAAACATCAGAGTGCACTAAAGAAAACATACATGGCATACGAGTATTACTAGGTTTAAAAGTCTGTCGGTGGCTTTTAGCCAAAACACAAGTTTCACAATACAATTCAGAAGAAGAAAATAACTTAGGAAACAAAATTTTAAGATAACCCGTAGAGGGGTGCCCAAGTCGACAGTGCCAAAGCCAAGCTGCATGAGAAGCAGTTCCGGTAGATAGCATCACGGTTCCTTTTTGAGTGATCTCATCAACGTAATACAGTCCACGGCGCTCAGTGCCACGTCCAATGATCTCCCCCGTCCGGATATCCTGTAATAGATAGAAAGTCGGGTGCATCAGAACAGTGCAGTTTAATTCCTTTGTAACATGACTGATAGACAGCAACTTGTGGGATAATGGAGGAACATATAAACAGTTCGAAATTTTAAGAGTCTGATAAATTTCTACTGTGCCAGCACCATGCACAGAAGTTATTTCACCACTTGCAGTTTGCACATGAGTTTTCCTTGGTGGAGACGGAGTACAAATATCAGTGGCATCATAGGTCATCGTATCCGTAGCACCGCAGTCAAATATCCAAGTTTTATTTTTGTTTTGGGCTTATTTTTTAATTCCAACCGTATGGGCTTGAGCATTAACAATCAATTGGGCCGAACTATGATTCTGGGCTAGGAATTTAGATTTAAAAAAGGAGAATGAGTTATGGGGCGGGTCAGATAACACATTACCCAACCCGATGCCTTCATAATCGAGTCTGCCACCCCCTTCCTCATTAGAAACCCTAGCCACTGCTGCAGTAGCCATTTTTTCTGATTTGCTGAGAGGAGGTTGAGTGTCGGTGGCCTCTGTGCTGCTTACTCAATGGCGGCTTTGCCGTGAACATCCTTTGGCTTGAGGTTGTCTTCCCACCACTCCGGGTATCCAACCAAGCGGAAGCACATCTCCTTTGTGTGTTTGGTCATCCCGCAATGTGAGCATTTAAGTTTACTTTTATCGATCTTATCCCGGGATGATGAGCCGCCGCCACCGTTTTTGGTGGACTGGCCTGACCGATTTGGTGGTCAGAAACCCTTCACCTCCAAACCGATTGTCTCGCTGCCGAGTTCTCGGTCGCCGGTACTATCTGATTCCGATCCCCAAATTCCTCTCCGTGCTGCTCCATGTCTGATCAAAGCATATGCTGCTTCAACATTCGGTAAGGGATCAAGTTTGAGGATATCCCTTCGCTCAGGTTCGTATTTCTCATGAACTCCGGTAAGGAGTTGAAAAAGTCGGGTTTCTGACTGCAACTTCCGGTAAGTCTCTATGTCTTTTTCGCACTCCATAGGGTTCAAGTTATTCTCATCAATCTCTGCCCAAATTCTCTGTAGCATACTGTAAAAATTTTCTATGGTACCTTGTCCCTGCTTGATGCTGTTGGCTTGAACTGTAACTTCATATATCTGTGCCGAGTCTCTCTTGATGCTGTAAGTGGTTGCAAGTCCCTTCCATAGGCTTTCGGCACTTTTGTATTGAACGTAATTGTTGGCTAAGACTGGTTCCATATTCTGAATAATCCATGGTATAACATTGAGATTGTTTTGGTACCATTTGGTATAGTTTGGATCTGTGGGATTGGGGGAAGGTGGATGGCCAGTGATGTGATTGAGGCAACCCCTTCCTCCAATGACGAGATGCATCATTCTCGACCATAACGAGTAGTTGAACTCGTTTAATTTGATGTTCACTGTGATTGACTGTCCCTGATTGGTTTCTGAAGTTCGATGGTCTGTTGATGGTTGGCTGAATTGTTTGAGAAGAGTAGCCAGTTGATGTGCCAGGGCCTCGGCTCCTTGCTGAGGTGGCTGTGTATGAACTAGGTTTTCTTCTCCGTCGGCCATGGCTGGAATTGGGTACGGTATACGATGATGCAGAACAACAATGATCCAATTTGATCGATACTGCTCTGATACCATATTGTTTTGTGGTTGAATCATAGTAATTAGGATTGAATGAAGTTGGAAACGAATTGCTCAAAGAAAGAATAATTTCAAAGCTTTGTATATTGGTATGTTAATCATATTAGAAATCAAGGTACATAAAGAGAATAAGAAACATAATTTTGGAAACTAATCTAAACATGGCCTAATCTCAATGATTTGATTTTGCAGATTTTGTGGATCTATTTTGGGCTGAGGATCCGGATGATCGATATTGTTGACAATATACATGCATGTGGATTTAATTGAAGAAGAGGCTTTGATTCAAATAGTGCACACATCGACTATTAGAACGACGTTTCTGTAGGCTTAATGAATTAGAAAGAGGGATAAGTCGATTTAGGGTTCTCCGATGTTATATCTCTATTTTTAATTTATCAAGCCTAAAATGACATGTTCGACTATGCAACATGTACCATTCAAATTAAACTATTTTTTAAGGGTTAATTACTTAAAAATTATGAACTTTGAAATTGCATATAAATAGATGAACTTTAAAAGTTGGCAATTAAAACATTAACTTTGAACTTGGGTACGTATTATTCAACATCTCTAAAACTTCTAAAACAAATTGATCTCCAATTCAGCTGACAATTTACTCGTCTATTCAAGCCTCTCGTGGCTATCCATCTATATTTGAAAAAGAACGACAAAGTGGCCGAATTTCATTCTTGTATCAATGGAAATAAAATTTGGGATTGTTACATTTGACTCCACCGTCTTCTTCTTCTTTTTTTTTAAATTGATGGTAGAATCATAATGTGTTTGAAGAGACGCGTTTGCTGTACAAAAAGTTGAGATGTTGAATAACACTCAAGTTAGAAGTTGATTTTTTAATTGCTTACTTTTAAATTTCGTGTAAAATTTAATTTGCAACTCCAAAGTTCATAATTTTTTAAGGTAACTAACTTTTTTTTTTTATAAAAATCCACACTAATAAAGATTATCTAACCCAATGAAACAAGAGTATTAATAATTTAGACTTTGTATGGAATTTGAAAAGTGTCGAGAAAGTACCTCTTTTATTACGCATTTTTTTCTTATTTTGTATTGATATATAGCTTAGTATAGTGATTACTTTTGTGAAGGTATGACTGGGGTGACTGCATATCTTGGTTTCTATGAGATTTGCTCTCCTAAAGAGAGAGAAACTATGTTCATATCTGCTGCATCTGGAGCCCTGGGTCAACTTATTGGACAGTTTGCTAAGCGGTTTGTGTGCTATGTTGTTGGAACTGCTGGATCCCAAGATAAGGTTGTGAACCCATCAATTTCTTAGATGGGTTCAAACTAGCTAGTTAAGATTCTCTCATCTACATTTGGTATCTCATGTTTGAATTTTTTTTGAAATATTGACTCTACATTTATCAGATGAGAATTAATATTTATTTAGTTTAAATATCCAAATATTGAAAGAGATGCAAATTAGGAGAATAGCTGACATTGGAGTCTCAACTTAGGCGCCCAACCCACGTAATAAAAAAAATAATTATTATTTTTATTTATTCAATAAAATTTAAAATTATGAAAACGATAATATGATATTGATATTTACTCCCTCCGTTTTGATAGTCTGATTGAGATTTTTCATGACGATTAAGAAAAAAATTGGGAAAGACAATTAATCAAGAAACTTTCTAATATGCTCTTATTTATTTCTTTGATAGTAAATTAATGTTTAATGTAAACATATTAAATAGGAGTATATATTAATAAATAATTAGCTAAATATTTATAAAAGCATGTCGATATATCGGAACATTTCAAAAAGACAAACAAGTAAGCCTATTAAAATGGGATGGAGCCATGGAGGGAGTACATATATAGGAGACCTTAATTTTTTCCGTAGGCTTGAGACGGTGGATTCAATATATATAATTGCCTCGAGGGAAATTCTGCCTATTAAGTAAAATACATTTAATTAGACTACATACATTTTTTTTAAAAAAATCAGACTACATAATTTAAAGGATTATTTTATTAATTATTAAAGTTTATTACAACTACAAAGAAGAAACAGATTACAATGTAGCTTTAAAGAGGTACACATAATATTGTGACAAAAAACTTTCTTTTCTACGTAATTGCATATATTTACCGTACACTAATATAAAAGTACAAGATTTCATGTTACATTTTAGTCCGCTGTCTAATATATTTATGCTGTATATAATTAGGTAGGCAAACTGTAATACCCCGAAATATTTTAGAAGGTTTTATTCAACTTATGTTACCTGAGGGTCATTTAGGTAAGAAGTTGGGTCCTTAAAGGACTCAAATAAAGGAAAATCGCAGTCAGGGAAATCTATTAAAATTTATTTTGGTCAAAAAATTGCTTTAAAAATATGTTCTGATATTTTTCTCGGGTTGATAGAAAAATTTTCAAGTATCGTGCCAAACTTTGAATTTTCCAATTTCGAGTTCAAATGAACACTTGGCACAATTTTAGGGTGAAAGGTAATAGATTTGGATAACTAAGGCACATCCGTCATTATCCAATTTCTTTTTCGAAAGATTATCCTATTCGTAATTATCCTATTCTTTTTCCATCATTATCCTATTCCATCATTATCCTCTTTCTTTTATTCGTTATTATCCTATTTATTTTTCTTCTATAAATAGAAGGTTAAGGTTTCATTTTTCATTCATTTTCAAAATCAAAACGCCGAGCAGCTTTCAGAGAAGGTACGACTCTAGTTTCCTATTTCAATTCTGAAATAGTCATTTTGAAGGTGTCAACATGTAGATCATGAATACGTGATTGAAATGATGACATGACGGACGATTACGATGGAAAATCATTGTGACCGCCGCCGAAAGTTACCACCACCCCTCAAATCGGTGACTCTTTTGGGTCACCAGATCAAAAAGTGTCTTTAGGGTTTTATGTTCTATGTATATTTATATACATTTTCCATGTTGTCACTTTTTAATTTCGGGCATATTTTGGGTATCCGAATATTAAATTGTAGTCTTTTTTAGATCTATCCTTCATGGATAACCCGATTGTACTTTTAAGCTCAAAAGTTGTTCCGTGTCAAAATATAGTATTTTTATTGAAAGTTTTATATTTTTCCAATGGGCAGATCTTGCGGTATGAAATTATTTATATCGAGTTAATTTTAGGATACGGGTTTGACCACCCCGTATGCCAAAACTTCCAAAAGGGTTTTTCTTTATAAAAATGCCTTGAGTAAAGTTCTCTTAAGAGTTAAAATATTTTGATGACCCAGATGCTGCGTATTAAGATAGTAGATATTATAATATTTACTTCATAGCTAAGAAATATTAGATTTTGACCTAATGATAGTCTTTTATCGAAACTAAGTTGCCGGATAATCTTGTAGGCTCAGAAGAAGGAGACTTCTAGTTGAGACCAGAACCAGAATCTAGATCTAACGTTCCAGATCGGATTGCCAGGTGGGTTTTTATTATATAAAAATATATATTTCGGGTTATTAAGCCCTGATATTTATAAAATGAACGTGATTGAATATCCAACTCATGACTGTATTTGATGTGCTCTCCTGACTCATGTAAGTCTTACTACTGTTTTTGGTGACGAAACTACAATGGTTCACGATATCGAGTCCCAAGCAAACAGGGCAGTGTCCAACCTTAAGCAGCCGGGTTGTGTACACGAACCGACTCACCGTAAGCGTTTTAGGGGAGAGTGGCGCGCAATGATGGAACTAAAATGATTTAGTATACATGGAATTCACAAATTTTCTGTTTTGAAAGCTTTCCATGATATGCTTAAAATATGATTGGATATTCTGTTTTATAAAATGATTGTGAAGGTCTTTTTTCTCAAAAGTACCCACTGAGTGCATTAGTACTCACGCCCAAATCTTTTCAAATATTTTCAGGATGAGCTGCGGGATGGTGGACGGCTGTGCTAAGGCTGAAGGGCTATCTTTTGATGTATATGTTTCTTTTATGTATGGAGTCTAACTGAGAACATGCTTCCTTTTGAGTCTGAATAAATGCACTACGTTCTTTTCCGCTTACTCTGATTATTGCTACAGAGTGTTCGGTTCTCTGAATCCCGTTTTCTTTACTGTTATAGAGTGTTCGGTTCTCCGAATCCCATTTTCTTTATTATTACGGAGTGTTCGGTTCTCCGAATCCCGTTTTCTTTACTGTTATGGAGTGTTCGGTTCTTCGAATCCCATTTTCTTTATTGTTACGGAGTGTTCGGTTCTCCGAATCCCATTTACTTTCCGTTCCTGACAGGCAAAAGCCTGGCATTTATTTACTTCCTTATTCAGACAGGCAGAAGCCTAGTTTTACATTACTTTCCATGTCAAGGCAAAAGCCTGGCTTTATATTGCTTTCACGACAGACGAAAGTCTGGCATCTCTTTATTTCAAGTATTTGGACAGACATCAGTGTGGCCTTTTTCATGCCTAACCTATTAACAGTTAACCTTTGAACTGTTATTATTTACATTGAAGTTTGCCTTTGCTATTCTTTCTTGGGTTCATCCTAAGAGTCATGGTATCTTGTTTGAGTCATTTCATACGTTTTAAAAGCGTGGATTGATCTATTTATAGAGGTTATGCTGCCCAAATTTTTATGGCACTAACCCTATTTGTTTGATTGCTTCTGTTCAACAACCTCTTCCCCCTTCCCCCAAGTTAGAGATGCCCACGGTTCCGGTTAGAAACCGCCGGTTAGGCGGTTCCGGAATGGCGGAACCGGAACCGCACCGTGCGGTTCCGGTTGACAAACCGGAACCGTCGGTTTGGGCTCCGAGCGGTTTTGGCCGGTTACCGGCGGTTAGCCGGTTAACCGCCAGTTTCTATTTTTTTTTTCTTTTTTCCTCTATCTCTCCGAACTCGAATTGACGATTGGACGAAAAACTACTAGTACTAAATCGATAAAATTAATAATTTACAAGTTAAAAACTAAGAAGTATGACAAAACACAAGTTTATTTGAATTTTGATATTATTATATAATTTTATTATTATAATTTATATCTTACAATTTACAAGTTATAAAACTTACAAGTTACATGTTACAACTTACAACTTACAAGAATATTGAGAATACAATTTAATTTATCAAATTACAAGTTACAAAATACCAATTGTAAATTAATCAAGCTATGAAAATATGAAATTACAATTAACAAATTTACAAATTACAATTTACAATTACAAATAACAAGTTACAAAATACAAATTGTAAATTAATCAAACTATGAAAATATAAAATTACAATTTTCAAATTTACAATTTACAAATTACAATTTACAAGTTACAATTTGATCTAATTTAGGAATTAGGGGGAAAAAAGAAATAATTGAAATTTGGGCTTGCACTTCATATGAAGCTGCCTACGTATCTCTTACCTTGGAATCAAAGCCCTCGTAGTTCATTTTACCTTTTTTCCTTGGCGAGTCTAGAATTCGAAGTCGTCGTCCCAATCATCTCCGGTTTGGCTCCCTCCTTCGGCTTCACTCTCCGAGCCAACTTCAATGAGCGGGCCATCCATCAAGTCGTTCCAACGGTTCTCTTGCTCTCTTAGGTCGGCTTTGGACTCGTCCTTCAACATCATTTGAGCTTCGAGGTGATCCGGTGTCAAATTTGATCTCCGTTCGTCCAACATGTAACCGGATTCACTGAAAGCTTGCTCGACCGCTACCGTTGATGCCGGGACTCCAAAAATCTCCCTTGCCATAATTGCAAGCAAAGGATAACGCTCTTGATTTCGGGACCACCACTTGAGAACATCATAATCGTTGGGACCTGCATTGTCATCATCGGGGGGCACAACAGGGTCTTGCAAATACATATCTAATTCATTTTGACTACGCCTAGTATTTCCTCTACCGTGGAAATTTTTTTGGAATTCTTGTAAAGCACTACCACGTGAAGATGAAGTATTTAATCCTAACGAAAAAGAACTACTAGAACCTGAAGAACGACTGGTTGGACGAGTTATACTATCAGCATATTTTAACTCATATTCTCTATAAAGTGAATATATAGACTCATAAATTTCTGTTTTAATTTCTTCAGCAGTTGGCACATGTATATCGGGATCGGAACCTGTAAAACTCATAGTAGACAAAAACTTGTAATACATGTCAATCATTTCGTTAGTACCACTTAGTTTAAAAGTAGGATCCAATATTTTTGCAACCAAAAAAATATTAGGCACATGATCAAAATATTTTAGCCATTTTTTTACCATGGCTAGAATCATATCTTGCAAATCGGGTTTATGACTACAAGTATTAAATTTTGCAGCAATTAAATAACAATGATACATAAATTTACAAACAGTAGGGTAATACACACCGGATAAATCTTTTGTTGCATATTGAAAAACTTGTAAAAGCTCCATTAATTCAATACAATCATCCCAATACGAAGATAATAAAATAAACGATTCAATATTCATAGCAAAAAAAGAACATAATAATTCACGATATTCAAAAGTTGCAGAAAGCATTTCATAAGTAGAGTTCCACCTATTAGGCACATCTAAGTTAAAAATTTTAGGATGCACACCAGCTTCCCTACAGAATTTTTCCCACCTACGTCTAACTCTAACTCTACCATGAATATAATCTACAGCATCACGAATAGGTTGGATTGAGTCATTTAATATTCTAAGTCCATCTTGAACACATAAATTCAAAATATAAGCAATACATCGCGTATGAAAATATTTACCATGCAAGGTTGGATTACATGCTTGGATTAATTCTCTAATACTAGCCGTATTAGCACTCGTATTATCAAAACCAATAGAAAAAATTTTATCAAGCATTTTAAAATGATTGCAAATTTTAATAATAGCCTTAGCAATATTAGTAGCACTATGTTGACAGTTAAATCTACGAAAAGCAACTAAACGTTTATTTAAATTCCATGAATAATCAATCCAATGCAATGTAACAGCAATATAATGACGAAATTTATCAGAACAAATAGCAACCCTATAAGGAATTTTACTAATAACACTTTTCAATTTCGACTTATATCTTACATGTAATTTTTCAAGGGTCCTAGTCATAGTCATTCTAGGTATTCTTTGAGCACCAGGATTATAAGCAGCTTTCATACGACGTTCAAAATTCATGCTATCGGCAAATTGAAGTGCTAAAGATTCTTCACAAATAAAATAACACATTTGTTCTCTAGCAACTAGAAGGTCAAACCTAAAGAGTTGGGATGAGTACGGCGTACCTTCACCTTGACTTTCGATATTTTGACTGCTTACCAGTTGGAAGTTGAGTTGCGATTGAGCTTGAGCACGTCCAAGTTCGACTTGATGATTGTTGGTGATGTGTGACCAGTACGTCCCATAGCCGCCTCCAGTGTGAAATTTGTATTGCTTCGGACAATAGTTGCAATACAAATCAAACACACCCGCTTCATTCTTCCTTGACACCTTTCGGAAATGAATAGTGAAGAGAGCAGATTTTAGTGCCGTACTTCTTGTTGGAACGGCCTCCTCCTCCTCCGTGTCGAGATCGATGGATGGATTTCCGCTGAAAGCACGAGATTCTTGAGATCGTTGTAATTCTTCAAACTGGATCCATCTTGCCACTTCTTCATCAACTGCAATTTGAGCTGCAGTAGGATTGTTGTGAAAACCGCCACCACTTGGATCGTTGTAGAAACCGCTATCGGCTCCGCCATAGGGATTCACATATTCTTCAGGTTGTTGTTGTTGAAATTGAGGCGACGTCGTATCAGCATCATCAGAAATATGTACTCCAGAATGAGTACGACGACGACGACGTGGAGCTTCGGAACTATCAGCAATAGCTTTGCCTTTACCCTTATCGGCTCGACTACCTCGGCTAGACATGATGATTAGGGATGAATGGATGATAGAAAATGAGTAGAATTGTAGAAATGAAGAAATGAAGAAATCGAGATATTGAGAGATTGAGAGTGGAGACTGGAGAGACTAGAGAGTAACTTCGTAAAATTGTAACTTGTAATAAAACTCGAATAAGAAAATGATATTGCTTGAATAGTAGAATAGAGAGAATTTGAGTATAGAGAGAGAGATTGAGAGTTTGGTGTGGGTGAAAATGGTGGAGGAGATGGGGTATTTATAGGTGAAAATTGGGGAGTGGGGGGAAAAATTTAAAATTTGAATTTGAAAAATTTTGAAAAAAAAAACGGCCGAACCGCCGGTTTTGGAGCCCAAACCGGCGGTTTTCGGCCAAACTGCCGGTTTGGGCTCCAAAACCGGTGGTTCCACGTCAGCAATCCGCCTCCGTGCGTTCCTAGCCGTAGATCGAGATCACGTGGATCGTGATCTCGACCGTTAAAAAAAAAAATAATAATAATACACAAACCGCCGGTTAACCGCCCAAACCGGCCGTTTGAAAAAAACCTCCCCCCAAATCGGAACCGGACCGGCCTACTACGGTTGACGGTTACGGTTTATAAACCGTAACCGTCCGTACGGTTCCGGAACCGGCCCAAACCGGCAAATCGGCGGATATAACCGCCGGTCCGGTGTTTTTTGGGCACCTCTACCCCAAGTAGCGCACCGGTCCCCTGCCCTTCTCCCGGGATCGGGGCGTTACACAAACACTTCCATTCACCTATTGTAAATAGTACTATTTAAGATGGGTCGGGTCAACCCGCGCTTTCACCCGGTCAATGCGGTCAAACCCGCCCATTGACCAAGTTTTTTTAGCGTATTTTTGGTGTTTTTAAGAGTTTTTTGGGGGGGGGGGTTAGGAGTTTATTTTGTGTTTTTTAGGGTTTTTTGGGGTGGTGTTTTTAGGGGTTTATTTTGTATTTTTTAGGGTTATTTTGGGGTGAAATAGGATAAAAAAATGAAAAAAAAGTAAAAAAACGGCCAGAAAAAAAAATAGATGGGCGCGTGGGCGCGCGTGGACCCATGCGCCGTCTGAAATAGTGCTATATGCGACCATGCTGCATGGAATACCAACTCAATTAGGTATTTTCTAACGGTATTGACAAATACTTTGAGAACGTCGGAGGGAAAATACTGGATGCGCTGCTTTGACAACATGAACATCCATGGCCGCATTACCGTTTACGGGATGATATCGCAGTACAACCATGAAGATCCAGAAGGCACACGAGATCTATTATACCTCATAACAAAATGAATAAGAATGGAGGGATTTCTTATTTTGGACCAATTTCCTGTTAGAAGTATTAGAAGGAAATAAACCATAAATTAGGATCTAATTGATCCAACCTAAAATAGATTTATTTCTTTCCTTATACGTTTATAAAATCTCTCAATAAGAGAGTGGTGTAATCATGTTTTTGATATACAAGAATTAAAATCAGTTTATCCTTCCATCTCTTTCTCTCTAATGCCCTGTATACCATTCAACATGGTATCAGAGCAGGTTGATAACCGAGAGACTCAGAAACAATTTCATCATCGTCTGTGAATACCATTCCCAAACCTTCGGCTAAACCAGTTGGAATCTGCAGCAAGAAACAACCATAATCATGTCAGAAACCAGCGAAACCACAAATGAAAACACCACCAACATAACAGACGAATTAACCACTAAGTTAGCCACTTTACTCAGAATTAGCCTTGGCTTGCAAATACCACAAAACACAAGCATATAATCTTTATCAATACAATTCAAACTGAACGGAGATAACTATCCGTTATGGGCAATTCTCATGAAGAAAGCAATCAGAGGGAGAGGGAAATCATCATACATCACTGGCGATCCATCACCACCAGCCACCACAGATCCAATACACAAAAAATGGGAACAAGAGGATCAGTGCGTGTTTACATGGCTGGTTCAAAATGTTGATACACACCTCATCAATAGTGTATCAAAATATCCCACGGCTAAGGCCGTCTGAGATGGATTAGCCATTACCTATGGAAGCGGCACAGACTCCCTCCAGGTGTTTGATTTACACAAAACAGCAAACACTCTGAAGCAAGGAGAGCACACTGTAGAAGAAACATGGGAAAAATTCCAAGAAATTTGGATGTCAATAGACCGCAGAGAGCTAAACCCCATGGAATGTTCCAAGGATATCGAAACATTAAATCGAATCATACAAAATCAGAGGTTATTCCAGTTTCTCACGGTCTTAAATGACATACACGAACCTGAGATATCCTCAAGAAAGAACCTCTGCCCTCAGTCGATTTTTCCTACGCAATGGTGAGGCACGAGACTGCCAGAGACCGTATTCTCCGGCGGATAGTCATCGACGATGGTGGAACATCATCGGCATCGGGATGGGACTCGCGACTAGGGACATAAATCGCCCTTCGTAAAAGGGCAACTGACCTCGACGAACAGAGGAAGACAAGAGCAAATTGGTGTGCTCGCACTGCCGAATGAAGAAACACGCTAAAGAATCGTATTTTCAATTGGTCGGATATCCAGAATGGTGGGATAAAACGAAGAAGACGAAGCCGCCGACCAAGAACAGAGGAGGTATCGCAGCTGTGGCTAATACCACCGATTGGGCTACCGGCACTGGAGTGGGAAACACGGGGAATATAATGAACCTGTGCCCAAAACTTATTTAGGTCGCCCAAATCTTATTTGGGCTCATTTAATAAAATAAATTGCAAATCAGTCCCTGCACCTTGGAGATATTTCTACTGCGTGTACAGTCCCTATTGTTGGCACAGAAAAAAATGATCAGTGGATTTTTGACTGTGGTGCGACTGATACCATGACCTTTGACAAATCTGATATTGTCCAATCTACGCCTTTCCGGAGAACTCATGTTTAGACAGCTAATGGAGAATTAGCTCTGGTGAAGGGAGCCGGAGCCATTAATATGTACACTTTGAGACTATCAAATTGCTTATTTGTTCCATATTTGTCTCATAAGCTCCTTTCTATTAGTCATGTCACGAAGTAGCTAAACTGTACCCTCCTAATGCAACCACATTTTTGTTTATTGCAGGATATCAGGACAGGGGATATTATTAGGCGTGGCACTGAGCGAAATGGACTGTACTATGTGGATGAAATAACTCAAAAAGGTGATGCGATGCTGACTCACGGACCTGGAGATCGGACTGCTTGGCTTTGGCATCGTCGGTTAGGGCACTCCTCCACGAGTTATTTAAATTTACTTTTTCCTAAGTTAATGACTTCCTAAGATATGTATTGTGATACCCGTTTTTTGGCCAAAAGTAGTAGACATTCATATAAGCTTAACAATACTCGAGTTGACAATATTTTTTCGTTAGTACATTCTGATGTGTGGGGTCCTGCACCTGTTATTAGGGGTTCTGGATTTCAATATTTCTCACTTTTTATTGATGATTGCTCACGCATGACATGGATATATTTTCTAAAAAATGAATCTAAGGTTTTTGAGAAATTTACTCACTTCCATGCCTTAGTCCAAACTCAATTCCAGAAAAATATTCAGGTCTTAAGGTTTGAGAATGGGGAGGGGGGAAATATGTCAATAATTGTATGAAACAGTTTTGTGCTACCACATGAGTGATTCATCAAACTACTTGTCCTCACACACCTGAACAGAATGGTGTTGCTGAACGAAAAAATAAAATTCTCTTAGAAATGGCCCGAGCAATGCTGATCGAATCCCATGTTCCAACACTGTTTTGGCTGGAAGTCCTGGCTACCTTTGTTTACCTTTTAAATCGTCTCCCCACCATAGCCCTGAACTTACAAACTCCTTTGCAGTTCTTTTCTACCCAAGCTAAAATTCCTGTTGCTCTTACCCTTCAACTAAGAATCTTTGGTTGTTCTGTCTATGTCCACATACCTAAGCAGAACCGATATAAGCTTTCTTTGTGTGCGGTTAAATGTGTTTTTATCGGCTATGGTATACACTAAAAAGGGTATCGATGTTATGATCCCAAAACTTATCACATGTTCACCACTCTGAACTATAATTTCCTAGAAAATGAGTATTTTTACCACCACCACCTTAGTAGTCAGGGGGAGAATCGGCAAATGAATGACTCCTTAAGCTGGATGTCCATGCTAACGTCAAGTTTTGTCCTAGAAACAGGTCCAACATACGAAGTTAACAACACCGCTGAGCAGATTTCTGAACCTATGCAGTCCACAGAACTTGATGCCACTACCAAGACATCCTCTCATAACCTGATATCTGAGGTACAAATTCCTGATACTGTTGAGACTAGCCCTGTTTTTGAAACTAATAATAATGACAGGCTGGATAGTCAAGAAACTGATGATGAGAATGAAGATCTTCATACAGTTGAAGATACAGAGAATACAGAGACAGGACGGTATGTGCTGCCACCTAGAAGCACAAGGGGGATCCTACCCAAGAGATATTCTCCTAAACATACTGGTCAAAGGACGAGATATTCTATCAGGAATTGTGCTAAAAGTAATCTCACTGAGATAGCATGAGCTTTTGAGATAGCACTTCTAGGAGAAGAAGAGATTCCTCGATATGTTGAGGAAGCCATGGAACATATTCAGTGGAGAGAGGCAATGAAGAAAGAGATGGATGCATTAGCCAGAAATAACACATAGGACAAGTGTAGACTATCAGAAAACAAGAAACCTTTCGGATGTAGATGGGTCCTTACCATCAAACGGCGCCCTGATGGTAAAATCGAGAGGTACAAGACATGACTGGTGGCAAAAGGCTACACACAAGTATATGGAGTTGATTACTCAGAAACTTTTTCTCCAGTTGCTAAGATGAATACTATGAGAGTTCTATTGGCAGTTGCGGCAAATCGTGATTGGTCACTTCATCAGTTTGATGTGACTAATGCCTTCCTACACGGGGAGTTGAAAAAAGAAGTGTATATAGAAGCACCTCCTAGTTTTTTAGGAGAGTTTGGAAGATGTGAGGGATATAGACTGAAGAAGACTTGTATGGCCTGAAACAATCACCAAAGGCTTGGTTTGGGAGATTCACAAAGGCTATGGTTAGATACGGGTACAAACAGAGTAATTCAGATCATACTTTGTTTGTGAAAAGAAAAGACAACTGAATAACATGTATGATCATCTATGTGGATGATATGATTATTATTGGGGATGATAATGAAGAGATTGACAGTCTGAAGATCAATATATTCCAAGAGTTTGAAATGAAAGGCCTAGGAACCCTGAAGTATTTTCTAGGAGTTGAGGTGCTAAGGTCGAGAAATGGCATATTTCTACGACAGAGAAAGTACATTTTGGATCTTCTGGCTGAGACGAGATTACTCGACTGTAAACCGGCAAATACTCCAATTATTCTGAATCATGGATTACAGATTGTAGATGGAGCTGAATTGGTAGAATGAGGCAAATACCATCATTTAGTAGGGAGGTTAATTTACTTATCTCATACTAGACCTGATATTGCATATGCAGTTGGTGTTGTGAGTCAGTTCATGCATCAACCGCAAAAAGACCATATGGAGGCCACATTGAGAATTGTTTGTTACCTAAAGGACACCATCGGATATAGAGTTTTACTCAATAAGCATGGACATTTGGAGATTCATGGCTATACTGATGCAAATTGGGGGAGAAGTTTAATGGATAGACGATCCACCGAAGGATATTTTACCTTTGTAGGAGGAAATCTAGTCACGTGGAGAAGTAAGAAATAAAAAGTTGTTGCCCTATCTAGTGCTGAAGCTAAATTTCATGGAATCAAGAGTGGACTTATTGAAGTCCTGTGGCTACGAAAGTTGTTAACTGAGATTGGTTTTCCTCCAATGCAAAAATGTCAGGTGTTCTGTGACAAGAAAGCCGCGATTACACTACAAGAAAATCGCTAATAGACAACAGTTTATAGACAACGGGTTTTCTGAAAACCGTTGTCTTTATAGAGATAGACAACGGCTAAGCACTCAGCCGTTGTCTATCTCCGTGTTTTCTTATTTTTTTATTATTTTTTTATCTACAACGGACAAAAAAACCGTTGTCTTTATATTAATAGACAACGGCTATAGCCTGACCGTTGTCTACCTCCGTTTCTTTCATAGACAACAACATATAGACAACTTCCACTTACCCGTTGTTAATTAACAAGGGGTATTAAAGTCATTGTATTTTTTGAATCCATTAAAATGACACCGTTTTGACTAATCGACCTCCTCCCCACAAACCATCCTCCCCTTCGATTTCTGCTCAACACCCAAAACTAAATCATCATCATTGATCTCTAAAATAGGTCGCCTACCATCATCTTCATCACAGGGAGAAGATGCCTCCACGATTCCAACATCATCTTCAAGCTTTTGCGACCCTAAACACGAACCAAAACCCATCAAACGTTGCCCTTCGGATCCAGATTCCACTTCTGAGCATGACAGATCCTGGGGTTTTGCATCATGACGACGACGAGCAATCTCTTCCTACTCAACCCTCAACTCATCAATTTGGGGCAAATTAACCTTCGATTTACCATAATTACCCAAATTCAACACAGATCCCACTTTCATAAATGGCAATAGCTTTTGGAGTTCCTTCTTCGTAGCAGAAGAGCGAGTATAATGACGATGCAAACCTAGCGATGATGTATGTATCGATCTGGAAGAAGGTGACACAAACTTGGATCCTTTTGAAATTTTTGATGAATTTGAACTTTTTTTGCTGGGTTTTTTTGCGATTTTGCTGCTGAAAGGGATCTGGGTTTTGATTTTTCTTTTAGTGTCTGGATGGGAAGTGGAGTATGTTGTGGCGATTAGGGATGATGAACAGAAGGGCTGAGTCAACGATCTCCGTGGAGATAGCCCATTCTCAATTTTGAAGCTGAATCAACTCGAGGCATTGTAAGCTACAACAGCCTGATATGATCTTGTTTTCATTGTGCCATTGATTAGTTTCAATTTATCAGTAATCATGTGTTGCTATCTTCACAGGATTTTGAAAAATAACTAGCAAATTGGTCCGATCCCCTCAACACTTTCCCAGATTCCTAACTTAAAATTTTTGTGAGTAATATTACTCTTCTCTATTAGTTTTGACTTCATTTCGATTATGCGTAAGGTAAGATCACGAGAACCAATGCTTGAAAGAAATTATGTAATGTGTACGTATTGTTCTTTCTAAGTTGATATTGCATCTTTTAAGGCCTCTAATTGTTTGCTGGAGTTAACCTTTTAAAATGTTTGGCTATGAAGGATTTATGTTGTTATGATTTAAATGAAACAGTTAATAAATTTTATGCCTCTATTGATACTATGAATTTGTGTTATACTATGAATTTGTATCGGAAATTTTTTTGCTGTGTAGTTGCTTGTGTGCAGATCTTCATACTTTTAGCTGGTAATTATTTGAAGCTTATTCATATTGAATTGATCAAAGCTTATAGAATCCATCACTTCTTCCAGCATTTGGTGGAAAAGGGTATACATCCATCACTTTTTCTTCTATTTTAACAAATATGGCTAAGATATTTTCATAAGATATGTATTGTTCTACTTCTTTTCCACCCCATATAGCATTTGTCTCAGTGGTAGGGTGTACTTATTCTTTCATATGTCATTATTAAATATGGTTGATGATGATGGGTTATTATAGATTAGCTTGTATGTATGTATGCGTCTATTCCTTTATATCCTCATTGCTTTTCTGTCATTACAAGAAGAAGATAAATATATCTGAACACAAAATTGTACATTTCGAGCTTTCATTTATTTTATGTCTTGTTAATTTGCTTCCAACTATTCTAGTAAAATAAGGAAATGTTTCAAGATTTGGCTCCATTGCTGTGGAACTCCTTTGGTACAATTGCTGCTCTTCTACAGGTGTTTCTAACAACTGTCAATTTTCTCTGATTTGCTGTTTTACAGGGCCTGCCAGCTTGTTGTTTGATATATTTAAGTGAATTTACATGAACATCTTCAGTTTTCCAATTGAAGGTACTTTTGAATAATGGCATTGTTTTTTTTTCCAGTGATGATGTATATTTATTATATAGGTGCTTAGTTAAGTTTCATGGGTTTTACCAATTTGTTTCAGAAACACTCAAAACAGTTTGTGTTCTAAGCAATAAAAAATCTAATGAGCCCACAAAAGTCAAAGTCCTTTCTGAAATAACCAATTCTTTGCACGGACTTTTACAGATAGAAAAGCCAATCCATTTGAGGTCTAATAACCTACTTTGTATATAATCCATTTCACTATATAGGAATTAGGTGAATATTTTTACCGAATGGACGTCTCAGTTGTAATGTGTATTGTCTTATTTTCATAACTGGATGAGAAAATTTGAAGGTTCTAATATATTTTCAGATTTATAATTTTATAGTGTTGGTTTCCTTTCTTTAGGTAGTATAAGCTTTTTTTTTTCAAGAAATAGTTTCTATTTACTCAATTTTATCACCACCGAACAAATGGTCTAGGAGATTCAATAAGGTTTGCAATGCATTTATCATCCTTCAGGTGATATATTCTCTATATTGCTTAATATTTTATCTGCTATAGTCAGCTAACCATTATTTTAGTCCTGCCAATAGGTTGCTTTCTAGAGAATATAAAATTTCCATCCTTTAGAAAAATATAAAATTTCCATGCTTTCAAGTAAATTGTTTAGTATATGTGTTATTTATTAGTTAATTACTAATTTGAACATGCTATTATTTCTTATTTATTATTTTGACAGATAATATTATTCCAAAAAATGAAATTGATGAAGTTCATACATTGCGGGGTGAGTTACATCCTATTTATTTGTTATTTATTAGTTTATATAAATTTTTTAAAATGACATTGATGCAATATCATATTTGATGCTAAGATTTTTATTTTATTTTTTTTGTATTTAGATAATTTGATGAAGGGGTCGAATTTAAAACGAGGCAACTCAAGAAGCAAAAGGATGAAGGAAAGAATACTTTAACTTTTTATAGAACTACTTGAACTTTTTAATATGTACAAATGTTGGTTATATTGTAGGATATTAGTCTTTTAATTTCCACATTCATATTATTTTGAATAAGTTGCCTAATGTATGATATACATTGTATATATATTTTGTTGTATGAAATTAATTATTGTTAAGTTTTAATTATTTATTATTTTGTCAAAAATTTGTAATAAGGGTTTAAATTGTAAAATAAAAAAACTGCAAAAAAAAAATCAAAATTAAATAAAAAGGACAACGGTCATTAATAGCGTTGTCTTTTAAAAAAGAGACAACGGTTCAAATAAGAACCGTTGTCTGTATGACAATAGACAACGGTTATTATATTAGCAGTTGTCTATCTTTTATGGCAACGGTTATAATTTACAACGGTTAAAATGACCGTTGTCTATAATCTTATAGACAGCGGGTTTTGGACGTTGTCTATTAGCGTCCGCTAATAGACAACACCTCTATTAACAACGCCCGGTTTTTAAAGAGACAACGAGTAATACCCGTTGTCTATTGCCTTTTTTCTTGTAGTGTTAGGATATCCGAGAACCCAATTCAGTATGATAGAATCAAGCATGTGGAAGTAGATCGTCATTTCATCAAGGAGAAGATTGAGAGTGGTATTGTAGAGTTACCATTTGTTCGATCTAAAACTCAGTTAGCAGATATCTTGACAAAAGTAATGAACTCCACAAATTTCGCTGAAATTCTTGGCAAGTTAAGTATCGGTGATCCCGTTACTAAACTTGAGGGGGAGTGTTAGAAGTATTAGAAGGAAATAAACCATAAATTAGGATCTAATTGATCCAACCTAAAATAGATTTATGTCTTTCCTTGTACGTTTAAAAAATCTCTCAATAAGAGAGTGGTGTAATCATGTTTTTGATATACAAGACATAAAAATCAGTTTACCCTTCTATCTCTTTCTCTCTAATGGCCTCTATACCATTCAACATTTTCACCAATACCCTAAACATTTGAGATGGCTTTACCTCTCATAAAACAAGGGAAACTGGCTTATGTTAAAGATATTGTTGAAGGAATTAAAGCTGCACCGACGGCTTTGAACGGCCTCTTCTCCGATCAGAATGTCGGGAAGCAGCTTGTAGTTGTCGCTCATGATTAATAGCTTTAATATATCTAGCTACTAATATAATAGAAGAACCTTATCTAACGAAATTAAATTTTCCTATTATATTTCTATTATGGCAAAGTCTCCTATACATAAGGCATATACATCCATCAGATGGGTTTGGGTCAACGCGGGTCAACCCGCGTTGACCGACCAAAAAAAAATGGTAATTAAAAATCCATATAAATCATAACAATAAAAAGTATCACTTAAAATCTAAAAGGTATCATTTGTATTATTGAAAAGTAACTTGTGTGCTATTTATTTTATATGAGTTTATGTAGTTCAAATTGTGATTTTTTCTATTTCAATTGATATTTAGAGTTTGGGGGGAGGGGGTTAGATTTTTTTTAGGGTTCATAGTTTTTTTAGGGTTTTTAGATTTTTTTTTAGTATTTTTTTAGATTTTTTAGGGATTTTTATTGTGTATTTCAGGGTTCATTTTTTTTAGGTTTATTAATCTCAATTAAAGGTTATATTTATTTCAAAAAATATTAAATTCATTCACTTTTATTTTAGGGTTCACTAATTCCATTTAGGGTATATATTTATTTCAAAATTAGGTTTTTTTTTTCAATTACCATTTATATTTATTTTGAAAAAATTAAATTAATTGTCAAGCGTAATGCACGAGCCCACACATTAGCGTCGGACGAGTGCACTGCGTGAGTCTCCGAATTTAAAAAAAAACCATTCACTTTAATTTTAGGATCCATTAAATCAATTTTAGGATATATATTTATATTTATTTCAAAAAAAGTAAATTTAATCATTTCAATTTTTAGGGTTCACTAATTATATTTGACGGTATACAATTTGGGG
This sequence comes from Perilla frutescens, assembly GCA_026008535.1. Lineage (NCBI taxonomy): Eukaryota > Viridiplantae > Streptophyta > Magnoliopsida > Lamiales > Lamiaceae > Perilla > Perilla frutescens. The sequence goes on from BRKX01000013.1 coordinate 19,293,097, forward strand.
AGGGGGAAAAGAAAATTGGAAAAAATAAAATAAAAAAATCAGAAAAAAAATAAATAATAATAAAAAAATTAAATAAAAAGTAAAAAAAAATAATATTTCTTGCGTGTGGGTCCACCCGCCGGAAATGGACCATTTTTTTTTTTGATGGTGGGCCTTATTGAGCTTCATCCAGTCTGATGGACTCTAGACCCATACATCTAATATATAGGAGACCACCTTTTCTATTATACACTCATCTTGCGAGTAGATTACCTGCGAATCTGCGATGGCTACTTCTCGTAGAAAAGTAGGCTTTGAGTAGGCAAAAATGGGAGGGCTGTCTATTTTGGATTTAAATGTAATTAATAGCTAGTGCAATATAAATATGTTATGTTTATGAGAGAAAAAAAATATGTAATTTGTTAGGATTTATTATTAATATTTTTTAATAGTTATGTCATTAGTGTTGTATATTATATATATATATATATATTAGAATTCTTCATCCACATAATTATTTTTTATTAGAGACAACAAGAGAGAGAGAGAGAGAGAGAGATCTTTAATTTCATAGTAAAAGAAAGAGAGATCTTTAATTTCATAGTAAAAGAAAATAAAAATAAAAATAAAAATGAGGTAAATGGAAAATGAGGCCAACGACGGCATGAAACAAATCTGAACATATAACACGTTTAATTAAGATAATGATCGGAGTATATTTATTTTTGTAATAAATTTATGAATTATGCATAAAAAAATAATATCATCTTCTCTATACCATGTCCGAGCTAGATAGTTCAAGTTGTACCTTCAAAAAGCTGGGGATATATAAAAATTATATCATTATATGTAGGGGAAAAATCGATAAGGAATTTGTAAGTGACTTAATAATTATATTGCTTACGACTCCATTTATTTATTTCACTATCTAAAATTCGATTACATGGACGCACACAAAATTTTCAACAATTATTATTTTAATCAACTCGTTTTTTTACGCATTAATTCAAGTATCCAACTTCGTTCGAAACCTAACCATCATACTTCTTAGCTAAAAGGAGGAGAGGAATTTTCTTATGCATTCCAATTCCTGGGGAGCTATCCATATCAATGTCTTCTGCTAGCATTCCTTGAGGTAATTCCCAATCAAAAAAACATAGCAGATTTGCAACGGTAAGGCCCAAATCTACGAGTCCCATAGACATCCCGGGGCAGATCCGTCGACCCGATCCAAATGGAATCACCTCAAAATCTTGGCCTTTTATATCACGGCCGTTGTTCATGAATCTTTCAGGCACGAACTCATATGGATTTTCCCAACACTCGGGATCTCTAGCAATTGCCCATGCGTTAATATAGACCACAGTTTTGGGTTGAATTTCATATCCCTCCAAAATGCATCTTTCTACTGTTTCCCTTGGTACAAGTAGTGGAGCGGGAGGGTACAATCTCATAGTCTCATTTATGACTGCTTTTAGATAGTGAAGTTTGGGCAGGTCATTTTCATCTACTTTGCCCTTGTTGCCCCTCGAATTTCTGATTTCTGATTGTACTTTGTGCATGGTTTTTGGTGCCTTTATCAACGCTGTCATGATCCAAACAATTGAGGCCGCGGTGGATTCCGTTGCAGCGATAAAGATGTTCTATTTAATTAGAGAGAGAATGTTTTGTCATTAATTATAACTTTCATTTATACAAACGGAGAGATGGCAAAACGGGCTGCTTGGCCTGAACCAAGCCCGACAGGCCAAGTGAAAATTTTTGATGTCGGCCTGAATCCTACAGGCTAAATATTGAGGCCCGACCCAAAAAGCGGGTCGGGACGGGTGGTCTGTGGCCCGAAATTTTTTCGGATCAGATTTTTTGGCCTAGCCTTATTCAAAATACAAGTTAGACCTGAATTGTCACCCCATAATTAATGACAATCAATCATGAAGGCAAAATATTATAATAATGCCAAGTAGTGTTCATTAAGACAAAGTGGTTAATATTTCAATGAAATTCAGATTATGTTTCCGTCCTTAAGTGCACCCACAATAACATCATGTTAGCAAATGAGACCTTTAGTTCACTTTATATGTGTGACCCTAATATGAAATTTATTAGTCTTTCGATCTTCCATTTTAATTTCTTGTGGATTGATTTAATTTTATAATTATTAATTAGGATTTATAATTATTGTTTAGTATTTCATTTTTATTTTGAAGTTAATAATTAATTAATAAGGTTGATTATTTCAGAATTATTAGGGGTGGAATAAAGTAGTGTAAAGTGTCAATATTTTTCCTTATTCGAAACTTAGATTCAAATTGCCTGCACTTTCCATATACCTTCTTATAATTAGACTTTTTTTTTTTATTTTTTCCAAGAAAATAAATAACTAGGACCCACTTTGCACTGCCGGATCACCATCAACATAACCTATCGGGTCCGATACGGTACTTGTTTTAATTTATCAATTAACAAAAACATTATTAATAAAAAAAGTAAAATATTATTTCATCTTTCTACCAAGTTGCCAAGTTGAATAAATATACTCTGAGTTTCATAATAAGTATCATTCTAGCACTTTAATTTTATTTTACAAAAAGTGTCATTCTGCACAATTGAGGTAAAAATTTCACATTTTTCTCATACCCCCATTTAATGCATTCAAACAATCATATTTAACTCATTTAATGTATTCATATAAGGTAATTTGATTATCTAATTAATATGTTTACTAACATGTGTGCATTCATTCAAAATGACATTTATTCAGAAATGAAGGGAATATTTAAAAATTAAGATACACATGTATATACATAATTTTTTGTGGAGAGAGAGAGAGAGAGAGAGAGAGAGAGTACCATTAGCAATGCCTTGATGTGATCCCATGTGAGCTCAATCGAACAAGACTTATCTTCTTTAAGCTTAATCAACAAATCAAGAACATCATCATCTTCCTCCGAATCTTTCACCCTATTCCGATCAAGATGCTCGTCGATGAGTTCTTGATAAAACGAATCCAACTTCGCACAAGTCGAATCGACTCGATCAATCAATCCAGTGATCTTATCAACCCATTTAAAACCAGGAAAATAATCCGAAACAAAGAAAGTAGCCATCAACGTTTGAACCTCATGCAGAAGCTCGTAAAACCTACGCATTTCGCCTCCGCTCTCATCATACCTCTTTCCAAAAGCAATTCTGCATATCAAATTGCTCGAGATCGCCCTAGCTAGCTCACTGAAGTTGAACGATTCACGAGCAGAAGCCAAGCATGAGATCTTCGCAACAAATCTAGAGATCTCGTCTTCACGAACGGGGCCAAAAGATTGGATCTTCGTAGGACTGAAGAGATGAGTGGTTGTGATTTTTCTCACCTCCCTCCAGTGATCGTTGTAGGGAGAGAAGATAACGTCCAAGCAGTTATACGACAGTTTCTGCTGCACGAGAAGCTTTGGTCGGCTACAAAATGCTAAATCTTGAGTTTTCATTACTTCTTTTGCTAGTTTTGGTGAAGAAATTACGAGTATAGGTAGAGAGCCTAGTTTCATGTGGAAAATGGGGCCGTATTTCTTGGAAAGTTGCCATAGGTAAACATGGACGTTTGCGGCGGTGGCTAACTGGTGGAGGTTTCCGATCAACGGCAGCCGCGGAGGGCCTGGTGGAAGAGGATTTTTTGGTGGTGTTCGAGCTTTGCGGAGGAGGTAGATCAAGATTATTGGTAGGGTTAATAGGTATAGAAGCATCATTTGTTGAAGAAGAGTTAAGCGTGTGATGAGTTGTGGAGTGGGAGAAGAATGTTATTTATATAATTTTATATAACTGGATGCTGTAATTTTTATTGGGGAATATTTTCTTACTTAGGCTAATTAGGTTAAGCACAACCAAGTTGACTCGTAAGACGATTAACAACCTAAAATATAATTTTTAAAAATCAATATCATTTTAAATAAATTTCAACAATTATTTGTTGGGCTCTATAGACTCATTTACAAGCTCAACTAGAAATAGAACAATTAATAGAAAATTGATATCATTAACCTTGCTTATTAATGACATATTGTGTGATGGAAACTGAAATAGGCTACCGTCAAAGTCTTCGTCATTTGGTGGACTTTGAAAATAAAATTAGTGGGTAATTAATGATTGCAATTAATTTGCAAGGAATAATATATGGCGAGTAAAATGAGTTGCTTGCTGAAATTCCACAAGGACTTGAAAATTAATTGGTGTTGTTTACTTATTGTGAAAATTTATGGCAATTAAGGATATATAAAGGGATTGACATAAATTCTTTATCCATTTATTAATAAAATTGTTACTAAAAATAGTTTCTCGCCAAAATTCAATGCTAATTTTGGGAATTAATTTTTTATTATTAATGTCGATCCATTAAATAAAATTTTATTATTAATTGTAAATCGTTTTAGCAAAAGTTTCTACATTTTTCTCGTAATTCAAGCCTAATTTGAATTTAAAAATTAGGTTTAAATAATCATTTTTCTTTTTTTTAATTGGTTGGATTTAATCTTAATGACCATCATAACAAAGATAATTATTTTAAATAGACATTAATACTCAGTAAAACATGTAAATAGCTACTTTTTTAAAAAAATTATATTTCTACCCATTATCATAAAAAAGTATAAACATGCTTAAAATGAAAACCAATCTCTATATATAAATTATGAACTAATCTTAACCATCGACTCATTTAATCTCTACGAATAAGATTGATCTCAAATAAATGAGATCAAAATTATAATTTTTTAATAATTGTATTAAGTCATGGTATAGTAGATATCAAATCCCTTATTTTATGGAATTTCTATATTCATGCAATATATTATGATTTTATATTTTTTATTCACTAAAAATTTCATCCGAGAAATCATTCATTTTATTTTTTAATTTATTTTCCACCAATAATTTATTTATTATTTTTATTTTTAATAAACAACAAGAAAGAGTTTGTATTAGTAGAAGTTACATATTAGCAACATTTATATATCATATTAACACTTCATTATTTTGATATTAGTAATATTTATATATTATATTAACATGTATGCAATATTTAGCACATATTTTTATTTGACCAATCTTTTCCACTAACAATTTCAAGTTTATATTGGAAAAAATATTCTTATTGATTTTTTACAATAATAGCAAGCTATATGATGATAAATCATTGCTAATATGTTACATTCAAGTTTCTGGAATGAAAATCAAAATTCGTTAATATGAAATATAGAATAATTATATTATGAATTTAAACTTGTCGAGTTTTGTCAAAATTGTGCACAAGTATTATTTTAATTAACAACATATTGCTAACAAGAAATACAAGATTTGCTACTTAAAAATATATCACATTTTTCCACTATAAATTTGAATCCACCCATTATGATAAAATACTTTCACAAAATATTTCTATGATGTTGTACAAGAATTGTTAATGTGAAATACAACACATTATTACAAGATTTATAATTATGTCAAATGATCATTAGATAATATTTTAATAAAATATTGCTATTAGATATTGCAATAGTTGCTTATGAGAAATATCCAACAATTATATTATGAATGTGAAACATATAACCAAACCTATGTGGTTTTTAAAAACTCATTCAATGATAATAATAATTAATAATGTTAAAAAATAGTGGCTAATTTGATTAACTTTTGTTGGCTAGCATGCAATTAAAAAATTTCTACTGTGAACTAGTAATAAAATATGAATACGAACAAAATAGATATATATAAGTTTGTTAGGCTAAAATGAAGATAAAATACTGTTAATATGAAATATTTCAGATGCTATCAAATCGTATAAAGTTTTGCTATTATGAAAACACGAATTAATTTTCAAATTTTAATTAATTTACTAATGAAATTAATCGTCCCTATTTGTTTCAATTAGTTTTTTGTTTAGCAATTTTTATTTCAATTACTTAAGCGACGTCTTTTGTTTTGACATCGTTAGCATAAGGTATAAACCATAAATGGATGGAGAAAATTTCCAATTAATATATTCTAATTTGATGAAATAAACAATATATAATAATCAATTAGTAACTAAAACATAAAAATTAAATCATAAAAAATAATTATAAATCCTAATTGAAATGTAATAAATCATAATAATAATAATATAAGTATGTGTACTACGTTAACATTATGATAATCATTAATTGGCACAATGAATGCAATATGTTGGCATATAACAAATGCTTGATTAGCATACGTTATCAACTTATCATAATGTTGATGAACCATTATTTAAAAGCTAACGAAAATATTTTCGCTCTAGACACGAGTAAAAATGCATGTTTAGTATTTTTCATCTATGTTTATTTGAACAAACATATCCATGACTGGTCTTGAATTAAAGAGCATGAAAATATCTTTAATTCAGTATATTATTTGCGTTGATCCGATTTGAAACGAGTGAGTTATGATCGTTCAAAGTTTTTAAGATTTTTTTAAAGAAGTGATAGCATCAGATTTTTGATGAGGATTTGACAATTATACCTGATAAACTCGGGTTTCATCTATTTCGGGCTTGAACTTGGTGCATTGTATGTAGTTTGTGAGCTACAAGAGTGTGTTTAAGTTTAATCCTCATTTAATTATTATTTTCACGAGTTTGTTGAGTTTTGAAGTAGATAAAGGGTAAAAAGGAGTCAGAAGTTGAGAGAAGTGAAGTCGGAAGTGAGAATGGAGCCAAACGGGACAGAAATAGGATGAACTCGTTGATTCAAGGGCCATACAGCCCGTGCATAAGGACGACCGGAGAGCACGGCCCATGCAGAAGTAATGTCGAAGCCGACGAAGCGCACGGACCGTGCACAACTACAATAAATCCATCTCAAAACTAGCATACGACCCGTGCGCTAGAACAACCTTAGCGCACGGCCCGTGTGTGAAAAAGCGGGTTTTGGGTGAATTCTTACCTCTTTCCTTATTTGATTCTAAAACCCATCCAAACTTGTCCCAACTATTTAAGGCTCTCACTTGGATGAAAAAATACACACTTTTACCCTATAGAAGAGTAGAGAAGAGAGCATACGGCAGAGGAAGACAGAAATTGAATATTCAAACATCCGACATAAGTTGTTTTATGTTTTTATTTTAATTTTCGCTATGACTTTTGTAATTCGTACTTTAATATTCTTAGATTGTAATTTTACGATGAATGGCTAGACTCCTATTAATTCTAGGGTTTGCAAACATGTTGAAGTTATGAATTAATTTTAATTCTGTTACTTTTCCCTTCTAATTTATTATGTTCAATTGTTCAAGTGCTATTTTATTTCATGCATAGATTAGTGGCCATAATCGATGCATGCTAGCTAGTTGATTTGAGACCCGACGGAGATAATTAACTAGTGGAATTAATTGAATAATTTTGATACATGTTCTGTAGAATCTGTAGGAGGTTAAATCTGATGCTTTAGGGAGTTAACAAATTAATCTAGAGATGAGAGTGATAGTTAATTTGTTAATCTAAGACTATCTTGAGACCTGGCGGAGATAGGTAGCAACATTTCTGATCCTCCACCAATAATTAGATTAAAATTGGGAAATTATTAAAATTGGATTAGTACATAACAGATACATGTGGCATGCATTCACTAGGATTAATCTTTAAATTGATTGTTTGATTTTTCTGAGTTAATTTAGTTTAGTTAATTTTCTTCCATCTTTTTCTTAATTAATTATTCTAGTTTAAATTTCAATTCTTGTCTAGGATTAGCTCATCCCAAGATTTAGATAGCTTGAATAATAGAAACATGTTAGCTTAGTACTTAGTGTGGTCGAATTTGCAGTCCCTATGGATACGATACTTGATTCGCTACTTATATTGCAGTAACTTGTGTTAGTTGCAGATAGTTGCATAATATTTAGTGCATCAACTTTTTGGCGTTGTTGTCAGGGACTGTATTTGATTATACACTGATATTATTACTGGCAACAGTTTATTATTTCAGGTAGTTTATGAGAACAAGGTCTGCACAACCACACGTAGAGCCTATTCCAAATTCCCTTAATCGAGCTCATAGACATAGGAATAAGGAGCGAAGAAGATAAGAGCAAGAAATGACAGCCAACAATGAGAACATGGACATGGAGGCATTGGCTAGAAGACTTCGAGAGATGGAGCAGAGACTTGCTCGCCAGGCTGAGCCTGAACAAGGCACAACACCTCTAAATCAGCTGTATCGGGCACCAACTCACAGGTATCTAGGTGCCGGATGGGGTGGCGGTATCGCTACAAATAATTTTGAGCTTCGTCTAGCACTCATTCATATGGTCCAGTCAGAGCAGTTCAGTGGAATGACAGTTCATTTAGAGCTTGTATTGGGGCGTCTAGGACTTATTTTTCACTTTTATTTTCGTGTATAAAAATTGATGCTTTTATATGTAGGTTAGAAACCCTGAATTTGAGTGAGAAATAACATCCCCGCAGATCCGTGCACATGGGTCAATCGAGCTAGCCGGATCGACCCAGAGCCTATTTTTGCATAGGGTCGACCCAGGCAAGCTGAGCCAGGTCGACCCACTCATGTGTAAAATACAGTAGGCCAGGTCGACCGAGCTCTTCCAGGTCGACCCACCCCTGTTTCGAGTTGGGCTTCAGATTTCTTCAGGTTTTGATAACTTAATTTGATCCATTAGGCTTCAATTAAGCATTTTATTAAGCCCAAACGCCTAATTAAACATCCCTTCAACTCTTCTTCTCCATATTCACCATTTTTGCTTCAAATATGCAATGAAATCACAACAATTACTGGAAAACTAGCAAACACATAAAAAACTCCAAATGATAACAATTCAAGCACAAAAGCTATATAAAATGCACAACTTCATGTAATAAATAGCATCAATTCATATCCAAAAATTGTGTAAAATACACAGTTGTCAATAATAAATTTAAATTCGGGATCACTAATAAAAAAATAGGTGGTGTTATTTTTGGGGGCTTTAGGCATGTATGACAAAATTTAGATTATTTTATAAAAAGAAAAAAATGGTAAGAAGAAAATCCCGACGAGAAAGGGAAAAAAATGGTACAAGATTATATAAAAAGGAAAAAAATGGTAAAACCAAAAACTCGACAAAAAAGGGCAAAAAAATGGTAAAAAGGAAATTTGATCCCTTTGGGCCTACATCACATTTAATACAAATTTACAACTATATATATATATATATATATATATATATATATATATAATATTATGAAAAAATTTGGGACTCTTATTTTTTTCTTAATTTTTGGGCCCAGAGGCGACCTACTTACTTGCCTCATGCAAGGAACGGACTTGTGCGAAAGATAGATTCTGAAATCATCATCCATGATTGCTTTGTTACTATATATATATATATATGTATGTATGTATGTATGTAGGGTGCACTATAATGAAAACTAGGCTTTATGTGTAAACTAGGAACTAATCCTAACCTTTTATTTTATATGGATTGATGGTGAAGATTTTAAATTGAAAAAGGAATATTTATCATATTTTATATAAAATAGGAAATAAAAGGGTATTATTGAAATTGGATGAAAATTTTAATATGGAAACATCGTCTTAAATTTAGAACAAGATACAGATCTATCATATGAATCATTCTAGCGATATGAGTCTTCAAACCCTACATTTATTGCCTAATCTCCCATTTCACAAAATACAATTGTCTCCCCTCTCAAAATCCCTCCCCAAAAGCGGTCAGAAAAAAACTATGGGAAAGATTTTTCTCTCTGCCGTTGTCGGCCATTCCCCAGTCAGCGAGTAGTGGTGCAACGTCCGACGCCATCGTTCACCCCCTAAACATAGAGGGTTGTTCAATGTCCACCGTCATTGTCCATCTCTAGAAGCTTCCACCTCCGTCGTTCATCTACCAAATCTGCCATTAATCTGTAGCAGCAACCGAAGCTACAACAAATCAATAATAGTGAGAGGTAAAGAAGGTAAACACTTAGATTTTTATTGTGTTTTTATTGAGATATTGAGTTAAATATGTATAGTTAGATTGTGCTTTATTTGAAGAATATAGTATGTTGGGATGTAGATTTTACTCGAATCGTGAGTGCCCTTGATTTTTTTTACATTAAACATTGTCTCGAATAGCTAAGGGTATATCAAATTTCGTCTCTTGCTATGGGGTTTGAAATTTGGAGGCAATCGATTTAGGCATAATATGTCGGTCGTAGTAACTTTTTGAGTTGTTATATAGATTTTGTAGCAATATTTGTCAAAAATAGTAGCAATGATTTTGTATTATCTAAGCATATATTTAATGTTAGACATTTATTTTAACTTTGATGCTTATTATGTATCGTTTTGCAGCTTAATATATGCGATTTTATTGTAATATTAAGTATTGTATCATGTTTGAACTTGTAGTTTGGTGCTTAGCATTAAGGATTTTGTTACTTAATATTCGTTATTTCATTGATTAAATTGGTATTAAAATAGTGTTACCATGAAGTACTATAGTATTACAGTAATTAGCATGTCCTATTTCATACATTGGTGCTTATCATTTATTTGGAATTTGTGTTTAATTAGGTGCAATTTAGTGATTAATTTGTATCGTAATTAATTGGAATACTATGCTAAATATATAAAATGATTTTAATGGTTGGGGTGATTTAATAGGAAGAATTTGTTGTTTGATTAATATAGATTTGTATCTAATATAATATGATTTTAAGGGTTGTTGTGATATCATAAGAAGAATTTGTTGCTTGTTTTAGTATAGTTTCATAGCTTATTTACAATGTTGTTAAGGATTCTAGAAATTAATTGGAAGAATATAGATGTTTTTTATGAGTTAATTTGGTGTTTGATTAGTAGGGTGTCATGACTTATTCAAAATGCTTATGGTTTTGGTCCTTGAATAGTATGGTTTTATGAGAGAATTTTGGTGCATGATTAGTATGGATGCATAAGTTTTTAATTAAACAACAGAATAAAACAGTGCTTGTTATGACGTAATTTGATGCTTGATTATTAGCGTGTTATAGCTAATTTAAAATGCTTATAATAGTTTTGTTGCTTTGAATATTTGATTTTGATCCTATTTTAGTTTTGTCGTTTGTTTTTTCATTGTTTGGTTTTATTGGTTATTAGTAATTCTTATTTTTTATCATTCCATGATCAATATATATAGGACCGATTGAGTAAGAGAGAGAGAGATGGGAGAATCGGCAAATGCCACCAATATTGAACAAACTACACAATCAAAAATAGAGAGGAAAGAAGAAAAATGGCGGAGTCAGAGATGTTTTTATAGAGAGGAAAGAAGAAAAATGATGGAGTCAGAGATGGCGCAACCTTAATGATCAATAATGATGAATATTAGGAAGATAGTAACGAAGATGCGTATCCAAAACTGAAAAATAGGGCAATCCCGACAAATTATATTTCTACCTTGTTTTGTAGTAATTTGTAGCTTATTATGTTTATTTTTTTAGCTTGCTAAGAATAAACTCATATTTATTTAACATTCAACCCCTTATATAATTTTATGATTGTGTTTTTTGTTTCTTATGGCATTTCATAGCTTTCTATTATTATTGTTTATACTTGCGTAATTGTATTATATGATTAATTTGATGTTTCCTAAAAATATCTTTGTTGTTTGTTTTGTAGAATTTTTTGCTTAGTTGAATCTCGGATAGTTTTTTTTAGCTTATTTCATTACATTTAATTGCTTAATTTCATTATGTTTAATTGTTTAGATAATTCGAATGCATTGCTTAATTTAGTGCAATATAACAAAAATGTGTTCATCACTTCAATTGTTGTAAAACATTGCTATATACGGCCTAAATAAGTGCTTAAACAAAAGAGTTGAAAATAATATGCTTAAAAGACCCACTACATAGTCACATAACATGAACTAAAATATTGCAAAATTATGAATAAATAATAGCTCACTAGTCACTAATACATAAATAAAACTTTCAACTAAACCATTAATTATTTAAAATATATCCCGGTACAATTCCTAGCATTGTTGTGAAATGACTACCACTCACTTTTGGCATTTAGTACACATTCGTAATGGTTAATTTCTAACTTTGTTTTATGACCTTTTTCATTTTCTTGATTTCAGACGACTAACACTCACTTCGGTTTTCACTTGAAATTGTGGCTGCATGAATACTTCTTCCGGCACAGTTGAACAGTAAAATCATTCAAACAATTTCTTTTTCGCAGATTCTGTTGATACATGATCTTCACTTGACTTCGAAGAAAGATTGCATTGTGAAATGTAATATATTATCATTCTAGGTGCAAATTCAATTACACAATCACTTGAGTTGTTGCTATCTTCATGTACATAATCACACAAAAAATGATGTGTTGAATAAAGGGGCATAATATAACTATAAATGAACTAAATATTGAAAGCAATAAATTTTTATAAAATAAGCAATAACAATACACGAAGTAAGCACCAAAGTGACTACTACCTAATTATCAAAAAATTATAAGTAAAACACACAAATTTAAAAAAAATTAAAAAAACCGATATAAATGAAATTTTGATGAAATATTATTGCGATTAATGTTTGTAGTGGGAGGAGAATAAAATTAAAGAACAATAATAGAGAAAAAAAAAACATACTAAAAGTAAAAACACAAAAATTAAAAAAATTTCATCATCTTTAATTATGTAATTAATAAAACCAAATGAAAAAAAATCATAGGAAATAAAACAAATCTATCAAATATTAAAATATTAATTATCTTAATTACAAAAAAAAAAACATACGAAAAAAGTATTGATAATCTTAAAAGTTGTAATATCTTTAATCCTTTAATTAATAAATTAATATATCCCATAATAAAGATAAGCATGATGGTAGTGGGAGAGCAAAAAAAATGAAATAAAAATAAATATTGATATGGAAAATCCTTTTATTATGGGATTGAATTGAAAATATCTATCTTACCCTTTATTAATAAAAAAACGTTTAGATTCACAAAATATCATTAAAAACTCATCTCAATCTAGACCATTCATTTTGGTATATCTAATGACTAGGATTAGTTCCTAGTTTCACATAAATATTTGGTGCTCATTTGATATACATCCTATGTATGTATTTATATATTATCATGTTTTTATTTTAGGAAATAATTAATATTAAATTTTTTTATATTATTACTAATGGTATTATAAGGATTTATTTGCTAGGTAGTATAAGGGTATAATAGATACCTATGCCACCCTAATATCATATTTGCTAGCAATAATAAAGTCCATGATTATGCAAGGGCCCGACATGTGTTAACCATTTATATGGTATAATAAATCACACCCCGTAGGTGGGATATATAATATCATACATAATTATTAAAAATTGTAGACTAAAATAACCTTGCAGATATTAATTAAAAATCTTATTATAAAATATTTTACACAATGTATGGTAACTAATTAAAGGATATTTTAGGAATTAAAATTTTAAATAGAATTTAATACATCTAAGCAAACTATATATTATTAATACATATATTTTAATACACCAAAACAAATATGATATTGATATCTTATACGGTATAACACATCACATGTCAAACATATTCAACTTTATATCATACTGTCTAGCAAACGAGTCCTTAATGTATATTCCGATCCTAAAAGGCTAGAAATATTTTTTTTAAAAATGGCTATTTATATTATTTACTAAGTAATAATGGCGATTTTCTCATATTAACACTATAATAAATGTAAAAATTTCTATAATTAACAATAGATGTAAATTAATTTTGTTATTTTTTTAATAATTATAATTTTTAACAAATAAAATTATATATATCTCTCATTCGTACACCTCACGGGAAATACTCTAGTAATATAAATACATAAACTTGTGTGAAATCATCTAATGGGTCAAATTTCATCAAATGAATCTTTTATATCTAGATCTTGAAAAATTTATAATTTTTAAAACTGAAAAGATAATATCATTTTTAATATTGAAAAATATCAATATTTTTATTGCATAAAATGGTAGTGAATTATTTGTAATTATTTGGATTAGTAGAAAGGCAGTGACATTTCTATAGTAATTATTTGGACAAAAACAAAAATTATTTAAAAAAAAAGGAAAATATATATTCTAATATTGAAGAGTAATATTTTGAGTACTATTGGATCCTGGTCGTGTAGGATCCATGACAGCCACATAAGTGTGACTCCATAACAATTAACTAATTAATTTGGATGTCCCGGTGAAAATGGACTAGTGGTGGAGTGAGGTTATTCGGAGATCAAAGGTCACGGATTCGAATCTTTTCAATACCATAGATCGGGGTGAGAGTAAAAAAAAAACTAATTAATATGGATTAATCTATTTATAGATATTGTTCAAAGGCTAATTCTATTCACGTCCTTTTATCTCCTTATTATAAAGAGGTAATTTTTTAACTACAGATTTTGATTTAGTAAAAAATGTTTTTAGTCACTATTTAAAAAAAATATGTTTCTAACCACTCAGATAAAATAATTCTCTGTCGTGCATCCTAATCGTGCAACAATGTAAAATTGTAATGCTGCACGAATATACTTAGCCATGTAAATCCAGTCCTGTAGTAGTGTAAATTTGAATTGTTACACGACTACGCTCAATCGTGTAATCTCAATTCAATCTCAATTCATGCAATAGTATATAAATTTATATTGTTGCACGAATGGACTTAGTCGTGCACCCCACTCGTGTAACAATATTAATTTGTATTGTTACAAGATCATATCTCATTCGTGCACCCAAATAGTGCACTAATTTAATCATGCATCTCACAATTTTAACAAAGGATAATTAAGTATTTTCACCGAAAAAGTGGCTATAAATAATTTTTTTTTAAAAAGTGGCTTAAAACATAATTTACTAAATGAAAATGAATGTTTTTATATATTACTACTATTATAAATGTACAAAAGAATTGGTAGAAAATTTTTAAATAGTCATTATTACTTAGTAAATTATGTAAGTATCCCCTTTTTAAGATTATGATGTTTCTAGCCATTATCATAAAAAAATGTACAACAATACCCTTAGTTCAATATTTATTATTAAAAATTATTATTTATATCAATATTATTAGGGAAAGAAATCTCTCTCTCTCTCTCTCTCTCTCTCTCTCTCTCTCTCTTATTTTTCACTCTTTATTTTATCAATTGAAATAAAACTACCATTGACGAAGATAATGAAGTTATGATTTTTTTAAGATTATCACCTTACACTACAAGAAAACAAGGCAATTCCAGCGACATTTATGCAGTGGAATATTTTAGGATTCCAGCGGGTAAAAATCGCTGGAATTGTGTCATGGATCATTCCACCAAGATATTTACGTTGGAATGATGAAGCATATAGAAAAGTGATATTCCAACATATATTATTCGCTGGAATATAAATTCGGGCTTTGACTAATTTATTTCAGCGGTTTAAAATTATTGGAATATTTAACCGGGCTATCAATAGTATTATCCGGCGGTGAAACACCGCTGGAATATTGTAATAGTTAATTCTAGCGGGTTCTCATGGCTGGAATAAATGGGACTATCAATGGTTCGTTCCAGCGAGTTAGTTTCGCTGGAATATTTGTGCATTCCAGTGGGTTTATATCGCTGGAATATTTGGGACTTGCATTCCAGTGGGTTCGTACCGCTGGATTATTTGGGCGCGAATTGAAAAAATAATTTGGGCGCTAGATTATTTAGGCGCACACCGAAATAATTTGGGCACCATAGAAAAAAAATTCCAATTGAAAAAAAATAATAAAAAAGTTGTAATTTATTTATTTTCATCTTCAGATCTTCTTATATATATTTTTTTTAGTGTGGTTATTTAATTAAAATAATATTTTTATCCAAACTTATGAAAACCTAGATAACCCTTCCACCCCTAATTCACACAGCAAATTGAATTTCTACCCTCTTCTCGCCCGGCGTCGTCTTCTTCCTTCATCTCACCATCCTCTTCTCTGAACCCACACATTCTCTCCCTCACATACCTGCGGCAACACTCACCCAATCCCCATCATCATTCTAAATGGAAATCGACCTCTATTTTCACACTCAAGAAGCCCGCCATTCACCCATGCTGCCCGATGCCGCTGCACTCGGTGGATGCCTCTGCACTCAGAGAGGTAACATTTGAGTCAATAAATTAGGGGTTTTGGTTCGATCGATATCAAATACAATTTATAAGCTATGAAGACATTGCGGGCGTCTCTGTTTTTCATTTCATACACTGTTAGCTTTTCTTTTTAGCCAGCTTGGTTGTGATTGTTATCTCATGTCTTCCTCTAGTTAAAGAGTTTCTTTTTTGTGTTTATTTAATTCTTTTTATGATTGTATTTTGTTTGCGAATAATCGAATTATTTAGCTTGGGAAAATTCTACTCACTTCTCCTGTAATATTATAGAAGATCTGTTTAGTTTTTAGATTGCTGAAATCAAGCCTCTTTTGTGTTTATTGAACTTATTATATAGTGGAAGAATCTTATATTCTATATTTTGATATGTATATCATTTTTAGGTTCTTGAACTTGCTTCCTTTGTTTCTGCTCTACCAGAAGTCGAGCCATTGTTGTTGTTCTCACATCTCAATCTCTGCCAAAAACCCAGCTGCAACAAAGGTAATTGGTTTTTAAGTTTTCTTTTTGTATTTTAATTTTTTTTTACATTTTTTTGTTGCAATATTAGTGATTTATAATACAACTATCGTAATGACTGATTATGAGATAGTTGATGCATTTTTTTTGCTTAGGACTGATGCTTTGTTGTTGGGTATATATATGTGTGTATGAATAAATCTTATATGTTCGTATGATCATTATATATACATGTTCTCTCTCTAAGACACTTGTTTGTGTTTATATATCTTTAATTTGACTCTTAATTAATTCTCTCTGGTATATATTAGAAAATGGTGTAGAAGAATGCAGCCTTTTATAGCTGAATCTAAGTAGAAAATAAGCATCAATATTAATTTTTAATAAGAAAACAAAATACATGAGAAGAAACAAAGGAATCTTTTTTTCTGGGGTGTCGTTCTTGGATATAAATTGACCTCAACAACAACCATCGTAAATTTTTCAAAGGATGGTGATTTTTGTGAACACTCACATGGTTAGTATGAGAGAAATTGAATGGAGATAAAGTGTGATGAATGATGATGCGTCAGTTACAAATTATTTTTTAAATTTTATTTTCACTTGGGATAAAATTTCAGAACAAACTGATTTTGGTTGGTATATACTATTTTGTCTGTAATGTAGAGTGTTCTTCAAAATTTTACCCCCTTTTTTTAAGAAAAAAAATAATAACGTGAGTGAGGAATTTGGCTGTCATGATTTCAGCATGTCTGCTGATCTGTTTTGCAGAATGTTTTACAGCAAATTAAACTAGGTACAATAAATATTGATGCTAAAAATGAATCCTATTTGAAACTTTGCCATAAAAGAATATATATATATATATATATATATATAATCTACTATATTCAAGAAATAGAACATATGTATGCTAATGAGCATCCTATACTATTAAAAGATGAATTCGAATTAATGTACGTAGGAATTTTGAAGGTTTTATTTATATATAATATTTCTTGTTAGTTCATGATGAGAAACATATATAATTAGTCCGTTTAGTTTGCCATGGCTAATTTTGTTGTGTTAATAAATTCACTAACTTTGATGTTCACTAAATTTGAATATATGATAATTAGTAGTGCTGATTCAGTTATTTGTTCTTAAAAATTTTAAGTTGCTATTTTGTTAGAGAAATTCACATTCACAACTAGTGTAATTAGCTGGAAATACTTGAACATCGACGTTGGATGTACCTTCGAATAAATCATGAAACTAGAAGTCTACGTCCAGATTTCATATGGGGAGTTGAAGATTTTCTTTATGCTGCATGTGAACTTGATGAATTTAAAGATCGTGGAGAGATTCATTGTCCCTGCTCCCAATGTGAATGTGTAAAATATAAACTAGTAGATGTTGTTAGACAACATTTATACAAGAAAGGTTTTCAACCTAACTATCATTATTGGCATAATCATGGAGAAACCACACCAAGTGTCATTGCTAGAACTGTTGCCGTAGATCCCGATGTAACAAATAATTATGAGCAAATGGTGTATGATGCTGGAGGACCTAGTTACTTTCAAGATCAAGAACAAGAAATACCAAATGCCACATATACAAATTTTTATGATTTGTTATGTGCTGCACAAAGCCCTTTGTGGGATGGATGTAATGATCATTCTGTGTTGTCGATGGCAACTCGAATATTAAGTATCAAGTCTGATTATAACATACCAGAGGGTTGTATTGATGAAATAATCAAATTGATAAAAGAGGTATTACCTTCTAATAATCGAATGCTTCCTAACTTTTACCAGACTAAGAAAATGGTGTCTAAACTTGGTTGTGGTTATCAAAAAATTGATGCATGTCCATCTGTTTGTATGTTATTTCGTGGGGATGATGCGGGTGCGAGAAATTGTAAGTTTTGTGGAGAAGCTCATTTTAAGGAGAATCGTCGAACAAAAGAAATACCAAGAAAGCAAATGTGGTATTTACCTATAATTCCTCGACTACAACGATTGTATGTCTCCACTGCAACTGCTAAGCACATGACATGGCATCATGATAAGAAATGTCAAGAAGGCTTACTATCACATCCAAGTCACGGTGAAGGATGGAAACATTTTAATGAAAAACATTTCATGTTTGCATCTGAACCGAGGAATGTGAGATTAGGATTGTATTCCGATGGGTTTAGCCCATTCAACCATGATGGAAGGGTTTATTCTTGTTGGCCTGTGATTCTCACACCATATAATCTGCCTCCCCACATGTGTATGAAGAGAGAATACATGTTTCTAACTATCACAATTCCAGGACCAAGTAATCCTAAAGCCAAGATTGATGTTTACTTACAACCCCTGATTGATGATTTAAAATTATTATGGGATGAAGGAATTCAGACTTGGGATGTCTCCAAACAGCAAAACTTCTGCATGAGAGCTACAATTTGTTGGACTATTAATGACTTTCCTGCGTATGGCATGTTATCTGGTTGGTCAACAGCGGGTAAATTGGGATGTCCGATATGCAAGAAAGATTCAAAAGCATTTTATTTGCGGAATGGCAGAAAGGTTTCTTACTTTGATTGCCACAGACAATTTCTACCAATGCATCATCCTTTTCGAAAAAATAAGAAAGACTTTTTAAAGGGAGTAGCGGAAATGAATTTACCACCGAGACGACATTCAGGACATGAAATACTTGACATGCTCATGCATATTTCTCGAATAGTCGATTCTGGGAGTACTTATCAAACATCTGACTATGGTGTAAGTCATCACTGGACGAAACGCAGTATATTTTGGGACTTACCTTATTGGAAAGATCTGTTGAATCCACACAACATAGATGTAATGCATACAGAGAGTAATGTATTTCAGAATGTGTTCAACACAGTCATGGATGTCAAAGGTAAGACTAAGGATAATTCAAATGCACGATTAGATCTACGTTTGCATTGTAGTCGTCCTGCACTTGAGTTGGAAGATATTGGTAATGGAAAGATGTTGAAGCCAAAGGCACAATATGCTTTGAATATAGATCAAAAACGAAATATATGTGAATGGGTACAAGGTTTGAAGTTTCCTGATGGATACGCATCTAATTTGGGATCGTGTGTTGATATGCGTACTTATACACTGAACCATATGAAGAGTCATGATTGTCATGTTTTTATGGAGAGGTTGATCTCAGTCGCATTCAGTTGTCTACCCACTCCTATTTGGGAAACTTTAACTGAATTGAGCTATTTTTTTCATGATTTATGTTGCCCCATTTTGGATAAGAATCGACTTGAAGTGTTAGATAATAATATTCCTATCATTCTATGTAAGTTAGAGAAAATATTTCCACCAGCTTTCTTCGATTCGATGGAACATTTATGTGTATACTTAGTGTATGAAGCGAAGGTTGGTAGACCTGTGTAATACCATTGGATGTATCCATTTGAGAGGTAACAAATCTATAAATACAACTAATTTTCTATATCTTTAACAATTAAAACATATACTTAAATTTATGTGATAAATATCTTTAGGTTTTTACACACTCTTAAAAGGAAGGTCAAGAACAAAGCTAGAGTAGAAGGGTCGATTTGTGAGGCTTATATGCTTGAGGAGACGTCTATATTTTGTTCTCACTATTTTGAGGATCACATCCAAACTCGAATTCGAAGAGTTCCTCGAAATGATGATGGTGGAGAGTCATCTGAGCATCCACGAGTTTCAATTTTTAACTATCCTGGTCGACCTCAAGGGGTCTCTAGAAAACGATTTCTCACAAATGAAGAGAGAAACGAAATTCAGCTTTATGTTCTCTTGAATTGTTTGGAAGTTGACCCTTTGTATAGGTAAGTTAGTTTATTTTCAAGTAATCAATTTAAACTATCAAGAACATCATATAACTATAGATTGCTTGATTACAGAACTTATATTAGATCTGTGAATGAGAGCAACCAGAATTTCGTCGAATGGTTTTGCAAATATGTAAGTATTTTTAAGAAAATAGAATATTAAATATATATAATATAAAATGTGATATACATAATTGGAGCTTGTTTTGTTAGGTGCAAAACCCTGAGAATAATGTCGACGATGAATTTCTAAAAATTTTAGCCTGGGGTCCGTCAAAGCAAGTTGAGACTTATCCAATATATTTTGTGAATGGATATTGTTTTCATACATCTGCTTATGCGCAAAATCGAACAACAAATAATTCTGGAGTTGCTCTTAATGGAGAACAGGGAGATTATCATGGGTTAATTGAAGAAATATTGGTGGTAGAGTATGTTGGACTACCAATTAAAAGATTGGCACTTTTCAATTGTAAATGGTTTGATCCAACAGATAGAGGGACAAGAGTTTGTCGTAAATATGGAATTGTTGAGGTCAACAAGACTAGAAGATATAAGGGCAATGATACATTTATATTTTCTCAACAGGCTGAGCAAGCATATTTTATGCCATGGCCTAACCCTAACTCTAGTAAGAAGAATTGGCTTTCGGTGATTAAGACCAATGTAAGAAATACAATTCAATCAACTGATGCTCCATTCCAAGATGATATGAATTGCGTGACTAGTGAATTACCCATGTTGGAAGAATTTAATGTTACATTAAGAGATTTCACTCATTCGGGGGAAGAGATTAATCAAGAAGAAGAAGAAGAAGAAGAAGAAGAAGAAGAAGAAGAAATATGTAGTAGTGAAAATTCTGAAACTGATGAAGGCAATCATATGGATTGATTAAAGGTTTTCAAAAATCTATTTATGATTTTATTTTGTAGTAATAATTGATGCATTATGTTAAAATATTATTTTATGGTATTGATTGTATGTTAATTCATCTATTTTAAATGTTTACAGATGGTGCGAAGTCGAGGTGGAGGTGCACGTAGAGGTAATCTTACACGATTTCCAGGATCTCGACAAGGTACTACACCTACAGAGTCATCCCTTGGATCAGGATCTCAAGGAGATCGACGGGGTACTCCTACAGCTTCAAGGGTACTCCATAGACCATAATTATTTCCTCTCTCTAATCCCATGTATCAACAATAAATCATCTGATGCAATTTCAAAAATTAGGAATTCATTGCAAAATTAAATTTTTTGGAGTTTTAAGTTGTTAACACCGTGTTGTGTTTTGTGGCATTAAGGTATGCTATTCACGTATTTGTACTCTCTTTATCGATGTATATATTTAATTATTTTTGAATCTTTCTTTGAAATTGACGGAAAAAAATATTTGTTCTTTGGTGCACGAATTGATTTCATTCGGTACACGAGTATTGGAGTAGATTCGTGCAACAATTGATTTGTTAATAGCTACATGAAGTTGATTTGATACATGAATATTGTTGTTCATTCGTGTAGCGATTTAAAAATGTGCTACTACACGAGTAAATTCAATCATGTATTTGCGTAGCAATGCATTTTTAAAATATTGCACGATCGAATATATCATTATACCTACTTATGTACCAATTCATTTTTTTAACGGCTACATGAGTTCACGATTGAACTTATTCATGAACTAATGTAATTGTTCATTTTTAAACTGGTGCAGAGTAAACAAGTAGAATCATTCGTGTATTTGTGCACGTATTCAATTTTGAATAGATACAACGTGTGTTCGCTCGTGCAACAGTATAAAAATGTTACAGATACACAAATACACTTTAATTGTTATCGTGCTTAATTATGCATTGTTTGACTAGGCATTAAATAGTGCAATTTAATGTTTTATTTCATCAATCGAAAGATGAATCTTAACACAAGATTGTGAATGGGTAATGGGATAATCAATATCACTCTAGAGAGTTGCGATTATTTGAGAGAGCAATGAACCCGATGGGCATTTAAGAGTTGCATATTAGATATTTAATGGACACATCACACATTGATATTTAACATGTAATCTAAAACCTAGGTACTGCAAGAGGAAGTTTAGGATAATTAAATGGTTGCTCTAGCATAATTTAAGTCCTGTTGTAAGTGTATGAATGCAACTGATTAAAAGAATGTAATAATCGATGGTTATTCAATCCTAGAATACGTTTTTCCATCACTGTTTAATTCCCCTGTATTTAATTATGTGGTATTATTTATTGCTTTTATTATTTTAGTTAACTAGATAACTAAGTATATAATCCAATCTTATTAGGTAGTCTAGATAAATGTAGGAAGTTAAGTTTATATAATTAGTAGGATAATTATTAAGTCCCTGTGGATATGACCTTGTTCCCACTTTGCTATTAATCTCACTGAAAACTTGCAGTTTATGTTAAAATAAATATCGAACATGTGTTATCTACAAGTGAGATGGACGACGATTATGAGATCCTGCGGTCTTCTTTAATGGTGATAGCCTAAAATGTGTCATGGTGGAGTTGTGACCTCGACCACCCAACTAGTGTTAGAGAGTTCTGCAACCTTGATATGAGCTGCAACATGAAGCTTCCATCTAATGTAAATTTAATCAAATCCATACCTTATGTAAATAGTATTTGATTTATTAACTTGTTTAACACTAAACGACTCTTTATTCTAAAAATATTATTATGTTTATACGTCAAAAATGATAATTTATCATTAGTCGGTGTATTCCATTAGTATTTTTATACTTGTCACTTTGTATAGTATATTATCAACTTTTATTCATACTTTATTCATACAAATATATTTTATAAAACTATCACGTGATTAGTATAAGCGAGATGGTTAATTAATAATTGCTTTAGAATTGAAGTTACATATATATTGTGAACTAGCAATTCACCTGTGCGATGCACATGGACATTAAATAGGGTTAATTACACATCAATATCCAACGTTTGTCAATTTTTACACTTTTTTCCTTAAGTTTAAAAAATTACTTATCAGTATCTAATGTTTGCATAATTAATAGTAGCAGACCAAATAATGGTGTGGATTGCTGGAAATAGCACATTTTGTTTATTATATAAGATATTTATTTTTCACGTAATTTTATCAAATCAGACAAAAATCAACGTATAAAATTTCCAACAATCCACATCATTATTTAGCCCGTCTAAAAATTACGTTAGTGCTAGTGTTAATTATGCAAATGTTGGATACTGATATTTTTGGACTTCGAAACAAAAGTGTAAAAATGCTCAAACATTGGATACTATGTGTAATTAATCCTATTAAGTATTTGATTTATTATTATGATATATATAATATAATAATTGATTATAAGTATTAATTAATTATATTGAACCAATACAAATAACATATAATTAAGAAAATCAAATATATGAAAAGAAAAATTCATATTAAAAATGTTCGTGTGTATGTGAATTGCAAATACAAATTGTAAAATATTTAGGGGAATATTTGTCATTAATCCTTATAAGAATTTATATTGCGAACATATTAACATACTCAAAGTAAGCATTTACACATTGAGCATAAGCATAAAACATCGTACCAAACAAAAAGGAGAACATGCACTTATCCTGAACAAATGGTTAAATTATTGATTGACATTATTACTATATTTTTGTCAATTTTATAATAATTTGAAATTTGTTAAATCACACATTAATATCAATATAATAAATTGCTGGAAAAACTACTTCCAACATATTTCTATTTGTAGGAAACATACTACCCCTAAATCTAGTAAATATTTCCACTTTACTTTGGACCAGGAATCCAATAATATGGATCTATAGAAATAAAACATGGACAATTAAGCTCTATAATTTGATACAATAAAATGTAAATTAATTTAGTGTAGTTATATATAGTTTATAGCCAATTTTTAGAATTAATTGTTAAGATTATGGTGATATATTTTTTTATGTTTACTACGAACATATGGTATACATCCTTCAAACTTTACAATCACATATTAAATATTTCCTTCAATAAATAAATGATATACAATACAATATAAAAAAGTGGATTATATTGATCCGTGTAAAACATATATTGGGTAATATTATTTACAAATAGAATAAAATACTACAATATGATAGTTATATATTTTCTATAATTTTAAGGTAATAAATATTTATTTATTCGCATAGACGTATATATCACATATTAAAAGTATATATATGTTTGATTGTATATAAACATTCTATGTACATATATACATATATTATACTCCGTAAAATAATATATGATTTCCGCATTAAAAATATCTTAGAGTCGACTCAATTAATTGAGGTATATATATATATATATATATATTGGCATATCTGATTAGCTGAATTTCAATCATTAATTAAAGGAGTTTTTCTATATTGATTATGAGGATAATACGGTTAAAAACTAATTGATTAATTAAAAAAAACCTACATTCGTATGAACTGAGATGTGAGAATCATATTTTACATTTTTTCACGAGTTTTATTTGTATTTGATAGCTAGATTGTAACATGATATTGCACAAGTATAAAACATTAAATCCATCACGATTTTTTCTAAATTTTCAAACATCAAAACGACATACACGCACACAATTAACAGAAAATGATCGAATTTGCCCCATCGTAAATGGACGAAACAAAATATTAAAATTAACACCTTGCTATTCAATGTATACTAACATGCATTAAAATAAATAAAATAAAAATTAGTACAGCCAAATAATCTACAGCCAACTACAATCTACTAAAAAAATAAATAAAATCAAAACTCAAGCAACGTAGAGAGAGTCCTCGTGTTCTTCTACATCACTGCTCTACAACTTCTGAAGAGTGTCGTGTTCTTCTTCTACATCACTTTTATTTCTTTTACATCAATGATGAATGTAAGAATCAATAGGATGCAACTATTTATAGATGAGCATGAAATGCTAAATTTGGATGTTTTGGATTCACTTTGTACAATTATCATATGATTAATTTAAAAACACATCATTTGATTCAATATACTGCGTATCTATAGAATAATAGATTGATGAATATATAGATTATTTAAATATTTAATTCACGTTATATAATTAAGGCAATGGTGGGTTTTATATAATCTCAACCAAATTATTCAATCAATGATCATATATAGCAAACGGATATAAATATATTAATTATGATAATTTTTTAATATTTACATATCCGATTTATTCAATTATTGAATCCTAACTATATATATACTATTTACTGTATATAAATCAATATATGCGGATTTGTGGGCGATGATTTTTCAACCATCTAATCAATTAATTAATATAAATTATTATTATGTAATTTATGCTATATTTTATGTTTCTAGTAAATGTAAATGAGTGGGAAAATTTGGACTTACTATTAAGAGTGACTATCTTACTTTTAGATATAATATAGATATAGATTGTGTGTCTGTGTACGTTTTATATTCTTATTTTCTATAAATCTATAAAATAAATTTCTGAAATTGATATAACATAAAGACATACATAAAATATAATGGATACATTTTTCATTAGGATACATTGATACACAATAATGAATTTTGTCCATGTAAGAACATCTATGTAATTGTAGAAAAAAATAATTCTTCACCGTGTAATCAATATGTATTGATCCACAAATAAATACACTAATATATAATTGGCGACATAACTTGATTAAGTAGGTGAAGATAATTTATGGAAAAAAAAATGGATATACAATATATAAATATTTAGGATTTTACATGGAAAAAAATAACTAATTAAATATATAATATACATAAGATTTTACATGCAAATTTTCTAATTATAATCACGATGTTGTTATTATATATTATATATATTGACATCTGTTTAATGTATTTACGTACGTGTAAGATTTGTGATATCTGTTTAATGTGACCCTGAGAATTAATTTATTCATTCGATCACATGGCATAGAATAATGGTCCACGGATATATGCTTTTATCATTTTGGTTTTCCTACTAATCATAATTTAAGAAGTTAATTTAATTGTCGCGAAACGGTTATATTATATCATAGTAATTAAAAGGGTTAATTACTATAAAATACACAAACTTTGACAAGATTTATAAATTAGACACAAATTTTAAAATTTTACAATTAAAACATAAACTTACATTTTTTTGCAAAATAAACAAACTCAAAGTAAAATTTTTAAATCAATTGAATTGAAAACCGCAAAGCCATAAAAATTGTTCACCTTTCGATCTAGATGGCATTGCATTGGTTTTAATAAGTGAAAATGAATTATATGTCGTAAATTCTCATTTTTCCGTTAGTCCGAAAAATTTGAGTTTGTCTATTTTGCAAAAAAATGTAAGTTTGTGTTTTAATTGTAAAATTTTAAAGTTTGTGTCTAATTTGTAAATCTTATCAAAGTTTGTGTATTTTATAGTAATTAACCCTAATTAAAATGTCTCCTTCAGAAATACAGTATATGTTTAAATTAATTAGGCGACCTACATGGGAATAAGATATAAAATTGAAAATTCAACTAAATATCTTATTCCCTGTGATTTATTTATTTGTTGGAATGATTAATGTAAGAAAAATCACTACCACTCATCTATTTAAATATTAGTATTTAAATATATACTTGCACGTATAATTATTGACCTGCATTCTTTACACAAGGAAAAATAGTTGAATACAAATAAGTTTATTAAGGATCCTATATTTACCTTTGACGATGATCATATTTGTGACTTATTATGCCCCACACTTTATTGATACTATTACACTACTACTATTTTTACTGCTCTTGCTACTGCTCCTCCTGCCGCTGCTGTTACTGCACTATTGCTGAGAAAATTTCACTTTTGGTCCCATAGGACACGCCCCTCTCCCCTTTTGGTCCCAGAGCTGTCTGTTTTGGTCCCAAATTTTTTTTTACAGTCAATTTTAGTCTTTCTGTTACGGTAAACGTTAAAACCACTGTCAATTTTGGTCCTATAGGAATTTTAATTTCAGTCCCAAATTAAAAATTAACTAACT
Source organism: Perilla frutescens (assembly GCA_026008535.1). NCBI lineage: Eukaryota > Viridiplantae > Streptophyta > Magnoliopsida > Lamiales > Lamiaceae > Perilla > Perilla frutescens. The sequence continues at coordinate 19,320,620 of BRKX01000013.1, forward strand.
AATATAATATTATTTAAATCAACTTTCTGCAGACATTTTGGCTGATTCCACATTATTTTTGCAGGGATATACATCAATATTCCCACAAAATCAACAAAATCAAATCAATCTTCACACAAAACCAACAAAACCAAATCAATTAACCCATAAATGCTACCAAAATACATCAAGCATCGCACAAAACCATGCATCTGAATATATACATCACTTAACCCAAACTGATATTTAACTCAACAAATACACCAAAGAGCAGCAGACATATTGAACAAAATGAAATACAACTCAACAAACACCAAAGACCAAACTGAAATTGAACAAACTAAAATAACAAAGCCAAATTAACATAAACTTACGCTTCCTCAAACTGAAATATTGCATCTGAATATACATCACTTCCAATATGTTTGTTTCAGAAGGTAATCAAAAAATATTCAGCAGGAATATTTCAGTTTTACTGAGGCAATATAAACAGCAGTTAGACAAAAAATGGGATGTTTATTTGAGATGCAGATCACTTTCACTCCCCTTTGGAGCCACTTCCTTTACCCTTTCCCTTGTTTGCTGCAGACTTAAGGCTAGATAGAGTGACAAACTTCTTACCCCCTTCAGTGATGACCTTCATGGGAGCTTGTTCACTTGCCTTTTCTTTTCCCTTGCTTGCAGCACCAATCAACCGAGCTGGATGGAAGCTCATGGGAGGGGGGCTCTAATCTGAACACCTTTCTTGGCTGGCTCAGGGGCATTCACTGCAGCTGAAATGGAGTAGGCTTGTTTGGGTGGTGGCATTAGAGCTCTGTCTAGTTCCTTCTTGCTTTGAGCCCTCTTGCTTGCCTTCACATGACATGAAAGTTAATACCAATTATTAAATTGAAATAAACAGACTCTGAAGGTATATTGCAGTAACTTACCAACATCTTTCTTCCCCTCCTAGTTGTTGGTTTGGTGCTGAAGTGGAAGTTGTCAATTAAAGCCATCACATCATCTTCAGCTTGTTCTTGCTCTTGCTCTTGGCTACTGGGAAAGTCAGGTTGTGTGAGAACCACTTCATTAGGTTGGGTGGTGGTTTCCTCAGCCTCCACCTGAGCTCCCTATGAAATATGTAGATCTACTTCAGCAGCCATATGAGCTCCCACACTCTCTCTTGCAGCCTCATCACCATCCTTTTCAGCTCTCTATATAAAACATAATAAATATGTTAGGAATTGTTAAACACAAACATGAAGTAGACTTTAAATTAAGAATGCACCTTTGTCACAAGGCATCCAAGCCTGTTATGGCCCTCCACTCCACATACTGCACAAGTAACCTTGAACTTCTGCTTGCCTAGCTTCTGCACTCTACTCAACTTCTGCTTCTTCTTTGGGCTTTCAGTTGCAGAAGGTCTCCTCAGTTGTGCAGGTCTTCCCTTTTGTTTTTTAGTGAATGTGGGTGGCAGGGGTGGTATATAACCAGTCTTAGCCCACAACTCTTCTCCATTCATTGGGCTAATTGCATGGCTGTAGACTGATGCATATGTGTCCACTGAGTAGCATTCATTCACATAATCTTCTGGATCCCCTCCCTCAGAACAAATAGCACTCACAGCATGCAGACATGGTATGCCAGTCAACTCCCATCTCCTGCAGGCACAAGTCTGGTCCTGCAAGTTGACTGCATACCTTGAACCATCAAAACAGAAGACCTCATAGTTGTATTCACTTGCCTTCACAGGAATACAGTCTCCAACAGTCTTAATCAACTTCCCAACAATTGTTCTAATCCTTCCACAAATCTTTCTACCCTCCCATTTCCTTTCAGCCCTCACTCTATACTTGTGAAGCCTAGACATCATGTACTCCCTTATCCACTCCAGCATTGTGAGTATAGGCTTCTCCCTAGCATCTAACAAACATGCATTGAACTGCTCACATATGTTATTGACAAGAGTATCACACTTTCCAAAGACAGAGAAGTGTTATTTAGACCACTCAGAGGGTTGTTTGGCTTGCAGCCACTTCAAGCACTTTTTATCCACAACCTCTATCTCTTGCATGACACTATCAAAGGCAGGAATAGTGGTAGCATTTGCTGCCTTCCAGAGCAACTTCTTAAACTATTAACCCCTAAACCCAACCCTCTTTAGGTTCCCATGTAAGTGCCTTACACAGAACCTGTTTTCAACCCCAGGTAGGACACTCTCAAATGCACCAATTAAACCTTTTTATCTGTCTGACATAAAGGTGTACACATCCTCCCTCTCAGACATCACATTCTCCTTCAATAGCCTCAAAAACCACTCCCACTCAGCCCTATTCTCAACTGACACTACTGTATAGCACAATGGATATGGATCATTGTTTGGATCCATGGCTACTGCAGTCAATAGAACTCCACTATTCATTCCAGTTAGGTGGCAGCCATCCACCCCAATCCATGGCCTGCACCCAGACTTGAACCCTCTCTTCACAGCCCCAAGACAGACATAAATCCTCCTAAACTTGTTCTCACCAGCTACATGCTCACACTGCAATATCACTGTGGATCCTGGGTTCTCCTTCAGTAATGCATCTGCATAATCCCACAGTCTTGAATATTGGTCAGTGGTACTCCTTTGCAAGCTCTTCAAGCTCTTCTGCCTTGCTCTGATAGCTTGTTGTGGAGACACATACACTCCTAGCTCAGCAATGGCAGCCTTCCTAAAGCTCTTCACACTCAGCTTAGGATCACACATGAAGTTCCTCTCAAACTTCTTTGCCAGCCATCCTGACTTGGCATTAGTTCCATGGAATTGCCTTGCACATGTGTGTGTCAAGTGCAGCTCCCTGATTTGAAATGAGGCTTTATCCTTGATCTTCAAGGCATTGATATGCCAGTCACACCTCTCCTCAGCCTTCTTACATCTTGCATACACCCTTCTGGTGTCATTCTTGGTAAACTTAATAGCTCTACCTTCTACAACAGCTTGGCCAGTAACAATATCCTTGAAATCATTCTTTGTGCTAAACACTTGACCTAATTGAAGTGCAAGCACCCTTGCTCTTGATCCCCCTACACCCCTCACATTGGTCTCTCCCTCTTCCTCTCCAGAATCTGCACTGTCAAAATCACTTCCCTCCAATGCCTCACCATCTTCAGAATCTGAAGTATCTGCCTCTTTATCATCATCCATTCCCCCTACCCACTCAACATCTCTATCTATGTTCTCACTGAAGATGATATTATCTAATAACTCATCACAGCTATCATCATCAGCTGTGAAGTCAACATCTTCATCAGAAGAGTCTGAAACATCCTCTTCAACCAATATTCCCTTCCCCTTCCCCCTGTCCATCTCTCTCTCAATCACATTCTTTGCATCCCCTGCATCAGTCCCAAGCCCCATCTCACTCTCAGTTCCAGGCCCCATCTCACTCTCAGTACCCAATCCCCTCTGAACAGTTAGATCAATAATGCCCTCATCCAAGCCTACATCATCTGCCTCTGTTTCCCCACCCTTCATCTCTGCCTCAGTTTCCCCACACTTCATCTCTCCCTCAATCCCATTCTTTGCATCCCCTTCATCAGTTCCAATCCCTATCTTACTCTCAGTTCCAGGTCCCTTCATCTCTGCCTCAGTTTGCCCACCCTTCATCCCTCCCTCAATCCCATTCTTTGCATCCCCTGCATCAGTCCCAATCCCCATCTCACTCTCAGTTCCAGGACCCTTCATCTCTGCCTCAGTTTCCCCACCCTTCATCTCTCCCTCAATCCCATTCTTTGCATCCCCTGCATCAGTCCCAATCCCCATCTCACTCTTAGTTCCAGGCCCCTTCATCTCTGCCTCAGTTTCCCCACCCTTCATCTCTGCCTCATTCCCCTTCCTAGCATTAACAATATCATCTAGCTCAACCACTAACTGATAGGTTTTCAAATATCTTTCCTTCAACATTTTGGCAGTCTCATCCTCATTATTATCAATATTGTCATTCTCTTCATCCAAATACTCTATCTCCCCTTTAACACCTTCCCCAATCTCACCCACAGACTCCTTCTTACCCTCCAAGTATATCATAAACTCCCTACTCTCCTTAGCTCTAAGTATCAATAACCAGGCATCAGCCTCTAATAGGAGAGGCTTCAATCCCCCCTCTCATTATGTCCATAAAACCTCATCTCACCCGTGTACCCTAACTGCTTACAAAGCCCCTCTAAGTACTTCATACTCCATTTACGTTTATCAACAGAATCAAAAACACTAAGGGTGCCTTCTAGATAGTTGTACTCACCGTCATCGTTGATTGCCATTCCTCCATGCATCAGCCTTAGGGTATACCAGAAATCACACCCAACTGTCAAAAAACCATGAAAAAACGTTGTTACAGTGAGAATTGAAGTAAAAATAAAAGATGAGTGATGAAATTATAACTGTGACCGAAAAAATGAGAGAGGAAGAAGCTTACCGTAATTTGGGTGCGGTAATGGCAAGAAAATCTTCCGTCGAATCATGCTGGGTACTACTTTAGATGCAATTTCAAAGTTTCGTTGAATTTGGGGGTCAAATTAGGGCAAAATTAGGGTTTGGGTTTGGGTCGAATTTGGGGATTTCTTGAGGGTAGGGTTTGAATTTGGGAAATTCTGACTGTAGATCGACTTTTGTTTAACTCCCGCTTGTTTAAGCCACGCGTGCCACACGTGCGCCGTTTCCGTCAATTATCCTTTAACAGACGTTTAAAATCCTGGGACTAAAAGTGATAGTTTGAATCCTATGGGACTAAAAGTAAGCGATTTTTTTAAAAAAGGACCAAAACAGACTGCTCTGGGACCAAAAGGGGAGAGGGGTGTCTCCTATGGGACCAAAAGTGAAATTTTCTCCACTATTGCTGCTCTTACTGCTCCTCCTACTATTGCTACTATTATTACTCTTACTCATGTTGTTGCTGCTGCTACTACTAATACTGCTTCTACTGCTACTGCTACTGCTGCTGCTACTCCTACTGATACTGCTACTGCTACTAATGCTCCTACGACTACTACTATTAGTACTGCTCCTACTGCTAGTGTTGCTCGTACTGTTGCAGCTGTTGCTCCTACTCCTACTGCTATTGCGACTTTTTAGTGTTATGGCTGATACTAATTGTGAAGGTTTTTTTTTTCTCACTGATACTTTTTTAAGGATACATGTGATACTCATTTTGAATTTTTTAATGATTGATCAAGTCAATGCCCGTTGACTCTATGATGTACCTAATGCACACAAGATCAACCTTTATTATTATTGCATTTGTTAAACTCTTCACATGTTTTGCGTGTTACCTGTAATGGAAAAAAAGTCTCATGGATTGGATTGAAAATGAAACATATTAATAATCTGATCTCTAACATTTAAATCAAAAGACAACCACTTCCAATAAATAATAGATAGTTTGTTTTAGCCACTCGTACTAGTGGTTGTTTATTTGTGAACTAGATCTCGTGGCTGCACAAATCAAACTCACAATCTCTATTTTAATCACAAGGGTTACTCACTCCACCGGGAACTAGCTAAATATATGCACCCCACAAACAAAGGTACAAATAAATAGCAAACATAGCCTACGCGGTACATACATCGTAATTTTCAGAAGGCGCGCGAAATACTATATATTTTATTATATCGCAACGTTTGGATTGTTTCTAAACCCCATATATCTTAGGCACAAGCATAAGCGCATTTTTCTTCTGCACTGCGAGTCCAGGCAAAGGATCTGTATCCACATCTTCTGCTCGAATCCCTATAGGCAATTCCCAATCAAAACTATAGAGCAAATTTGCAGCTAGAAGCTCCACATTTGCAAGCCCCATAAATATTCCGGGACACATTCTTCGCCCCGATCCAAAAGGAAGCAACCCGAAATCTTGACCTTTTATGTCGATATTGCTCTTCAAGAATCTCTCGGGGACGAACTCATCGGGGTTTTCCCAGTACTCGGGATCTCGTGCGACTGCCCATGCATTTACATAAACCATTGTTTTGGGCTGAATTTCGTAACCATCCACAATGCATCTTTCCATTGTTTGTCTAGGTACAAGTAGTGGAACGGGAGGGTACAATCTGAAAGTCTCGTTGATGACTGCTTTCAAATAGGGAAGTTTAGGCAGATCATCTTCATCTACTTTGCCCTTTTGGCCTACTAAATTTCTGATTTCAGCTTGCAATTTTTTCATGACATTAGGTGTTTTGATTAGAGCAGTCATCGTCCAAACGGTGGTCGAAGCACTTGTCTCTGTCCCAGCTATAAATATGTTCTACACAAAATATTATGTATCAATAACAGGAAATAATAAATGAGAACGAGCAGTTCGGTTTTTCTATTAGAAGATTAATTTATGTGTCTGGGCTAACGTAGGTGATTGCTATATAACGTAGGTGATTGGTATAAATAAATATATAATTTAGTATAAGTCGAATTAATTTAGGATTAATAGTTCAACCGAAGATAGAAAGAATAGTATCTCGTACTAATGATTGATATGATCAAATGTGCGTGTCTAAACTACTTATTTGAATTTTTATTTATATATTATCTAATACAAACTTATAAAATAAGTAACAATTATGACACCAATCATTTACATAATATAATAACGGATTAGATTCATGTAATATGATTTAATAATAAGAAATTCATTTAAAAATAAAATCAAATACCAAGGTTGCAGGTAAGAAAAAAAGACTGCAAGAAAGTTTGAGATCCACGTCTCCATTTTCCACCGGAGCCTATGTATTTGTGTTCCAATATTCAAACTAAACATAATCGATCATGAAAAAAAATGAATAATGAAAACATACCATTAACAACGCTTTGATATGATCCCACGTGAGATCAATGGAAGATGACTTGTGTTGTTCTTTAAGCTTGATCAATATATCTAGAATGTCATCCTCCCCATCTACGGTTTGAACCCTGTTCGGATCCAGGTGCTCATCGATGAGCTCCTGGTAGAACGAATCGAACCTCTTGAAATTTGTATCAACTTTATTCATCAATCCAGTGAGTTTATCCACCCAACCAAATGCAGGAAAGTAATCAGAAACAAAGAAAGAGCCCGAGATCGCCAAAAATTCTCCTAGGAGTTGATCAAATCGTCTCATTTGGGACCCTTGATCGTCGTATTTCTTACCAAAAGCAATCCTGCATATCAAACTGCTGCTGAAAGCCATTGTCATCTCCTTCATATTGACAATTTGATTAGAGCTCGAAATCTTTGTAATCATACGAGAGACTTCGTCTTCCCGAACGGGGCGAAAAGATTGAACCTTTTTGAGGCTGAAGAGATGAATGGTTGTGATTTTTCTCAGCTCCCTCCAATAATCACTGTATGGTGAGAAGATTATGTCAGAGTTGTTGTAGGTTAGTTTCTGCATCCAAACAGAATTTGGCCTACTGCAAAATGCCAAATCTTGAGTTTTCAACACTTGTTTGGCCAATTTTGGAGAAGAAACAACGAGTAGAGGAGCAGAACCTAATTTCATGTGAATGATGGGGCCGTGTTTCTTGGAAAGTTTCCATAAATAAACATGGAGGTCTCCAGCGGTGGCTACTTGGTGGAGGTTTCCGATCAACGGCAGAGGCGGAGGACCTGGCGGGAGATTTGTTTTTACTGTTTTTCGAGTTTTGTGGAGAAGATAAATCAAGATTATTGGAAGAATTGTTGATAGTAGAAGAAACATTGTCATGAATTTAATTTAAGCTAGCTTGAGACAATGAGAGCAGGAAATTGTGAATTGATGCTTGTTGTAACTATGCATTTATACAAGCAACTGATGGAGTTTCATGTTATACGTACTAGTAAGTGATAAGTGGCATGCGGGAAGAATTCTTTTTTTTTTTTGAAAATTGAAGAATTTTTGGTTACTCAACCATCGTCCTCAACAATATAGAAAAATTATTGTTCCAAATACACATTGCATTACAGCCCCCTCCAAATTAGTAATTGATTTTTTTTCCTTTACTAAGAAGGATAGTTTAACTAGTTGTTTGCACATATTTAGGGGATGAGATCCTCTATGCCACATATGGTGTTCCAATTCGTATTCCACGATTGAATTTACAAATTTTATAATAGATATTATAAAAATAAAAATTAATTATAACATAATCGACCTAGTCACGCCTATTAACAAAAGATTGAAATTTAAAAAAAATATAAATTATATTTTTAAAATAATCAACCATAATAATCATATCTTTGAAAATCAAATATTCAAAATAATTATAAACCCTAGCTAATTGGGTGGGGTGAACCCTAAAAAATAATCATTAAATTAAATTAAAACATAATAAATTAAAATTGATGAACAAAATGGAAGAAAAACTTATAAATTCGATCATGGAAGACAAATTGGAACACCAAATGTGAAATAGAGAATTCCATCTGCATATTTAGATGACTATATATTTAAATTGAGATTCAATAATCTAGACAGAGTAACATATAATGTGTGTGCAAATTATCATTTGGAACAAAACTACCATTAACGAAGATCAAAAGTTATGATTTTTGGAAACTGTCACGGTTCTTCATCTCTGCAATCACCGTTTTAGCGATAAGTTATCTGATGCAAACTCAAAATTTAGGAATTCAATGCGAGTTTGGAGATTTTATGAAGTTTTGTTGACATCGCGCGTGTTGTTTTTTGCGTGAATAAGGTATGATGTTTATGTATCTTACTCTTTTTATTGAGCTAGAAATTAATTTTTTTTTAATTCTTTCTTTTAAATTGGTGGAAAAATTGAATGTTCTTTGGTACACCAATCGATTTTTTTCGGTACACAGGTATTGAAGTTGATTTGTGTAACAATTTATTCGTGGAATACCCATTTTTTACTGTTGCATAATGACATGAATTAGTAGAATAATGAACTCGTGTAATGACATGAATTAGTAGAATAATGAACTCGTGTATCTATTCATTTTTAAAGTTGAGCACGAATACACGAATAAATATACTAATGTAGTTGTGTTTCAGCTTAATGTTCAACTGTTGCACGAGTATACGGACAAGCATAATCGTGTTCTCGTGTATGTGATATGTTTGATCTGTTATATTGAACTACTCGTGAACTCGTGTATCAAATTATTATTAAACCAATGCATGAGAACTCACGTATCTATGCATTTTTGAAGTAGTGCACGAATACACGAATAAATGTTTCAGCTTAATGTTCAATTGCTGCACGAGTACACGAATGAGCATAATCGTGTTCTCGTGTATGTGTCATCGTCCATGATTGTTCAGCGGCGGTTGAATCTTATAGTTTTCGTATTTGACAACAACAATGACAGAAAACAACAATAAAATATCTGATAATAGTGACTTGTGAGACTCCGACTTGAATGCAAGCGACTTGCCAGTTTTAAGGAGTGAGACTCCGACTTAAACGGCGGTGAAAAGATATCTACTTTTTTTTTTAATTTTGAGTTGTGAGACTCGACTTCAATGGCGGCGAGATGTATTTTCTTTTTTGATTGAGGGTGAGAAAAGATTATTATGATGAGCGTCCTTTTTGTTTGAGAGTGAGAAAAGATTACTATGAATCACTGTCTATGATTTGTTTTTAAATATATTAGGGTATTTTTTTAGGAAATTATTAATGTTAAAAATACATTATATTCAAAAATTATTTATATGGAACTAAGGGTGTTGAGGTATATGCACATCCAGAAAAGGTAGAAACATTATTATTTAAAAAATGACTATTTATATTATTTACTAAGTAATAGTGACTGTTTTCATATTAACACAAACGGAAATATATTTTAAATATGTATACAGTAGGACCCTGCTAGTTTGATGTGGATTTGGAATATGAACCCCAACCGTATACACCTATATAATGATAGAGGAATATCATTAAATTATTTTGTTATATGATTGCTCTACAATTAATTTAAATAATTATAGTGTGAATTGACAATTTGTATTTACGTGTAAGACTAATAGTATTAGATAGTAATTTGTGATATGTGTTTCATGTGACCTTTTATTCAGGGATACATGATGATGTATGTTTCATGTGCTCCGCCTTGATATCGATCAATTTATTCACATATATATCATATAATTATGGAAACTTGTCTCACTATAGTTCTATAATTTTGGTTTTCCTACGGTAGAGTCATGCCACCCTTAACGGGAATTACCTGGATTTTTTAAGGAGTAATGCTATTTGGCCACATATATGGCCAGTCATAATACTTTATTAAAGTAAAGTTTCAATATTTAGCAAGTAACTAATTAAGATTTTAATTATTGAATAATGTTTGTTTACTCTTATAATCTTCACTCATTTTAGAAAGAAGTTGACTTATTATTTTAAAATTGAAAGTTTTCTTATATTTTTAAATTATATTTTAAAATGTTGAATCATATAATAAACAAGTTTATAAAAATAAAATATATTGTTGAATTTATTTTTGTTACTTATATTTTACAATTTATTTTAAAATTTTAAATCACATAATAATCAACTTTATTAACAAAACTTGTTATTGAATTTATTTATTTTTTATCGAATATTCGTATTTATTTTGAAATTTTAAACCACATAACAATCAAATTTATTGATACAATAGATTATTTAATATATTTTTCTTTACAAATACTTTTATTTTATTTTAATATTTTAAATTAGATAATAATCAAATTTCTTGATTAAATATATTGTTGAATTTACATTTAGTTATTTATTTTTTATTTTAAAAAATCAAATCACATAATAATCAAAGTTATTAATACAATATATTAACTAATTTATTATATAAAATAATTTTGAATTTAGTAATATGAGTGTAAAATTTATTGTTGAAATGAAAAAAAAAATTATGTGGAACTGCAATCGAACCGTGAAAACACGGTTACGAGACGATTCCGGAATCGGGAACCGTCGGTTCCGAAACTGACGATTCCACGGTTCCAGACAGTTCCAACCGTTTCAATTTTTTTTTAAATAATATTTAAATATCATTTATAAAATAATTGCAAATTTGAGTAGAAATACTCACAAATTAAAAACATCCAAAATTATGAGATTATGAGAATTCTCTAAGAAGAGATTAGTGTAATGATATGTAAAGGTTCACTATCATTTTATAGGATAAACCAAACTATTACCTAAAGTTATGAGATTATGAGAATTCTCTAAGAAAATATTAATGTAATGATAACTAAAGGTTCACTATCATTTCATAGGATAAACCAAACTATTACCTTTAATAAAAAAATTGATGTGGGAAATTTGGTTTGAGAGTTGGGAATTTTTTTTTGTCCCACATTTGTTTGTATTAAAGACAATTAATTAAATTTTCTTATAAATTGATATTAAATCTTTGTTGATAGTCGCACTAATAACCAAAAGTTAATGTCAAGAGAATATGGTAACATAAATTATTAAATTGAGACTGCGACTTCTAATTTTGATGGATTTTCTTCCCATTATAATATGAAATAATAAAACTTTAAATAATATAATAATTATTATAATTATTTAAATAAACTTTAAAAATAATAAAGAAAATAAATAAAAATAATATTAAATCAACTTAAAATTAGAGTTTAATTTAATTTAAAATAATTAACTCTACATTTGTATTCAATTGATTTTATTTATCATATGATTCATAAGAAGTTAGGAGGTTATTTTTCCCTTTTAAAATTAAGGTATATATATATAAATTGACAAGTAATAAAAAATTTTATATTAATAATTTAAATTAATTATTTTATAGAGTTGATGTACCCAAAAATAAGGAATTAGAAATCTCAACAAATAATGAAATTTCAAATAAGTAAAATTGGTGTAATGATAACCAATAACCTAATATCCTTCTATAGGATAAACCAAACCATTATTTTTGATAAAAAAAATCAATGTGGGACATTCGGGTTTGAGAGTTGAAACTTGAAAGTTAAGAGTTGAGAGTTGAAACATATCTTTTTTGTCCCACATCGGTTTCATTTTAAAACAATGAGTTAGGCTTTTTTTTTTATAAAAGAATATTGATTTTTAGTTCATTTCACAAAGTTTTTTTTTCTTCTAATAATATCTAGTTATGAAAATCTCGTATTATTTTTTGAATTTCTAATTTCTGGTATTTTTATTCAAGTTTTTATAAGAGTTTAATATTGAACTGTCAAATGACGGTTCCGGTTAAGGTTCGGAACCGCCAGCCACGATTTTAGTTCTAGAACCGTTGTGTTGGTCCCGGTGTGAGTCTATGTCAGTTTAGAAGGGGGTGAATAAACTGACTTCAAAAACTTTAAACGGATGTGGAATATATAGGGCCTTGACTCGCTTTTGATATTTTATTTGTGTTTATTGATCAGTTGAGAGGAACTGACTGAAGCTTAGCTGGTGAGCTGATCAGTTTACAACTGATAGCTTTGAAGAAGTGGCTAAAGCTTATCAGTGCAGTCTGTGTGTGTGGAAGTGTGCAGTTTAAGAACATGCAAAGCTGAAAGCAGTAAGAACAACACACACAGGACTTTATAGAGGTTCGAAGCTTCCTGCTTCTACGTCCTCTCTTCCTTCCGCAGAAGGGCAATCCACTATGTAAATGTAAAGTTTCTTTATTACAGTTACACAGTGAAGAATTCATGTTGGACCTGAAAACGGCACCCTTTAACCCGAGCGCGAACTCCTTTCCAATAGTTGCTATCCTAGAAGAACGGACCCATCGGTACACGCTCCTCCTCAGCCAGTTTCTGTGTCGACAGCTCACACTTACAGGTTCCAACTACTCGCTGAGACTTTAGGTGCTATTGTCCGTCTTTACACGATTTTAGATCTCACTCGATCTTCAAGAAGACAATCTTGAATCTGTTATTAACCTGGAATGCTCCTTTAGCTTGAGCTGAGTGGTTGATCTTTGAGGGACTGAACTGAGAAGCTTTGCTCTTGCTGGAATTTCGCGTCAGCTTAGCAGCTTGCTTTGAACTTAAAGCACGCCTTCTCAGTTGAGACTTTTCGCACTTTGAGAGTATTAAGCTTTGAGCTGTGGGGAGGGAGAAAGAAAAAGCTCGTTCTGCAAAATAGCAAAGTTATATTAGCGAAAGTCTTGGCCAAAATTGATTTCACCCTCTTTAAATAGATGAGTCAATTTTGACCATTATGATTGGCGATTGTTTAGAAATCACCGATGGCCTTTTAATGCATGTATCCGTTTGAAGCTCTTAGTGAACTAGTCGTTTGACTTTGATGTTCTCTGCTCTAAGATCATCAGGATCTTTTAAAGATTTCCAGTTAACATCTTCATTAACTGCTTGTCAGAAATAGCAGGTGTTTCGGCTATCATTTTTGGACATTCAGCTGATGGGCTCTCAGCTATCTCGGATTTCAGCTCTGAGATTGTCCAGTTGGCAGATCCTCAGCTGCCTTGAGCTTCTATGCTGATATAGTCCAGTTCAGCTAACTCAGTGATGAGTGCATAAATTGCACTCATTTGGACTCATTTTTGAGTGCATTTGCACTTGGTTATTATGTATATATTTGGTAAATTTTGTTAATAATGTTTAACTCTCTTGTTTGGTATAATGTGACCAATTCAGGGAGTTTTTGGGAAAACAAATGCCAAAAAGAGTCAGGTTGTGAGTCGATCGATCAAACGCGTACACAAAGACGAGAAAAGACAAGAAAAACTTCATGTAGGTCAAAACACGACTCCAAAGCGCGAGCACCTCAGGGTTGCGCCACAGCTGGTCTATAGTGCGACCACAAAACGCGACCCGTTGGGTCACACTTCGGCACTTCAGAGACGGTGTTTTCTCCAGCTGGAACGCGACACCAAAGCGCGATCTCCTGAGATCGCGCTTCAAAAGCAAAGGAAAGAGCGACCCAGAAACGCGACTACCTCAGGTCGCGCTTCCAAGGTAGAAACAAGCGCGACCCAAAAGCGCGACCCATTCGGTCGCTCTGTACAAGCTTCAGAGAGCTGTTTTTCTTCAGTCAAAACCCGACCCCAAAATGCGATCAACTGAAGTCGCGCTTCGCCCTGACGGATTTCAAAAAGTGACTTTTGGCATTCAATTATTGGTCCATTCATATATATATCATTTGGGCATTTCAAACAGAGAACCAATTAAGCCCTAGAACGAAATTACACATAAGAGAAACATCAAAATGGGGATTTTTGAAGATCAAGAACAAGATTGAAGATTCAACCATCCACTTGAGGATCCAAGCCATAGGAGTAAAGAAGAAATACTCTACATTGGGTTTTATCACCTCTTCTCTCTTCTTTGATTTGTATTTAGAATGGGTTATTGTTCTTCATTTTGTAATCTTGATTTTATTGTGAATATGGTTGGCTAGAGCCTTAGGGCTCTAGGATGTGGTGAAATAATGTGAATATTGATCCTTGGTTTGGGATGTATATATTTGTTGTTGCTATGTCAAGGTTTTGATCTATGCTAGGGCTTGAATGATGTTGTTTGGTTGGCCATCTCACTAACATCACATGTATGAATCACTTGCATCTAGTCAATCCCGTGATCATAAGCATGCCTAGATCAAATCTACATATTTGTCTTCTTAGTCGAATGTCATTATGTGGAAGGAAATGTGACCTTTAGATCCTTTTGTAGGTGCGACCTTAGAATGTGTTAGAGATAGCCATCTTTGTCGCATTCGCAATTTAAGAGATATTCGAGAGATGCTCTTATTATATTTGTGGTCTTCTTATCGATGAACTTTGCAGCAATGTATGTGTAATCGCACATTTTAGGTCAATATGAGTGTTGTGTAGCCATGTCCTAGAGTTTCACCTTATTTGTCATCTTCAAAGCTCTCGTTTGTTTGGTATTATCTCTTGAGTGATAAATATATTGATAATTTTAGTGTTTATCCTTTTATGTCTTTTGTTCCTGTTCGACAGTTTGATTTAGTAAAATACACCACCTCCTTATTAGTCGTCTAGATATTTCATTCATCTTCCGTCGTGGTAATTGCATCGTCTAATTTCTATTCCATTTCCCTGTGGATCGATCTCGTATCATCATTTCTACAATCACATGCTTGTACACTTGTAGGTATTGATACGAGTTATAAATATTGAAACAAATCACAGTAGGTTTTAAGGTAAACTGAGCCTCTGTCAAGTTTTTGGCACCGTTGCTGGGGAAACAGAATTTATTTGATAAATGCAATATTGTGATAAAGATTGAGTGGATTACTTTAGACATTTTTACTTGTTATTGCGAAGAGTTGTGTTTGATTTGTTTGTCCCTTTTGATAGGAAGTGTATGCACACTCGTTCTCAAGGAGAACCACCTATTGCATTGGACTTAGAGATTGAAGAAACGGTTCGCCACAACAACACACGTAGACGAAGAAGAATGACGGATCTACCTCCACTGGTTCAAGACCCGATAATTGCCCAAATGCAGAGGTAATTGGAGGTGATGCAAGAGCAATTGAGAGCTCAAGAGGAGGCTCACAATAGAAATGTGGAAGCACCAATCCGGAACCTTTTTCAACCCGTCGTTGATCAAGGGGTGGCCAATGGACCACCTATTCAAGCCAACAACTTCAAATTTAAGACCTCTCTCATACTAATGATCCAACAGAACCAATTCCGAGGGACGCCAATGGAGGATCCCCATGAGCATATCCGAAAATTTCTCAATGTGAGTGGGAAAATGAAGATGAATGGAGTCCCGGATGATGCAATCCGCATCCGACTCTTTCCATTTTCATTGATCGACAAGGCGGAAACATGGTGGTTAAACCATGCTCAAGGAACATTTCAAACTTGGGATCAATTGGTAACCAAGTTCCTACACAAGTTTTTCCCACCCGGAAAAACTCTCAAATTGAAAGGAGAGATCACCGTGTTCAAACAATGGGATGAAGAAAGCCTATATGAGGCATGGGAGCGCTTTAGGGAGATGTTACGGAAGTGCTCCGGGCATGGTTTTGGAACCGATCACCAAGTATGCATTTTCTATGGAGGAAGCAAAGATGAGGTTAGAACACTCATGGATGCGGCCGCGGGTGGATCATTGTTGGCAAGAGGGCCGCAAGAAGCCTTAAGAATAATTGAAGAAATGGCCTCAAATTCTTTTCAATGGCCGGCCACAAGAGAGGGAGTTCAAATTCTAAAAAAGGTGGCTTCTGCTTCAAGTTCGGATGCACTCGGGCTTGTGGCGGCTCAAATGGCAACCTTGAATTCAAAAATTGAGGCCTTTACAAATCCAAAGGCCGAGACATCTCAAAGCCAATTTGAGGATGTCAACTATGTGAACCAACAAGGAGGCTTCTCAAATCAGCCAAGGCAATTCAATCCGGGGTACAAACCTCAATACGGAGGCCAATATGGAGGAAATTCGGGTTATCAAAATAAAGCTCAACACCCGAATTTCTCCTATGGTAATCCGAACAATGCTATCCAGCCACCTCCGGGTTTCTCAGTCACGAATGGTGTAATTGATGAGGAGAAGAAGCCGAAGATGGATGAACTTCTAATGGCATTCATGGGGAAGACGGAAAGTTACATGAAAGACTCTCAAGCACGAATTGGGAAGTTAGAAAATACCGTTGGAGCAATTGGCAACCAAGTTAACACTTTGGAGAAGCAAATGGGACAGTTTGCAACCATCTTGGGAAACCAACATCAACAAGGCAAGTTCCCAAGTAACACTACTGTGAATCCGAAGGATCAATACAAGGCAATTACCTTGAGGAGTGAAACTGCTTATGATGGCCCCGAGATGCCGGATGATGAGGAAAGCAGAGGAAAGGTTGATGAGCAACCAAGTGAGAAGAAAAAAGAGGAGGGACCGAGTCTAGAGGACTTGAGTCCAAAAACAAAGAAACATGATGCCCTTGAAAAAGGAAAAGAGAAAGAAGAACCAAAAAGGGTGATGCCGGAAGAATACAAAGTGCCCATACCCTACCCACAAAGACTCCAAAAGGTGAAGAGTGATGAGCAATTCTCTCGATTCCTCGACATCTTTAGGAAGGTACAGATTAACATCCCTCTTATTGAAGCACTTCAACAAATGCCCAATTATGCAAAATTCTTGAAGGATGCGATTTCCAAAAAGAGGAAATGGGGGGAGAATGAGACGGTTAATTTGACTGAAAATTGTAGTGCTTTATTGCAAAGAAAGTTGCCCGCAAAGATGAAAGATCCGGGAATCTTTAACATTTCGGTAACTATTGGAGAAAATCACGTTGGTAAGGCTTTGTGTGATCTTGGGGCGAGTATCAATTTGATGCCCCTCTCGTTCTTTAAAAAGTTAAATATGGGGGAGATCAAGCCTATCACCATTTGTCTCCAAATGGCCGACCGCTCCTTGACATACCCAAAGGGAGTGGTGGAAAATGTGCTCGTAAAGGTCAACAACTTCATTTTCCCGGTAGACTTTCTGGTTCTTGATATGGAAGAAGACAAAGAAGTTCCCCTCATCTTAGGGCGACCGTTTCTGTACACGGGTAAGGCCTTGATAGATGTGGCGAAGGGAGAACTTACCTTGAGAGTGAATGAGGAGAGAATCACATTTTCCCTCCAAAAAGTAATGCAACATCCCGAAGAAGAGGCAAAGAATATCGAGGAGTGCAAAGTGCTCTAAATGGTGGATGAATGCATAAAGGAGAAAGAATTGAGGAGCCCAAAAGATCCTCTTGAGATTTGCATTTCTAACTCTATCTTTAATTCTTTATCCAATGATGATTTTGGTCTATTTGATTCCGTTTCTATGATGAATTCATTTCAGGAATCCTACTTGAGGAAGCCAAAGTTCTTGCCATTAAGAGACGAGGACCAAACATCAAAGGGAGAAGATGAGTTGAAAGCAAAAGAAGAAATGAAGTTGAAACCCCTACCTACACATTTGAGGTATGCTTACCTTGATGAGGCCAAGCAAAAACCGGTAATAGTTTCTTCCCTCTTATCCGATGCACAATGTGATAAATTGTTAAGAGTGTTGAGGAAATATCAAAGCACCATAGGATGGTCAATTTCCGATCTAAAAGGTATTAATCCATCCATATGCATGCATAAAATCTTGCTTGAGGAAGATTATAAACCTAAAGTGCAAAATCAAAGACGACTCAATCCTATTATGCAAGAAGTTGTTAGGAAAGAGGTTCTAAAATTGCTTGATGCCGGTATCATATTTGCTATTTCGGATAGTGACTGGGTGAGTCCTACTCAAGTTGTTGCTAAAAAAGGGGGAATGACTATTGTTGAGAATGATAATAAAGAAACAATTGCTACAAGAGTAGTAACAGGTTAGAGAATGTGTATAGATTATAGGGCTCTAAATGCATATACTAGGAAAGGTCATTTTCCTTTGCCTTTCATTTATCAAATGCTAGATAGGTTGGCGGGTCATGAATTCTATTGTTTCCTTGATGGGTACTCCGGGTACAATCAAATCATGATTGCTCCCGAAGACCAAGAAAAGACCGCTTTTACTTGTCCATATGGCATTTTTGCGTATAGATGGATGTCGTTTGGGTTGTGTAATGCACTCGCCACCTTTCAAAGGTGTATGATGTCCATCTTTCATGGATTGATTGAAAACATCATGGAGGTGTTTATGGATGATTTTTCTGTATTTGGTGATTCATTCGATATATGCCTTGATAATTTAACACAAGTTCTGCAGAGATGTGAGGATACTAATCTAGTGCTCAATTGGGAGAAATGTCACTTCATGGTGAGAGATGGCATTGTTCTAGGACACAAGGTGTCCGGTGAAGGTCTGGAGGTGGACCGGGCCAAGATAGTGGCTATTGAAAAGCTACCTCCACCAACAAATGAGAAGGGAGTTAGAAGCTTTTTGGGACACGCCGGGTTTTATAGGCGCTTTATAAAAGATTTTTCCAAAGTTTCTAAACCTCTTTGTCGTCTACTTGAAAAAGCCGTTGAATTTAATTTTGATTCTAATTGTTTGCAGGCTTTTGAGACATTGAAGAAGGCCCTAATCACGGCACCCATGCTTATCTCACCCGATTGGAGTGAGCCTTTTGAAGTGATGTGTGATGCAAGCGAGATAGCGGTAGGAGCCGCTCTTGGCCAAAAGAAGGACAAACTCTTCCGAGTCATCTACTATGGGAGTAGAACTTTGGATCCCGCTCAAGTCAACTACACCACTACGGAGAGGGAACTATTGGCGGTCATCTATGCATTCGACAAGTTTAGGCCCTATCTTATTGGGGCCCGAACAATAGTGCACACCGACCACGCCGCCTTGAGGCATCTTTTTGCCAAAAAGGATGCAAAGCCAAGGCTTATCCAATGGATTCTCCTACTCCAAGAGTTCGATATGGAGAAAAAAAAAAAGAATGCGAGAACGTGGTGGCGGATCACTTGTCCCGACTGGAGCACGTGAAAGAAGAAGGAAATACATGGCCAATCAATGAAAGTTTTCCCGATGAAAGGATTATGACGGCATCAACGAAAGTTCTTTGGTTTGCGGATATTGTTAACTACCTAGTTGCCAAGGTGAAACCGGTAGAGATGGAGAGCTATCAAAGAAAAAAATTCTTCCATGATCTCAAATTCTACATATGGGAGGAGCCCTATCTTTTTAGAAGATGTGCCGATTCCATCCTTAGAAGATGTGTACCGGAGAAAGAATGGATCAAGATAATGAAGGCATGTCATGATTCACCCTATGGAGGCTATTTCGCTTCCAATAGAACCGCTAGGAAGATTCTACAAAGCAGATTCTATTGGCCCTCCATATTTAAAAACTGTGAAGAGTTTGTGAAGACATGTGAGCGATGCCAAAAGATGGGATCTATTTCAAAGAGGGATGAGATGCCGATGAGTGCAATTGTAGAAGTGGAATTATTTGATGTGTGGGGGATTGACTTCATGGGACCATTCGTGGTGTCCGATGGGAATCTCTACATACTTTTGGCGGTTGACTATCTCTCGCGGTGGATCGAAGCAATCCCAACCAAGACTAATGATGCAAAGATTGTGCTTAAGTTCCTTCAAAGGAATATTTTGACAAGATTTGGGGCTCCAAGAGCCTTAAATAGTGACGGGGGCACTCACTTTTGTAATAAGTGGATGACAAGCCTCCTAGCACGCCATGGAGTGAAGCACAAAGTGACGACTCCCTACCACCCACAAGCCAATGGGCAAGCTGAGCTTGCAAATAGAGAGGTCAAACAAGTCCTCCAAAAAGTGGTGAAGACGAATGGAAAAGAGTGGGCAAGCCATCTCGATGAAGCATTATGGGCCTATAGAACGGCCTACAAGACTCCATTGGGGATGTCTCCCTATCAAATGGTATTCGGAAAGTCTTGTCACCTTCCAATCGAACTCACTCACAAGGCATATTGGGCCACTAAGAAGCTCAATCTTGACTTTGAGATGTCGGGAAAAGAAAGAATTTTTCGTTTGAATGAAATTGATGAATTTAGGCTTAAGGCCTTCGAAAATTATTCCATTTACAAGATGAGGACCAAACTATATCATGACAAGTTCTTAAGGAAGAAAGAACTTGCACCCGGTGACGCCGTGTTGCTTTTCAACTCGAGGTTGAGGTTGTTTCCTGGGAAACTCAAAACAAAATGGGGAGGTCCATACTACATCTCAAAGATCTTTGAAAATGGAACAGTGGAGTTGCAAGCCAAAGATGGGAGCTTATTCGTTGTAAATGGGCAACGAGTGAAGAAATTCTACAATGTGGAGGAGCAAGCCGGAGTGTTTGTCCTCCATTTGACAAATCTTTGAAGCACCGTATCCCGTCGAGCTCACGACGTTAAATTAAGCGCTGATTGGGAGGCAACCCAATGCTTTAAGTTTTGTTGATTTAAATTTCTTTTCCTTGAGTTTTTATGATTTTTGTCTAAATTAAATTAAGTGTTTAATTGTGCATCTTTTGGAAGAAGTGAGGAATATTTATATATTGTCTTGTAGGAGTTGTGCTGATATAGAAAAGAAAAAAAAGGTACAAAGATGGGATTGCACAGAGTGTTGAAAAGGAGCCCAAAAATGGGCTCCAAGTTAGAAAATGGAAAAATGCGATCATAAGGGGTCGCGTTTTAAACGGCTCCAAACGCGATGGAGAAACGCGACACGAAGGTCGCGCTGTACAAGGCTTCAGAGAGCCGAATTCATGATGACAAAACGCGATTTAGGAGCGCGATCTTCTTGAATCGCGCTTTATCAACTTCAGGGCGCGACCAGAAAGCGCGATCAACCCTGATCGCGCTTTCTCCTTTTATCAGAACGCGACTTCAAAGAGCGACCCAGATCACGTTTTGCCCAGTACAGATGGGTTTTTAACCCTTCCCCTTTCATTTCACACACACACTTCACATTTCACTCACACTCACTCACACCCAAGCACACACGAAAAGCCTTCATCTCCCTCAAGATTCAAGGTACCACTCTCACCCCAAAATGCCAAGAAAAGGAAGGTCGTCTAAGAGGACACATGTTGAGTCTGACCCCGAAGTTGAGGCTGAAGACGAGGGGCAAGATGAGGACTTCCCGGCAAGCCATCCAATAAGGTATGGGGTCGTCCTCCATGATGAGGAACATATAGCAAACTGGAACCGGCTTTTTAACGTCACCATTGCACCAACCCAGTTTATGCACGAGGGAACATGTGAGGCCCTTGGTATCAAAGATGAGGTGTGGTAGCTCTTGGATCGCATTGGTTGGCTCCAAGCTCTAGAGCGGGATTGTTTGACGTTTCCCCGCCTAGGAAAGGAGGTGATGAGCACTTTTGATATGAAGAGGACAGACAAGAAGGGACCGGTTCGATGCACTTTCCGGCTTGGAAACCGAGACCGCGAGCTAACCGTGGATGAGTTGAACGAGCTTTTTGGGGCCACACAAGAAGGCATTTACCATGAGCCCCGCGAATTCATTCAAGACGACACCTACCGCCTTCTATGCCTCACGGAGACGGAGACGGAGAAGTACAGCTCTAGTGTGGCCAAGGCATCAGCTATGCCCAACCCGGTCTTTAGATACCTACACCGAATCCTTGCCAACACCGCTTGGGCAAGAAGAGACAACAGTGGGCTGCGGACAAAGGAGTTGTTTGCCTTGTGGGCTATGTTGAATGGACGACACTTAAACTTTGGTTCCTTTCTCATGGAGCAGATGTTTTGACAATCCCACCTCGACAGTGGACATATTTGCCTTGGCGGATTGATCACTCCACTAGCCTATTACTTCGATGTTGATCTTATAGAAAAGATGCACACACCGGGGTTGAGGATGATCAACCTCAATCACCTGAGGAATGTGAAGATGCTAGCATCGGATTTGAATCAATACTTGCTGAACATGCGAGCCGGGGGAACATTCCATTTGCCAAATCAAGCTCTCACACACGTGTCGACTTGGAATGAGAGGAGAAATTGGAAGATGGAGACGGTTGCCCATCTTCAAGCTATGGGTATAGCCGAGCAGCAACGAGGAATAAGAGGTAATCATGACGGTCAAGGAGACGATGAAGGAGAAGCAGGAGGAGAAGGGTCGTCTACAGCCGCATTCAGACGTGGGCGGCGCTACAATGAAGAACAAATAACTAGCCGCTTTGATTCACTTGAGGAAACCATGTACAATTGGAGAGATGATGTGCATGATGAGTTTGGAGCACTAAGGCAAGACATGTACACTCGATTTGATGATATCCGACACGATATGTATGGCAGGATGGGACAGATTCAGTCCAGCGTGAATGATAGATTTCATGCCATACAGACGGATATTGACGAGAGGTTTACCGGTCTTAGGGGTGACATCAGGGGTCTTGCTGATAATATGGGCTCGTTCCGATCAGAGATACAAGACCTAGCCGGTATCTTCAGGGGCATGAACACCGGGTCTGGGTCACAGCAGCAGCCCTATACCCCATCTCAGCACCAGCAGATGACACCCTACAACTCCTACCAACATCAGCAGCAGTTTCAGCAGCAGCCGCCATTCCAGTCTTTGCAGCAGTTCTCGACCGGACAGTTCATGGCCTCGTCATCTTCTTCACAGCATTTTCAGCAGATGCCGACCGGTCAATTCTTGGCCTCCTCCTCTCAGCAGTTCCAGCAATTTCAGCCTTCGCAATTCATGACATCCTCGCAGTATCCGCACTAATCTCCACACCCGCATCAGTCTCCTCATCAGCCGCAGCCACCTCACTGAGCGTTAGTGACCCTTGCCACCACCTTTTTGCCTCCAAACTTATTTCCTCCTTAGGATCAAAATAAGTTTGGGGGAGGGGGAGAGAGTAGTGGTTGGCAAGGATCTTTTCTGCTCATTTTCACAAACTTTTTAACGCTTTATTTTTCTAAGACCTATTTATTTATTCACGCTTTCGGATATTGGAGCATGCTTGCATGCTTATGTTTTTATTTAAGTTTGGATTATGTTAGGATTTTATATTCTTATTTGGTATGCATGGATTAATGGATGATGGTAGTTGATGGATTATGATATCACATGCCGTTTTGCTTCATGAGCATGTGATACTTTATCTATGTTTTTGTTCAATTGCCTTATGATTGTGGTTTGGGTTTGTTTTGACTTAAATAGGTGTATGTTCTTGCAACGATAATAAGGGTGTTGAGATCATGATTATTGAAAATATTGGAATCCGTGATGAGCATGAGCTTGTGTTGAAAATTTTTTGGAAAATTTTGATAAAAAGCATAATGTCAGGGCATGATTTTGTCACCAAAGTCCTTTAAAGGTCTCAAAAGTACAATTTGGGAAGGAAAAACTTACCATGGGGAGATTTTGATCCAAAGATTACACAAGTGGAATCTTTTCTTTGTTGAGTGATTAAATGGTCTTCATTATGCACTAAGTTTCTCTAGAACTTGCTTTGTGACTTAATTGAGATTACATTAGTGTGTTCAATCTCTTGAAAATGATCTAAGGCCATTTGTTGTCTAAACCTCATAAAAAATCCAAATTCTTAACCTTCAAATACAAAGTTAACCCTTTGCAAGCACTTTGAGCCTTGAAACTATTTTATTGATTTTGTTGGGTTGGGAATGGAATAATTGGCAATATTTATGTGGACTTTTTCAAGTAAAAATCTTTGAGAAATCTTGAAAAATTGAAAAAAGGATAAAATAATGAATACTCTTGTGATAAAAAAGAACACAAAGAAGTGAATCATCTTGATCATAAATGAAAAATGAAATAAAAGAAAGATAGTTCTTCATTTGCATCACAAAGTATGAAATATTGAAAAAATTTGGTAAATCTCAAAGAGATTTGGGTTGTGAAGAAATTTGGGTAGAAGAGAACTGTAGCGCCCCGGTCCCGAAAGACCGTGGAAATGGACGCCACGGGGGTTGGAATTAAGAAGCGGGAAAGAAAGGGGTAATTTACGTAACAAAATCTCAACAGAAGACTCAAAATATCCAAATATACTTTTTAATACATATATTGATCCAAAACACCAAGATTGAGATTCTTAGTGTTTTAACAAAAAGAATATAACAAGTGCGAAAGCTCCATTATTAATAGAATACTTAACAAAAAGGGACAATAGAAAATATGTAAATAACATAAGCCCATCTCTCAGCATCGTCACATCCACGCGCCAGCCTACTGACCTGAAAAATATTTGAAAATATTTGGGCTGAGTACTAGTGCACTCAGTGGGCAAGTTTTTACAATTCAAGTTATGTAAATCATTTTGTTAAAGTAATCTATCTGTGTTCATGCAGGTAGTGAAGCTTAGGAGGTTTTAAAGGTTGGAAGCAACCTAAGTTCACCAAAACATTTTATCATGAAGCGCTTAAGAGTATAATCCGTCACTGCCCGCAACCCGAACTACATCACCAGCGCATAAAGTTGAGTATGGCCATAGTATACCCAATGAGTATAACCAATAAGTGTTTCATTTTAGTCTCACCGACAAGGAGTAGGGCAGGACAAACAATGCATGCATACTGTAGCTACTCACAGTGACACAGCGCTGGTATATGAGACTCCGACAACATACAGTAGCACGTAAATATTTAACACAGATAGTCACATATGCAATTTTAACAAAGCAGAGCTTAATAACTCGAAAGATACAATTTGTAAAGATATAATATAACCCACCTGGATGATAAATTTATAACACAGATAAGCTTTCAATCTCTGAATTGGTTCTGATATCTCCTTTAGGCCTACAACAACCAGCCATGACTTAGTTAGCCAAATGGCCTCTATTAAAACTAAATCCCTAAGCTTAATTCCTTTTATATTTATCTTTCCAACTCTATTACTTGTTTAAACATTTTAAATATTAATAATTATTTCATACACATAAACTTTAATTCACTAAATACTAGTAGAACGTAATTAAATCCATTACTTTACCTAAAAGTAATATAACATAAGAACATTACCCAATCTAATAGTTTTAGAAGTCATGATAGCAACGTATATTGTATTAATGGTGAAAATAAAGTTTGCTATTTTAAGTTTTTTTTTTAAGAAATTGTAACACTTAATCTCGTATTTTTAAATATTGTAAGTACTAAATTACAAATCTATAATTTTACAACTTTTTAGATTAAATCATATAATCACTTAAATAAACAATATTTTCTTTAAATCAATATAACCCACAGGTCTTAATTTCAATCTGCTATAATACACTTCTTAATGATATACAATACAATCTAATTATAATTATTAAATATCAATAGTTTCGACCACTAAGAACAACACTTCATACTTGAATTAATTTAAAAAAAATATACTATCTACAAATTGAACAATTAATGCCAAGAAATTTGGCGAGAACTAACCATGGAAGCTTAAATAATATTATTTATTTAATTGATTAAAAGATTGGGATAAAAATGCATACCTTCATCAATAAATTTTGCCTATTTGTTTCAACAGAATTTCGATAGAAAGAAAAATGATATGCATATATTTATAAACAATTTATCTTGCATTTAGTGGTTACACTAAGCTAACCTATTCTCTTCCCACGTGTATATATGTTATTAAAAGTTTGAAGATAATTGCCACATACACTAAACTTTAAATTTCTAATTTTTACTCTTATCCATATTTTATTTGTTTACTATTATCATTATTAATAGTTACTAACATTCTTTTCCCACTATATGCGTATATATATACATATATATTATCGTTTTGCATGCATTATATAAATATTGTGCATATATACATACATATATACATATAATCTTTAAGATTCTAATATGAATATATCTGAGAAAATATATATATATATATATATATATATATATATATATATTTAAACACCCAAGGTGATAATAACAAATATTTTTTTAAATTACACTAAAGTCTCATAATAAAAATATAAGAATATCCCGGGTATTGCTAACCCATCCAATGACACACTTTAACTAAAAATAAAAAATAAAATTTATAAGGGTCTATTTTCTTCCTTAGCTTACCCTTAAGATAATCACAGGTTATTATTTTAATACTAAAAAGTTTTAGATATTACACTTATTCTAACTATTAGATATATATATTTCTAATTAAATTTAGATAATAAAATTTTGGGGTATTACAAGAACTTGATTTGTTCTGCTTGCTTGGTAATGAAATTGGTAATGTTGGGAAGTCACTTGGCCAAATACATACCTACCTTTCCGAAAGGCCTTCAATTCAATCCCAAAAAGACCTTAATGATTCTTGGTTGAGAACACACGCTAAGTAGTGCAGATAGAAGTCACTTTGCAAGCATATGGTAGAATTTTAGTGCACTCTCGACCTTGAGCGATACACTTCTAGCCTATACACTCGAGATTGAGCGTCTATTGGACCTTGAGAGAGTTTGAACTTCGCAAATTGTATCATGATGATTTTGATGATCTTGTTTATGATTGATTACCGCTATCTTCTATGCAGCTTTTGCCTTTTGTTTCTTTTGAAAATAAAATGCCATCTTGATTCCAATATGCTCAATTACCTTGTCCTTCTACTCTTGTTTTTGTTTGAGGACAAACAAATATTTAAGTTTGGGGGAGTTGATGAGTGCATAAATTGCACTCATTTGGACTCATTTTTGAGTGCATTTGCACTTGGTTATTATGTATATATTTGGTAAATTTTGTTAATAATGTTTAACTCTCTTGTTTGGTATAATGTGACCAATTCAGGGAGTTTTTGGGAAAACAAATGCCAAAAAGAGTCAGGTTGTGAGTCGATCGATCAAACGCGTACACAAAGACGAGAAAAGACAAGAAAAACTTCATGTAGGCCAAAACGCGACTCCAAAGTGCGAGCACCTCAGGGTCGCGCCACAGCTGGTCTACAGTGCGACCACAAAACGCGACCCGTTGGGTCGCGCTTCGGCACTTCAGAGACGGTGTTTTCTCCAGCTGGAACGCGACACCAAAGCTTCATCGCGCTTCAAAAGAAAAGGAAAGAGCGACCCAGAAACGCGACTACCTCAGGTCACGCTTCCAAGGCAGAAACAAGTGCGACCCATTCGGTCGCTCTGTACAAGCTTCAGAGAGCTGTTTTTCTTCAGTCAAAACCCGACCCCAAAACGCGATCAACTGAAGTCACGCTTCGCCCTGACGGATTTCAAAAAGTGACTTTTGGCATTCAATTATTGGTCCATTCATATATATATCATTTGGGGATTTCAAACAGAGAACCAATTAAGCCCTAAAACGAAATTACAAACAAGAGAAACATCAAAATGGTGATTTTTGAAGATTAAGAACAAGATTGAAGATTCAACCATCCACTTGAGGATCCAAGCCATAGGATTGAAGAAGGAATACTCTACATTGGGTTTTATCACCTCTTCTCTCTTCTTTGATTTGTATTTAGAATGGGTTATTGTTCTTCATTTTGTAATCTTGATTTTATTGTGAATATGGTTGGCTAGAGCCTTAGGGCTCTATGATGTGGTGAAACAATGTGAATATTGATCCTTGGTTTGGGATGTATATATGTGTTGTTGCTATGTCAAGGTTTTGATCTATGCTAGGGCTTGAATGATGTTGTTTGGTTGGCCATCTCACTAACATCACATGTATGAATCACTTGCATCTAGTCAATCCCGTGATCATAAGCATTCCTAGATCAAATCTACATATTTGTCTTCTTAGTCGAATGTCATTATGTGGAAGGAAATGTGACCTTTAGATCCTTTTGTAGGTGCGACCTTAGAATGCGTTAGAGATAGCCATCTTTGTCGCATTCGCAATTTAAGAGATATTCGAGAGATGCTCTTATTATATTTGTGGTCTTCTTATCTATGAACTTTGCAGCAATGTATGTGTAATCCCACATTTTAGGTCAATATGAGTGTTGTGTAGCCATGTCCTAGAGTTTCACCTTATTTGTCATCTTCAAAGCTCTCGTTTGTTTGGTATTATCTCTTGAGTGATAAATATATTGATAATTTTAGTGTTTATCCTTTTATGTCTTTTGTTTCTGTTCGACAGTTTGATTTTTTAAAAATACACCACCTCCTTATTAGTCGTCTAGTTATTTCATTCATCTTCCGTCGTGGTAATTGCATCGTCTAATTTCTATTCCATTTCCCTGTGGATCGATCTCGTATCATCATTTCTACAATCACATGCTTGTACACTTGTAGGCATTGACACGAGTTATAAATATTGAAACAAATCACAGTAGGTTTTAAGGTAAACCGAGCCTCTGTCACTCAGCAGCTAAGCTTGAAAAGCTTTCAATTCTGGACTTATCAGTTGGCTACCCAATTGAGCTTTTACCTTTTTTCCTTGAACTGATCTATGGTCAGTTCAGTAGTGGCTCAATGCTTTTAGAGCTATTTTACCATCTAATTGATCTTTGATCAGTTTAGAATCAGTTCTGACTGATCTTTGATCATATCAGTTTCAGTTTTCAAGTTGACTCATCAGTCTATCTTGGCTTCTGCTAAGACTCATGATTACTCATCTGTGGATGCCTACTAGTCTCCAATACAGGGTTATCTTTCATGAACGAGCATCTGAGCTTGTATCAGATTTTAGTATCAAGGTTGAAATTAGACCATGTTCATAAGAACGGTCTTAGATGCTTGTAGCTTTCAAAAGCTAACAGTTTAGAACATTCATAAGTATCAGAGCTTTGATATGATAATCAGAGCTTTGATCATAAGATGAGTTATCAGAGTAATGAAGCATACATTAATATGTGAGCTTAACGAGTTTCATCTGTAAGGCATCATAATTTTTGCTCATGAAAAATGCAGCTCAAATGGCCTTAAGATATCTGAGTACTCGTTTACACAGCTTGAAAAGCTTCAAATTTTTCAGTTCTAAAAACAGCTCAATTCTGATTATCATGCAGATTTTTTCACATATCAGAGCGCATGTAAATCCAAGCTATTCAAAGGGACATATCAGCATGATCAGAATATTTGTATTATAAAAAAAAGAGCATGTTTAGAAGCTGATTGAGCAGAGAAGATGAAGAAATATAAGGAAGTAAGAGAGAGAATTGATATTTTTAACTTTCTTCTTCAGTTGGAACTGTTCACCACTCAGTTCCTTCTTCTTTTGCTCGATTCTCCTTTTTCATACTTACAGGGAGAGATGCTTGGTATACTGTGGATATCCCATTCTTGCTGTTGTTTCAGCTGGGCATTCTCCCAAGTCCAAAAGTAATCTTGAGCTGGGCATTGCTCAAGTTGGATTTTCCTCTCACGAATAGCTTCCCTTTGATGAGTAGCTTCCTCCATGTGAGTAGCTTCCCCCTGATAGGTAGCTTGCCTTTGAAGCTGTACCACTCGTTGTACTTCTCTTTGGATTTCATCCTAAAAAGTTAGACCACCTTGCTAGGGACCATCATATGTTAGAGCATATGATTTTCCATCATCAATATATCATTCCCCCTTTTTAGCATCATCCAAAAGGGCGATCTGATGGAAGTCATAGTTCGGCAGTGACAACTGTGGCAGAGGAGAGAAAGAAGTGGCCAACAAGTTATCAGTGATGTGGGGAGCTTGGGATGCAGGCATAGGTACGGACAGCCATGCATATGACTCCTCTGTCATCATCAGTTGGTCAAGATCTGAGAGAGAGTAGATCTTGCCTAAGAGAAGAAGCTAATGCGAGTTTGAGAAGTGGCTCGTCTGGTATGGTGATGAGGGCATTCTCTTGAAGAGGAGTTGTGGATGAGTTGGAGGACTCATGTTTGGGAAGGGGTGCATCATGAGGCATCGAGGTTTGAAACCTCTTAATCATGGAATCAATGATTTCTGGGACTGATGGAGGTGTATTGAGCGGATAGTTCATCCAGCTCCTTTTCCATTGACCTTCCTCAATCCAGTATTAGTAGCCTCCCTTATCTGCCATCACTAGCACCGTGGCATCATCCACCTGGTTTATCCATAGGTGATACTGGAGATATCTTCGAAGATGTTCAAATCAGCTATCTGATTTGAAAGAAAGTTAGCTGAATAAATGATGCATACATCTCAGCCGTCCACTTGGATTAATGCTTTTTGATCAAGTGGCTAAGATCTGAGGTTTTGAAAATATGAATAGTTGCCATAAATAGCACAATATTTGGCCAGAAGATTGGCTCTTTATATACCTCAGAAAATTCGTCTCTTTATACTTTAATACTGAGTATAGAGACTTAAATGGCAACTCAGATGAACCAATAAGCTTATTTTGAAATGTTAACGATAACTTTTTCAAAAAAATAAGCTGTGAGGAATAGAGAGTAGTGAAGCTTATCGAAGAGGATTGATCAGGCATCCGATGAGAGGAGGGACTTGGAGCTCGAGACGTTATTTTCCTGCTAAACTGATGATGTCCTCTTTAACTGATTTAATAAGTTTTGTTGAGCAGCTGCTGATTGATTTTTTGTCAATTTTCTCTTCTTGAGCGGTCCAATGGGACTAGCTTCACCGCTTTCTCTAGAGCTATTAGACCATTTCCTTTTGGAAGCTGAACTGATGATGTCCTGAAAGGAATCAGTTCCGGCTAGAGCCTCAGCATGCTGAAATTGCTTAAGAGCAACTGCTGAGGTGGTCAGCTTCTGGGTGGTCAGCTCTTTAATTCCTCTGCAGGATGAGCTGGACTGATTAATCATCAGTTTTGCAGCTATTGATCAAGACTTGATAAGAGGAGTAACATAGCCTCTGGACAGAAGATCTGGAGATGTGGCAGTATCTTCATCGTCTTTGGTTCCACTTTGTCCAGGATGTTGACTCCTTGGAGTTACCACTACTTGAGTATGAGAAAGATCTTAGTCTATCTCTTCAGTGGTACCCGCAACTTGTAGATATGCCTTTTCTGACTGAATTGGATCAAGATTCAATTGTAGGCAACATTGATCGACTGAATTATTGGCAAACTATTTTTCAGTTGCAACTCCTTGCGATCTCAAGCTGGCTTGAACATCAGCTAGCAGGGCTTTAGCTGAAATGTTGTTATCAAGTCGATGCTTTATAATCCACTGAACTTGCACAATATTTGGAGGAAATGGATTTAAGGCTCCAATCCATTTGAGGCTTCAAGTCTCTTCACGTTGCCAAAAGCTCATGCCATGAAAGGTTGTTAGCAAGAAAGTGACTAGATTGACATTAAATGTCTCCAGTTATACCAGTAAAAGTACCAGTGCAGCTGTTTGAACAACTGGTTATCTTGCTTGGCAACATAAGTGAAGTGAGTGAGAAGAAGATTCATTACATCCTTTTGAGCACACTTGACTTCATATTCACCAATGTAAAAAGTGCGAATGTTGTCTTGAATTAGCTGGAGAGGAGGGCAGGCTCTCCTGAAGTACTCAGCTCCATAATTTGGATGAGGGATTCCGATGAAGGGAATGAGCTCATCTGGATCAGTGCAGGGTTTGAAGTCAATTAATGATCCATTTTTGGAGTGAGGAGAGGGAACTTCATTGGCATCTAAATTGTTTGAAGTTGTATTGCCATACTTTGCTTTAGATCTCTTCTTCTTCTTGAGTGACTGAAGATGTGCTTTCCCTTTTTTAGGGATCCAGTCGGATATGAGGATTGGTAGCGCGTCATCATTTGGAAGATTCAGCATATCTTCCAGGAGCTTGCTCATTCTTAGAACAAGTCCTACTTTAGACTCAAATTCCCAGTTTTTTTTGAGTCGGCGGCTTTGATGACTTGATGCTTGAATTGGGAGAAGACAAACTCTGCCCAATTAGCTTCCAATCCTTCAACAAGGTGTATCATTACCTTGTATCTTTCTTGAGTCAACTGACTCAGGATTCCAGTGGCGTCGAACATCATTTTGTTCGTGATATCGAGCATAACTCCATACTCAGGCTTCAAATTAGTTTTGGCTGTGGTAAAACTGAATTGCTTGGAGCAATTTGAAGCACGCCATTCTTTCCAGTAAGGTTCAGCTGAATCTTGCAGATCTTAAACCCTAGAGCCGTTTCTGGGAAGTTGAAAGATTTCTGCAATCTTTCTTTCAGTGATTTGGAGTTTCTTTCCTTGGATCACTGATTATATGACCTTCCCATCTGCAGTGACCTTTTCTTGATGCAAGAACTCACTTACCAAGTTTTGTCTGAAGAATCTTGGAGGAGTTTCTAGGTAGTGCAGAATTTCGGTCTTGTGAAGATTGACCAGAAGAAAAGGATTATTTGATTCCTTAAGAATCAATTGAAATTTTTTATCTTTCCATAAATTTATCTCTTATCATTTGCTCTTTGAAAGAAGTAAGAGCTTTGAATGTTTCAACCATTTTTTTTTTGAAAATATTGGCTGAGTTTGAATTGAAGCCCCTTTTTTTTTGAGAGAAAGAGAGAATACTCTTTTGAAATATGATTTTCTTTGAAGAGTATGAGGTTTCTCTTCTAAAGTTGTTTTTGGTACTGTAGTATTGTATTGTATTTCTCTCAATATTTTGAGCAAGGGGTTTTTATGAGTGATGAAAGAGACTCATAAATGTGTTAATTGAAAGAATTAAATTCCCCTTGTCATTTTCCTTTAGCTTTTGATTTTGAGCTTAGGACTAACAGTCAAAAAATAATAAATACTGACACAAACATTTATTTAAGCCAAAAGAATTTTATTTATGAAAATATTTAAGAAGTAAACTGATTTACAATAATTTTTTCTAAGGCGTCTAGTCAGCTGACTTTTGAAGCCTTCAGGTCTTGCGATCAGTTTTTCTTTTTCTTTGTAGTCTGGAAGCTGTCTGGAACACTCTCGCTTGAAGAGTCTTTTGAGACATCACTTTTAGAACAAGCTTCTAGTTTTATGATGGAATCAGAGAGTTGTTTTACCTGTTTCTTCATGCACTTGATCAATGCTTTGATTGAGGCTTTTCCCGACCGCTGCCTTTTTGGTTGTTGGACTCTGAGCTGAGTCTCTTTCGCAGTCGGCAGATGCTCTCCAGTTGAGCGATCAGTTTTCAGCTGATGCTTAACAGTTTGATGTTCTGCAATTGGCTTGTCAACTGTTTCAGACTGTGCTGGAGAGTTAATCTTCCATTCAATTAGACTCCTTCTGGAGTTCTTTTCCTTTTTATCCTCTTCTCCTGAGGACTGATATCTATCAATAGCAAGAAGGATGTCGTCAGAATCATGAGTTGACTGAACTATTGATTTGATGACCTTCACCTTTTCTTTTCATTTTTCTGCTGGAATGGACGGAATGAATTTCTGCCTCAATCATGGTTGTGGTTCTCTGATTGTTAGTGGAGACAGTGTTCCCTCTGCTACTTTTGGAACAAAATCATCAGGATCAACTGACTGATAATTTGTTTCCTCCGCCATTAAGTCTGGAAGCAACTTTTTTAAAATGAAACTGACTCGGTTGATGTAGTACATCTTTTGTGGAAAGCACAAACTGCTTCTTGTCTCCCTTTCCACTATGTCTACAAACCTTTTTAGCTACTTGAAGAGGAATGATGCCCAGTCTATTTCTCTTGTCTCCCAGATGGCATTGCAGATTTTATACTTTAATTCTGACATTTTATCATGTCCTTCACATGATCCTACCATCATCTGTGTGACTGTTGCTGCTAACACCTGAAATTCCTTTTGGAATCTAGATGTCGAATGGGTACTCTGAAAATATTCCATGGCAGGAGTACTCGCCCATCTATTGTAGCAGTATCTGGCGTTCATAATTGTTTCTTCCATCATTTCCCATGCTTCCGGAAGCCCAAAGATTTTTCTTAGAACAGAAGGGGTGATTAGGACCTGTATCCCCCTTACTTCACTCGTGATTAGCCAAGAATCTTTCTCACTGAATGAGTTGAGAAAGAATTCTGCTACAGCCTCCGGATATACTCTTATGGGAGCACCTTCAGTGTACTTCCTTAGTTGTGCATTTCTAATTAAAGTGAGAATCACTCATCCCAACTGAGAAAAGTTAGTGAATCGTCTGGTGTTGGCTAGGCTTAGTATTTTGTCATGGCCCAGGTCCTCATAAAAGACTCTTGACTCATCACCAGAAACTCTGAAGTTGTGAGGTCTTATGTGAAGGTTGGAAGAATATTGGGTCATTTGAGGATGATAACTTGAGAGGATTTGTAAAGCTTGGGATGAAGAAGGGATTCTGGATGAATTTTGAAAGACTAAATGCTTGAGTTCTTTGG
Organism: Perilla frutescens; assembly: GCA_026008535.1. Taxonomy (NCBI): domain Eukaryota; kingdom Viridiplantae; phylum Streptophyta; class Magnoliopsida; order Lamiales; family Lamiaceae; genus Perilla; species Perilla frutescens. The sequence continues at coordinate 19,355,128 of BRKX01000013.1, forward strand.
TCAGCTATGTGAGGGATTTGAGAGAAACAGCTAACTTATTTATAGACTCAAGAGATCGGTGAATCCAATGGTAAAGAAGAATTCGATCATAAGTCAAAATCAAATGGTTCCGATAAATCCGTCAATTTTAATTTCAGATTTATCTGTTGAGATTAATGAGGAGAGATAGTGGGTCCAATGATAATATTGAGAAGACACGTCATATTACGGTTCAGTGATAAATTCAACTTTGAACTTATCTGATATTGGCTCTCCTCCAGTCTCCACGTGGCATTGAGTGGCTGATGTCATCAGTTGCCCTCTCGACTGATGGTCTTCTTGGCTTGTAGTGATCAGTTCCAGCTGGAGTCTCCTCAGCTATGACTCCTTGTCAGCTTAAGTTGTCCTCTTCAGCTTTGCTCCGCCTAAGCTTGTCAGCTGCTTCCTTCAGCTGAAGCTTTATTTTCTTCAGTCAATTTTGAATTCAACTGCTCTCATTAGTTGAATATGACTGGTTGAGAACTGATGTCTTCAGCGATCAATTTACTTATTTTCATCCGTTAGCTTTCTTGTAGCCTTTGCCATTCTTTTAGAACTGATACGGGCTTATCAGTTTAAGCTCCAAAGCTTAGTTGATTGATGCTCTCATGGGTAAGTTCTCATCATCAGCTAGAGTGCTCATCTTCACTCCTTCTTTTGGATGATCATCGTCTTCCTTTGAAGCTAGTTCGAGCAATCCCAGTTGGATACATAGCTCAACAAATCTAGCTTCTGGCAATGGCTTGGTGAAAATATCGTCTATCTGCTTCTCCGTGTTGACATATTTGATACATATGTCTTTCTTCTCGATATGATCTCTGATGAAGTGGTGCCTGATATCAATGTTCTTCATCCTTGAATGCAATACTGGATTTTAAGATATTGCAATAGCACTATTGTTATCACAGTAGATTGACACTTCTTCAGTCTCCACCTTGTAATCCTTGAGTTGTTGCTTCATCCATAGATTTGAACACAACAGCTTCCAGCAGCTACATACTCTGCTTCAGTTGTTGACGTGGCAACTAAGTGCTGTTTCTTGCTAAATCAGGATATCAATTTATTCCCAAGAGACTGACATGTTCCACTGGTGCTTTTTCTGTCGATCTTGCATTCTCCGAAGTCTGAGTTTGAGTAGCCGGTTAGACTCAAGCTATCATCTATGGGATACCATAACCCAAGATTTATGGTTCCCTTGAGGTACTTCATGATCCTCTTAACTGCTTCGAGATGACTTTTCTTTGGGTGGGCTTGGAACCATGCACACGGTCCGACTGAGTAGGAGATGTCTGGTAGGCTGGCGGTCAGGTAGAGAAGGGATCCAATGATTCCTCTATAGTGTGTCTGGCTGACTGATTCTCCTTCTTCATCAAGAGCCAATTGCACTAATGTATTCATTGGAATTTCGAGAGATTTTCCCTTGTCGGTTCCAAACTTTTTGACAAGCTCCTTAGTATATTTGGCTTAGCTGATGAAGATTCCATCTTGAAGCTGCTTCACTTGGAGTCCTAGGAAGAATGTCATTTCTCCCTATGCTCATCTCGAATTCACATTGCATCAGTTGAGCGAATCGATTGCAGAGATCTTTGCTCTTGGATCCAAAAATTATGTCATCCACATAAATTTGAACCATCAAGATCTCAGATGATCGTTATATTCTGAATAGAGTACAATCGATGACTCCTTTCTGAAACCCATTCTTTAGCAAGAATGTTGTGAGAGTTTCATACCAAGCTCTTGGCACCTACTTCAGGACATATAGAGCTTTCTTCAGCTTGTAAACTTGATCTCCGATTTCGAAGCCTAGAGGTTGCTCGATCTTGAAATTATTATGAGCTGCATCGGTGAGAAACAATCTGATAGCCTCCAATCTTGCAACTGGTGTGAATGTCTCATCAAAGTCGATCCCTTCACTTCTTGAGTAACTTTTGACTACCAGTCTGGCTTTGTTCCTTGTGATCACGCCTTGTTCATCCAGTTTGTTTTGAAATACCCATTTAGTCCCAATGGCCTTTTGAGTTTTGGGCCTATCAATAAGAAACCACACGTCATTTCTTGTGAACTGGTTCAGCTCTTCTTGCATTGCTATAATCCAGTCTGAGTCTCCAAGTGCGTCTTTGGCGTTGGCTGGTTCCATCTGTGAGTTGAAGCATGTGAAGAGTGCGTGCTCCGTTGACCCTCTGGCCTGAACTCTGCTTCTTGGATCCCTAACAATTTTGTTGACTGGATGGTTTCGGAGCCATTTGGGAATGGTTGCTTTTGTTGTGCCTTCGGCTAGTTCATCAGTTGCTCCATCAACTGATCCTTCGGCGGCTCTTTTAGCTGATTCTTTGGCTGGTCCATCAGCTGTTGTCTCGACTCTGGCTTGTTCTTCATTTTCACTGATTATTCCCCCTGTTTCAGTTATGGGGTTTGAGGTTTCACGATAATTTGTGTCCTCATTGACCAAGTTATCTCCAACTGGTCTAGAATCAGTTTCAATGCCATCTTCTAGTGAAGCTTCAAACTGCTCTGGGATAATATGATCAACATAGTCCAGCAGGCTTTCACTAGGTGATGCTTGCTCTGATGTATAGTTCTCCTTCTTGTTTCTGTACTCATCAGCAAGCTCATCAAATACCACATGACATGTTGCTTCTACAACCAATGGTCTTTTGTTGAACACTCTGTGAGCTTGAGAATGAGGGGGCATTATAGCCGAGAAAGATACCCTCATTAGCTTTGGCACTGAAAGCTTTCAGCTGGGATTCGCCATTGTTGTAGATATAACATTTGCAGCCAAATATCTTAAAGTAAGAGATAGAAGGCTTACGACCCTTGAACAGTTCGTAGAGTGTTTTGTCATGGGTAATGACTATGGCACTTCTGTTTTGTATGTGGTAGGCTGTGTTAACAGCCTCTGCCCAATAGCATTCAGCTATGTTGGCATCTGCTACCATTGCTCTAGCTGCCTCCTTTAGTGTGCGATTCCTCCTTTCAGCTACGCCATTTTGTTGAGGAGTTCTTGCAGCAGAGTGTTCATGAGTGATTCCTAATTCACTCAGGAACTTGATCATTTACTGATTGGCAAATTCAGTTCCATTGTCGGACCTTATCCTTTGAACTAATTTTCCCTTGTCAGTCTACAATCTTCTGATCAATGTTGATAGCATCTCAAAAGTCTCATCCTTACTTTTCAGAAACTCCACCCAGGTATACCTTGAGTAGTCATCTACTACTACAGGTGTAAACTTTTTGCCTCTGGGGGTTGGTGGTTTCACAGGTCCAAACAGGTACATGTAAAGCAACTGAAGAATGTCAGTTGTTCTTTGAAGATGACTTTTGCTTTTGAATGGTCCGCAGATGCCAGTTTTCTTGTAGATATCCTTGGGAAGCCCATCAACTAGCTCATTTTTGGCCAGGTAGTTGATAGTTTTGAAGTTGAGATGATTTAGTCATCGATGCCACATCCAGCTTGCTACAGTTGATCCTTTGGAGAGAAAGCAAGCTTCTGAATAGCCACTTGATCAGTCAACTACATACATGTTGCCCTTTTTTACTCCAGTCAGAAGTATGGCTCCAGTTGACTTGTCTTTGATATCACATGAGCTATTGCTGAAGTTGAATGAGTACCCATTGTCACAAAGCTGACTGATGCTTAATAGTTTGTGCTTCAGTCCTTCAACAGGTGACACGCCATTCACGATAACTTTTCCTTTGACCACGAACCCTTCTCCAATAGTTCGGCTTTTTGAGTTATCTCCAAAAGTGACTAGTGGTCCCTTAACCTCTTTATAACCATCAAGATTATTCTTGTCTCCGATCATGTATTTGGAACACCCGTTATCCAGATACCAAGTATCTTTGACCCTTTTCTTGGATATGATGCTATTTCCCTGCAACACAAAAGTCAATTTTAGGTACCCGCATGATATCAGGTCCTGAGAGGTTAATCATGTGTTTGGAAATCCACATACGCCACACTTTTGGCTTTTCTTTTCCAAGAGATCCTTCAGAATTAGATCTCTGGATATGCATCGGACTTCTTGTAACTCTTCGACTGAGAGTTTAGTCCTGTGATCTATACCTCCGATGAGATTCAAGATAGAAGACTTCAACTAATATCCTCTCATCTTGTGACCTCGATGCTCTCTGTCTTGGCCAATTTCGTTTGACTGTTTGACTCTGAGCTTTTCGGCCTTTGTTGTATGGCCAATTTGCAAACCAGTTGTAACTGCGATTGAATCTTGATTCATCCCTTGAGTTTAAAAACTCATTGTACTGGGTTGCAAGGTCACTTGGAGTGAAGTCCTTCAGAGAGATTGGATTATGTTGTCGTGCATAATACAATCTTGTGTGTACATTTCCATTGGGGTTTGAAGAACTCCCAAGTTGAAATGTATTGGAGGAGTTTCTAGATCGTTGAACTGATGGCCTATTTTGAGTTGATGCTCTTGTCTGAACGACTGGCCTTGGGTGAACTTCAGGTCTTGGTTGAACTGATGACCTGGAATGGAATGGAGGCCTCCAAAGATATCAAAGCTTTCGATTTTGATTGAGTAGTAGATCTGGACTGCTGAGCTAATCGGTGTTGAACTGGTGGCTTTGACTGAGCATCAGGACTTTGAAAGACTGACTGTTTTCAAGTTGCCCTTCTCGACTGATTAGTCTGATCTCCGGGCTGAGCTTGAGGATTTTCCAAGACGCCCTTGTCTTTTGACTCCTCAACTGGGGGAGATTGAGCTGGTCTTGTGAATCCTCTCAGGATTCCAGATTCACAGCTCTATACAACTGTCTTGCCCTTCTCTGCGGCAGTGTACTTACTATATCCCAGCCCTGGGCTCCCAGATTCAGTTCTTTGATGACTTAAGATTCCATCTAGAGTCTGGGATCTTTTCTTGAACTTGAGGGATAATTCCTCTTTTTCAAGAATTTCTTGCTTGAGTTGCTCATTCTCAGCTTTCAGTTCAGCATTTCTTAGCTTCAGCTGATCCATTTCTGTTGACTGAGCAACAAGACTTTTCAGTCTTTCATTTTCAGTACTTAGCTCATCAACTCTGCTTCTTAGCTCATCATTTTCACTCTTCAGTTCAATATGCATACTTGATACATAAGCTAATTGATCTTCTAGGATTCTTAACTGTTCATCCAGTTTGTTCCTAGAGATCAAAGCTACATGTATATGATAGAATGAGGTTATTGAGTCAGATTGACTAACCTCTTCATCATTGTCGGCCATGAGGCATAGTAGAGCTTCATCATCGGAGCTATAGCCATCTAAGTCGATTCCAGATGGGTAGTCTGAATCGTCAAATACGACATTCTCAGAGTTTGCGATCATTGCTTTCCTTTTCAAGAAGCTTCTCCTCACTTTGGCCTTTTTGTCTTCAGGAAGCTCTGGACACTCATATCTATAGTGTCCTTGCTTATGGCAGTGGAAACATTCTTCTATATTCCTGTGTGCCATCCTGAATTGTTCAGATGGACAATCAGCTAGCTGCTGGTTCTTCTCACCTTTAGCAGCTTTATCAGCTTAGGGTTGAGCTGATTGTTGATCTCTGACTTTTCCAGCTTCTCCAGCAATCTTATCATTGACTGGATTTACTCATTTAAATCCCTAGTTAGGATCTCCTTTTTATCGGTTGACTCTCTTCTTCGATCAATCACCGATCCCCCTAGATTCTCTCTGACAGGCGAGCCTCTTGGTCGGAAGTTGTTTCTTCCGCGGGCTTCTCTGAACCGATTTCTTTCAGCATAGAAAGATGCATCATGAGAAGAGGAAGTGGATGCTTCTCTCTTTTAGTTCAGGCTGTACTCATGAGCTTTGAGAGATCCAAATAACTCTCTGGGAGTAATGCAATTTAAGTCTCCTGACTCCTTAGTAGCAATTACTTTCATATCTCATTCATCACTAAGATTGTCAGGAACTTTTGAGTTCATCTCGCTTATGATGCTAAAAAATCTTATTTCTAGACTCGAGATGCTTTCTTCCGGCTGCATTTTAAAAGACTCATATTTGTCAACTGCCAGCTGGAGCTTATTTCCTTTGATGGCCTCGGAATCTTTGGATAGATCTACAAGGAGGTCCCAAATCTCCTTCGTTGTTCTGCACTTTTTTGTGTTTTTCATGCGATCCTCATCTAGAGTTTGAAAAAGTGCCGCTTGAGAAACAAACTCTAGATTTTTCAACTTCTTCTCTTCACCTGTGAGAAGATGAGTTGGTTTTGGGATCCTGGCCCGTTGGTTGACATCCATGATGTGGGCCATCATTATGATGATTGGACTGCCTTCAATCACCTCCCACATATTCTCATGGTTGGAGCATAGATGAGCTTTTATTCTCCTGCTCCAATTTTCATAGTTCTCAACCGAAAAGACAGGTAGCTTATGGTTTTCCATTGCTTGAAAGGTTAGCACAGATAAATAGATCTGATTCAAATGATCTGTAAAAATGGCTGAAACTTAGAATCAACCGTTCTGATACCACTTGTTGGTCTCGGTGCGAGTCTATGTCAGTTTAGAGGGCGGGTGAATAAACTGACATCAAAAATGTTAAACGGATGCGGAATAGATAGGGCCCTGACTCGCTTTTGATATTTTATCTATGCTTATTGATTAGTTGAGAGGAACTGACTGAAGCTTAGCCGGTGAGCTAATCAGTTTACAACTGATAGCTTTGAAGAAGTGGTAAAGCTTGTCAGTGCAGTCTGTGTGTGTGGAAGTGTGCAGTTTAAGAACATGCGAAGTTGAAAGCAATAAGAACAGCACACACAGAACTTTATAGAGGTTCGAAGCTTCCTGCTTCTACGTCCTCTCTTCCTTCCGCAGAAGGCCAATCCACCATGTAAGTGTAAAGTTTCTTTATTACATTTACACAATGAAGAATTCCTGTTGGACCTGAAAGCAGCACCCTTCAACCCGAGCACGGCCTCCATTCAAACTCTTGCTGTCCTGAAAGAACGGACCCATTGGTACACGCTCCTCCTCAGCCGATTTCTGAGTCGACAGCTCACACTTACCGGTCCCAACTGCTTGCTGAGACTTTATGTACTATTGCCCGTCTTTACACGATTTTAGATCTCACTCGATCTCCAAGAAGGCAGTCTTGAATCTATTATCAACCTGAAATGCTCATTTAGCTTGAGCTGAGTGGTTGATCTTTGAGGGACTAAACTCAGAAGCTTTGCTCTTGCTGGAATTCCACGTCAGCTTTGCAGCTTGCTTTGAACTTGAAACACGCCTTCTCAATTGAGACTTTTCACACTTTGAGGGTATTAAGCTTTGAGTTGTGGGAAGGGAGAAAGAAAAAGCTCGTTCTGCAAAATAGCAAAGTTAGATTGGCGAAAGTCTTAGCCAAAATTGATTTCACCCACTTTAAATAGATGAGTGAATTTTGACCGTTATGATTGGTGATTGTTTAGAAATCACCGATGGCATTTTAATGCTTGTAGTCGTTTAAAGCTCTTAATGAACTAGCCATTTGACTTGAATGTTCTCTGCTTTAAGATTATCAGGATCTTTTAAAGATTTCCTGTTAAGATCTTCATTGACTGCATGTCAGAAAGAGCAGGTGATTCGGCTCTCATTTTTAGACATTCAGCTAATGGGCTCTCAGCTATCTCAGCTTTCTGCTCTAAGATTGTCTAGTTGGCAGATCCTCAGCTACCTTGAGCTTCTATCCGGATATAGTCCAGTTCAACTGACTCAGCAGCTAAGCTTGAAAAGCTTTCAGTTCTGAACTTATCAGTTGGCTACCTGATTGAGCTTTTACCTTTTCTCCTTGAACTGATCTATGGTTAGTTAAGTAGTGGCTCAATGCTTTTAGAGCTATTTTACCAGCTAACAGATCTTTGATCAGTTTAGGGTCAGCTCTGACTAATCTTTGATCAGATCAGTTTCAGCTTTCAAGCTGACTGTTTTCATCAGTTGATGAGTGCATAAATTGCACTCATTTGGACTCATTTTCAATCCATTTACACTTAGTTATCTTGTATATATGTTGTATATATTGTTTATTTTTGTTTAATAAAATGTGGCCAATATAGGAAATTTTTGGGATATAAAGAGCAAAAACAAAGTCAAATTGATAATGGGATCAACAAGGAATACACAAGACATGGAACACTGAAGAAACGAGGAAGAAAACGGATATCACTTGAAGACGTGACCCCCAAACACGACTTCAGAGGGTCGCGCTTCAAACACACGGCGCCACGTGATCGAGAAACGTGACCTAGGGGGGTCATGCCTCAGCCTTAAGCCAAAATGCGACCACCAAACGCGACCGGAAGCTCGCTTTGCAGACACTTCAGAGAGCCAATTTCCTTCATTCGAAACACGAGTCCAAAGCGCGAGTTCCTGGAGTCGCGCCTCGGCCTTTAGTCGAAACGTGACCCCGAAATGCGACCTAAATCCCGTGTTGCAGAGCTTTTAGAGACCTGATTTCCTTTGTTCCAAACTCGACCCTCAAACGCGAGTTCTTGGGGTCGAGTTCCGCACAGACAAAAATAAAAAGTGACTTTTGGTATCCAATTATTGGTCCATTCATATATATATCATTTGGGCATTTCAAAATATAGAGGCATACACCCTAAGGAACGAAAAACACATGGAGAAATAGCAAGAGAATGGATTTTTGAAGATCAAGATAAAGGAAGAAGATTCAACATCCATTTGAGCATCCAAGCCATAGGATTGAAGAAGGAGTATTCTATATTGGGTTTTATCACTTCTTCTCTATTCTTAGACTTGTATTTAGAATGGGTTATTGTTTTTCTTCTTGTAAACTTGAGTTTATTGTGAATATGGTTGGCTAGAGCCTTAGGGCTCTAGGATGCGGTGAAACAATGTGAATATTGATCTATGATTTTGGATATATATGTGTGTTATTGCTTTGTCAAGATTTTGATCTATGCTAGGGCTTGAATGATGTTGTTTGGTTGGCCATCTCACTAACATCACATGTATGAATCACTTGCATCTAGTCAATCCCGTGATCATAAGCATGCTTGGATCAAATCTGCATATTTGTCTTCTTAGTCGAATGTCATTATGTGGAAGGAAATGTGACCCTTAGAGCCTTTTGTAGGTGCGACATTAGAATGCGTTAGAGATAGCCATCTTTGTCGTATTCACAATTTAAGAGATATTCGAGAGATGCTCTTACTATATTCATGGTCTTCCTATCTATGAACTTTGCATATATGTATGTGTAATCCCACATTGTAGGTCAATATGAGTACTGTGTAGCCATGTCCTAGAGTTTCACCTTATTTATCATCTTCAAAGCTCTCCCTTATTTGGTATTGTCTTTTGAGTGAAAAATATATTGATAACTCTTGTTGTTTATGTGTTTATGTCTTTTGTCCTTGTTTGGCATTTTAATTTAGTTAAAACACACCATCTCCTTATTGTTCGTCTAGATATTTCGCTCTTTTCATGTCGTGGTATTTGCGTTGTCTAAATTTTATTCCATTTCCCTATGGATCGACCTCGTATCATCCTATCTACAATCACATGCTTGTATACTTGTAGGCATTGACACGAGTTATAAATATTGAAACACATCACAGTAGGTTTGAAAGTAAACTAAACCTTTGTCAAGTTTTTGGCGCCATTGCCGGGGAGACGGAATTAATTTAATAAATGTAATATTGTGATAACGATTGAGTGGATTACTTTAGATATTTTTACTTGTTTTATTTTAAAGAGTTGTTCTTGATTAATTATCCATTTTGATAGGAAGTGCATGCACACTCGTTCTCAAAGAGAACCCCCTATTGCATTGGACTTAGAGATTGAAGCAACGGTTCGCCACAACAATGCACGTAGACGGAGAAGAATGGCGGGTCTACCTCCACCGGTTCAAGACCCGATGTTTGCCCAAATGCAAAGACAATTGGAAGTGATGAAAGAGCAATTGAGAGCCCAAGAGGAGGCTCGTAATAGAAATGTGGAGGCACCAATCCAGAATCTTTTCCAACCTATCGTTGATCAAGGGGTGGCCAATGGACCACCCATTCAAGCCAACAACTTCGAGTTGAAGACCTCTCTCATACTAATGATCCAGCAAAACCAATTCCGAGGAACACCAATGGAGGATCCACATGAGCATATCCGTAAATTTCTCAATGTTAGTGGGACAATGAAGATGAATGGAGTCCCAAATGATGCAATCCGCATCCGACTCTTTCCATTCTCATTGATCGACAAGGTGGAAATATGGTGGTTGAGCCATGCTCAAGGAACATTTCAAACGTGGGATCAATTGGTGACAAAGTTCCTACACAAGTTTTTCCCATCCGGAAAAACCCTCAAATTGAAAGGAGAGATCACCGTGTTCAAATAATGGGATGAAGAAAGCTTATATGAGGCGTGGGAGCGCTTTAGGGAGATGCTAAGGAAGTGCTCCAGACATGGTTTTGGAACCGATCATCAAGTATGCATTTTCTATGGAGGAAGCAAAGACGAAGTGAGAACACTCGTGGATGCGGCCGCGGGTGGATCATTATTGGCAAGAGGGCCGGAAGAAGCCTTAAGAATAATTGAAGAAATGGCCTCAAATTCCTTTCAATTGCCGGCCACAAGAGAGAGAGTCCAAATTCTAAAGAAAGGGGCTTCTGCTTTAAGTTCGGATGCACTCGGGCTTGTGGCGGCTCAAATGGCAACCTTGAATTCAAAAATTGAGGCCTTTACAAATCCAAAAGCCGAGACATCTCAAAGCCAATTTAAGGATGTAAACTATGTGAACTAACAAGGAGGCTTCTCAAATCAACCAAGGCAATTCAATCCGGGGTACAAGCCCCAATATTGGGGCCAATATGGTGGAAATTCTGGTTATCAAAATAAGGTTCAACACCCAAATTTCTCATATGGTAATCCGAACAATGCTATCCAACCACCTCCGGGCTTCTCAGTCACGAATGGTGTAATTGACGAGGAGAAGCAGCCCAAGATGGATGAACTCCTAATGGCATTTATGGGGAAGACGGAGAGTTACATGAAAGACTCTCAAGCACGAATTGGGAAGTTAGAGAATACCGTCGAAGCAATTGGCAACCAAGTTAACACGTTGGAGAAGCAAATGGGACAATTTGGAACTATCTTGGGAAGCCAACATCAACAAGGCAAGTTCCCAAGTAATACCACTATGAATCCGAAGGATCAATACAAGGCAATTACCTTGAGGAGTGGAACCGCTTATGATGGCCCCGAGATGCCTGATGATGAGGAAAGTAAAGGAAAGGTTGATGAGCAACCAAGTGAGAGAATGAAAGAAGAGGGACCGAGTCAGGAGGACTTAAATCCCAAATTAAAGAAACATGATGTCCTTGAAAAAGGGAAAGAGAAAGGAGAACCAAAAAGGGTGATGCTGGAAGAATACAAAGTGCCCATATCTTTCCCACAAAGACTCCAAAAGGTGAAGAGTGACGAGAAATTTTCTCGGTTCCTCGACATCTTTAGAAAGGTACAGATCAACATTTCTCTTATTGAAGCACTTCAACAAATGCCAAATTATGCGAAATTTTTTAAGGATGTGATTTCTAAAAAGAGGAGATGGGGGGAGTATGAGATGGTTAATTTGACCGACAATTGTAGTGCTTTATTGCAAAGGAAGTTGCCCTCAAAGATGAAAGATCCGGGAAGCTTCAACATCTCGGTTACTATTAGAGAAAATCACGTTGGTAAGGCTTTATGTGATCTTGGGGTGAGTATCAATCTGATGCCCCTCTCGTTCTTTAAAAAGTTGAAAATGTGGGAGATCAAGCCTACCACCATTTGTCTCCAAATGGCCGACCGCTCTTTGACATACCCAAAGGGTGTGGTGGAAGATGTGCTAGTGAAGATCAACAACTTCATCTTCCCGGTGGAGTTTGTGGTTCTTGATATGGAAGAAGACAAGGAAGTTCCCCTCATCTTAGGACAACCATTTTTGTACATGGGTAAGGCCTTAATAGATGTGGCGAAGAGAGAACTTACCTTGAGAGTGAATGAAGAGAGAATCACATTCTCCCTCTAAAAAGCGATGCAACATCCCGAAGAAGAGGCAAAGAATATCGAGGAGTGCAAAGTGCTCCAATTGGTGGATGAATGCATAAAGGAAGAAGAGTTGAGGAACCTAAAGGATCCTCTTGAGATTTTCATTTCTAACTCTATCTTTAATTCTTTATCCAATGATGATTTTGGTCTATGTGATTCTGTTTCTATGATAAATTCATTTCAGGAATCCTACTTAAGGAAGCCAAAGTTCTTACTATTAAGAGATGAGGACCAAACATCAAAGGAAGAGGACGAGTTAAAAGCAAAAGAAGAAATGGAGTTGAAACCCCTACCTACACATTTGAGGTATGCTTACCTTGATATAGCCAAGCAAAAACCGGTAATAGTTTCTTCCCTCTTATCCGATGAACAATGCGATAAATTGTTAAGGGTGTTGAGAAAATATCAAAGCACCATAGGATGGTCAATTTCTGACCTTAAAGGCATTAACTCTTCTATTTGCATGCATAAAGTCTTGCTTGAGGAAGATTAAAAACCTAAGGTGTAAAACCAAAGAAGACTCAACCCTATTATGTAAGAAGTTATTAGGAAAGAGGTCTTGAAATTGCTTGATGCTGGTATCATATTTGCTATTTCGGATAGTGAGTGGGTGAGTCCTACTCAAGTTGTTGCTAAAAAGGAGGGGATAACATTGATAGAAAATGAGAACAAAGAAATGATTTCTACTAGGGTAGTAACCGGTTGGAGAATGTGTATATATTATAGGGCTCTAAATGCTTACACTAGAAAAGACCATTTTCCATTACCCTTCATTGATCAAATGCTAGATAGGTTGGCGGGTTATGAGTTCTATTGTTTCTTAGATGGGTATTCAGGGTACAATCAAATCATGATTGCCCCCGAAGACCAAGGAAACACCGCTTTCACTTGTCCCTATGGCATATTTGCATATAGATGGATGTCTTTCGGGTTTTGTAATGTACCCGCAACCTTTCAAAGGTGTATGATGTCCATCTTTCATGGATTGATTGAAAACATCATGGAGGTGTTTATGGATGAGTTTTCTGTGTTTGGTGATTCATTTGATATATGCCTTGATAATTTAACACAATTTTTGCAGAGATGTGAAGATACTAATCTAGTGCTCAATTGGGAGAAATGCCACTTCATGGTAAGAGATGGCATTGTTCTAGGACACAAGGTGTCGGGTGAAGGTTTAGAGGCATTGTTCTAGGACACAAGGTATCGGGTGAAGGTTTAGAGGTGGACCGGGCCAAGATAGTGGCCATTGAAAAGCTACCTCCACCAAAAAATGAAAAGGGAGTTAGAAGCTTCTTGGGACACGCCGGGTTCTATAGGCTCTTTATAAAAGATTTTTCCAAAGTTTCTAAACCTCTTTGTCGTCTACTTGAAAAAGCCGTTGAATTTGATTTTGATTCTAATTGTTTGCAGGCTTTTGAGACGTTGAAGAAGGTCCTAATCACGGTACCCGTGCTTATCACATCGGATTGGAATGATCCTTTTGAAGTAATGTGTGATGCAAGTGAGATAGCGGTGGGAGCCGCACTTGGCCAAAAGAAGAACAAACTCTTCCGAGTCATCTATTATGGGAGTAGAACTTTGGATCCCACTCAAGTCAACTACGCCACCACGGAAAGAGAACTTTTGGCAGTCGTCTATGCATTCGACAAGTTTAGGCCCTATCTCATTGGGGCCCGAACAATTGTGCACACTGACCACGCCGCTTTGAGGCATCTTTTTGCCAAGAAGGATGCAAAGCCAAGGCTTATCCGATGGATTCTTTTACTCCAAGAGTTCGATGTGGAGATCAAAGATAGAAAAAGATGCGAGAACGTGGTGGTGGATCACTTGTCTCGGTTAGATCATATGAAAGGAGAAGAGGAGACCAAGAGGCTAATCAACGAAAGCTTTTCCGATGAGAGAATCATGTCGGTAACGACAAAAGTTCCATGGTTTGCGGATATTGTCAACTTTCTAGTTGCCAAAATGAAACCCATTGAGATGGAGAGCTACCAAAGGAAAAAGTTTTTCCATGATCTAAAATTCTACATATGGGAGGAACCTTATCTTTTTAAGAGGTGTGCCGATTCCATCCTTCGAAGATGTGTGCCGGAGGAAGAATGGATTGAAATAATAAAGGCATGTCACGATTCTCCTTGTGGAGGCCATTTTACTTCTAATAAAACCGCTAGGAAGATTCTACAAAGCGGGTTCTATTGGCCCTCCATTTTTAGAAATTGTGAAGAGTTTGTGAAGACATGTGAGCGATGCCAAAAGATGGGCTCGATTTTGAAGAGGGATGAGATGCCGATAAGTGCAATTATTGAAGTGGAATTGTTTGATGTTTGGGGGATTGACTTCATGGGGCCGTTTGTGATGTCCGAAGGAAATCTCTACATACTCTTGGCGATTGATTATCTCTCATGATGGATTGAAGCAATTCCAACCAAGACTAATGATTCGAAGATTGTGCTTAAGTTCCTTCAAAGGAATATTTTGACAAGATTTGGGGCTCCAAGAGCCTTAATTAGTGATGGGGCACTCACTTTTGCAATAAGTGGATGATGAGCCTTCTAGCACGGCATGGAGTGAAGCATAAGGTGACGACTCCCTACCACTCACAAGTCAATGGGCAAGCCGAGCTTGCAAATAGAGAGGTAAAACAAGTCCTCCAAAAGGTGGTGAAGACAAACGGGAAGGATTGGTCGAGCCATCTTGATGAAGCATTATGGGCCTATCGAACAGCCTACAAGACTCCATTGGGGATGTCTCCCTATCAAATGGTATTTGGGAAGTCTTGTCACCTTCTAATCGAGCTCACTCACAAGGCATATTGGGCCACCAAGAAACTCAATCTCGACTTTGAGATGTCGAGAAAAGAAAGAATTTTCCGTTTAAATGAAATCGATGAATTTAGGCTTGAGGCCTTCGAAAATTCTTCCATTTACAAGAAGAAGACCAAACTTTATCATGACAAGTTCTTAAGAAAGAAAGAACTTGCGCCTAGTGATGCCGTGTTGCTTTTCAACTCGAGGTTGAGGTTGTTTCCTAGGAAACTCAAAACAAAATGGGGAGATCCTTACTTCATCTCAAAGATCTTCGAGAATAGAGCAGTGGAGTTGCAAGCCAAGGATGGGAGCCTATTCGTTGTCAATGGGCAACGAGTGAAGAAATTCTACAATGTAGATGAGCAAGCTGGAGTGTGTGTCCTCCATTTGAAAAATCATTGAAGAACCGTATCCCGTCGAGCTCACGACGATAAATTAACCGCTAATTGGGAGGCAACCCAATAGGTTTTAAGTTTTTATTGTTTTAAGTCATTTTTATCTATGTTTATCTATGTTTCAATTGCCTAATTAATTTAATTATTTTAATGCCTAGTTAATTTAATTAGTTTTCAAATTTTGTTTTTGATGAAGGAATTTATGTTTTTGTAGTAAAATGTAGTAGGAAATGGTGTTCGACATTTGGGAATGTACATAGTTTGAAGAAGGATCCAAGAAATGCCCAAAAATTCAAAAAGACTTGAGATGCGAGTGATAAGTGCGACTTTCTCGGTCGCATTTTGGTACATAATTGAAGCGCGAGCACTAAACGCGACTATCCAGGGTCACGTTTCACACCAAAGGCAGAACGCGACTCCAAAACGCGATGGAAATCTCGTGTTGCAGACGTTTCAAAGGACAAGAATCATGAAGCAAAAACGCGACCCAGAAGCGCGACCTTCAGGGGTCGCGTTTCCAAAGAAGGCCCAAACGCAGGTGTCAAATGCAACCCCTGTCGCGCCCCGCTTCCTCCAGACGGGTTTTAACCCCCTTTTCCTCTCATTTCATACATTATTTTCACTCACACTCACTCTCACTCGAACATACACATGAAATTTCACCCTCTTTCATCAAGATTCAAGGTACCACCCTACACACCAAAAATGCCACGACAAGGTAGAAAATCATCACGAAGCTGAACCCGAATCTGAGTCCGATCCGGAAATTGAAGCCCAAGATGAAGAACAAGATGAGGATTTGGCGGTTAATCATCCGATGCGATTTCGTATCTACCTCGGAAGTGATGAGTACTATGAGAATTGGCAGAGGCTTTTCAATGTCAACCTTGTTACAACAAGGTTCATGTGCAGCGACATGTGTGAGGCACTTGGGATGTGTGGAGACTCTTAGACCAAATGGGATGGCTCCAGGCTATGGATAGGAATTGCATGACATTTTCTCTATTGGTTAGAGAGTTGCTGAGCACATTCAAGATGAAGAGGACGACAAAGAGGGGGCCAGTGAAATGTACTTTCCGGATGGGAAACACGGACCGTGAGCTCACTCTTGATCAATTGAACGAGATTTTCAATGCTCCTACAGACGGTATCTATCACCAACCTTGGGAATACAATCATGATGTTGCCTACTGCCTCCTATGCCTCACAGAGTCCGAAACAGAAAAATACAACTCCAGCACAGCAAAGGCATCTGCAATGCCTAATCCGGTTTTCTAATACCTACACCGCATCTTGGCAAACACAGTGTTTACACGAAGAGAAAACAGCGGGTTGAGGACTTCCGAGCTATTTGCACTTTGGGCCATGTTGAATGGGGTCCATTTGAACTTTGGTGCTTTTCTCATGGAGCAGCTCTACAGACAATCACACCTTGACAGCGGGCACATTTTCATTGGAGGGATGATCACTCCGATTGCCGAACACTTCAGCATCAATCTTGGGGATTATCTTGATAACAGAGGGTCGAGGTTGTTGAACCTCAACTATTTGAGGAACGTGAAGATCTTGAGCTCAGATTTACACACATATCTGCTGAACATAAGAACTGGAGGGACATTCCCATTGCCCAACACGGCGCTGACTCATGTGTCGAACTATCAAGAGAGGACCAATTGGAAGATGGAGACAGTCGCTCATTTGGAGGCTATTGCTGCAGCTGGAGTACCAAGAGGCATACGAGCATCCGTTGAGGACCAAGGAGAGGTCAGTGGTGACAATGCGGGAGAGGGATCTTCCACAGCCACAATTAGACGAGGCCGGCGGTACACGGAAGAATAGATTGCTGGTCGTTTTGACGCATTGGATGGGTACATGACTTCCATGGATGAGACCATACAGCATTGGAGGAGTGACGTGCACGACGAGTTCGGCACACTGAGGCAGGACATGTACACGAGGTTCGATGATATCCGACATGACATGTATGGTAGGATGGGACAGATTTAGTCCAGCGTAGACGACAAATTTCATGCCATACAGACGGACATAGATGAGAGATTCACGGGCCTTAGAGGTGACATCAGGGATCTAGCTGACAACATGGGCTCGTTTCAATCCGAGATTCAGGACCTAGCCGGGCTCTTCAGGAGAATGAACACCGGGTCAGGGTCACAGCAGCAGCCTTATACCCCATCTCAGCACCAGCAGATGACTGACTCCCTACCACTCCTACCAGCCACAGCAGCAGTACCAGCAGCAACCATTCCAATCGATGTAACAATTTCTGACTGGACAATTTTTGGCTTCCTCATCCTCCTCTCAGCAATTTCAGCAAATGCCGACTGGGCAGTTCATGGCTACCTCCTCGCAGCAGTTTCAGCAGTTCCAGACCTCATAATTTATGCCGTCATCCACATCACAGCAGTTCCCGCAGCAGTCTCCGCACCACCAGCAACATCCACCCCACTGAGCCGTTAGTGACCCTTGCCACCACCTTTTTGCCTCCAAACTTATTTTCTCCTTTGGATTGAAATAAGTTTGGAGGAGGAGGAGAGAGTAGTGGTTGGCAAGGATCTTTTCTGCTCATTTTTACCACTTTATTTCATAAGACTTATTTATTTATTTATACTTTCAGATATTGGAGCATGCTAGCATGCTTATGTTTTTATTTATGTTTGGATTATGTTAGGATTTTTATGCTTTCATTAGAATGTATGGATCATGGTAGTTGATAGATAATGAGATCGCATGTCGTTTTGCTTTATGAGCATGTGATATTTTATCTATGTTTTTGTTCAATTGCCTTATGATTGTGGATTGGGGATGTTTTGACTTAAACATGTGTATGTTCTTATAACAATAATAGGGGTTATAAGAGCATGATAATTGATGAAATTGAAATCTTTGATGAGCATGAGTTTATGTTGAAAATTTTTTGCAAAATTTTTGATAAAAAGCATTATGTCATGGCATCATTTTGTAACCAAAGTTCTTTAAGGTCTCAAAAGTACAATTTGGGAAGGAAAAACTTACCGTGAGGAGATTTTGATCCAAAGATTACACGAGTGAAATCTTTTCCTTGTTGAGTGATTAATGGTCTTCATTGTGCATTAAGTTTTCTTTAGAACTTGCTTTGTGACTTGATTGAGGCTACATGGGTGTGTTTGATCTCTAGAAAATGATTTAAGGCCATTTGTTGTCTAAGCCTCATGCAAATCCAAATTCTTAACCTTCCAATATAAATTTAATCCCTTGCAAGCCCTTTGAGCCTTGAAATTATTTTATTGATTTTGTTGGGAGAGAAATGGAGTAATTGGCAAGATTTGTGTGGACTTTTTCAAATAAATCTTTTGAGAAATCTTGTAAAATGGAAAAGGTAAAACAATGAATACTCTTGTGATGGAAAAGAACACAAAGAAGTGAATCATCTTGTTTACAATTGAAAATGAAGCAAAAGAAAGATAGTTCTACATATACATCAAAAAAAAAGTTTGAAATATTGAAAGAAATTTGGAAAATCTCAAAGAGATTTGGGTTGTGAAGAAATAAGGGTAGAAGAGAACTTAATTTGTTCTACTTGCTTGGTAATGTTGGGAAGTCACTTAGCCAAATTTATACCTACCCTTCCGAAAGGCCTTCAATACAATCCCAAAAGACTTTAATGATTCTTAGTTGAGAACACACACTAAGTAGTAGAGATAGAAGTCACTTTGCAAGCATATGGTAGAATTCTAGTGCACTCTCGACCTTGAGCGATACACTTCTAGCCTATACACTCGAGAATGATGGTCTATTGAACCTTGAGAGAGTTTGAAATTCACAAATTGCATCATGATGATTTTGATGATCTTGTTTATAATTGATTGCCACTATCATCTATGCAACTTCTGTCTTTTGAATTTTGAAGCAAAATGCCATCTTGATTCCAATATGCTCAATTACCTTGTCCTTCTACTCTTGTTTTGTTTGAGAAAAAACAGATGTTTAAGTTTGGGGGAGTTGATGACATTTGGACTCATTTTGAGTGCATTTGCACTTAGTTATCTTGTATATATGTTGTATATATCGTTTAGTTTTGTTTAATCTTTTGTTTAATGAAATGTGGCCAATATAGGAAATTTTTGGGATATAAAGAGAAAAATCAAAGTCAAATTGATAATGGGATCAACAAGGAGGAACACTGAAGAAGCGAGGAAGAAAACGGATATCACTTGAAGACGCGACCCTTAAACGCGACTTCAGGGGGTCGCGTTTCAAACACACGGCGCCACGCGACCGAGAAACGCGACCTAAGGGGGTCGCGCCTCGGCCTTGAGCCAAAGCGCGACCCCCAAACGCGACCAGAAGCTCGCTTTGCAGACACTTTAGAGAGCCGATTTCCTTCATTCGAAGCGCGGGTCCAAAGCGCGAGTTCATGGGGTCGCGCCTCGGCCTTCAGTCAAAACGCGACCTAAATCCTGTGTTGCAGAGCCTTCAGAGACCTAATTTCCTTTGTTCCAAACTCGACCCTCAAACGCGAGTTCTTGGGGTCGAGTTCCGCACAGACGAAAATAAAAAGTGACTTTTGGCATCCAATTATTGGTCCATTCATATATATATCATTTGGGCATTTCAAAATATAGAGGCATACACTCTAAGGAACGAAAAACACTTGGAGAAATAGCAAGAGAAGGGGTTTTTGAAGATCAAAAGAAAGGAAGAAGATTCAACATCTATTTGAGCATCCAAGCCATAGGAATGAAGAAGGAGTATTCTACATTGGGTTTTATCACTTCTTCTCTCTTCTTAGACTTGTATTCAGAATGGGTTATTGTTTTTCTTCTTGTGAACTTGATTTTATTGTGAATATGGTTGGCTAGAGCCTTAGGGCTCTAGGATGTGGTGAAACAATGTGAATATTGATCTATGATTTTGCATATATATGTGTGTTATTGCTTTGTCAAGATTTTGATCTATGCTAGGGCTTGAATGATGTTGTTTGGTTGGCCATCTCACTAACATCACATGTATGAATCACGTGCATCTAGTCAATCCCGTAATCATAAGCATGCTTGGATCAAATCTGCATATTTGTCTTCTTAGTCGAATGTTATTATGTGGAAGGAAATGTGACCCTTAGAGCCTTTTGTAGGTGCGTCCTTAGAATGCGTTAGAGATAGCCATCTTTGTCGCATTCGTAATTTAAGAGATATTCGAGATATGCTCTTACTATATTCGTGGTCTTCCTATCTATGAACTTTGCATATATGTATGTGTAATCCCACATTGTAGGTCAATATGAGTATTGTGTAGCCATGTCCTAGAGTTTCGCCTTATTTATCATTTTCAAAGCTCTTCCTTGTTTGGTATTGTCTCTTGAGTGAAAAATATATTGATAACTCTTGTTGTTTATGTGTTTATGTCTTTTGTCCTTGTTTGGCATTTTAATTTAGTTAAAACACACCATCTCCTTATTGTTCGTCTAGATATTTCGCTCTTTTCACGTCGTGGTATTTGCGTTGTCTAAATTTTATTCCATTTCCCTGTGGATCGACCTCGTATCATCTTATCTACAATCACATGCTTGTATACTTGTAGGCATTGACACGAGTTATAAATATTTAAACACATCACAGTAGATTTGAAAGTAAACTAAACCTCTGTCATCAGTCTATCTTGGCTTTCTGCTAAGACTCATGATTACTCATCTGTGGATGCCTACTAGTCTCCAAAGTTCTCTTCCCCATTTACAACTTTTCTTAAGCTTTGAAGAGTTTACTTTGACTGGTCTGATCAAGGCAACCTTGTAAGCTGGTTGACCATGCTTCTGAATAGCTGTCTCTCATCTCAGCTTGAAGTCTTACTTGGTCATTATCCCTGATTTCTAGTTTTTCATAACCTGCAATTTTTCATTAAATCATCACACATGTTTTGACATTTCATCAAAATCATCATTTGGAATTTTCCCAACAATTTTCCTAACACGTTGGTTTCGGTTACGGTTTTAACCGCCGGTTCCGAAACCGTTTACCACCTCTATTATTAACCATATGTATTTTTTTTCCTCTCCCCTTTACATATTTAATTTAATATTTTAAGTTTTTCTTATAACTAAATGAAGTTTAACTAATTGAGAATCAATTCAACCAATTTAAGGCAATTGTATATATGATACAATATATTTTTAATTATCGATAATTAACAAAATAATTTTTGTTGATTATCACATAATTTTCAAATGAAATTCTTGTTTATTTTAGTATAGATTAGTTTAATTTTTAATTTTTTTCATTTTTATTAAAAAAAATTTCTTTTAATTTGAAGTCATTTTCCATTAACATATTTGTAAGATTTTTTAGAGACATTCAAAATTTTCAAACACAACAAGACACCCTCTTTCTAGAATTGACTATAAGGATAAATATATATCAATTAATAATTAAAATTTTAATTAACAACTTACCAAAAAATGAAATCTTACCTTAATTAAATATTATGACTGGCCACACTATAACAAATAACATTATCCTTTTTAAAACACTAACAAATCAATATAGCCAAATATAGGTGATATGACGTATCAACATATATGTTGTGATGATAACATTATTTTTTAAAATAACTATGAAATTCTGTTTATATTGGATTAAAAAAAATCATAGTGTATCAACTAACGAAAACAATGTCGTCATTCACATTTTTTAGCTCCTCATATCAATTAAATGTGGGTAGCACTGGTAAGGTTGGCATCCACACTACCTTTTCCTACTATCTTAATTACACGGGTAAATAAATACTCCCATAATAAGCGATTAGTGCATTCCACTTAATTCTTATTTACTTTTTGTGCGGTGAAAATATGTGCACAAGATTAAATAGTTAAATTATTCCATCGTTTCAAATTAATTGTCCTTGTACATTTTTACACAGAATTAAGATGAAATAATTTTTGAGAAATTATATTAAGATACATTTTCCTAATAAATATATATTTTTCCCTTCTAATAAATGGAGGGTTAAAAATGAGAGATAGTGTTTTAAAATATAATAAATTAGTATATCAGCCGTGCGATGCACGGATAAGATATGTATACTTAATAATTTTATTAAAAAAATATCATAATAAAAATTATTTATCTAATAATCAAAAGAATATTACTCGCGACAAATATAAGAAAAAAATGTGAAAGCAAACATGATATTCGCTCTTAAAATAAATTCCCAATAATATAAAAAAAATCACTAATGACTTTAAAATATTTTTTGTATCATGAACATTATAAATTAGTAGTATTAGACATCTGTAGGTTCAATCACAAAATCTTCTACCCCTAAAATCCTAAAAAAAAATTCATTCAAAAATAAATTTCATAATTTTATCACAATTTATTTGTGATTCATAGTAGATTATTCTTTCAAATTGTTGACCAAAAGATTTATATTTTGTGAATATGAGAGTATTACCACCAATTGACACAATCTTTGAAATATTAATCCTAAAAATATGTTTATTGTTGATTTTTATTGTTCATTATTTAGGTTATGGTGATATATTTTTTATGTTTAACACAAACACTTGATATATCCTTGAAGCTTTAGAATCCAAATGTTAAACATAAAATTGGTGTTTTATTTTCTCTTGCAATTAAATGAGAGATTTAAAGTTCAAGTTTTTCATTTAATAATGATAATAATAAACAACTTCCTACGTTTCAAAATATATGTTATTTTGGTTGATAGGGTTTTAATTAATATGGTTAAAACTGGGAACAAGAGTGTGAAAATATCATAAACTACAAATATTTTACTCAATTAAAAATTCTTAAATGAATTGTATAAAAAAAACAAAAAAAGAGACCAAAACCTAGAAGTCCCAGAAATCACATGATGATAACTACCCGAGTCTCATCAAAATAAATATGGAAAATCTAGAGTGGGGAAAATCATATTAGAAAAAGAATACTCCTCTAAGAAAAACGAAAATACTCAAACTAAAAACTCTACAACAACATAGATTTTGAAATGTATAGAGTATTGAATATTTTTTTAAATACATAATAGATCTATATGATACAATAATCAAATAGAACCAAAATATAATAGGCGCAAATTTGAATCATAACCATATTATAATTTTAAATATCTATGTAGACATCATGCATCAACTTTTAAAATAGATAAACTTAATTTTTGTTGGCGTCATCTTCGCTCATCGAAAGTTACTCAATATGGGTATGTTTGGACAAATTTAATTTTTTTATGCACGCGAGTACTCTAGATTTGTTCATAACTTGTTGAATATAAATTAGTGTTAAGTTGGGTTTAGCTTTATTAATTTATTTTAAACATGCACTATATAATTAATTTTATAAATATATCGTTTAAAAACAAACAACTCTATGATATCCACGACTGAGAATAAATTTGACTGTGAAATATCTTGTATACGATTATTATTTGACAAATTAATTATTTGTTCAAAAAAAATTCAAAATGGAAATTAAAGATTCTAATTTCACTATAAAAATTTATAATAGAAAGTCAGTATAGACAACATGCAAAATGATATACTCTCTAATTTGAAGGAAATTTTCATTTAATATTAAAATTTATTTTACGTGGATGAATTTACTTGCAACATAATTTAAAAATATAAACGAAAATTATAAAGAGTATTTATTAGAAACTTAAATTTCGTGTTTATTTATATTGGATATTTAAAAATAGAGAATAGATGATATTGAGATTTTTTTGCTTTGATTTTCTATAATATTCATTACTCTAAAAAAATAAAACAAAATTATAGTGTGTTTCTAACTTGATTAAATATTCTTTTAAATTCCTAATTTTATATAAATTGATAAAGGAATTAACATTTTTTTCTTTTATTTAAACACAATTTGTTAGTTTTAAACAATATACACTTTTGGTATTTACAAAGTATAGAATTAAATCGCTTCAAAAAAAAGTATACGGTTACAAACAATCATTTCAACCATCGATGACTTTTTTTAATTCCATGTGAACAAATAGACAATCTTGTTGATGCCAAACAAATATGAGAAATTAATATTTTCAATAATTACTAAAGAATTAAATATTACTAATATCCTCATTTTGAAATAAAAGGCTTTTAGTTCAAAATTATGTTTTAAAATTTCACAAAATATTAAAAAATTAAGTAAAATATATATCCTATCTCTAGAATTTTATTGATAAAACATCAATTTATAAACTAACATAAAATAACTATTCTCTCATTAATAATAAAATAATTTTATTAAATTAAATCCTCATCAATTTTTACTGAGACACTTTTATTTTGATTGGATTTGGGTGGAGATTTGGATTTAACATGTTCAAGATCATCAACATATTCCCATGATCATATAAGATCATCAACATATATCTTGATGAGCAAATGCATTAAAAATTGCATGCATCTCAATGACAAATAAATTGTGTATGTTTCAATAAAAAAAATGTACATTAATGGAAGAAGACTACATTAGATTGTATATACTATAATATATGAAATATTTAATGGTAAAATATGAAACTCAAACACGTGTTAAATTCTGAGAGCAAGAAGCTCTTCACGATCTCAGCCTTGGACTCTCCACCGTGGCACCGCCTCACTCATCTTCTCTTTAAATCACAAACTAGTTGCTAGTATTTTGCAGTTTAACACTAACACATTCCTAGATGGACTCCAAACTCAAACAAAAGAAAAATCCTATAAGACCTATTTCTAGACGCAACAATAAAGATATAAGATTTAATTTCATTTGAATTTTTTTAAAACCCCAAACTCGAAGAGAAAAAAAAACCCATATGCAACAATAATTTAGATATCAATAAATGCTTGTATGTTTAAAAATTGAAGTAATATGCTCTTTTGATTTAATTTTATATCGGCACCAACTTTTTCATAATGAAAGCGAAAATGAAGCCACTGTTTTCTATATATGTGTGTTGTATGTCTTTGACGAGGCAAGGCAAGGCAAACGATCATGGTTATTTTTCTACAATTTGTACCATGTCATTAAAAAAAAATATTATATTAATTAGCATTGTATTTTTCATTACATGTTCTATAACAACAATAACAACAACAAAATGAACAATGCAATGATAAATACACAAATTCGAAAAAATATATAATGAAACGTTTACAAATAATTATAGGAGTTTTTTTTCCCAAAACTTCGGAAGAAATGTGTAATCAAAGTTTTGAAATGAGACCATCATTATATATAGAGGATTAAGCTCGATTGTCATTAAGAATGCAAATGTAAATAAATATTAACGGAATGTATTGACTTTCCTAATCACATATATTTGTACAATTAATTGGCATAAAATCCATTTATTTATGGAATATATCGACTTTCCTAATCACAAATATTTGTATAATTAATCAACATAAATCCACGCATATAATTATAGAACTTATAATTGTCAATTGATATCATTCGTGAATTTAATGTAGTTACATATGTAGGTAGATTTTCTAAAATTATTAATGGGTACAATGATTAATTATATTTTGATTCAATTATGTATTATAATTATAGAAATATATAATTAAATTATATGCAATTTATGTAATTAAATTTTCCAGATATTGTATACACTTTCTCTTGTTAGTCGGATATATATATATATATATATTCTATATATATATATATATATATATTAGTGTATCATATTATGCACTCTAATCGATTCTAATAGATTAGTTATTATCATGGAAATTCACGATTACATAATAAATTTCAATCTTCCAAATCATTAGAGATATTCTAATTAATAAATGAGCTTCCAAACCTTCTAAATCAATTATGGTATAAATTTTGTGACATATACACTCTCTTCAATCACATCAAATTGTGCAGGTGAAATTATTAGTTGCTTACATAGGATAAAAATTAATTTTGCATTACATAGGCAGCAAAATTCGATAAAGAATACAAATTGTCACCCAATAAAAAGGTGATAAATAGTGTAACAATTCAATTAGTCTAACTTAATACCATTAGGCAATGTTTGGTAGCCTGAATAAAGGCATATTAGTAAAGGTATCCAACAAGAACCGTGTGTTTGGTAGCTATTGCTTGTTCACACGAGGCCCGGTCCTAACACGAGGCCCGTGGTGTAATTTACTGATTCGGCTGGATAATGTATCCGACGTCCCCCTTCGGTTATAGTTTCTAGACAACGTATCTAACGCCCCTCTCAATATACCAAATAAAATAATGTACCAAACAGATGTGTGAAGTAATCTAGTATATTTATCTTAATAACCAAACATATAATTAAAATAGTTAATACACAATTATCTTTCAAAGCAATCAAGATTTTATTAATATAGGTATATCCGTACCAGTGTACCAAACATTGCCTTATAATAGCCTTAATAATTAACAATTTAATTATCATGTATGTAGCGGTTAAATTAGCATGTTATAAATAATCATTCCCAATATATATACACGGTTATTAATGGCTAAAACAATATAGTACATCTAATCTTGTACAATAATATCTATCTATGTTATTATTTTGATTTATGTGAGTATCCATTTATTTAGTGCCCAATATAGTATCCATTTATTTATGGAAAAAAATAATCATTATTTTGCAATTTCATTAATATTAGTATGATCTTATACGAAAATTTATTAATAAATTAAGCAAAAATATTGTTTAATTTATCAATTAAGAAAGGTGATTTGGGCGGAAAAAATTATACTTAGTATTCATACTGACTATCTTATTTTTAGATATATTATAGATATTATAGATTATAGATGACAAATATTTTATAACGAACTAAAAATTCTAAAAAAACAATTATTTTAAAACGGAATGAGTATATATTTGTTTATTAAGGTCCCATATTTACCTTTGATTATCATTTGGGCCTTATTAGGACCCACACACCATAAAAACTAAATCCTTGATTGAAAGATAAAGATTCTATACTCCGCATTCCGTATCTCACCAATGTATTTCACTAACAAATATAATATTTGAAAAATATTTATTACTCTCTCTATTCCGATTATATAGTTCCTTTTTTACTCACACGTAGATTAAAAATATTTATGAAAACAAGAAATAAAAGCTAAACTTCCAACTTTAACCTTATTTAATTAATGAAAATTAATAAAACTTAAATTTTATCTCAACTTTAATCTATTAATTTTTTGAAACAAAGAAAATATACAATTAATGAAGTGCAAATACAATGAATATCAATAGAATTGATAAAATTCAAGTACATGCAAATTAATTAAATTGGTCAATTTTAATTAATGTTTCTCTTTTTTTTTTTTTTGAAAAAATAATATTTAAGATTTATAACTTTCACAAACTTCAATGTTTAATTTTTTTAATTTCCAAAACCTAATAAGGGTATAAGTGTACATTCCTATTAAAAATAACACTATTTATAGTAATGGGACTATATAATCGGGACACCTCAAAATAGAAACATGGACTATATAATCGGGACATCTCAAAATAGAAACATGTACTATATAATCGGGACACCTCAAACTAGAAACATGGACTATATAATCGGGACGGAGGGAGTATAAACATTAAATTTATTGCCGTATTCGTATAATTAATCATAATTAACATTAATTGTGAAAAATTAAAATTTTAAAATTGTACATTAATCAATCATATAATGAAAATTAATTATAAAAAAAATATAAATTCTAATTAGGTGGAATAAATTCTAAATAATAATTACAAAATTAAACTAAACCAAAAAAAATTAAATTTGAAGAAAAAAATAGATGAAAATCTAATAAAAATTAAAATGAAATACCAAGTGAAATAGAGGAAATCAGAAAAGGGACTAGAGTATTTTATTCATGATTTGATAACATTTTCATTTGATATTACTAGAAAGTAGAAAAAATTTGGCAAAGGAACGAACTTTGCTTTAATTTAAAACTATTCCCTTATTTTTCTATCCAAAATCTAATGAGAAAACAGTGTGCCGTGGAATCCTTTTCAAAACATCACACCCACATAATGAAATTGAATTGAAACAAAAAAAGAAAAAGAAAAACAGTTTCTTTTTAAACACTTGTTTCCAAATAAATTGTCGGTTGCGTACCCAATATGTTTTTCCTTCTTTCTATATTGAAATTGAATTTAAACGAAAAAAGAAAAAAAAGTTTCTTTTCAAACACTTGTTTCCAAATAAATTGTCAGTTGCCTACCAATATGTGTTTCCCACTTTCTATAATTTTCTTTCTTGTTTTTCTATGATAAGGTAACTTACCATCTTTACTCGATGCTGCACCTTAGGTAAATCTCATTTATGTGAAATAGTTTGCAGACTATAAAGATAATATAATTGATTCTTGAAAAATTTTGTATGATATACTGACACTTAGCAATTGATTAGATTCGAACTCGAGACTTTCAGTCTCAAACTTATATCATCACTTCACACCGCTAAGTCATCCAAGAGGGACGGATTTCTATAATCTTCTCATGGGAGGGTAGTAGCTTTAATTTTAGTTTTTTATTTTGATTTTTCCTTTTCAGAACCAAAACTATGTTGTTGGTTGTTTTGATGAGTTTTCTGATAGTTAGTTATTACTAATTATATTTTGATTCAATTATGTATTATAATTATAGAAATATATAATTAAATTATATGCAATTTATGTAATTAAATTTTCCAGATATTGTATACACTTTCTCTTGTTAGTCGGATATATATATATATATATTCTATATATATATATATATTAGTGTATCATATTATGCACTCTAATCGATTCTAATAGATTAGTTATTATCATGGAAATTCACGATTACATAATAAATTTCAATCTTCCAAATCATTAGAGATATTCTAATTAATAAATGAGCTTCCAAACCTTCTAAATCAATTATGGTATAAATTTTGTGACATATACACTCTCTTCAATCACATCAAATTGTGCAGGTGAAATTATTAGTTGCTTACATAGGATAAAAATTAATTTTGCATTACATAGGCAGCAAAATTCGATAAAGAATACAAATTGTCACCCAATAAAAAGGTGATAAATAGTGTAACAATTCAATTAGTCTAACTTAATACCATTAGACAATGTTTGGTAGCCTGTATAAAGACATATTAGTAAAGGTATCCAACAAGGACCGTGTGTTTAGTAACCATTGCTTGTTCACACGAGGCCCGTGGTGTAATTTATTGATTCGGCTGGATAATGTATCCGACGTCCCCCTTCAGTTATAGTTTCTAGACAAGGTATCTGACGCCCCTCTCAATATACCAAATAAAACAATGTACCAAACAAATGTGTGAAGCAATCTAGTATATTTATCTTAATAACCAAACATATAATTAAAATAGTTAATACACAATTATCTTTCAAAGCAATCCAGATTTTATTAATATAGGTATATCCGTACCAGTGTACCAAACATTACCTTATAATAGCCTTAATAATTAACAATTTAATTATCATGTATGTAGCGATTAAATTAGCATGTTATAAATAATCATTCCCAATATATATATATGGTTATTAATGGCTAAAACAATATAGTACATCTAATCTTGTACAATAATATCTATCTATGTTATTATTATGATTTATGTGAGTATCCATTTATTTAGTGCGCAATATAGTATCCATTTATTTATGGAAAAAAATAATCATTATTTTGCAATTTCATTAATATTAGTATGATCTTATACGAAAGTTTATTAATAAATTAAGCAAAAATATTGTTTAATTTATCAATTAAGAAAGGTGATTTGGGCGGAAAAAATTATACTTAGTATTCATACTGACTATCTTATTTTTAGATATATTATAGATATTATAGATTATAGATGACAAATATTTTATAACGAACTAAAAATTCTAAAAAAACAATTATTTTAAAACGGAATGAGTATATATTTGTTTATTAAGGTCCCATATTTACCTTTGATTATCATTTGGGCCTTATTAGGACCCACACACCATAAAAACTAAATCCTTGATTGAAAGATAAAGATTCTATACTCCGCATTCCGTATCTCACCAATGTATTTCACTAACAAATATAATATTTGAAAAATATTTATTACTCTCTCTATTCCGATTATATAGTTCCTTTTTTACTCACACGTAGATTAAAAATATTTATGAAAACAAGAAATAAAAGCTAAACTTCCAACTTTAACCTTATTTAATTAATGAAAATTAATAAAACTTAAATTTTATCTCAACTTTAATCTATTAATTTTTTGAAACAAAGAAAATATACAATTAATGAAGTGCAAATACAATGAATATCAATAGAATTGATAAAATTCAAGTATATGCAAATTAATTAAGTTGGTCAATTTTAATTAATGTTTCTCTTTTTCTTTTTTTTTAAAATAACATTTAAGATTTATAACTTTCACAAACTTCAATGTTTAATTTTTTTAATTTCCAAAACCTAATAAGGGTATAAGTGTACATTCCTATTAAAAATAACACTACTTATAGTAATGAGACTATATAATCGGGACACCTCAAAATAGAAACATGGACTATATAATTGGGACGGAGGGAGTATAAACATTAAATTTATTGCCGTATTCGTATAATTAATCATAATTAACATTAATTGTGAAAAATTAAAATTTTAAAATTGTACATTAATCAATCATATAATGAAAATTAATTATTAAAAAAATATAAATTCTAATTAGGTGGAATAAACTCTAAATAATAATTACAAAATTAAACTAAATCAAAAAAAATTAAATTTGAAGAAAAAAATAGATGAAAATATAATAAAAATTAAAATGAAATACCAAGTGAAATAGAGGAAATCAGAAAAGGGACTAGAGTATTTCATTCATGATTTGATGACATTTTCATTTGATATTACTAGACAGTAGAAAAAATTTGGCAAAGGAACGAACTTTGCTTTAATTTAGCACTATTCTCTGTTTTTCTATCCAAAATCTAATGAGAAAACAGTGTGCCGTGGAATCCTATTCAAAACATCACACCCACATATTGAAATTGAATTGAAACAAAAAAAGAAAAAGAAAAACAGTTTCTTTTTAAACACATGTTTCCAAATAAATTGTCGGTTGCGTACCCAATATGTTTTTCCTTCTTTCTATATTGAAATTGAATTTAAACGAAAAAAGAAAAAAAAGTTTCTTTTCAAACACTTGTTTCCAAATAAATTGTCAGTTGCCTACCAATATGTGTTTCCCACTTTCTATAATTTTCTTTCTTGTTTTTCTATGACAAGGTAACTTACCATCTTTACTCGATACTGCACCTTAGGTAAATCTCATTTATGTGAAATAGTTTGCAGACCACACAGATAATATAATTGATACTTGAAAAATTTTGTATGATATACTGACACTTAGCAATTGATTAGATTCGAACTCGAGACTTTCAGTCTCAAACTTATATCATCACTTCACACCGCTAAGTCATCCAAGAGGGACAGATTTCTATAATCTTCTCATGGGAGGGTAGTAGCTTTAATTTTAGTTTTTTATTTTGATTTTTCCTTTTCAGAACCAAAACTATGTTGTTGGTTGTTTTGATGAGTTTTTTGATAGTTAGTTATTACTATTTATATTTTAAAAAAATTCTGCGTAGGACATCGGCGTCCCCGTCCGCGTCATATTGACACATTGACAGGAAAATGTATAGAAATTAGGTTTCTTACCTTTTCATTAATTGAACTCATTATTTATATGAAGTACAAGTTATCTAAGGGAAAATTAAAACAAATCACAAGATGCATATACTATCATGCCCCGCAAATATTCTGATCTTCAATCTTGTTGGCGCGACATTGCTCCCCTCCTTGCCATCAGATATAATTTCATTTTTTGGGGTTGCTCGAATTATCACAGTTTAAAAAGATTAAAGTAATGTTTTCACGTGTTTAAATATAAATTTTAATGCGTTGAATGGGGTACGTAATTTTGGATTTTCATTTTTATTTTATTTTTTGAAAATATATAAAACATTACATTGTTGAGTTTACAACAATGCAAATGTGCATATCATTTATGTCAAAGTGGCTAGATAAATTACAATTTTAAATTTGTATCTATTTTTTCCCCATGATATTTAAAATGCTAAATGAAATTTCATCTGTACGGTTTATTTCGACAAATAATAATAATCGAATAAAGTAAGAGTCGTGCTCACGCATCAAGAAACCTATATATATATATATATATCATAAATAAATACATCATTTTATTATATAGGGCTTCTTGATATTCATCAAATGTTTCATCACCACCAACGTGCCATGTCACAATACTGAACGACATTAATTATAAATGTACACACAACATACGTGGATTGAAATGTAACATACAAATCGAAGGGAAAATCTATGCTACCCTTGAGGTATTGCTACAGGTGGCACAATAGATCTGTTGGGACACTTCTATATGTCCTAATAGATCTATTAGGACACTTAGAAGTGTCCCAATAGATCTATTGTGACACTTAAAATGGTGCCCTAGGGTGGGAACCATGACTACATTGTACGACCGACAATACAATAGAACAAAAACCATTAAAATGAGCTAATCACACCATATTTCCTAGGTAAAAGGAGGAGGGCATTTTTCTTAAACACTGATATTCCAGGCGTAGGATCTGTATCGACATCTTCTGCTTGAATTCCATTAGGCAATTCCCAGTCAAAACTATAGAGCAGGTTTGCAACTCCAAGCTCCATAGTTGCAAGTCCCATAGGAATTCCAGGGCATATTCTTCGACCCGATCCAAAAGGAATCAACCCGAAATCTTGCCCTCGTACGTCGATATTACTGTTTAAAAATCTTTCAGGCACAAACTTATTCGGATTTTCCCAGTAGTCGGAATCTCTCCCAACTGCCCACACGTTAACATAAACCAAAGTTTTTGGTTGAATTTCGTAGCCATCTACAAGGCATCTTTCCACTGTTTCTCTAGGTACAAGTAGTGGAGCTACCGGGTACAATCTGAAAGTCTCTTTGATGACTGCTTTTAGATAGGGAAGTTTAGGCAGATCATCTTCATCTACTTTGCCCTTTTGTCCTATCAAATTTCTGATTTCTTCTTGCAATTTTTTCATGACATTGGGTGCTTTGATTAGTGCAGTCATCGTCCATACAATTGCTGAGGAACTAGTATCTGATCCAGCTATAAATATGTTCTACAAAAATGAGCATATATATGCGTGTGTTGTTAATAGCGATAAAATTTTAATAATTTATGACAACGTAACATTGTTCCTAAATGTTATCCTTTTCTACCCTTGAGATATATTAAACTTGTTTTCCATATTCATCTGTCTCACAACATGCTCCAATTACCCCTTTTAATGTATATATTATTTTTTGCTTGATTTAAAAAACACTATTTAGCACATCTGGAAAGGATCGGTTCAAATTTCAATTCATGCTACACTTTTGATGTTGACTATAAAATTTATAATTTTAATATGATTAATTTTATAAAAATAAAATACTAATTATCGTGGACCATCCAACTTAATTAATTGGGTAACAAAAAATTCGTGATTAGCTATCTTAGGGGAACCATGGAAGTAATTTGACATTAAAAATTATTATGAAATCGAACACTATAAATTTATGGCAAAGTTGTAGAATTGAACGAGATACGTACATAATCTTGATTGACAGGGATCTCCAAACAGTTGGTTGAATTGAAAATCAAGAATTGAGTTCCAATTGTTAAGACTAATTTTTATTTTGTAAGACTAAAATTTGAAAACCCCTTATCTTGACTAGTCAAATTAGTCAGAGTTAGTGAAATAATTAATTAAACAACAAAAACATATAGAATCTTAAAAAAAAAGATGAATAATGAAAACATACCATTAACAAGGCTTTGATGTGATCCCAGGTAAAATCAAAGGAAGAGGACATGTGGTCTTCTTTAAGCTTGATCAAAATATCGAGAATGTCATCCTCC
The DNA here is from genome assembly GCA_026008535.1 of Perilla frutescens. NCBI lineage: Eukaryota > Viridiplantae > Streptophyta > Magnoliopsida > Lamiales > Lamiaceae > Perilla > Perilla frutescens. Next base: position 19,389,343 of record BRKX01000013.1, read on the forward strand.
TCATCTATCCTTTTAACCCTGCTCTGGTCCATGTGCTCATCGATGAGCTCCTGGTAGAACAAATCCAACTTCTTGCATGTCGCATCGACTTTATCGATCAATCCAGTGAGCTTATCCACCCAACTGAGGGCAGGAAAGTAATCAGACATATAGAAACCTGCAGCAATCATCTCAACATCTTGTATAAGTTGATGGAATCGTCGCCTTTCGGATCCATGCTCATCGTATTTCTTGCCGAAAGCAATTCTACATATCAAACTGCTGCTGAGAACGATAGCTATCTCTCACTCATATTCACAACTTGCTGAGAGGAAGCAAAATTGGAAATCTTTGTAACAAAATTAGAGATTTCGTCTTCACGAACGCGTCGAAACGATTTAACTTTTTTGAGGCTGAAGAGATGAATGGATGTGATTTTTTTCATCTCCCTCCAATAATGATTATATGGTGCAAAGACTATGTCTATGTTGTCATAGGATAGTTTCTGCATCGAAAGAGATTTTGGTCTGCTGCAAAATGCTAAATCTTGAGTTTTCAACACTTCTGCCAATTTTGCAGAAGAAATTATGAGTAGAGGAGTAGAACCTAATTTCATTTGCATGATGGGGCCGTATTGTTTCGAAAGTTTCCATAAATAAATATGGAGGACGCCGGCGGTGGCTAATTGATGGAGGTTTCCGATCAATGGCAGCGGCCAAGGACCGGGGGGCATAATTGTTTTTCGAGTTTTGTGGAGAAGGTACAACAAGATTATGGGAATAACTATCAGTAGTGGTAAAAGTATCATTATTATTTCTTTCTGCTCGAGATATGAAAATCTGGACAAGGAGAGTAAGAAGAGCTAGAATGAGTAACATACTTTAATATTGTGGTTTTGTAGCAAGGAAATTGGCTAGCTAATTGGTCGTGTATCTACAAAAAATAAAAATAATAAGGGTTAATTGCCTTAAAATACATAAATTTTGGGGCCTTTCTGATTTTTTCACACGATTTAAAAAATGTAGTTTTAATAACATGAACTTAACACTTGTTTGATTTTTCACGTGATTTTTAAATTTCAATCAACTAAAGTGATGTGGTTGTTGAAGATTTTCACTTGTACATCTACGTGGACATCAAATTGCCTTAAAATACACGAATTTTTAGTCGATTTTGGCCCGACTAGAGTGCTATAATTTGAAAATCATGTGAAAAACCAAACAGGTGCAAAATTCATGTTATTAAAACTACATTTTTTAAAACGTGTGAAAATAAAAAACACTCCAAAGTTTATATATTTTAAGGCAATTAACCCAAATAATAAAATTATATTAAAGTAAAATAAACTCTTCTTGAGCATTTCAAATAATTTTAATTCGGTACAATTACAACCACACAATAAATCGAATTCCATGAACGTTACGTTTTGCACCCAAGCAAAAGCATAAAACTCCTTTTCATCTTTCAAGAAAACTAGTATACACCGTGCATCGATTATAAATATATAAATAATTTATGACAAATGTTTTGTACAAATAAAGTAATTCATTTGTATTCAAATAAACTAATAAAAACAATCAGAATAATCCGATAAACCTTTACAACATAATTGATGAACAATTATAAATGAATGTGCGTTTGTCCTTAAATCAGCGAATTAACGCATTTGGCTATCTACAAGTATAGTTGATACGTTGTCCCCTTAAAATGATAGAAAAATAACCAATTAAAAAAAAAACCTAAATAATAGGAAGGAAAAAATAATGAAATATACTCAAGGTATTGGGATGGGACGAATGCAAGCTTTGTCAAATGTCATTCCAAATTCAACCAAGGGATGTAACCTACCATGATAACACATTCACAACTTTTCAAAAATTCCAATGTGAATGTGTTACCAATAACAACAATCCGAATGAAAAATTACCTAGCGAAGTTAATTGCAATTAAAAACATATATCATTGAATGTTTGATTCAACAATTTACTTACAAAATGAGAGAAAAATGAATTACATGTTGCTGAAAATTTAGGAATAATGTTGTTTGAGTCTGCAAATAAACATTGTACAATTATAACTGAAGAAAATAAGAGTGATTTACAAAGTGAAGATAGAATAAAGTTACAAACTATATAAATATTGTAAAATTATGATCGTAGAAAATAAGAAGTAATTTTAAAAGTGAGGATAAAATAAAGTTACGACCTACATAAATTTCCCGTAATGAAATATGAGCCTTTTTGATAAATTGCCTAAAAGAACGAAAAAATGAGATATGAATTATTGTAACACCCCAGATTTTCAAATAAGATTTAGAGAATTGTTAATGGTAATTAATTAGTTAAGGAAGAAATTTAAATGAGGTTAATTAAGGTCGGATGTCAGTTACGACTTTAGAGGTCAGTTGTCATGAAAATCATCTTTTCGGGAAATGTGATCCTAATTATTTTATGGCCATTCATGGCTTCTTTAGAAAGGTTTTAACTCAAGGAAAATGCCGGTGTTTTCGGATTTTAATTCTGAAATCAATTGAGTTCCCGGTGATGAAAAACGTATTTAAGAGGTGAATGGATAGTAACTTTTGCGTGCGTTCGTGTTTTGAGAAATTTATGAAATCCTCCTCATTGATCCGAGTCTAATTCTGTCAGGCCCCTCTTATGGAAAATGACTCAAGGATTCCGTTGGCGTTCACGGATTTCTATTCTAAGATCAATCGAACGCTCAGGAGCAAAATCTTTCAGTCTGAGTGAATAGTAAAAAGTAATTCCAAAAAGGGAATCTTCGCTCGTCTTTTCTCTAATGACCCCGTCTTCTTCACGAATCAAGCTGGTTCACTAGTATTCGAGCCAACGAGTCTTTCAGTATTTTTAGATTTCGTGTCTGAGGTCATTTGGATCTCGACATCGAATAAAGCACCTTTTAACCGAACCCGGGGTAACTTTTTCAGTGTTTCCGCACTAGAGTGGCTTCTCAAGGAATCCAAACTCCCTCCTATAAATAAGGGACCACCCCCTTTACATTCCTTTGCTCATTTTCACCCATTCACTTCTAAAATCGAGAGAGTGAAAAGCTTTGAAAGCCGAGAGAGTTCTGTCGAAGTAAAAAGCATTCTTCGTGAGTGTTCCGCAAGACGACGAGCGGAGTGGCGTGGAAGGGATGCGGTGAGGGAATGTGCTAGGAGGCGCCGTTGGATCGTAGCAGGTGGCTCTGTCGCCGTTGCGACTCGACAAGACGCCGAGCTAGCCACCTTCCTACGACGCACCTAACCCCATCCATTCTAGTTTGTCTTTTAATTCCGCATTTACTTTCCGTTCTTTACGTTTTTCACTATTGCTCGTTCACCTTCCGTCTAAGTTATATTTCGATTCTTATTGAAATTCCAAGTTAATAACGTTTACGTTATATTTTTCGCTTTATTCCTGTCGTTGTTATTCTTGAGACTAGCCTCGTTTATTCCGTTTAAATTCCGTTCAAGCTATATTTAACGATTCGTCATTATTCTAAAAATTAAGGAGGGTTATCATGTTTATGCCGTTACAATGACGATTTAATTTTAAAGTTAAAGCATGGTGTTTCATGTTAATTTTAAATTATCGAGGCATGTTGTCTTTTTAAAAATTTTCGAGTGTTCTTCGTGTTCGTCGAAAGAATCGATTTTTCAACGAACACTGAAGAAACCTAGAAGTGAGGCCCAGGAACTGGGCAGAATAAAGAGAGAAAGAAAGAAGCCCCGCGGAGGGGGGGGGTGCGCTACCGCACCACACCCCCCTCGGCCCTCAAGGAGCCCGCCGGCGCCTATGTGCGCCGCGGCGCCCCCCCTTCCCGTGTTGTTTTCCGTCAATTTTCCGGCTATTTTCCGTGCCCACTTTCCGAACTTTTCGAGCTTTTCAAGTTGTGTTATTTCCAAGTTATTTTCAAGTTTAAATTTTAGAGAAGCAATCATGTTATTTCCGATTTATTTCGAGTAATCTATTCAAGTTATTTTCCGTCTAAAATTGAGAAATGAAGATGAGATGTTCTTTAAATAAAATAAATCCTTCTTAGAACCTTATAAAGTCATAAAGTCGTGCTATCCATGTTTAATTCCTAGCTAAGGGCATTTTAGTTGGGTATTATTTAATTTCATGTTAATAGCTAGAATTCTTCGAACATGGCCTCTAAGTCGACAATTCGACTTTTGTAGGAGGAAGTGAACCTCGTGGGAGTTCGAAGGAAGATCATCAGCTCGTTGCCTCTTTTTCTGCTCTGTAATCGATGTGGGTAAATCTATACTCATCTAAAGTTTGAGCTAATAAGCTCTAGAAGCATATAGGGCAAATGAGATATCTAATAAAATATTTTGCTCTGCCTGATTGATCTCTGTACAAGGAAGGAAGGAAAGGAAGATATTATGTTATAATTGAGCTCTTGAGCATGTTTAGAAATGCTAGACATGTTAAAGTATTGTTTATGCTTAGCATGAGATATTTAGAGTTGTATTTAGCTACAATTCGCACTTATTTACGTTCATCTCCTCGTATTTGAATGTTTATGTTTGTTAAAGCTCGTATAATTAAGGATTAAGGATTGCCTTGTTAGGGTAGCGTTAAATTCATTATAAGTCGAGATCATACAATATTAAAGGATTAGCCTTAGATGTTACTCTAAGATTAGTTTTGCTAGCAAGTTTAAGGAAGGAAGGAACTTACCATTTCGCTTTGCAAGATTCGTGCTCAGAACTTTTAAAGGAGTAACTGCGGGGTTAATTCCCTCGCAAACTCATTTGGATAGTTGAGGTAACCCCTCTTCTATCCTATCGCATGCCTAAGGGTGCAGTTGACGTCAGGTTTGAGCCAGGATGGGCCTAAAGAAAAGAAAAGGTTTTGCAGATATGGAGAGGGCTTTTGCGTTTTGCTCTCCATATACCGTCAGTTGATTATTGAATATCTTGAAGTTTATTAAAGTGTTTTATTAAAACCCACTGAGTACATTAGTGCTCACACCCCCTCTTTTTCAAATGTTTTCAGGTTGAGATGCTGAGGATGTTGGTAGCTGTGGATGTGGGTTGGCTGCCAAAATTGTTTTGTTATTATATAAGTTCTTTTGATATCCCACTGTGTTCTGCTACTCTAATTCACTCTTTTTAAATTCCGTTCGAGTTCGATTATAATTACCAAGACTCTATGAATATTTTCCCAGGACATGGTTATCTATATATATATATAAATGCATTATAAGTTTTATTCTTGTTTCTTGAAGTATATATATTTTCCTTTCACTTATGAATAAGGTCCGTGCTCGTTGGTATCTGAATTAGTTAGCCATTTTATTCCGCTAAAGCATGTTCCTTTCTTAATCAAGTAAAACCGAGTACCACCGCCTATCTTTCAAAGTAAAAATATATCTTTACCCCCGAAACCTTCTTTGTTAGTCTTCCGTTTTAATTGTTAATCCTTTAATAACACCCCCGTCCCCATTCATTAACCCCTATCTCGGGGCCGGGTTGTTACAGTTGGTATCAGAGCCAGGTTCGCAACTCTGCAGGCCTGTCTCTTTCTTAGATAAAGTTATGCGCTTTTGTGTGAATAAGTTCATTCAGTTCTAAGTCAAAGCAGCAACCCACAGCTCGCCATCACCCTCGTATCCTCAACCAAAAATCAAGGTATGATAGTATAGAGATCTGGATTTTGGATTTTGATTATTGGAATACAGGGAAATGAAAATATTTGAGCAAGCATACTTGTGTTATGGATAGGAGAAAAACCATGAGAATGAAATTCCAAGTAAAAGGTGTTCAGGTAAGATGATTTCTGAGAATGAAAAGTTTGTGTAAAGATTTCTCGATCCCAAAAAGGTTTACATTCATACTCAAAAATTTTGACTCAACGAAAAGGTAAACATGTATGTTAAAAGACCTTGGGCACGAAAATTTTTCTTATAAAAACGTTAACTGCTTTTGAAAGGAGCTATACATGCAAGATAAAATATAGACGTTATTAAGACCTCAGGAGAACCTTAGGTCTCACTTTTATAATCTAGACTGATTAAGTTATTCTCTTCTAGATGGTTAAGCGCGGTATGACTGCTAGGAAAAACGTGCCTCTTTTTCGCCCAGTTCAAGAAAGAGTTGAAAGGTTCAGAAGGGAAACTTGGGACGGTAGTGAGTAGTTGCTGTCCTTCAGGGCAAGGTATCTAGAAAGGTGGGCCTGGGCTAATGGTTACGGAGGAGAGCCCGGGAGTGTATCTGACTTAGAAACATGCATCCGCATGTGTGAACATGCACCACTTTCTTGGAGGCCTATAATGTATCGCATCCTGCAAAGCACTATCACCTGTGATCCCGTAACATATGTTGAAATAGGGAATCTGACGGAGTTTTCCTCAGCCTTGATAGCTCGTTGGGTGTCGGAGTATGGCCATGTTCAAGCTTTAGCCGAGCAGCAAGCAGCCGAGCAAAACCCCTCTCTAGTGGTGGAACTGGAACTGCAAAGGGCAACCCTCAACAGTCCCCCTGGATTCCAAGTGCCACGTCTCCATGATGAAGGAGCCTTAGGAGCGGGACCCTCAAATGTCCGGATCGTGAATCACACTGAGTCTCTCTTTTCTTGCACTTCTCAAATGAACCAGTGGACCTCTGCATATGCTTCTCAGAGCATGGGGCAGTGTACGTCCCATCAGTACCATGAAGGAAATGTCAACATGAGGACATTCAAGTTCAACGTGCCAGAGACAGTTGAAGATGAGGAAGAAGAGGAAGACCCGGAAGAGTGAGGCGAGGAGGAGGTATGGTCACCATGTAAGGGGGAAGGGAAGGCTCCGGCTTATAATTAAGCTATAGTAGGAGGTGTAGGATGTGTTACTGTTAGAACACCTAGTTATCTGATCCATCTGTCTGTCTGCCTGTTATCTGATGTCCGTTTAATCCACTTTAACCTAGATTCTAATATGTAATATATGCTTTAACTTTCCAGACTCTATTAGTGGCAGTGAATTTCCAAGAGACTGCCCTATTCCGATGTAACCCATAACTTATTCCATGATATCGATCCAAAAGTCCTCTTAATGAGGCAATTTTCCCCATCATGCTTGAATGTTGTTTAAATTTCCGCCTTGTTGATCTTTCTTGCATAAATTAAAGACCTTATCGAAAGGCATTCTTGCTTTGTGCGAATTCAATCGAGTGTCGCTAATATCTAGTTCTTTAGGATGCCGCCTCAAGGACGTCAAGCTGAGAACGAAGGTGAGAATGAACCCGAGCAAGTCCCAAACCCCGATCAAAGAGCCGAAAGTGTGTTTCTCAAACACAACCCTCCATCATGTAATGGTTTAGGAGATCCAATGGATGCTGAAAAATGGGTTCGCTCCTTAGAACGAATTTTCGATTTCATAGCTTGTTCAGAAGAAGAGAATTTAAGTTGCGCTCTTTTCATGCTGACGGATGATGCGGACTACTGGTGGGAGTCCGTTCGAAGGACCATAACCCCAGAGCAATGAGAGGACTATAGCTAGGAAGATTTCAAGCACGACTTATATCAGAAGTTCTGGAACCTAAAGCAAGGAAGCAAGACGGTATCAGAATACGACAGGGAGTTCAATCAATTATCAAGGCATGCTCCACATTTGGTGGACACAGACAGGAAGAAAGCACGCAAGTTCAAGAAAGGACTTTGATCCGAGATTGGCATAGCCCTCGCTGGGCAAGAAGACATGTCTTACGCTCAAACCTTAGCCAAAGCCTTAAGCATAGAAGCCGTTCTCCCTCGAGAGAAGCTTCAACCCTCTCAGTCAGCTAATGATCTAAAGGGAAAGAGAAAATGGGAAGGAGGAAGAAGAGATGACAGAGGAAAGAAACCTCACTGGCAAAGCCGAGAGTCAGGGGTACCTCGAAGTTAGCCCGACCATTACCCTAACCTGAGGCCGTGTCCAAAGTGCGGAAGGATGCACCTTGCAGCCTACCGAGCAAATCAAACTGGGTGCTACAACTGTGGTGAAGAGGGGCACTTCAAGAGGGAGTGTCCGAAATTTAAACAACAAACGATCCCAAACACCACAATAACCCTGGTACCCACAGCCGTTTCAGCAATTTCTTGGAAATTAGCCAAGGCTGCAGTAAGGAGGACCTCAGTGTCAAAGGCCGGGAATGAATCCAAGACCAAACTAAGGACGAGATCAACGGTCTAATCCAGGATAAAAGACGCCTCAGCCTGCCCGTATGTATGCCCTCACTCAGCAGCAAACTGCGAAGGCCCAGATAATCTAGCAGGTATGATTACCCTTCTCGAGACGCCAGTTTTAGCTCTCTTCGATACTGGAGCATCGCATTCGTTTATAGCTGAGTCTGTTTGTAAGAAACTGTAGATAAAACATGAGAATGCTGAGAATGTTCTTAAGATAAGTATTCCCTCTGGAAAGAGAATGATGTCTAGGAAGGTCTGCTCTAACCTAGAATTGAACATAGAAATGGAAAACTTTAAGTCAAATCTTTACGTAATAAAGATTCAGGACTTTGATATAATCCTAGGAATGGATTGGTTAGCCTCAGCTTATGCCTCCATAAGCTGCCCTGAGAGGGAAGTAGTGTTTCGACTACCCAGGAAACCCGAGGTGAAGATCTACGGATCAAGGCTAGGAACCAAAGTCCCAGTAATATCCGCCCTGAAGGCCACCAAGATGATAAGAAAGAATAGCTGCCAAGCATTTTTAGTTAACCTAATAAGGAAAGAGAAAGGAGAGCTTTCAATTGAAGATTTTTCAGTCGTAAGAGAATACCCCGACGTATTTCTAAAAGAGCTACCAGGATTGCCTCCAGATAGTCAGGTGGAGTTTGCCATCAAATTAGAACCAGGAGCCGCCCCAATTTCAAAAGCCCCCTACAGAATGGCGCCTAAGGAGTTGCAAGAACTCAAGATTCAACTGCAAGAGTTATTAGACCTAGGTTTTATCTAACCTAGTGTGTTGCCTTGGGGAGCTCCAATCTTGTTCGTAAAGAAGAAGGATGGTACATTGAGAATGTACATTGACTATAGGGAGCTCAATAAGCTAACCATCAAGAATCAATACCCTCTCCCAAGAATAGACAATCTCTTCGATCAACTTAAGGGAGCAAGTTTCTTCTCCAAGATTGACTTAAGATCTGGGTATCATCAAGTGAAGATCCGAAAGGAGAATATCCCTAAGACTGCCTTTAGAACTCGTTATGGACATTACGAGTTTGTGGTACTGCCATTTGGATTGACCAACGCCCCAGCAGTATTTATGGATTTGATGGACCGGGTATTCCACCCGTATTTGGATAGGTTTGTGTTAGTATTTATAGATGATATCCTCATCTATTCTAAGGACGAAGGGGAGCATCAAGAGCACTTAAGAATGGCGCTGGAGACGTTAAGAAGAGAAAAGCTTTACGCTAAGTTTAGTAAAGTGTGAGTTTTGGCTCAAGGAAGTGATGTTTCTAGGACATATAGTGTCAGCAAAAAGAATCAAGGTGGATCCAGCTAAGATTGAAGCAGTAAGAAACTGGAATTTTTCAAGGAACGTGAATGAGATAAAAAGTTTTCTAGGACTCGCGGGATACAATCGAAGATTTATCAAAGGATTTTCGACTATATCTAAGTTAATGACGTGACTGTTAAAGAAAGACTCCAAGTTCAAATGGACGCCTGAGTGCAAGAAAATTTTTCAAACTTTGAAGAAGATGGTAACCACAGCCCCAGTGTTGACTATTATGGAAGGGAATGAAGATTTCGTGGTTAACGCAGATGCATCGAAGAAAGGATTAGGCTGCGTGCTGATGTAGAAAGGAAAGGAGATTGCTTATGCTTCAAGACAGCTTAAGAATCACAAGCATAACTACCCTACGCATGACTTAGAGCTAGCAGCAGTCCTTCATGTGCTGAAGTTCTGGAGGCACTATCTCTACGGAGCTAAGTGTGAGATCTTCTCAGATCATAAGAGCTTGAAGTATTTCTTCAAGCAAAAGGATCTTAACATGAGGCAGAGAAGATGGCTAGAACTTGTAAAGGATTATGACTGCACGATTCACTACTACCCAGGCAAGGCAAATGTGGTAGTAGATGCCCTATGTAGGAAAGAGGAAGCAGAGCTAGGACTCATTTTAGTCCAGGAAGATCTTCGCAAGGAGTTTGAGAAATTAAGGATCGAGATACTAACACCACCCGAGACCATTCAAGCTCAAGTTGCCGCAATAGTCACTCAGCCCGACCTGATGCAAAGGATAATTGAAGCACAAAGAGGAGATGAGTTTCTTAAAAAGAAAAGACTAGAAACACGATCTGATAGCTCGCAAGATTTGGCGGAAGCCGCCGATATTGCGGTCTTATTCAAAGAAAGGCTTTGTGTGCTAAGCAAGGACGAACTAAAGGAGGAAATCATGTGCAAAGCACATGACACGCCACATACAGCACATTCCGGAAGCACCAAGATGTATCAAGATTATCTAAATCAGCACATTTTGTTGCTGTTAAAATCTGTCAGTCTGAGTGAATAGTAAAAAGTAATTCCAAAAAGGGAATCTTCACTCGTCTTTTCTCTAACGAGCCCGTCTTCTTCACGAATCAAGCTGGTTTACTAGTATTCGAGCCAACGAGTCTCCGGGTATTTTTAGATTTCGTGTCTAAGGTCATTTGGATTTCGACATCAAATAAAGCGGCTTTTAACCGAACCCGGGGTAACTTATTCAGTGTTTCCGTACTAGAGTGGCTTCTCAAGGAAGCCAAACTCCCTCCTATATAAGGGACCACCCCCTTTACATTCCTTTGCTCATTTTCACCCATTCACTTCTAAAATCTAGAGAGTGAAAAGCTTTGAAAGCCGAAAGAGTTCTGCCGAAGTAAAAGAGTGTTCTTCGTGAGTGGTCCGCAAGACGACGAGCGGAGTGGCGTGGAAGGGATGCGGTGAGGGAATGTGCTAGGAGGCGCCGTTGGGTTGTAGCAGGTGGTTCTGCCGCCGTTGCGACTCAACGAGACGCCGAGCTAGCCACCTTCCTTCGACGTACCTAACCCCGTCCATTCTTATTCGTCGGTCTCAATCTTATTTCTTTTTCCATCTTTTAATTCCGCATTTACTTTTCGTTCTTTACGTTCTTCATTATTTCTCGTTCACCTTCCGTCTAAGTTATATTTCGATTCTTATTGAAATTCCAAGTTAATAATGTTTACGTTATATTTCTCGCTTTATTCCTGTCATTGTTATTCTTGAGACTAGCCTTATTTATTCCATTTAAATTTCATTCAAGCTATATTTAACGATTCGTCATTATTCTAAAAATTAAGGAGGATTATCATGTTTATGCCGTTATAATGTCGATTTCATTTTAAAGTTAAAGCATGACGTTTCATGTTAATTTTAAATTATCGAGGCATGTTGTCATTTTTAAAATTTTCGAGTGTTTTTCGTGTACGTTGAAAAAATCGACGAACACTGCAGAAACCCAGAAGTGAGGCCCAGGAACTGGGCAAAATAGAGAGAGAAATAAAGAAGCCCTGTGGGGGGTGCGCCGCTGCGCCACACCCCGCTCGGCCCTCAAGAATCCCGCCGGCGCTAGGGGGAGAGCCCGCCGGCGGATCCCTGCGCCGTGGCGGGGGGCTGCTCGCTGGTCCCTAAGTGCCCTGCGGCGCCTCCCCTTTCCGTGTTGTTTTCCGTCAATTTTCCGACTATTTTTTGTACCCTCTTTCCGAGCTTTTCGAGCTTTTCAACTCTTTTTATTTCCAAGTTATTTTCAAGTTTAAATTTTAGAGAAGCAATCAAGTTATTTCCGATTTATTTCGAGTAATCTATTCAAGTTATTTTCTGTCTAAAAATTGAGAAATCAAGATGAGATGTTCTTTAAAAAAAATAAATCCTTCTCGGAACCTTATAAAGTCATAAAGTCATGCTATCCATGTTTAAGTCCTAGCTAAGGGTATTTTAGTTGGGTATTATTTAATTTCATGTTAATAGCTGGAAATCTTTGAAGAAGGCCGCTAAGTCAACAATTCGACTTTTGTAGGAGGAAGTGAACCTCGTGGGAGTTCGAAGGAAGATCATCAGCTCATTGCCTCTTTTTCTGCTCCGTCATCGAGGTGGGTAAATCTATACTCATCTAAAGTTTGGGCTAATAAGCTCTAGAAGCATATAGAGCAAATGAGATATCTAATAAAATATTTTGCTCTGCCTGATTGATCTTTGTACAAGGAAGGAAGGAAAGGAATATATTATGTTACAATTGTACTCTTGAGCATGTTTAGAAATGCTAGACATTTAAAGTATTGTTTATGCCTAGCATGAGATATTTAGAGTTGTATTTAGCTACAATTCGCACTTATTTATGTTCATCTCCTGGTATTTGAATGTTTATGCTTGTTAAAGCTCGTGTAATTAAGGATTAAGGATTGCCTTGTTAGGGTAGCGTTTAATTCCTTATAGGCCGAGATCATACAATATTAAAGGATTAGCCTTAGACGTTGCTCAAAGATTGGTTTTGCTAGCAAGGTTAAGAAAGGAAGGAACTTAGCATTTCGTTTAAGCAGGATTCATGCTCAGAACTTTTAAGGGAGTCACTGCTGGGTTAATTCCCTCACAAACTTGTTTGGATAGTTGAGGTAACCCCACTTCTATCCTATAGCATGCCTAAGGGTGCAGTTGACGTTACGTTTGAGCCAGGATGGGCCTAAAGAAAAGAAAAGATTTTACGGATATGGAGAGGGCTTTTGCGTTTTGCTCTACATATACCGTCAGTTGATTATTGGATATCTTGAAGTTCATTAAAGTGTTTCATTAAAACCCACTGAGTACATTAGTGCTCACGCCCCCTCTTTTTCAAATGTTTTTAGGTTGAGATGCTGAGGATGTTGGTGGTTGTGGATGGGGGTTGGCTGCCAAGTTTGTTTTGCTATTATATAAGTTCTTTTGAGATCCCACTATGTGTTCTGCTACTCTGATTCACTCTTTTTAAATTCCGTTCGAGTTCGATTATAATTACCAAGACTCTATGAATAATTTCCCAAGACATGGTTATCTATATATATATATATATAAATGCATTATAAGTTTTATTCTTGTTTCTTGAAGTATATATATTTTCCTTTCACTTATGAATAAGGTCCGTGCTCGTTGGTATCTGAATTAGTTAGCCGTTTTATTCCGCTAAAGCATGTTCCCTTCTTAATCAAGTAAAACCGAGTACCACTGCCTATCTTTCAAAGTAAAAATATATCTTTACCCACGAAACCTTCTTATTTAGTCTTCCGTTTTAATTGTTAATCCAATAATAACACCCCGTCCCTATTCATTAATCTATATCTCGGGACCGGACAGTTACAATTGGTATCAGAGCCAGGTTTGCAACTCTGCAAACCTGTCACTTTGTTAGATAAAGTTATGAGCTTTTGTGTGTATAATTTCATTCAATTCTAAGTCAAAGCAGCAACCCACAGCTCGTCATCACCCTCGTATCCTCAACCAAAAATCAAGGTATGATAGTATAGAGATTCTGGATTTTGGATTTTGAGTTTTGGAATATAGGGAAAGAAAATGATATGAGCAAGCATACCTGTTTTATTGATAGGAGAAAAACCGTGAGAATGAAATTTCAAGTAAAAGGTGATCGGGTAAGACAATTTCTGAGAATGAAAAATTTGTGAAAAGATCTCTCGATCCCAAAAAGGTTTACATTCATACTCAAAAATTTTGACTCAACGAAAAGGTAAACATGTATGTTAAAAGACCTTGGGCACGAAAATTTTTCTTATTAAAACGTCAACTGCTTTTGAAAGGAGCTATGCATGCAAGATAAAATCTAGACGTTATTAAGAACTCAGGAGAACCTTAGGTCAACCTTTTATAATCTAGACTGATTAAGTTATTCTCTTCTATATGGTTAAGCGTCGTATGATTGCTAGGAAAAGCTTGCCTCTTTTTCGCCTGATTCAAGAAAGAGTTGAAAGGTTCAGAAGGGAATTTTGGGACGGTAATGAGGAGTTGCAGTCCTTCATGGAAAGGTATTTGGAAAGGTGGGCCTGGGCTAATGATTACGGAGGAGAGCCCGGGAGTGTATTTGACTTAGAAACATGCATCCGCATGTGTGAGCACGCACCGCCTGCTTAGAGGCCTACAATGTATCGCATCTTGCAAAGCACCATCACCCGTGATCCTGTAACGTATGCTGAAATCGGGAATCTAACAGTCGAACAAAACCCCTCTCTAGTGGTGGAACTGGAACTACAAAGGCCAACCTTCAACAGTCCCCCTGGATTCCAAGTGTCGCGTCCCCATGATGAAGGAGCCTTAAGAGCAGGACTCTCAAATGTCCGGATCGTGAACCACACCGAGTCTCTCTTTTCTTGCACTCCTCAAATGAACCAGTGGACCCTTGTATACGCTTCTCAGAGTCTGGGGAAGTGTACGTCCACTACTACAAATTTGGTCATACTCTACATAATTAAGACTACGGTTCTTTAAATCTGCCGTAGTAAGACACTCAACCATTACGGTTTTTTTGACACCCGTAGAGTATGAGCGCATTTTTCAAACAACTACGGTGACATAGGTTTCTGTAGAGTATGAGCGTGGATTTTCTTTTTATAACTACGGTGAAATAAAAACCGGAGTCTATTGTCATGTGTAAATTATTAAGAATACAAACTAGATATTATTCGTAGATATTTCAACAGATCACAATGTCTATGATCTTAACACATAACTGTAGTAATAATATTTATAAATATTAAAAATAAATAAAAAATAAAATTTAAATACCATATCTACAGTTTTATTAAATTCGTAGTAATATATGTATTTAAAAAAAATAATAAAATCAAACTTACACTTATTTTAAAAAAAATTAATTAAAAATTCCTACAACATAAAGAAATTTTGTCAGAGATAGAGCGTGAATGAGTGGGAAATAGAAATTTTCATGGATTTATAAAAATTTCCACAACTTCAAAAAATTTCAACTATAGAATTCCTAATTTCCGCCGTCCATCTGCACCCGCCGTCCCCACCAACGAATCCCCCTTTGCCGGTAAAATTCCCCTCACCATGCATTCATTTCATCTGCCGCGCCTCCACCTTTCCACCTTCTTCGAGCATCGACGCTGCACCGGGACAAGTAGTAGCAGTGACGGTGAGCTTTCTCTCTCTCTCTCTCTCACTCACTTTTGCTCTCTCTATCTGACTCTCCCTCTCTCTCTGCAATAGAGAAGCCCTCAAATTCGATGACCCGGTCTCTGGCTTGAGTTTGTTCTTTCTTATGGATTGTTTTGTGTTTTATGCTTGTTTGAGAAACGTCCGCCATATGTTTGATAAAATGTTTTTACTCATTTTGTTCCGAGTTTGACAAAGTTGATTGGAAGTATCTTTTGATTCTTTTGTTTTGTGATATATTAAGATGTGTGTAGCAAGATATTACTTATATTGTGAAATTTGAATATGTATTAAGCAAGATGTTTGTGATATTTGTGATACATGGTAATATGAATGCAGAAAAATGTTTCTGATATTGTTATATTTGAAGATATATACATCAAGAACTAGCTGCTTGTTTGCCTAATGCAATGTAAAATAGGGATGCAACTTAAAGAATGATATATGCTCCTAGCATTCGGAGAAACTCAAGTAGTAATAGAAAAGCCCTATCGTCATTCATGGAAAAGCACTTGGAAGTCTTCTCTTGGCACCATGGGGTAGAAAGATTCGGTGAAACCACGTCTATTCATAGGGTATTCCTATAATTTTGTTTCTGTTCTAAGTATTCCCTATGTTGTTGTTACAAATCCATGGTTAATATTTTTATTAACATCATTTTGTTTATTGTAAGATTTTTATTATTATCATTTATTTTGCCTTAAAGCAGCGAAGGTATACTGGAAGTCTGAGGTGTCTATCATGATGTAGGTGAGAGATCTGGTAATTATCTTTTTGGTAGAGGAAGCTATGCGAAACGATTTTGCTATTTTCTTTTTGCTTTGAAACCATACATGTTTTGCAGAAATGTGCTCATAGAGAACAATTTTTTTGCCAAGTACATCATATTTGGATGATTAAGATGAGTTTGCATTTAGAAATTTATCTGGTTATTAAGTAAACAAAACATATAAAGGTCACCGTTATAGTGATGTGAATAAGAAACATCTACTGGTAATTTGATAATATGTTGATGGGGTTAGGAGAGAGGGGAAAGAAAGGATTGGGAGCGAGGGAAGAAGAATAGAAAGACGACAAGAACTATTATAAATAGCAAAATTAGTTGCACTATTCCATGTGTATCATGTGTTGTTCATGTTTTTTGGTGCTTTAATAATAGGTACATACTTAATTTTTCTTTTTTTTCTCAGGTCAAATACTGCAAATCAAATTGCCAGAATGAACTAATAATGATTGAAATTGGCATAAAGATTCACGATTGGCTTGTCTTGGATATAGGGGCATCTTTGCTCACTCTTCCATTGGCCTTGCCCTCTCCATAGCTAAGCTTGCAGGTACTACTACTACTGCTGCACACATATATTTAATTCTCTAATTAATGGTTAGTATATAGAATGTTATTAGGTGGTGAGGGGCATGTGGAGAGAAACCTAATAGGGACTCGAGTAGGAGTGGACGTAAGTGGGTCAGAAAAGGTGTGGAGAAGCTTTCATGCCATTGGAGATATAGCTTTCGCCTATGCTCATTCTACTGACCTCATTGAAATTCAGGCAAGTTTTTTTTCTTTTTCTTTTTTAACGTTATATAATTACATAACTATCTTCTATTACTATATGCCTAATATATATATATATATATGAATGATGTATATAGGTGTGTTATTTATGATTTGTAATTTTGCATGTGTGTTTGCATAATTTATGGCTGTCTACATGTTACTCTATATCATTGCGATATAATGAGTTAAAAACATTCAACACATTTGGCCCCATGATTGAATTGTGTGCCTCATTTTTTTCATTTTTTTTATAATTTATTTTTGTTTGTTAATCTTCTAGCTAGCATTGAATGTGCATTTAGTAAGTGACACGTGGTTCCCTAATGCACTAAATAATAGATGCTTGTATGTAGGAAATTTTTATAACGCGTGTCATTAGGGATAATAAAATTCTCTATCTCACTCCATAGATCATGACATATCAATATATATATGTGTGTGTGTATGTGTGTACGCGTGCGACAGAGTGTCTAGACATTCTTCTATTTATATAATCAATATTTGTAAGAACTTTGAAAATTGGAGAAAAAACAATTCACATAAAATAAAAACTGAGTATGGAAGAAATTATTTGCATATTTGTTTGATTTTATTGTCACATGTGACTTTAAATACCATAATAAATTCCCAGCATGTATTGATCTGGTATACGAATCTATTTGTTGCAACACCTCTAGTCGAGGAGGACAAGGAAATGGATGAAGGAAATTTTCTTCTTTGGAGATTAGAGAAGGGAGTTACAGAAGGCTTTGCTGAGATTCCGAAAGGGCATATTTTGTGTTGGAACAAATATAGGATGTTGGGATTTGGAATCAAAGTGAGTAGATTGCAATCATCTTTTGTATTTTTAATATTGGATATTTTAGAGTTTAGATTACATTTTTGATATTGATGATGTTGTATTGGATATTATGGATGTTGTATTTGGTATTGGATGATGTATTGGATATTGGATCTGTATTGGGATTTATTTTGAATTTTGGTAAATTTAATTTAATGTAATTTTATTTCATTTTTGTTCTCAAATATAAGGAATACAGAAAATACTACGGTGTAAAACACAATTGTAGTCTTAAGGTAACTTTTACTATGGTTTTTAGGTCCAAATCGGGTGAAATATCTACGGTCGAAGCGTAATCTGTAGTCTTAATTGCCTTATCTCTACGGTATTTTTGGTCTTACGACTACGATGTCATAACCGTAGTGTATTTGCTCTTAAGACTACGGTTAAAAACCGTAGAATAGGGGGGTACTCTATCTCTACACCACATATCTCTACAGTCACGGATCCCTTAAGATTACGCGTTTTAGCCATAGAGTATGAGTATTTTTGTGGTAGTGGTCCCATCAGTACCCCGAAGGAAATGTCAACATGAGGACATTCAAGTTCAGTGTGCCAGAGACAGTTGAAGATGAGGAAGAAGAGAAAGACCCAGAAGAGGGAGGCGAGGAGGAGGTGGGGTCACCATGCAAGGGGAAAGGGAAGGTTGCGGTTTATAATTAAGCTATAGTAGGAGGTGTAGGAGGTGTTGCTGTTAGAACATCTAGTTATCTGAACCATTTGTCTGTCTGTCTGTTATCTGATGTCCGTTTAATCCGCTTTAACCTAGATTCTAATATGTAATATATGCTTTAACTTTCCAGACTCTAACAGTGGCAGTGAAATTTCCAAGAGACTGCCCTATTCCGATGTAACCCATAACTTATTCCATGATATCGATGCCAAAAGTCCTCTTAATGAGGCAATTTTCCCCATCATTCTTGAATGTTGTTTCAATTTCCGCCTTATTGATCTTTCTTGCATAAATTAAAGACCTTATCGAAAGGCATTCTTACTTTGTGCGAGTTTAATCGAGCGTCGCTAATATCTAGTTCCTTAGGATGCCGCCTCGAAGACATCAAGCTGAGAATGAAGGTGAGAACGAACCCGAGCAAGTCTCAAACCTTGATCTAAGACCCGAAAGTGTGTTTCTCAAAAACAACCCTCCATCGTTTAATGGTTTAGGAGATCCAATGGATGCCGAGAAATGGGTTCGTTCCTTAGAATGAATTTTCAATTTCATAGCTTGTTCAGAAGAAGAGAAGTTAA
The DNA here is from genome assembly GCA_026008535.1 of Perilla frutescens. Lineage (NCBI taxonomy): Eukaryota > Viridiplantae > Streptophyta > Magnoliopsida > Lamiales > Lamiaceae > Perilla > Perilla frutescens. The sequence goes on from BRKX01000013.1 coordinate 19,408,092, forward strand.
GTTGCGCTCTTTTCTTTCTGACAGATGATGCGGACTACTGATAGGAGTCCGTTCGAAGGACCATAACCCCAAAGCAATGGGAGGACTATAGCTGGAAGGATTTCAAGCACGACTTATATAAGAAGTGCATCCCGGATTGTTATTGAGAGGCAAAATAGATGGAGTTCTGTAAACCTAAAGTAAGAAAGCAAGACGGTATCATAATGCGACAGGGATTTCAATCAATTGTCAAGGCATGCTCCACATTTGGTGGACACAGATTGGAAGAAAGCACGCAAATTCAAGAAATAACTTAGATCCGAGATTGACATAGCCCTTAAGCATAGAAGCCATTCTCCCTCGAGAGAACGTTCAACCCCCTCAGTCAGCTAATGATCCAAAGGGAAAGAGAAAGTAGGAAGGAGGAAGAAGAGATGAAAGGGGAAAGAAACCTCACTGGCAAAGCCGAGAGTCAGGGGTACCTCGAAGTCAGCCCGACCATAACCCAAACCTGAGGCCGTGTCCAAAGTGTAGAAGGACGCACCTTGGAGCCTGCCGAGCAAATCAAACTGGGTACTACAACCGTGGCGAAGAGGGACACTTCAAGAGGGAGTGTCCGAAAGGAAACAACAAACGATCCCAAACACCACAACAACCCCGGTACCCGCAACCGCTTTAGCAATTTCCTGGAAATCAGCCAAGGCTGCAGCAAGGAGGACCTCAGGGTCAAATGCTGGGAATGAATCTAAGACCAAACCAAGGACGAGATCAAAGGTCTAATCCAGGACAAAGGCCGCCTCAGCCAGCTCGTACGTATGCCCTCACTCAGCAGCAAGCTGCTAAGGCCCCAAGTAATCTAGAAGGTATGATTACCCTCCTCGAGACGCCAGTTTTAGCTCTCTTCGATACTGGAGCATCGCATTTGTTTATAGCTAAGTCTATTTGTGAGAAACTGAACATAAAACCTGAGAATCCTGAGAATGTTCTTGAGATAAGTATTCCCTCTGGAAAGAGAATGATGTCTAGGAAGGTCTACTCTAACCTAGAATTGAACATAGAAGGGGAAAACTTTAAATCAAATCTTTATGTAATAAAGATTCAGGACTTCGATAAAATCCTAGGACTGGATTGGTTAGCCTCAGCTTATGCCTCCATAAGCTGTCCTGAGAGGGAAGTAATGTTTCGACCACCCGGGAAATCGGAGGTGAAGATATACGGATCAAGGCTAGGAATCAATGTCCCAGTGATATCCGCCCTGAAGGCCACCAAGATGATGAGGAAGAATAGCTGCCAAGCATTTTTAGTTAATCTAATAAGAAAAGAGGAAGGAGAGCTTCCAATTGAAGACGTTCCAGTCGTAAGGTAATAACCCGACATATTTCCAAAAGAGCTACCAGGATTGCCTCTAGATTGACAGGTGGAGTTCACCATCAAGTTTGATCCAGGAGCCACCCCAGTTTCAAAAGCCCCTATAGAATGGCGCCTAAGGAGTTGGAAGAACTCAAGGTTCAACTGCAAGAGTTATTAGACTTAGGTTTTATCCAACCTAGTCTGTGGCCTTGGAGAGCTCCAATCTTGTTCGTAAAGAAGAAAGATGGTACATTGAGAATGTGCATCGACTATAGGGAGCTCAATAAGATGACCATCAAGAATCGATACCATCTCCCAACAATAGACGATCTCTTTGATCAACTTAAGGGAGTAAGTGTCTTCTCCAAGATCGGCTTAAGATATGGGTATCATCAAGTGATGATCCGAAAGGAGGATATCCCTAAGACTGCCTTTAGAACTCATTATGGACATTTAGAGTTTGTGGTAATGCCATTTGGATTGGCCAACGCCCCAGTAGTGTTTATGGATTTAATGAACCGGGTATTCCACCCGTATTTGGATAGGTTTGTGTTAGTATTTATAGATGACATCCTCATCTATTCCCAGGATGAAGGGGAGCATCAAGAGCATCTAAGAATGGCGCTAGAGACGTTAAGAAGAGAAAATCTTTACGCTAAGTTTAGTAAGTGTGAGTTTTGGCTAAAGGATGTGATGTTTCTACGACATATAGTGTCGGCAAAAGGAATCAAGGTGGATCCAGCTAAGATTGAAGCAGTAAGCAACTCGAATTCTCCAAGGAACGTTAACGAGATAAGAAGTTTTCTAGGACTCGCGGGATACTATCGAAGATTTATCGAAGGATTTTCGACTATATCTAAGCCAATGACGCGAGTGTTAAAAAAAGACTCCAAGTTCAAATGGATGCCTGAGTGCGAGGAAAGTTTTCAAACTTTGAAGAAGATCCTAACCACAGCCCCAGTGTTGACTATTCCGGAAGAGAATGAAGATTTCGTGGTTTACGCAGATGCATCGAAGAAAGGATTAGGCTGCATGCTGATGCAGAAAGGAAAGGTGATTGCTTATGATTCGAGATTGCTTAAGAATCACGATGAGAACTACCCTACACATGACTTAGAGCTAGCGCAGTCGTTCATGTGCTGAAGATCTGGAGGCACTATCTCTACAGAGCTAAGTGTGAGATCTTCTCAGATTACAAGAGCTTGAAGTATTTCTTCGAGCAAAAGGATCTTAACATGAGGCAGAGAACATGGCTAGAACTTGTAAATGATTATGACTGCACGATTCACTACCACCTAGGCAAGGCAAATGTGGTAGCAGATGCCCTAAGTAGGAAAGACGAAACGGAGCTAGGACTCATTTTAGTCCAGGAAGATCTTCGCAAGGAGTTCGAGAAATTAAGGATCGAGATACTAACACCACCCGAGACCATTCAAGCTCAAGTTTCCGCAATAGTCACTTAGCCCGACCTAAGGTAAAGGATAATTGAAGCATAAAGAGGAGATGAGTTTCTTAAAAAGAAAAGACTAGAAACACGATCTGATAGCTCGCAAGATTTGACGAAAGCCGCCGATATTGCGCTCTTATTCAAAGGAAGGCTTTCTGTGCCAAGCAAGGACGAACTAAAGGAGGAAATCATGTGCGAAGCACATGACACACCATATACAGCACATTCCGGAAGTACCAAGATGTATCAAGACCTCAAGAGGAACTTCTGGTGGAATAACATGAAGAGAGAAATAGTAGCCTTCGTGGCAAGGTGTCTAAACTGTCAGCAAGTAAAAGCTTTGCATCAAAAACCTTCTGGTTTGCTCCGACCCTTAGAAATTCCTGAATGGAAATGGGATCATATCAATATGGACTTTGTCGTAGGTTTGCCAAAGTCTAAGCGGGGGAATACCGCTATCTGGGTAATCATTGATCGATTATCTAAATCAGCACATTTTGTTGTTGTTAAAATAATGGATGTGCTAGATCAATTAGCCCAGCTGTATGTTAAGGAAGTTGTGTGTTTGCACGGAGTGCCGGTCTCGATTACACCGGATCGTAATACGAGATTTACATCAAGATTCTGGAGGAGCCTACAAGAAGCAATGGGATCAAAGCTGAATTTCAGCACAACATTTCATCCTCAAACGGATGGCCAGTCCGAAAGGACAATCCAAATTCTAGAAGACATGCTTAGAGGATTAGTCATCGATCAAGGAGGCAGTTGGGAGGAATTACTACCTTTGGTAGAGTTTGCGTATAACAACAGCTACCAGTCATCGATCGGTATGGCCCCTTATGAAGCCCTGTATGGAAGGAAGTTTAGATTGCCCTTGTATTGGGATGAAGTTGGAGAGAGAAGGATACTTGGGCCTGAAATGGTCCAGGAAGCTGTCCCGAAGATCGAGCTTATTCGTCAACGAATCAAGGAGGCTCAAGATAGACAGAAGGCTTATGCGGACGAGAGAAGAACGGAGCTCAGTTTCAACATTGGAGATAAACTATTCTTGAAGGTGTCTCCATGAAGAGGAGTAGTTGGTTTTGGTAAACGAAGCAAGTTAAGACCCAGATTTATTGGACCTTTCGAAATTCTAGAGAAGGTTAATGAAATAGCCTACAGGTTGGCTTTACCACCCAACCTGAGTGACGTTCATGACATCTTTCATGTCTTCATATTGAGAAAGTACGTGTTTGATCCAAAGCACGTGATTAGCAAGGAAGAGATAGTCCTGAATGAGGACTTAACCCATGAAGAAAAGCCTCAGGCCATTATGGATCGAAAGATCCAGAAGTTGAGGAACAAGGAGATCAATCTTGTGAAAGTAATCTGGAACCAACATGGTTCAGAGGAGGCAAACTGGGAGCTTGAATCTGAGCTGCTCAAGAAGTACCCTGATATCGCTTATCATGGTTAGTAAATTTCGGAATGAAATTTCTTTAAGGGAAGTAGGATGTAACACCCCATATTTTCAAATAAGATTTAGAGGATTGTTAATAGTAATTAATTAGTTAAGGAAGAAATTTAAATGAGGTTAATTAAGGTCGGATCTCAGTCAAGACTTTAGAGGTCAGTTTTCATGAAAATCGTCTTTTTAGGAAATGTGATCCTAATTCTTTTATGGCCATTCGTGGTTTTTTTAGAAAGGTTTTAACTCAAGAAAAATGCCAGTGTTTTCGGATTTTAATTCTGAAATCAATTGAGTTCCCGGTGATGAAAAACGTATTTAAGAGGTGAATGAATAGTAACTTTTGCATGCGTTCGTGTTTTGAGAAATTTACGAAATCCTCCTCATGATCCGTCTCTAGTTCTGTCAGAGCCTTCTTATGGGATATGACTCAAGGATTCCGTTAGCATTTACGGATTTCCATTCTGAGATTAATCGAACGCTCGGGAGCAACATCTGTTAGTCTGAGTGAATAGTAAAAAGTAATTCCAAAACGGGAATCTTCGTTCGTCTTTTCTCTGACGACCCCGTCTTCTTCACGAATCAAGTTAGTTCACTAGTATTCGAGTCAATGAGTCTCCCGGTTTTTTTAGATTTCGTGTCTGAGGTCATTTGGATCTCGACATCGAATAAAGCAGCTTTTAACCAAACCCGGGGTAACTTTTTCAGTGTTTCCGCACTGGAGTGGCTTCTCAAGAAAGCCAAACTCCCTCCTATAAATAAGGGACAACCCCCTTGACATTCCTTTGCTCATTTTCACCCATTCACTTCTACAATCGAGAGAGTGAAAAGCTTTGAAAGCCGAAAGAGTTCTACGGAAGTAAAAAGCGTTCTTCGTGAGTGTTCCGCAAGACAACGAGTGGAGTGGCGTGGAAGGGATACGGTGAGGGAATGTGCTAGGAGGAGCCGTTAGGTCGTAGCAGGCAGCTCTGCGGCCGTTGCGACTCGACGAGACGCCGAGCTAGCCACCTTCCTTCGACGCACCTAACCCCGTCCATTCTTGTTCGTCGGTCTCAATTGCATTCTCGTTCACCTTCCGTCTAAGTTATATTTCGATTCTTATTGAAATTCCAAGTTAATAACATTTACGTTATATTTCTCGCTTTATTCTTGTCGTTGTTATTCTTGAGACTAGCCTCATTTATTCCGTTTAAATTCCGTTCAAGCTATATTTAACGATTCGTCATTATTCTAAAAATTAAGGAGGATTATGATGTTTATGCCGTTATAATGCTGATTTCCTTTTAAAGTTAAAGCATGACGTTTCGTGTTAATTTTAAATTATCGAGGCATGTTGTCTTTTTTAAAATTTTCGACTGTTCTTCGTGTTCGTCGAAAGAATCGAGGAACACTGAAGAAATGCAGAAGTGAGGCCCCAGAATTGGGCGGAATAGAGAGAGAAAGAAAGAAGCCCCGCGGGGGGGGGGGGGGGGGGGTGCGCCGCCGCGCCACACCCCCCACGGCCCTCAAGGAGCCCGCCGGCGCATCCCTGCGCCGCGGCGGGAGCTGTCCGCTGGCGCATATATGCGCCGCGGTGCCCCCCTTCCCGTGTTGTTTTCCGCTGATTTTCCAGCTATTTTTCGTACCCTCTTTCTGAGATTTTTTAGCTTTTCAAGTCGTGTTATTTCCAAGTTATTTTCAAGTTTAAATTTAAGAGAAGCAATCAAGTTATTTCAAATTTATTTCGAGTAATCTATTCAAGTTATTTTCTGTCTAAAAATTGAGAAATCAAGACGAGATGTTCTTTTAAATAAAATAAATCCTTCTCGGAACCTTATAAAGTCATAAAGTCGTGCTATCCATGTTTAAGTCCTAACTAAGGGTATTTTAGTTGGGTATTATTTAATTTCATGTTAATAGCTAGAAATATTCGAAGAAGGCCGCTAAGTCGACAATTTGACTTTTGTAGGAGGAAGTGAACCTCGTGGGAGTTCGAAGGAAGATCATCAGCTCATTGCCTCTTTTTCTGCTCCGTAATCGAGGTGGGTAAATCTATACTCATCTAAAGTTTGAGCTAATAAGCTCTAGAAGCATATAGGGTAAATGAGATATCCAATAAAATATTTTGCTCTTCCTGTTTGATCTCTATACAAGGAATGAAGGAAAGGAAGACATTATGTTATAATTGAGCTCTTGAGCATGCTTAAAAATGCTAGACATGTTAAAGTATTGTTTATGCTTAGCATGAGAGATTTAGAGTTGTATTTAGCTACAATTCGACCTTATTTACGTTCATCTCCTGGTAGTTAAATGTTTATTGTTGTTAAAGCTCGTATAATTAAGGATTAAGGATTGCCTTGTTAGGGTAGCGTTAAATCCCTTATAGGCCAAGATCATACAATATTAAAGGATTAGCCTTAGACGTTGCTCTAAGATTGGTTTTGCTAGCAAGGTTAAGGAAGGAAGGAACTTAGCATTTAGCTTAAGCAGGATTTGTGCTCAGAACTTTTAAGGGAGTCACTGCTGGGTTAATTTCCTCACAAACTCGTTTGGATAGTTGAGGTAACCCCTATTCTATCCTATGACATGCCTAAGGGTGCAGTTGACGTCAGGTTTGAGCTAGGATGGGCCCAAAGAAAAGAAAAGATTTTGCAGATATGGAGAGGACTTTTGCGTTTTGCTCTCCATATACCGTCAGTTGATTATTGGATATCTTGAAGTTTATTAAAGTGTTTCATTAAAACCCACTGAGTACATTAGTGCTCACGCCCCCTCTTTTTCAAATGTTTTCAGGTTGAGATGCTAAGGATGTTGGTGGCTGTGAATGGGGGTTGGCTACCAAGATTGTTTTGCTATTATATAAGTTATTTTGAGATGCCACTATATGTTCTGCTACTCTGATTGACTCTTTTTAAATTCCGTTCGAGTTCGATTATAATTATCAAGACACTATGAATATTTCCCAAGACATGGTTATCTATACATATATAAAGATGCATTATAAGTTTTATTCCTATTTCTCGAAGTATATTTTCCTTTCGCTTATGAATAAGGTCTGTGCTAGTTGGTATCTGAATTAGTTAGCCTTTTTATTCCGCTAAAGCATGTTCCCTTCTTAATCAAGTAAAACCGAGTACCACCGCCTATCTTTCAAAGTAAAAATATATCTTTACCCCCGAAACCTTATTTGTTAGTCTTCCGTTTTAATTGTTAATCCCTTAATAACATTTCGTCCACATCCATTAATCCTTATCTCGGGACCGGACTATTACAATTATAAAACAAACAAATTAAATGAAAAAATGGGTAAGGTATGATTATTTCCTATACGACGGGCATATGAGCGTCCCATATTTTCAACTGAGATTGTTCAATACACTGAGTACTGCCAGCTAGCTTCAGTAATAACTAGAAGTTAGTTTGTGAATATACAAGATATTTTGTTATGCTACCTGATGTGAAGGTTCATAGATCAACAATGTTCATTGCTACATTCATGAACATTTGTATGAACATCCTTTGTCTAGATTATTCTTTCAAGATCATTGAAGTTGTTCAAAGTTGCCAACAAAGAAGAGATTCAAGATCGTTCTAGACGATGACTTATTCAGCTTAAAGAGCATGGTATTTGAAGATAAGATAGAAGTCTAAAGATGGAAGAATTATAACAAGGCCTGTCCTCAGTTTTGAAGCTATATAAGAAAATTTATGTATTAGATTTCTGATAAAATTGGGACTTTTGATTTCCTTGTTAAGGCTAAATTCTTGTCTTATAAATAGTCTGAGATGAAAACTTGTTAAACACGACCGAATGCATTGAAAATATTCAATCCACATAAGTTTCAATTGTCATTGTTAGACTAGAGATTAGTGTTCTAGTCACAGTGTTGTAAAATAATTTTCATACACTATCAAAAGGAGTCTCGGGAAAGATTTACTATGGAAACTAGAACGGTAGAAAAATCTAGGCTAAGAAAGCCGTTTACAGTTCAGTCCAGTGAAAGAGGGTGTTCGGGTAAAACGGGTATTGAGTGACGGAAGGTCAGCTTCATGTAAGATCCCTAGTAAATGATACATCAGAGTAGTGGATTATATCTTAGGACCCGACAAGTTCCCGTGACGTAGATCAGTTGATCAAACAGGGTTACCAATTTCTTGTGTGGTTTACTTTCTACTGTTCAATTCAAATTTCACTACAACGTTTAAGCACATTATAGTGAATTTTATCAAACAACATTTAATAATATCTTTAAGAACGTTTGCAAAACAGATACCTAACACCACGTGTAGTTTCAGAGTTGATAAACTTCAGTTGATGAGCTTAGTTGACGAACTTCAATTGTTGAGTTCATTTGATGAACATCATTTATGAGCTCCGTTGACGAACTTCAGTTGTTGAGTTCATTTGATGAACTTCAGTTGGTGAGCTCAGTTGACTTCAGTTGTTGAGTTCTTTTGACGAACTTCAGTTGGTAAATTCAGTTTCTGAACTTCAATTGTTGAGTTCATTTGAATTTGAAAAATAACAATTCGTGCAAGGTGTGTTTCACATGTACTGCTAACAAGTGTTCTACGGTATTTTGGGAACAGACACAAGAATAGTAAATAAAAAGCAGTAAATTACGCACGAGATTGGTAACTCAGTTCGGTTAATCAACCTACTCTAGGGGGACTTCGCCCAAACTTGAAGATTCGTTTGCTACTCCTTTATGAAGTGTATTTAGGATTTTACACATACATGACTCCCTCCTTATGTCACCCTTTCTTCTTCATAAACTCTTTTGCTAAACTAAAGCTGTGAGATCCCCTCACAACCGTGACACTAGACTCCCTCTAGCTACCTACGACTTCTACTTACAATCTCTCCTGAGAGTGTACAAAATGGATTAAAACAACCCCTCACGTGTTTCACTCAAAACACTAAAAAGTTAGACTATCACGTTGAATTGTCTATGGAACAACTACTAGCCAATACATGGATCATAAATGAAAATGACTCTCAAATAATATGCTAAGAGAATTTACTAAAGTCCACATCGATTGCTGCAATTAATAGGTCTTCACATATCTTTACGTCAATGTTACAGTTGGTCTTCAATCTAAGAATAAATTGGTAAGTGAATAATAGTTTGTGATCTTTCCAAACGTGTGTAGATGCTTTCCATGTTTAGTAGGGTTATTTTCAGCACGGTATCTACACCACAAGGCAGTCAAACGATCATATCTTCACCTCCCAAACTAGATCGGCTCAAGATCTTTCCAACATGGAAACTGCCATAATTAAATTATTCCTGAGTAAGTCAGGAAGATAAAAGCGAACAGTTCTCCAACTGTTCTTCAAAACTTGCACAACGGAACTTTTGTCTTTAGGCACATACACAAGAACACTTTGTCTTCTATATCTTGCCAAAACAATCTCAAAGCAATCTTTAGTACATAATGATGGCACTAACAATCTCCCCCTTTGACGTTTATGGAAGATAGTAACTCTTAATCTGCACATCACATAAATAAACTCCGCAGATAAAAAAATATCAAAAAGTGATATTTATAAAAACTGTCAGGCACAGTTTTCACAAACTTTCCCTTAATTTGAGCTGGGGAGTTTCACCAACATCCACGATCATTGTTTACGCAGGCAAGACTGCATTGTCAGATTGATCAAAAATATACATACCAACAAAACTAAAATGGGGCAAACAAGTATCCCCAGCAGAATATTGCTCAAAAATATAAAACTAAAATGTTTTTGTAAAGAGCACACTCGCTCTTCCTTCATCATCAATCCTCCCCCAGCTTCTATCTCTATATTCTCTCCCCCTTAATGTCGGCCATAAATGGCAAAGAGTCAGAGCACGGAGGCATCGGTCTCAGCTGGAACAGATCCAGGGACAGGGGATGTAGACGGCTGGGCAGCATCACCAATAGTAGCAGCTTGATCAGCATCAAAATGGCCTCCAACAGCGGAAGATCCTGGATCATCAAAAGGAGAGGAAAAGCCAAGGTCACGAGCTCGGAGATCCATCAACAAGGACTCCAACTCTTATCTTCTAGAGTGGAAAGTCCTGGTGGCTTTATCTAGAAAAGTCACCCCTCGCTCCAGTGATTGAATGTGCATGTCAAAAAACACAACATTGATAGAAGGATTATGAGCAAATCTGCATGGAACAGACAGAGGCTCAGTTGCAGGATCTTTAGCAGCATCGCCAGTTGGAATGTCACAAGCATGTTGTGTGGAGAAGAGCTTGTGACTGATCACCAACGGGGGTTCTTCCGGCTCATAGACATCCTCAGCTGTCATAACATCGTGATGAGCCATGATGATAGAGAAGATCAATCCAGGATATCCCAATGGCTGCTGTATTCGGGTAGACTTAGCATGGGTGACCACGTGATCAAATATGATCTGGCCTAAGTTGAACACCTCATGTGTTCCAACTTTAAAAATCAACACAACCAATGTCTTTCCCAAAGAAGATCTGTGCTTACTTGGGAGCTAATTTTCGACAGCTATTTTGTGAAGGATGAAGTACTGCACACTAAGGTCAGACGCCATCAAAGACCTCCCCTTCAGCCACACCAGATGGCTTCCTTCTGTCAACTCCATAACAACTTCATCCAAGTCAGGAACAGACTCAGGTGCAACAAAATGTGCATGCCCCAAATATGAGTTGATAACAGCAGAGGATAAATCAACCCAATTATCACGCACAAATATAGAAAAGCATGATCTGAAGTGACTTCCCTAATGGACTTATGCAGGTTGGCATAGAAGTCATGTACCATATTAAGAAAAAAAGCAGGAGTAGTATAAGTAGAATTATCAAGACACGAATCATTCAACAACTGGACAACTCCAGTTCCCTCAATATCAGAAACAACCAATTTACGCTCAGACACAAGCGAGCGACCAACCACCATTTTGTAAAGAGATTAATGAAACGCATATAGAAATATGTTGGAATCAAAAGAATCTGATTCGGGATCTGAACTGTCAGAGACATCATCTGGAACAGCAGGGGATTCTGGTATTCTTCATCAATGGACTTCGAGGCCCCGAGACCAGTCCCAACAAACGTTCTAACTCACTTTGAGTAATCCTTCGTGCAGAGACAGCGACAGAGGCGCCTTTAGAAGAAGATTTCTTAGCAGGGGCCTTTTTAGAAGAACCCTTCTATGCAAGAGCTTTCTTGGTAGAACTTTTTGGAGTAGGGGATTTCTTGGAAGCCTTGGAAGATTGAACCTTCTTCTGAGCCAGTTTCTCCAAAACTCGCAACTTGAGATGAGCAATAGGTGTCTCATCATCAGAGTTGGTGTCGGCAGCAGGGGATTTTTTAGGTTCATCTCTAAGTTGTAGTTTGCGTTTTACACCGCGAGAGCGAGAAGAGGGCTCTCCTTGACCTTGTGAGGCAGGATCAGACTCCGAGACAGGTGAAGAGGTCTCATCATCAACCACCTCTATATCAACAGCTTCATCACCCTTTGCCTTTTCAGACTGGGCAACAGGGTCAACAACAGCAGTAGGAGAAACATCTCCCAGAGGAACTTGAATTGTGACTATTAGCGAGTCACGAATAGCAGCAGGAACAAACGACAGTGGAGTAGCGTCGAACATAAACTTCATGGTGTCAATAGACGTGACAAATTCGTTAATAGAAGATGAATCAACGGCCATGGCAGTGGCAATTAATATTTGCCTCCAAAATCGTGGATGAAATTCTTGAAATTTTTTGTGTTGGAAGGAAAATTGATAGTAAAATGATATGTCACGACGTGACTAAAAATGATACGTCACTTCCTCTGGGACCGAAAGTGATAGTATCGGGGAAAAATGGAGAACCCGATGTCTATGGGACCAAAATTGAAATTATCTCGATTTGAATTAATTAATTAATTAATTGTTCATTTTCTCTTCTTCTTTGTGTATCCTTGTTTGTGTTGTCTTGTGTGATTGTCTGGCAAACACATGCACTAATATATTATCACTGGAGAGAGGTTAGTATATTGACAGATTATGATTGTATAACACGAGTCTATTATATCAAGAGATCTCTAGATTTCGCGATGAGAATAAATCTAAAGTTCCATTAAGAGTTAGATAATAATTCTTGATCGAGAGATAAGAATTAGAGTCTAATCTACTTTTATATCTTATTAGATTCTAATCTACTTTTATATCTTACTCAAGAGAGATGTTGTAATTATTTGTTATTCTCCTACAGGGATTGAAATTAAATTGGTTTAATATAATAATTAGAATTGTATAATCCATAGATTGATAACACCTTAGGATCATACTTTTATTTGAGTTTTTGAGTTTATTCATTTATTATTTTAATTAGTTTTAATTATTAAAATACAAACCTCAATTTCGGTTGTCTAGATAAAGTAAGACAATAAAACTGAGTAATTAGATATGTTACAGTTTGTAATCTCTATGGATACGATCTGGCTCACCACAATTTACTCTAATTTATCTCATACACTTGCGAGTCGTATTTTAGGTGAAATAAAATAGCGAACAAATTTTTGGATCAAATCTTAACTCAGATGCATTTTTCAGTAAAAAAATTACCTTACATGTTCTTATGCTCAGGACAAATCAGTCACATATATGGCACAACATCTTTACTCTAATTTTCAGCACCTTTTTAAATATGACTTTCGGCCAGAAATTGCATTCGATGTTAAATTTAATTGATTTTTATGGTTTAAGTATTTTATTGGAATAGGTGTTAGTTTGTGATACATTTTAGAAACAGATAAAGTTCAGATTATAAATGATACTTTACCTTACATATTGCATGTATTGACAACAGTAAAACGACATGAAAATGTAGATTGGTAGAACTCTATATATTATATCAAAATCCCAACTATATTCATACTTTAATCAAAGAAGAATCTAATTACTTAAACACCATACTTCTTAGGCACTAAAAAAAGAGGGTTTTTCTTATGCATTGTGATTCCTGGTAAAGTATCCGTATCAATATCTTGTGCATTAATTCCTCTAGGCATTTCCCAATCAAAACTGTAAAGCAAATTTGCAACTGTAAGCTCAACAGTTGCAAGACCCATAAACAGTCCGGGGCAAACTCTTCGACCCGACCCGAAGGGGATCACCCGAAAATCTTGTCCTTTTATGTCAACATTGTCCTCAAAGAACCTTTCAGGGATGAACTCATCCGGATCTTTCCAGTTGTCGGGATCTCTTGCAATTGCCCAGGCGTTAACATAAACCACTGTTTTAGGTTCGATTTCATAGCCGTCTAGATTGCATCTTTTTATGGTTTCTCTTGGTACAAGCATTGGAATCGGAGGGTATAATCTTAGAGTCTCGTTTACAACCGCTGTTAGATACGGAAGTTTCACTAAATCTTCTTCCTTAACTTTGCCATTTTTGCCTATGATGTCTCTAATTTCTGCCTGCACCTTGGTCATGGCTTCGGGTGCTTTAATGAGGGCTGTCATGATCCAAACTATTAAGGCCGCGCTGGTATCAGTTCCACCAAGAAATACATTCTATCAAATAGAAGTATTGTGTTAATGTGAGTTTTTCAGAAATAATTAATGTGTAATGATTACGTAATACTTTATGGAAAAATGGGTTGTGATAGAGCAATAAGTGTTAATCACGACATCTCATTTGTGTCAAACTTTCCAATTATGATACATATCAATATTATCGATCCAAAACAGGGAGTATAGAACCTTTAGTCCCAACTTTGTGTGTCAACCGTGTGTCAATATTAAAATTATATATAGTCAATTTTTTTTTTTGTAAAATTATTTATTGCTAAAAATAAAAAATATTATATTATAAATAATCATAATTAATATTTATTGCTGAAAATTAAAATTTTAAAAAATTATATACCTTAAGTTTGGAATAATCAACCCTAAAAATCAATTATATTAACTAAAAATGAAAATTAAATATAAAAAAAATTATAACCATAAATGGGAGGAATAAATTAAACCCTAAATAAAATTGTAAAATTATACTAAACTAAAAGAAATTAAAATTGAAGAAAAAATGAAAGAAAATGTAATAATTTTGAGGTTTGGTACACGGTTAATTGACACATACAAGTTGGGACTAAATGATCTCAAGTGCAAAACAAGTGAAGTCGATCTCAAAAAATTTGTTCATTCGCAATTAATATTATGGTAAATAAACTTTAATATCCTATATATAGTACTTCCATTTCATATCTACTGTTGAAAATGATTTTTTTAATAACCGAAGTATTGACAAACTATTAAAAATTAAGTCAGAACTATTTTCCCGACACTTGAAAAACAACATTTTGAATAATATGGGATATAATTAAAATGCCATTTTGAATAATATCAGATAAAATTACTATTTCAACAATATTATAGAATGTTAAAGTCTATTTAACATAGATAGGAAAAAAATGGATATATTAGGAAATCCTGGCAAAAAAATAAAATACAATAGTGGCTTGACCAAATAATATTATCATTTATAAATAATATTATAAAATATATTTACTTTTTATTAAACGTTAATTTATCTTTTTGAATAGTAAAAAATGGTCAAAAGACCTCCCTAATTTTTTTCTTGGTAAGTGTAATCTTTTTAATATATATAAAGTTAAAACAACTGAGCAAATTAATCTTTTAGACAATTTATTAAAAAAAATGTTATTTTATTCAATTTTATAAGGAAAACACTGGGGAATTATATCCATCTTTTTCCATAGAAAATTATTCAACAATGACATAATTGAACAATGAAAAGAAAATATACCTTCAACAGAGCTTTAACGTGATCCCAGTTGAAATCGATAGAACTTGAGTTCTCCTCTTTGATCTGTATCAATACATCAAGAATATCTCCCTTCCCCTCCATCAATCTTCTGCCTCTATCGTGGTCGAGATGTTCTACGATGAGCTCCCGGTAGAACGAATCGAGGTTCTGGAAAGTTCTATCGAGACGATCCATTAATCCGGTGAGTTTATCCACCCAACTAAACCAAGGAAAGTAATCCGACACATAAAAAGCAGTCATTAGGGCTTGAGATTCATGCAAAAGCTCATCAAACTTTCCCATTCTCGATATTCCAAAACCTTTACCGAAAGCAATTCTACACACCAATGTGCTAACATGAGCCATTGCTAACTCACTCACATTCACAGCCTGTTGAGAGGAGGCCAGCTCAGAAATCTTCCCAATCAAACGGGCGATTTCATCTTCGCGAATGGGAGCGAAGGTTTGAATCTTTCTCAGACTGAGGAGATGAACGGCCATGATTTTCCTCACCTCCCTCCAGTGATCGCCGTACGGTGCCAGGGCTATGTCCGAAGCGTCGTAGGCGAACTTCTGCGGGCCGATGAAGTTCGGCCTGCTGCAGAAGGCCAAGTCTTGCGTTTTGAGCACTTGTTTTGCTAGTTTTGAGGAGGTGATTACGAGTAGAGGTATAGGCCCCAATTTCATGTGGATTAAGGGGCCATATTTCTTTGAAAGTTGGCTTAGAAAAACATGTCGTGGTTTGGTGGTTGTAAGAAATTGGTGGAGGTTTCCGATCAAAGGGAGAGGCGGAGGCCCCGGTGGAACAAGGGTTTTTGAATTTCTCTTTTTGTTAAGAAATGATATGATCAAGATTAATATTGGTAAAGCTGTAACTAGTAACATCAAAAGTGTAGTAATCATCTTTGTTTTGATCAAATTAATGTTGTATAGCTAGATTTTGTAGGACAAGATATATAGGCTTCTAATTAAATCTCCAACTAGTATGATGAGATTATATATACTACTGGAGGTTGTGAAAATTATGACGCGTGGCTTTTGTTGTTCACTTGTTTGAAAGGGAAAAATGGATTAGAAATTTGAAATTGTGCGGATGAAATCGATCAATTCGTATTGCATAAATAATTTTTTAAATTTTACAATTTGTTTTTTTATGTAGAGTTCATGCATCCGCTTTTAGGACTCTATTTAATTATATTTAATGATACCAACTCTCCCTCTTTATATATATATACAAGTATATATGCAATATAATAATTTGATTTAAAAAATAATTGAATACGAGAAGTACGAATATACGAATACTGACAGACGACGGTGGAAAGAGAACGAAGTCCAATGTTGTTATTGTTTTATTCTGTCCAATGTTTTTTTTGAATTGTCGTTTTATTTAATTTTCTAGTGTTTTTTCTAAAAGGGTTCTGCAATATTCCGGTCAAAGAATATAATGAGGCTTAAACGTTTTAATTTCCTTCTATTAAATTAATTCAAATAACACTACAAAAAAATCGCATTTTAGCGATGGATTTTTCCGTCGCTAAACATAAAAAATTCGTCGTTAAATTAAACGACGTATTCGTTAAGCCTCTCGTTATAAAATCATTTTAACTACAAATCTACGCTCCAGGAGATTCGAACACGGGCCAATAGGCTTATGCCCCCAAAGCTCTAACCAAGTAGGTTAGAAAGTATTCAAGTTAAAATATACAACTAGTATATATATATATATATATATATATATATACACACACACGAAATCTATTTTCATTGATTTTTTATTTCCAAATTAAATAATTATATAATATAAAGTCCTAAAAATTATTAAAATAAAAAATTATAAAAAAGTCATAAATTAGTAATTTAAATATAACAAAAGATATAATATATTAAAAATAATAAAAAAATAAAGAAAATAAAATAAAATAAATCTGAAACAATAAAATAAATAAAAATATTAAAAAAAATTAGATTCATAATTGAAAAATAAAAAAAATATTAAAAAATAATATAAAATATTAAAAAAATTTAAAAATAAAATAAATCTGAAAAATAAAATAAATAAAAAATCAAGATTTTAAAAAAATTAATTTCAAATTCGTAAATTAAGTATTAATTGGAAATTCAAAATTAAAAAAATTAAAAAAAATGAAAAAATAAAAAAAATTAATGATGGAATACGTCCGTTGTTAGTCCGTCGTTAAATTTAAAAAATATTAAAAAATATTAAAAATTAAAAAAAAAATTAACGATGGATTTTTCCGTCTTTAACGTAGCGACGAAAAAATCCGTCATTAGTCCGTCGTTATATTACAAAATTAAAATTAAAAATATTAAATTCAATGTTTAACGACGGATTGTTCTGTCGCTACGTTAAAGACGGAAAAATCCGTCGTTAATTTGTCATTAAAAGTCTCAATCACAATCCGTCGTGAATTTGTCGTTAATCTAATGATGGATTTTATTCCGTCGCTAAATCCGTCGTAAAATCGCGTTTTTTTTTGTCGTGTAGTTTTAGTTCACTAATTCAATTTTAGGGTATATATTTTTTTTAACAAATATTATTGCGAGCGCAATGCACAAGCCCATGTCTTAGCGTTCAGCGAGTGCACTCCGCGAAACATCAGATAAAAAAAATAATTTTAAAATTAATATATATATATATATATATATATTTAAATAAACAAAATGAAAGAAATCAAAAATTGAAAAAAAAAAGCTGAAAATAAAAGAAAAAGGGGTAGAGATCATTAATAATGAAAAAGATAAAAGAAAAGAGGGGGACTCCCTAGCTTTATATTTTGTGGGAGTTTTCTTGAGAGTAATCAATGATCAGAAATTTGAGATTAGGGGAAATTGTAATTAGACACTGTACTATTTAAACTCAAAAACTCATGCATGCTGGATGCCCTCACTAAATCAATAAGAATGAGAATAATCAAAAGAAGCCGAATAAATTATATGCAATTTTTCTAGATGAATCTTAATTAATTACTATATGTACCCTGTCACGCTAACAAGAAGGCTGCCAGAATTTTCTATTTATTAATTTAATTATTGCAAAATAAATATTAGGTGGGCAGTGCCCATTACCTAGAATGGAATTTTTCTATAGGAATCTTATCAAATGCTTGTTCGTCTTGTTGGTAAATTTATTAAAAACAAAACATAAGCTAGCGTTCCGGTGGGGATGACTTGGTGATGGAATGAAGTTATTTTAAAGGTTACGTGTTTCAATTTTCTCAATACCACAGATCTGGTGCGTGAGCTATAAAAAAAAACGTAAGCGGATTTGCAGCTTGAACACGTTATAATGAATCTGTAAATGGTAAATTCAACTTATTAATTACATGAAGCGATCTTATAGCCAGGTATGGGATAAGAAGTAAGAAAATTGAATTACATTTGACTAATTAAATTATTTTATATAATGTTATTGTTCAATGTTATCAATGTCCTAAATTTCTCCTATATGGTCAAAAATTGCTGGTCATTGTTTATCAGATCGAATAATATATTATAATTAAGTTGTGTACTATGACCGGCGGCCCATTTCTTTATGGTTGAACATTATCCTAGAGGTTTTTATTGATTTGTTATAAAATATTAGTATTTGAGGTAAATTGGTTATGTAATGTTTTTGTGTATTTACGATGGTAGTAAGGTGAGAATTGGGGGAACTTTGAGAAAATAAGAGTATGATATTTTTGGTGCAATTTTTCATGTCACTTTTATTTCAACAAATCGAGTATATTTTTATGGGCTGGTGTTCCATACACTAGATATATATGTCTTATATGAGACCGAAAAAAATATCACTGTTAATAATGAAACGTATCACGTTTATTAATTTTATTGAAAAGTACTAATAAAAAAAAATGATGACACTTTTGTAGTTATTACTATATTTTTTAGACTTAAGTTTTTTTTTAAACGTATCTATATCTCTTCTAAGATGAAAAATTATTCATTCAATATAAAACTTATATGTAATTATTCTACAGAATAATTTGCATGTATCTATAGTACTCGGTGGTTCCAAATCTGAAAAGAAAGCATTACAACAAAAAATTAATTTCAAACTCAAATAGAAAATATATTCCAAATGCTCTCGCTCTCGCTCTCCCCTTCAAACTCTAATCTCCACGTGGAGGGCCTCCAACCATTTTCTCCAACTCAAGCAGATTCAGCCATATGTGGCTCTCCAAATCACTTGATCGGGTTGTATCCATATCCAAATTGAATTCCTCTTTTCCCAATTTCTTACGAAACCCTAATTTCCTCTTCTCCCTAAAGATCCAGCCTTTGCCATCGCCATCATCCAAGTCATCCGAGATGATCCTTTGCCATCGCCATCATCCAAATCACTTGATCGGGTTGTATCCATATCCAAATTGAATTTGTTGGTGAACGTGGAACAAAAAGTTGTGAAAAGAGTTTGGTAGATTTTGTGCTATGAAAATTGCAAGCACGGCACTTGATCAGAAAAGGAAAAAAAGTAAAAGCTGTACGGAGCTACAAAAAAAAATGGAAAAAAACAAACATAGAGAAACAAAAAAATAATGGAATTAGAAGATCAACGTCCCATAGAAAAAAACTATAACTGAGAAAAAAATTCATAAAAATTCGGTGATATTGGTTTGACTGGTGCATTTGTAAAAGCAAGAAGAAAACTAACTAAGATTTAGATTTACTAAAAATTGTTTGAAGGTGGTGTCTCATGAGGGGTATTTGAGAGTACCTAACTCGTTAGTATGAATTTAGTCTATTTATATTTTCTTAACTTAAATAACGAATACAATAAAATTGATAGACCTTTCTGATTTTGTGTTCACGCATATTGCATGTAAATATCATTACAAAAAAAAAAGGTTTAATTTAATGAAAAAATTAGCCATGGATTATGGCCTACCTCTATATTGCTGAGAGATGAACATTGAATCGAGGCTTTTAATGATGGACAAATTCATTTTTAACAACCGGAAATTCCATCTCTAAATTAGAGATGAAAAGTTTTGTCCTTACATGTCTAATTTAATTTTTTTAATTAGAACTATAGAATTAGTGACGAAAATTTTGTAGCTAAAAGTAATTTCTTTTTTACTTTTAGCGACGAAATTAGTGATGGAAAATTTCTTAGATATAAATTTAATTAGAGACATAGTTTAACATTAACAATGAAAAATAATAAAATATAAAATAATTATTCTTTATTGAAAATTAAAACTTTATTAATTCTCAATAATATTAATTTTTAAAAAAGGCATATACATATAAATAAAAAAAAATCCAACTACAAATATCAATTTTATGTATATTCATTGATACATGTACAATAATCTATAGTACACAAAAGAAGACGAGCAAAATGAATGCATATAATCAGTCTTATTGTATATTTTTTAATTAGTACTTAATGACAAATTTGACAATAATTTTTCATGTCAAATTAAAAAAAAACTGTTTTTCCATCTCTTTAATTTTATGTTTTAAGCATTATTAATTATAATTTTACTATGATGTAAATAATGCACACAAATATATAATATGTGAGCAAAAATATACTTACTGACATTAAAGTTTGTAATAGATGCTTAAAATAACAATATTGTGTACTCATTGATACCAACACACACACACACACATATTAGCGGATCCAGAGAAAAATCTTGGGGGCGACGTCATTTTATTATGCATACAAAAAAATCTACGCAAATAAACAAATAAATAAATATTAGGAACAAATCATAAATTTAAACAAGATATAAATGTATAAATATTTTGTACATTAAAAATGATCTAAAAATTTACAATCTTTTTGGATTTCCTATTTAAGTACTCTCTTCATACTTGATATCGAATATAATTATCAAACTCCTTAATCGATTTCCGTAATTCTGAATAACTAATAATGTCAATTAGATTTAGTTCTACTTATAACTGAAGCTGTTTTCCAACCAATTCATTAGCAATAGGTAAACGGGAAGATGGGAAAGATGCACCTCTACTAATTTTCTAAAAAAAAAACTCTCCATAGTCTATATTAAATATGTATATATATATATATATAATATAACAAAATGATAAAACTAATGAC
Source organism: Perilla frutescens (assembly GCA_026008535.1). Taxonomy (NCBI): domain Eukaryota; kingdom Viridiplantae; phylum Streptophyta; class Magnoliopsida; order Lamiales; family Lamiaceae; genus Perilla; species Perilla frutescens. The sequence goes on from BRKX01000013.1 coordinate 19,429,168, forward strand.
ATTGAACCTTAAGTTAAATAAAATAATATTAATATTATTAAATAAACAACAATATTATAAATATAAGAAATTAAAACAAAAAAAATAATAAAAAAACTTGTGAGTCCAAACACACCAAAATAACCACGAGAGGGGGGTGTGGATGATAAAAAAATTACCTCCAGAACTTGAGGTTGAGATTGCCGTTTTTGCCGAAACCGGTGCAGTGAACAATACCTTTTTGGCCGGCGACAAGCTTGTGGCCATTTCCGTTCCTGAGGACATCCTTTTCAAATCCCATTGCTCTGATCGGTGAGGTAACTCTGTATAACAGTAGCAGACACTCTCAAATTAAGATATTTGACTGCAAATGTTATATTCACAACAATGGCAAATCCCAGCTGAAAGCTTTCAGTGCCAAAGCTGATGAGGGAATCTTTTTAAGCTATAATGCCCTCATTCTCAAGCTTACAGAGTGTTCAATAAAATGACACTGGTTGTGGAAGTAACATGTCATGTGGTATTTGATGAGCTTGCCAATGAGTACAGAAACAAAAAGGAGAACTTTACATCAGAGCAATCATTTCCTAGTGAAACCCTGCTGGACTATGTTGATCACATTGTTCCAGAGCAGTTTGAAGTGTCACTAGAAGATGGCATCAAAATTGATTCTACACCAGTTGGAGATAACCTGGTCACTGAGGACACAAGTCGTGATGAAGCCTCAAATCCCATAACTAAAACAGGGGAAGAATCAGTGAAAATAAAGAGCTAGCCGGAGCAGATACTGCAGCCGAATGAGTAGCTAAAGGATCAGCTGAAAAAGGAGCTGAAGGATCAGTTGCTGGAATAACTGATGAAGCAGCTAAAAGCGCAGAGGAAGAAATCATTCCCAAATGGCTCCGAAGCCATCCAGTCGACAAAATTATTGGGGATCCAAGAAGTAGAATCCAGACCAGAGGGTCAACGGAGCATGCACTCTTCACATGCTTCATCTCACAGATGAAACCAGCCAACATAAAAGAAGCACTTGAAGATTTAGACTGGATTATAGCAATGCAAGAAGAGCTGAACCAGTTCACAAGAAATGACATATGGTTTCTTGTTAATAGGCCGAAAACTCAAAAAGTCATTGGGACTAAATGAGTCTTTCATAACAAACTGGATGAACAAGGCGTGATCACAAGGAACAAGGCCAGACTGGTAGCCAAAGGTTACTCACAAAGTGAAGGAATCGACTTTGATGAGACATTCGCACCAGTTGCAAGATTGGAGGCCATTAGACTGTTCCTCACCTATGCAGCTCACAATGATTTCACGGTCTATCAAATGGACGTGAAAAGTGCATTCTTGTAAGGGATGCTCAAGAAGGAGTTATATGTAGAACAACCTCGAGGCTTTGAAATCGGAGACCAAGTCTACAAGCTGAAGAAAACTCTATATGGTGTGAAGTAGGCACCAAGAGCTTGGTATGAAACCCTCACAACATTTTTGCTAAAGAAGTCATTGATCATACTCTATTCAGAATAGAATGATCAACTGAGATCTTGATGGTTCAAATTTATGTGGATGACATAATATTAGGATCCAAGAGAAAAGATCTCTGCAATCGATTCGCAACAACTGATGTAAAGCGAATTCGAGGTGAGCATGATGGGAGAAATGACATTCTTCCTAGGACTCTAAGTGAAACAGCTCAAAGACAAAATCTTCATCAGCTAAGCCAAACATACCAAGGAGCTTGTCAAGAAGTTTGGAACCGACAAGGGAAAAGCTCTCAAAATTCCAATGAATACGTCAGTACAGCTGACCATCGATGAAGAAGGAGAATCAGTCAGCCAAATGCACTACAGAGGAATTATTGGATCCCTTCTCTACCTAACAGCCAGCTGACCAGACATCTCCTATTCAGTCAGACTATGTGAAAGGTTCCAAGCCAATCCGAAGAAAAGTCATCTAGAAGCAGCAAAGAGGATTATGAAGTATCTCAAGGGAACTATAAATCATGGATTATGGTACCCCAGAGATGACAGCTCGAGTCTAACCAGCTATTCAGACTCAGTTACAAGGCTCATTCATTTCCTGCACAAATTAAATCAAAATTTACCGCCTTTAGGGCCCAATAGGCCTCGTGCTCGATTTCAACGGGAAGATGGCATGCTTTTCCATACATGAGGCGGTAAGGGCTCATTCCTAGAATTGTCTTGTAAGCCGTCCGGTATGCCCAAAGACCATCCGTTAGCTTTGTAGACCAATCCTTCCTCGTCACATTCACGGTCTTCTTCAAAATGTTTTGGATTTGTTTGTTGCTCGTCTCCACTTGACCGGAAGTTTAAGGATGATAGGCGGTAGCCACTTTGTGAGTCACACCATTCTTTTTCATCAACTTCTTGAAAAGTTTGTTGGTAAAATGCGTTCCACCATCACTTATAATCGCACGAGGAAATCCAAACCTACTCAGAATATGCTCCTGCACAAACTTTATAACCACATTAGCGTCACAAGACCTAGTGGGGATTGCTACAACCCACTTTGACACATAATCAACCGCTAACAGGATATATTCGAAGCCAAATGAGTTAGGAAATGGTCCCATAAAATCAATGCCCCAAACATCAAAGATTTCAACAACAAGATTGATATTTAAAGGCATTTCATTTCTTCTCCCAATGTTGCCGAGTCTTTGACACTTATCACATGAAAGACAATAAACATGAGCAACCTTAAAAATTGAGGGCCAATACAAACTGGATTGAAAGATCTTTCAGGTCGTCTTTTGCCTACCAAAGTGGCCACCACAATGAGAAGAGTGGCAAAAGGCCAAAACATCGGTGTGTTCCTCCTTCGGGACACATCTTCAGATTACCTCGTCTTTTCCCAAGTGGAAAAGGTATGGATTGTCCCAAAAGTAGTACCTACACATTGCCAAAAATCTTTTCCTTTCTTGAAAGATAAGGTTAGGCCTCATTTTATCAGAAGCAAGATAATTAACAATGTCGACATACCAAGTAGAGGAATTAAGCTCAAGAGCATGCTCATACGGAAATGAATCACAATCAACTCCTTTTTCATGCAATAAGTCAAATTTTTCATCAACGGGGAGACGAGATAAATGGTCGCTACCACATTTTTACACCCCTTTCTATCTTTGATTTCAACATCAAATTCTTGCACAAGCAAAATCCACCTAATGAGTCTAGGTTTGGCTTGGGGCTTGGTCAACAAATGTCTTAGAGCCGCATGATCACTATGCACAATCACTTTAGAACCTAAGATGTAGGATCTAAATTTATCTAATGAAAACACAACGGCAATCAATTCTTTTTCGGTAGTGGTGTAATTTACTTGAGTACTATTCAATGTGAGGCTTTCATAGTAAATTACATGAAGAATTTTATCAATAAGTTAACCAAAAACGGTACCCACTGCGGAATTTGATGTATCACACATGATTTCAAAAGGTAAAGACCAATCAGGGGGGAACAACAACGGGTGCGGTGATCAATTTCTCCTTAAGAGTATTAAAAGCATGCAAGCATTTTTCATCAAACTCAAAAGGAACATCTTGAGCAAGTAAATGGCATAGAGGTTGGCTAATTTTGAAGAAGTCTTTTATAAACCTACGGTAAAAACCGGCATGGCCTAAAAAATTTCTAACACCTTTAACATTGATGGGTGGAGGTAATTTTTCAATCACATGTACCTTAGCCTTATCTACACTCATTCCTTCCTTAGAAACAACATGCCCAAGGACTATGCCACTAGTAATCATAAAATGACTCTTATCCCAACTAAGAGTAAGGCTACTCTCTATGCATCTTTTTAAAACAAGTTCTAACTTCTCTAAACAATCGGGAAATGAAGATCCAAAGACCGAAAAATCAGCCATGAATACCTCAATGAAGTCTCCAATCATTTCAGAGAAGATGGAAAACATACACCTTTGGAAAGTGCCCGATGCATTGCATAGTCCGAACGGTATTCTTCTACAAGCGAATGTGCCAAAGGGGCACGTGAAGGCGGTTTTAGCTTGGTCCTCGGGAGCAATTTCAACCTGAAAATAACCCGATAAACTGTCAAAAAAATAATAAAAACTATGACCGACAAGTTTATCAAGTATTTGATCAATGAAAGGAAGGGGAAAATGGTCATTTCGCATAGCGGCATTGAGCTTTCGGTAATCAATACACATTCTCCATCCGGTGGTGGTCCGAGTAGCCACATGCTCTCCTTTGTCATTCTCCACCACCGTGATTCCTCCTTTCTTGGGCACCACGTGGACCGGGCTCACCCATTCACTATCGGCTATAGGGTAGATTATTCCCTCCACAAGAAACTTGAGAATTTCCCTTTTGATGACCTCCATCAACACGGGATTGAGCCGCCTTTGTCCTTCTCTAACTGGCTTGGCCCCTTCCTCAAGAATGATGCGATGCATGCACGTAGAGGGGCTAATGTCTTTGATGTCGGAAAGGTTCCATCCAATAGCTTTCTTGTTTCTCTTGATTACGGCTACCAAGATATCTTCTTCGTCTTTCTCAAGCTCGGAAAAGAGGATTACGGGCTTCTTTTCTTCTTTATCAAGAAACACATATTTGAGATAAGATGGGAGCTCCTTGAGCTCAAGTTCGGGAAAGGGCTTTACTTCCTCTTCGGTCGAGGCAAGAACTTCCATCAAGCTTACTCCTTCTCCTAGCAAAATCTCCATCTCTTCGGCATACAATTCGTCTCTCCCACACTTGAGGTAAGCTTCTTCCATAGCACGCTCCTCGGACAAGGCTTCACTCTTCCAATGGGAGCCTATTTCCTGCAAGAAAACCTCCTCGGCCAAGGCATCAATAGTATCAATAAAAGAGCAATCTTCCTCAAATGAGGAGACGAGAATGGCTTTGTTTTCATATACGAAAAAAGACACGGTTTCTCCTAACACCGACATTTTTAAAGTTCCATTTTTGACATCAATCAAGGTGTTTGTTGTAGCCATGAAGGGTCTACCTAGGAGAAGTATGTGTTCTTTACCCATTTCTTTGACATCTCCCTCATCCAACACAACAAAATCAACCGGTATAATTAATCCACCCATCTTAACTAGAATGTCTTCAGTTATTCCTCTAGGGTATCTTATGGACCTATCTGCCAATTGCAGACACATTCAAGTTGGCTTTAAATCACCTAACTCTAATTGCTTATAAATAGAGTAAGGCATCAAGTTAATTCTGGCTCCCAAATCTAGCATACCACATGCTTCTTTACCATTTCCCAAGGCAATTTTAAGAGTAAAACTATCTAGATCACGGAGCTTGGGTGGTAGTTGATGTTATAGGATTGCACTCGCCACTTCGGACACCACAATCTTCTCATCCTCCACAAACTTTCTCTTCTTGGAAGCTAGCTCTTTGAAGAACTTGACATAGGCCGGCACATTGCGAATGACATCAAAGAGTGGAAGGTTGACATTCACCTTTGATAGGAGCTTGTAGAACTCTTGAAATTGGGTGTCTTGCTTTTCATTCCTAAACCGGCTTGGAAATGGAATTGGAGGATTGTAGGGATTGGTGGCCTTGTGGAGTTTAGGTTTCTTCACTTCTTCATTTTCCTTTTCGGGCTCTTTTTGTTGTTGTTGAGGAGCCTTCTCTTCTTTCTCAACCTCTTCGGTTGGGCTTAACTCTCCAACTTTGTTGTCAATCACCTTGACTCGTCTAAGAACGGTGATGGCTTGTGCTTGCTCCGGTTGGCTTAGCAACTTGCCCGGCTTGGTTTGCTTGGCCAACTCTCCAACGGTCCCGGCTATTTATCCCACTTGGGTTTCAATCCTCTTCACGGAAGCTTCAACGGATTCGAACCTTTGTTGGGTGGCTTGAATGAAAGATTTCAAGGTGTCTTGCAATGTCGGCCTTGGCGGTTGGTTTTGTTGGGCTGAATATTGTTGCGGCCTTGGATAAGGTGGAACTTGGCCACCTCAGCCTTGTTGAGGTGGAGGCGGTTGTTATGGTGGTTGGGGTTGTCTCCAAGAGAAATTTGGGTGATTTCTCCACCCCGAATTGTATGATTGGGAGTATGGGTTGTATGGTTGGCGAGGTTGGAATCCTTGAAGGGCATGCACTTGCTCTTGAAGAGCATGGAAATGAGCATCTTCACTTAATTCCGGCTCGATAGACTTTTGGCACAAGTTGGCCCCATGGCAGTACTCTTTACAAATACCACAAGTCTCAATGGTCATAGCTTGTTGGGGGTGTCTCTCGGAGGTTCGAAGCATCTCTACTTGCCTTGTCAACTCGGCAAGTTGTTTTGTCACATCATAACTAGGGTTGGCTTCATTGAAGGAAGCTCTCTTCCCCCAAGCACTCTTTTGCTGATAAGTTGTGGCCATCGTCTCATAGATGTTCGAGACTTCTTCGGTGGTCCGGCCTCCAATGTCTCCTCCCGATGCATTATCCACCATATATTGAAAATTTTAAGAAAGCCTATCATAGAAGAATTTGTTGAGCAACTCAGGTGATAGGTGGTGGTGCGGGCATTGTTGTTGGAGACCTCGAAATCGATCCCAAGCTTCATGAAACGTTTCACCCGGAGATTGGGTAAAGATAACAATTTGAGCTTTCAAATCTTGGGTCTTTTGGTTGGAGTAGTACTTGGCCATGAACTTCTAGTAGACGGCATTCCAATTGGCCAATGAATTGGCCGGTAGCAACATGAACCACGTCTTGGCTCGATCTTTCAAGGTGTAAGGGAAGCACCTCATCTTCAATTGATCTTCGTTCAAACCTTGTAGAGGAAAGGTTTGAACAACGGCATAGAACTCCCGTATGAAGTTCAAAGCATCTTCGGCCGGCATCCCATAGAATGAGGGAAGTTGGCTAAAATGAATGTTCTTCAACTCATAGTTCCTTGCGGCTTCACCAAGAACTATGCAAGAAGTCGACGCCCCAATCACGGGTCGAGCAAAATCTCTCATATTCCTAGCCGCATTGGCGTTGGCATTGTCGGGGTTGTTGAGGGGATTAGCATCCATCTCTCTTTCCCACTCGAACACGTTGAATCTTCTTGGTCGATGGATGTTGTTAAACACGGGGGCTAGTCTCCAATTGAGGCTTCGCCTCCCTAGCATACACAACCACAAACAAAACGGAGATCACACGTAACTTGCAAAAAGAGATATGAAAGCCAACACAAGAAAATAAACACAAAAGCAATATTAAACAAAACAATCACAAAATCACAAACACTTCAACAAAGACAATTTCACGATTTCAAAACACACAAAAGCAATTATAGCACTAAGAGACAATAAACCTAAAGCCTTCCCCGGCAACGGCGCCAAAATTTGTTCTGAGGGTCCAAATTTGAATTTATATTTCCGGTTTCAGCTCAACACAACAAACGTCTTGGGACCACACCCGCAATTGGACGGGGTCAATTGTAGACGCGATAAGCTAACCTGAGTCGATCTGATAAGGAAGACTTCATTTGAGCTACTATCAAATTCTTGCACAAGCAAAATCCACCTAATGAGTCTAGGTTTGGCTTGGGGCTTGGTCAACAAATGTCTTAGAGCCGCATGATCACTATGCACAATCACTTTAGAACCTAAGATGTAGGATCTAAATTTATCTAATGAAAACACAACGGCAATCAATTCTTTTTCGGTAGTGGTGTAATTTACTTGAGTACTATTCAATGTGAGGCTTTCATAGTAAATTACATGAAGAATTTTATCAATAAGTTAACCAAAAACGGTACCCACTGCGGAATTTGATGTATCACACATGATTTCAAAAGGTAAAGACCAATCAGGGGGGAACAACAACGGGTGCGGTGATCAATTTCTCCTTAAGAGTATTAAAAGCATGCAAGCATTTTTCATCAAACTCAAAAGGAACATCTTGAGCAAGTAAATGGCATAGAGGTTGGCTAATTTTGAAGAAGTCTTTTATAAACCTACGGTAAAAACCGGCATGGCCTAAAAAATTTCTAACACCTTTAACATTGATGGGTGGAGGTAATTTTTCAATCACATGTACCTTAGCCTTATCTACACTCATTCCTTCCTTAGAAACAACATGCCCAAGGACTATGCCACTAGTAATCATAAAATGACTCTTATCCCAACTAAGAGTAAGGCTACTCTCTATGCATCTTTTTAAAACAAGTTCTAACTTCTCTAAACAATCGGGAAATGAAGATCCAAAGACCGAAAAATCAGCCATGAATACCTCAATGAAGTCTCCAATCATTTCAGAGAAGATGGAAAACATACACCTTTGGAAAGTGCCCGATGCATTGCATAGTCCGAACGGTATTCTTCTACAAGCGAATGTGCCAAAGGGGCACGTGAAGGCGGTTTTAGCTTGGTCCTCGGGAGCAATTTCAACCTGAAAATAACCCGATAAACTGTCAAAAAAATAATAAAAACTATGACCGACAAGTTTATCAAGTATTTGATCAATGAAAGGAAGGGGAAAATGGTCATTTCGCATAGCGGCATTGAGCTTTCGGTAATCAATACACATTCTCCATCCGGTGGTGGTCCGAGTAGCCACATGCTCTCCTTTGTCATTCTCCACCACCGTGATTCCTCCTTTCTTGGGCACCACGTGGACCGGGCTCACCCATTCACTATCGGCTATAGGGTAGATTATTCCCTCCACAAGAAACTTGAGAATTTCCCTTTTGATGACCTCCATCAACACGGGATTGAGCCGCCTTTGTCCTTCTCTAACTGGCTTGGCCCCTTCCTCAAGAATGATGCGATGCATGCACGTAGAGGGGCTAATGTCTTTGATGTCGGAAAGGTTCCATCCAATAGCTTTCTTGTTTCTCTTGATTACGGCTACCAAGATATCTTCTTCGTCTTTCTCAAGCTCGGAAAAGAGGATTACGGGCTTCTTTTCTTCTTTATCAAGAAACACATATTTGAGATAAGATGGGAGCTCCTTGAGCTCAAGTTCGGGAAAGGGCTTTACTTCCTCTTCGGTCGAGGCAAGAACTTCCATCAAGCTTACTCCTTCTCCTAGCAAAATCTCCATCTCTTCGGCATACAATTCGTCTCTCCCACACTTGAGGTAAGCTTCTTCCATAGCACGCTCCTCGGACAAGGCTTCACTCTTCCAATGGGAGCCTATTTCCTGCAAGAAAACCTCCTCGGCCAAGGCATCAATAGTATCAATAAAAGAGCAATCTTCCTCAAATGAGGAGACGAGAATGGCTTTGTTTTCATATACGAAAAAAGACACGGTTTCTCCTAACACCGACATTTTTAAAGTTCCATTTTTGACATCAATCAAGGTGTTTGTTGTAGCCATGAAGGGTCTACCTAGGAGAAGTATGTGTTCTTTACCCATTTCTTTGACATCTCCCTCATCCAACACAACAAAATCAACCGGTATAATTAATCCACCCATCTTAACTAGAATGTCTTCAGTTATTCCTCTAGGGTATCTTATGGACCTATCTGCCAATTGCAGACACATTCAAGTTGGCTTTAAATCACCTAACTCTAATTGCTTATAAATAGAGTAAGGCATCAAGTTAATTCTGGCTCCCAAATCTAGCATACCACATGCTTCTTTACCATTTCCCAAGGCAATTTTAAGAGTAAAACTATCTAGATCACGGAGCTTGGGTGGTAGTTGATGTTATAGGATTGCACTCGCCACTTCGGACACCACAATCTTCTCATCCTCCACAAACTTTCTCTTCTTGGAAGCTAGCTCTTTGAAGAACTTGACATAGGCCGGCACATTGCGAATGACATCAAAGAGTGGAAGGTTGACATTCACCTTTGATAGGAGCTTGTAGAACTCTTGAAATTGGGTGTCTTGCTTTTCATTCCTAAACCGGCTTGGAAATGGAATTGGAGGATTGTAGGGATTGGTGGCCTTGTGGAGTTTAGGTTTCTTCACTTCTTCATTTTCCTTTTTGGGCTCTTTTTGTTGTTGTTGAGGAGCCTTCTCTTCTTTCTCAACCTCTTCGGTTGGGCTTAACTCTCCAACTTTGTTGTCAATCACCTTGACTCGTCTAAGAACGGTGATGGCTTGTGCTTGCTCCGGTTGGCTTAGCAACTTGCCCGGCTTGGTTTGCTTGGCCAACTCTCCAACGGTCCCGGCTATTTATCCCACTTGGGTTTCAATCCTCTTCACGGAAGCTTCAACGGATTCGAACCTTTGTTGGGTGGCTTGAATGAAAGATTTCAAGGTGTCTTGCAATGTCGGCCTTGGCGGTTGGTTTTGTTGGGCTGAATATTGTTGCGGCCTTGGATAAGGTGGAACTTGGCCACCTCAGCCTTGTTGAGGTGGAGGCGGTTGTTATGGTGGTTGGGGTTGTCTCCAAGAGAAATTTGGGTGATTTCTCCACCCCGAATTGTATGATTGGGAGTATGGGTTGTATGGTTGGCGAGGTTGGAATCCTTGAAGGGCATGCACTTGCTCTTGAAGAGCATGGAAATGAGCATCTTCACTTAATTCCGGCTCGATAGACTTTTGGCACAAGTTGGCCCCATGGCAGTACTCTTTACAAATACCACAAGTCTCAATGGTCATAGCTTGTTGGGGGTGTCTCTCGGAGGTTCGAAGCATCTCTACTTGCCTTGTCAACTCGGCAAGTTGTTTTGTCACATCATAACTAGGGTTGGCTTCATTGAAGGAAGCTCTCTTCCCCCAAGCACTCTTTTGCTGATAAGTTGTGGCCATCGTCTCATAGATGTTCGAGACTTCTTCGGTGGTCCGGCCTCCAATGTCTCCTCCCGATGCATTATCCACCATATATTGAAAATTTTAAGAAAGCCTATCATAGAAGAATTTGTTGAGCAACTCAGGTGATAGGTGGTGGTGCGGGCATTGTTGTTGGAGACCTCGAAATCGATCCCAAGCTTCATGAAACGTTTTACCCGGAGATTGGGTAAAGATAACAATTTGAGCTTTCAAATCTTGGGTCTTTTGGTTGGAGTAGTACTTGGCCATGAACTTCTAGTAGACGGCATTCCAATTGGCCAATGAATTGGCCGGTAGCAACATGAACCACGTCTTGGCTCGATCTTTCAAGGTGTAAGGGAAGCACCTCATCTTCAATTGATCTTCGTTCAAACCTTGTAGAGGAAAGGTTTGAACAACGGCATAGAACTCCCGTATGAAGTTCAAAGCATCTTCGGCCGGCATCCCATAGAATGAGGGAAGTTGGCTAAAATGAATGTTCTTCAACTCATAGTTCCTTGCGGCTTCACCAAGAACTATGCAAGAAGTCGACGCCCCAATCACAGGTCGAGCAAAATCTCTCATATTCCTAGCCGCATTGGCGTTGGCATTGTCGGGGTTGTTGAGGGGATTAGCATCCATCTCTCTTTCCCACTCGAACACGTTGAATCTTCTTGGTCGATGGATGTTGTTAAACACGGGGGCTAGTCTCCAATTGAGGCTTCGCCTCCCTAGCATACACAACCACAAACAAAACGGAGATCACACGTAACTTGCAAAAAGAGATATGAAAGCCAACACAAGAAAATAAACACAAAAGCAATATTAAACAAAACAATCACAAAATCACAAACACTTCAACAAAGACAATTTCACGATTTCAAAACACACAAAAGCAATTATAGCACTAAGAGACAATAAACCTAAAGCCTTCCCCGGCAACGGCGCCAAAATTTGTTCTGAGGGTCCAAATTTGAATTTATATTTCCGGTTTCAGCTCAACACAACAAACGTCTTGGGACCACACCCGCAATTGGACGGGGTCAATTGTAGACGCGATAAGCTAACCTGAGTCGATCTGATAAGGAAGACTTCATTTGAGCTACTATCTTAAGGGCTATGCATGCAATGTGCTAAAACGGCGAAAATAAACCTAAACATACTAAACATGGGATTGATGATGATTTAAAACTAAGAGTTGAAATATGCAAGTAAACAAGATAATGCAAATGACAATAATAAAATCAAGATTAAGGAAAATAGAATGATAAAGGTATTAGGGCATAGATTCTCTCAATGGTTTATCGCTATGCTCGGTTCGAGTTGGTTATATTAAAATCACTCATCCAATAGACCCTCTCAAAAGGCTTAATGTCAATTATTGTCACCGTCTATCAATTAAGCCCTTTTTAGCTATACCGAATGAGCAAGATTAATATATTAGGCTTAGAAAACCCATTCACCTAACATTGAAGGAATCAATTTCGGGACTTAGAATCTCCTTCCGGTCTCATCTAATTCCTAGCAATGTTCAAGTAGTGATCAATTACCCTCACATGATAATCACCATTCCAACAACAACAACCAACAATAACAAGCACAGATCAAAAACCAAATCGATCCTCAACTCCCTAATAGAGAAATTAGCCCATCAACATCATCAAAGCAACATGAATATTATAAAAGGAAGCCATCTCATAATCAAATGGAAATGACATGAACTTCAACAATATTCAAGATCATTCAATAGTTTGGGACAAACCCCCACAAATCATCCAAGTAATAGAAAGAAAATACCAAAAGGTGATCCTCCTAACGAGCCTAGCTTCCATGAATGGCTCGAAGTTGGGCTTCTCTCGTCTCTTCTTCTTCATTGGCTTGGTTCCCTCTTGTCTTTCCTTTCTCCTCTTCTCTTCGATGGTGGTGAAAGGTGGTGAAAATGATGGTGAGTGATGGTGGTGAAGGTGGTATGTGTGTAGAGAAATGGAGAGGGAGAAAAAAATGGAGAGGATGAAGTGAGTGAGTGGTGTGTATGATGAATCCCCTTAATGAGTGATATCTCCCAATATCTATTAGAGATATGGGAGAGAGAGAGAGAGAGATGAAAGAGAAAGAGAGAGAGGGTGAGGAGTATGGTGAGAGGTATGGTGATGAGGAGAGAGGAAAGGTAATGAGATGGGTGCATTAATTGAGATGGATTTTGGGAGATTTGGTAAGGGATTGGAGGCCAAAAATTCCAAAAGGCAAATTTATGAAAATTGATCCTATGATCTATTACTTAGATTAGGGTGGCCACAAGTCTAATTTCCAACATGCAAAGTGAGAGAAGTTGAAGGAAGTGTCCCCTTGTGCAAGTTTGTGAAGAAAAGGTGAAAGTCGACTGCAAGATAGAAACGATCGGGCGAAATAGCGCGTCCCGTGCGCCGGTGAGATACTGCACGCCCGCGGGGTGCAGGGTGTGCGCGCGCCCACAGAACAGTGCGCGCCCACGGAGAACCTCCACTGAGAGCCCCCTCGCGCAGTCATGGGGTTTGCGCGGCCGCGGGGCCTAGTTGTGTGGTCGTACAGCTCGCGCGGCCGTGTGGTTCCTGGCCAATTTCTCCGGCTCATCTCTTCCAGTCTCATCCTCGCTCCTCGCCCCCTTAAATACCAAAAAATCAAGTTTTTGCACACAAAAGCTCAAGTTTTTCAAAACTTAGCATATTCCACCATGAGAGCAACAAGTGAAGATAATCACACGAAATCTACAAATAAACTAGATAAAGGTACTAGAAAATATTTATAAAACATGCAAAATCATACAATAAGACAACACAAATAAACACCAAACACCAGCCGACCAGATATCTCCTATTCAGTCAGACTATGTGAAAGTTTCCAAGCCAATCCGAAGAAAAGTCATCTAGAAGCAGCAAAGAGGATTATGAAGTATCTTAAGGGAACTATAAATCATGGATTATGGTACCCCAGAGATGACAGATTGAGTTTAACCGGCTATTCTGACTCAGACTTCGGAGGATGCAAAATCGATCGAAAGAGCACCAGTGGAACATGTCAGTTTTTGGGAAACAAACTGATATCCTGGTTTAGCAAGAAGCAGCACTCAGTTGCCACGTCAACAACTGAAGCCGAATATGTAGCTGCTGGAAGTTGTTGTGCTCAAATCATATGGATGAAGCAACAGCTCAAAGATTACAAGGTGAAGACTGAAGAAGTGCCAATCTACTGTGATAACAATAGTGCTATTGTTGTTGGTTTTGTATACTAGAAGACTTGTCTTTGTATACTTTTCTGATGATATGATGATATGAAATGAAAGTTATTGCAGTCACTGTTTGCATTTAGATTATGTTCTATAATTGTTCTATGCAATGTTCCATATACTTACATTGTAGATGATATGGTGTGAGGAGTCACACGTTAAGATCATATCATTAGAACCTTGTAATGTATTAAAGAGCTCACGGCTTAGATGGTCCTGAACACACCATCGGTACACCGTAGAATAATCTGATAAGTTAGTTTATCTTGAATAACTGATTATTCTAGTACACTTGTTAGTGTATTGAGGAGGATCACGATAGGATACTATTCTCTGTCTCTGACCCAATTACTGAGAGAATAAAAATCCATAGAGTTCGGGTTCTGAACTCATGTGATATTGGTGAACATATGTGTGCGTTGTTTATTACTTTGATTTATCAATGAGTGAGATCTTTTCAGAGATCAAACTCAATATCTTGGGTAATAACAATATATACATAGTGTCTCGAGCAGTATGCATGAGCACCGTATCTTGGTGCGCCAGGTTGATGATGTTCTCTTGAGGAAACACAAGTTCATGTTGAAACCATGCAGGTGGAATTTATTCCTTACATGATAAAGCTTGTATGGTACTACTCAAGGTTTTAGATGTTAATTAATTATAGCTGTCAGAGGCTGACATAATTAATTAATGAACATTATATTTTAAACACAGGGAATGGTTGGACTAAAGAAGAAAGCATATTCGTAAATATATATTAAATTGGTAGATCAGTTTTACTTCTTTAGTGGAATAAAAGTAAAACTTAATTTATTTAATTATATCCTAGGTTTATTGGATATTGGATATTAAATAAATTAGTGGACCAATTTAATATTCTTCTAGATCCCTGTTGTAGCCCAAATTGACTGATAGTAGACTGGACATTGAACTTAAGATAGAGGCCCAAACCCAGTAGGGTTTGATAAGTGAAATTTCGCCCACTTCCCTATGAAAGGGGAAAGGGGAGATGAAATTTTAACGGTTAGAAAATCAGCACCTCTTTGTCTCTCAAGATATCCACAAAATTCATAAACCTATCTAGTAGATTTCAGCCAACTCTGAATCTAGATACAGTCCGAGAATACAACAGAAGATCTTGGAGTTGAATACTATGTTGCATTATTTTTCTGAGGAAAAAAGAGGCGTCTATTTTATTTCATTCAACAGCAAGATTAGATCTTTAATCTTGTCTACAGACCGTCTATCGATTTGTAAGTAGATTCATTTTCTATGTCTTCCGCTTTATTAGATTCGAATCTGCTTTGCATGCTTTTTTATTAGACTGTGATAAACATGCATGTTACATAAAATTATGATTTGCATGAACATGGACTAATGAACAACCAAATAGATCATGCGGTGGTTTAATTCGAAAAAACCCCAACAGTGGTATCAGAGCTAGGTTTTGACACTGTTCAAGGATTAATCCAAGCATGATTTTCGAATTACATGTTAAATTTCTTGATAAATTTATGATCTTTAAATTTTCAGATTTAAATTCCATGTATTTCGATTTTTATGGTATTCAAAACTTTGAAGAAGTTTTGATTGAATTAGAAAATTCTAGTTTTGAGTTGTGTAGAATTTTCGGTCACTATGAGATGTATATTTGGAATGATGTTTGATGTTCTTCAAATTTCCAGAATTAATTCTCATAGGGGTCGAAAATTTGGAGATCAAAATTTTCAATTTTGATGTGTTAAAATTCCCTAATTTTTGTCTATAATTTTCGGCACTAGGAATTAATCTTGGATGGTTTTTTGATCAATATCAAATTTCCAGATTTAATTCTAGGTGTGGTTCAAATATTATGGTGTTTGGGATTAGATTTAGTAACTTTGATGTTTATCTTAAAGTTACCTAATTCTAATCTAGATAGGTTTAAAATTAGAATTTTAAATTTGGTAATTTTTGAAGTGGATCAAAATTTTCAGATTTTTAATTCTTGTAAATTTCAAAACCTACACTATATTATTGGGAATTGTTTTTTGATTAATGTCAAAATTTTCAAATATGAAATATAGGTATATTTTTTGTTTTTAATTAATTATTTGGAGAAGATATTGATGAAAATCAAATTTCCAGATTTATTAATTGAGATGGATCGAAAATAATGTGTATTGGATTAAGATTTGATATTACTTGATGTATATCTTAATTTACCTAATTTTAATCTAGATAGATTTGAAAATAGAATTTTAAATTTGGAAGAATTTGAAGTGGATCAAATTTCCAGATTTATTATTTTAGTTATTTTCGAAAATCTATGTATTAAAATTAGATAAGGTAATTTTTGGATATATTCAAATAGAGTAGTGATTTTCAGCCAGATTCTGGCTAGCCAGAATTTTTTATTATTTTTAATAATTAATTAATTTAATTAATAAAACACTAATTATTCAATAAATTTACATTGATGCCCTCCATAATAATTAGGGCAACTCTATATGCGCTTCAATTCAGAAGAAGTCGAAGATGGAAAAAAATAAAGAAGTGAAGAAAAGAAAGAAGATGAAGCTGCGCCCCTTTCTTCCGATCCGCTTCTAGAGTGATTTTAATAATTAATTACAAATCACTAATTTCATGACAGAAGGATAATATAGTAAAAAAATAACATTTAATAATTAACATAATTAATTTATTAATAATACAGTTTTATTAATCATCAAAAAATTAGATTCTGGCTAGCCAGAATCTGGCTGGTTAGTATTATTCATACAAATAATTATCAAAATCCAATTGTGATAAGAATTTAATTTTGGATAGGTTTTGGAAGATTTTGAAGTGGATCAAATCTTCAAACCTTATCCTTAAAGATTTAGATTCTTATGGATAATATTTGGATTAGATTTTTGATTTATATCAAGATATCCAATTATTATTTAATTAGGGTGGTTTGAAAATATTGAATAAATTTGGTGGATAATTTTAATTAATTTCCATATTTATTTTTGGTATTATTTTTTAGAATTACAAGTTAAAAATTGGTGGATAATTATTTTAATTTCCATTTTTTATCTTGTGGATAATATCGAATTAATTAATTTTATTAATTTTAAAATTTGAATATTATTTAATATTCATGTATAGATATCATATGTTATTTTATGTGGATCATATAATAAATGATTGTTGGATTTGTAGACTGTGTTTGTTTGCAGGTTTACCAATTATCATGGCTCTTTTTATTTTATGTGATGTATGTTTATGTTGAATGAATGTTAGCCATATGTCGGTGTGGCTACGTGATTTTTATCCATGAGAAAATCCATGGATTAGGTCTAGATTTTATTTTACGTTGTTTTAATGTAATAGATATAAAGCTGTTAGGCCGAATTTTTGAGTTGTAATTTTTATTCTAGCAATCTTAGATTTTTCCTTTTGGAATAGATAGTCTGTATTGAATAAAGATCAGAGATCAACTCAAAGAAGGAAAGTAGTTCAGCACCAAGGTTCACCGGTTCACGTCCCGAAACCCTAAATGGAGCTAGGGTTTTCAGCGAGGCGCGGTGAAGGGGACGGCAGCCAAGCCTGTTTCTGGAGCTAACTTTTCAGTTTTATCTCATCAATCAACATGAGATATAAGTCATGATAGTTGGATTATTACTATTGCTTATTATGTTGAAGCATGCAATGGATGTTTATCATTTTATGTGATGTTTGCATGTTTGATAATGGGATAAAATGAAACCTCAAACATAAATAACTAAGTGGGAGAGATTCATACCAAAGTATGTAGAAATCTAATACGGTCTCCATTAAAATCTGATTTAATTGAGAAGTGATGGGCATGCGCGTTGACATCGGTCTTCCTCCATATCAGATGTGTCATATCACAGATTTCTCTAGAAATTAAATCTCCTAAATGGATAGTTGTAGAACACTATTAGAACTAACTGACTCTTCCATTTGGAGCGGTTAAATTTGAATAGTGATCTTGGTGCGAAGATAATGGTGTGCACACTTAGATGTAATTTATTGATAAACGTCCACACGATCGTGGCTTATCAGTTAGACGATTACATGACCGTGTTAATAATCCGACTATTAATTTGCTTGTTGTGAGAAAACTCAACTGGAGGCATATTAAAGGTTTAACCTATTCAAAAATGAGATTTATAAACGTCCACACGATCTTGGCTTATAGAAATCATTTTTAAAGTATCGGTGGAAAAGTATATAATTTTTATGAGGCTTTCGATTATATACTATTTATCCTAAAAGTTTTGTGACTGTACTGCATGTTTTTAATTTCAGTAATTTCATATCATCAATGGCACTCTCCAATTTGTCCTCAATCCTCAAAGAAAATAAACTTGTCGGTGAAAACTACGATGACTGGATTCGTAACCTTAACCTAGTTCTTCTTGCTGAGGGACACAAGTTTGTACTTGATGAGGTTTATCCTTAGATACCAGATGAGGGTTCTGACGAAGCCCAAAAGGTTGCATATGATAAGTGGGTTAGGTCTAATGAGATAGCGCGCTGTTACATTCTGGCATCTATGTTAAGTGTGTTGCAACATCAGCATGAGCCTATGCAAACCGCTTATGATATCATGTACAACCTTAGGCAGCTATTCGGTCATCAGAACCGCTCGGCACGCCATTTGGCAATGAAGAAGCTAATGGATGTGAGAATGGATGACTCCACACCTGTTAGAGATCACGTTCTAACGATGATGGGGTGTTTATCTGAGATTGAGACCTTGGGTGGAGAGCTGGACACCGATTCTCAAATCGACATTGTTCTTCATAGCTTGTCCTCGAAGTTTGAGCAGTTCATGCTGAACTTTAACATGATTAAAAGGGATGTCAGCCTGACTGAACTGCTCATAGATCTTCAGGCAGCTGAATTGCTCTAAAAGAGCGATCCTCAGGCCCACATAGCTAAGAAAGGGACGTCTTCTTCTAGTGGAAAAAGAAATAAGAGAAACGCACCTAAAAAGGCTGTAGATGAGGCGCCTAAGGTGAAGAAGCCAAAGGCAAAGATTCCTCCCGAAGAGTTCAAGTCGAAGACTAAGTGCTTCAAGTGTGGCCAACCAGGTCATTGGAAGGCAGCGTGTCCTAACAAGAAGAAAAAGAGAGGTACATCTCACACTCTGGTTGTAGAAACATGTTTAGCAACTTGTTCTACCCAGTCATGGGTAGTAGATACTGGAGCTACTGATCATGTTTGCATGTCTTTACAGGGGTTCCTAGTAAAAAGACAGTTGAGTGAAGACGAGATCACCGTCTACATGGGCAATGCTACGAGAGTGGTGGTTGTTGTAGTGGGAGACATTGTTTTACCTTTCAGTAGAGATAGAACTTTGGTTTTGAAAGATTGTCTTTATGTGTCTGGTTTTAGGCGAAACTTGATTTCAGTTTCTAAATTGATTATGGATGGATATTCTGTTTCTTTTGATAACAAAGTAGTTATCTTTAGTGGTAAACATTTTATCTGTTCTGGCACATTGGATGGACACTTATACTTTCTTAAACCAACTGAAAACACTACGCAAAAACAATTGTTGAATACATCGATCATAAACCTTAACAAGAGAAAAGAACCTTCAGACTTGAATTAAACCTATCTTTGGCATCTAAAGCTAGGTCATATTAACCTTAAGAAGATACGAAGGCTTGTAAATGATGGATCATTGTTTTCTTTGGTACTGGAATCGTTTCCTTTGTGTGAATCCTGTTTGGAAGGTAAAATGACCAAGCGTCCTTTCCATTCAAAAGGATATAGATCCGAAGGGATATTAGATTTGATTCACTCTGACCTATGCGGCTCTATGTTAGTTCAAGCTTGAGGAGGGTTCGAGTAATTCATCACTCTCATTGATGATTACTCTAGATACGATTATATCTACTTGTTGCGTCACAAGTCTGAATGCTTTGAGAAATTCAAAGAATTTAAGGCGGAAGCGGAGAAATGAACAGGCAGAAGTATCAAGTTACTACGTTCTAATCATGGTGGCGAGTACCTCTCAAGTCAATTTAGGGATTACATGGCAGAGAATGAGATTATATCCCAGTTGACTGCGCCTGGAACGCCACAGCAGAATGGCGTGGCGGAAAGAAGAAATCGTACACTGTTAGAGATGGTTAGATTGATGATGAGTTATTCTGAGTTGCCCATTTCATTCTGGGGATATGCTCTGGAAATGGCAGCCTATATTCTTAACTTGCTTCCGTCAAAATCAGTTCCCTCTACGTCCACAGAATTATGGACTGGATGAAAGCCCAGTTTGAACCATATTCGGATTTGGGATAGCCCAGCACACGTCTTGGACAAGGAAACTGATAAGCTGGCTCCTCATACTGATGTAAGGCTATTCGTTGGATATCCCAGAGGAACGAAAGGTGGTTTGTTTTATAGTCCTAAGGATCAGAAGATCATTGTCACCACCAATGCTCGATTCTTAGAGGAAGACTATGTCATAAACCACAAATCAAAGAGTAAAATCATCCTTGAGGAGTTGAGAGGAGGATCAAATCCTACACCAGTTGTACAAGAAGAGAAACCACCAAACACTGCACAACGTGTCACAGAAGTACAGGAACTGCCTCGTCGCAGTGAGAGGGTTGTACGCCAACCTGATAGATTCATTGGTCTGGGAGAGGCTTCAAATTTCCTAGAGGGACTAAATGAATTGGATCACAGGACCTATGAAGAGGCAATTCGAGATAAAGATGCGGATTCTTGGAAAACTGCAATGGAATCTGAGATTGGATCTATGGATCACAATCAAGTCTGGGAGCTCGTAGAACCACTAGATGGGATTAAACCCATTGGGTGTAAGTAGATCTACAAGCGCAAGAGAGGAGCTGACGGGAAGGTTGAAACCTTCAAAGCTAGATTGGTGGCTAAAGGGTATACTCAGAAAAAAGGGATCGAGTATGAGGAAACCTTTTCACCGGTAGCCATGCTTAAGTCAATCCGGATTCTCTTGTCAATTGGCGCTCATTTAGATTATGAGATCTGGCAGATGGATGTCAAGACAGCTTTCCTAAATGGAAGTATTGAAGAAAACATTCACATGAAGCAACCAGAGGGATTCATTGCTAAAGGCCAAGAGCACTTGGTGTGTAAGCTTAAGAGATCCATTTATGGACTTAAGCAGACATCAATATCTTGGAACATCCGATTTGACGAGGTTATCCAGTTATATAGATTAGTGTAAATTCCGGATGAGAGCTGTGTCTACAAGAAATGTGATGGAAACGTGGTGGCATTCCTCATACTTTATGTTGATGACATCTTACTTAATGGAAATAGTAAGAAGGAGTTGTCAAACATTAGGGTGTGGTTGTCCAAGCAGTTCGATATGAAAGATCTGGGTGAAGCCGGACATGTCCTTGGCATCAAGATCATTCGAGATCGCCAAATAAGGATATTATGTCTGTCCCAGGCGACTTATATCAATACAGTGCTAGCTAGGTTTGGCATGCAAGATTCCAAGAAAAGTTTTATACCTTACAGGCATGGAATTCATCTATCCAAGGAAATCTATCCCCAAACACAGTCTGAGATAGAGGAAATGAAGAAAGTATCATATGCTTCGGCTGTGGGAAGTTTGATGTATGCTATGCTATGCACTAGGCCTGATATATGTTATGTCGTAGGCATGGTGAGCAGATATCAGTCTAACCCTGGACAAGGTCACTGGACTGCGGTCAAAAATATTCTGAAGTACCTTAAAAGGACTCGAGACTACATGTTGGTTTTCCACTCTAATAGTCTAGTGCCTTTGGGTTATACGGACTCAGATTTTCAAACCGACAAAGATCAGAGTAAGTCTATCTCGGGCTATGTGTTTACATTAGGAGGTGGACCATTGCATGGAGGAGCATTAAGCATAAATGCATTGCAGATTCCACCATGGAAGCCAAGTATATAGCTGCCTTTGAAGCTGCAAAATAGACTGTCTGGCTCCGCGGGTTCCTAGTGGGCTTGGGCTTGGTTCCTGGTTTGCCTAAAACATCACGATATACTGTGATAATTCTGGTGCAGTGGCAAACTCGAAGGAACCTAGAGCTCACAATGCAAGTAAACACATAGAGAGAAAGTACCATCTTATACAAGAAATCGTTAAGAGAGGAGACGTAGTGGTGGTCAAGATTGCATCGGAGGACAACCTGGCTGATCCATTCACGAAGAGCCTGTAGGCTAAGATCTTTGATGATCACGTAGAGAAAATGGGAGTGAGATACAGACCTGGTGGCGCAGTTTGAGTTGATAGTTTTGATTAGAGAGTTGGCCAGTTAGTTTTTATGCTTGAAAGACATGATTCAAGTATAAGTGGGAGATTGTTGGTTTTGTATACTAGAAGACTTGTCTTTGTATACTTTTCTGATGATATGATGATATGAAATGAAAGTTATTGCAGTCGCTGTTTGCATTTAGATTATGTTCTATAATTATTCTATGCAATGTTCCATATACTTACATTGTAGATGATATGGTGTGGGGAGTCACATGGTAAGATCATATCATTAGAACCTTTTCATGTATTAAAGAGCTCACGACTTAGATGGTCCTGAATACACCATGGGTACACCGTAGAATAATCTGATAAGTTAGTTTATCTTGACTAACTGATTATTCTAGTACACTTGTTAGTGTATTGAGGAGGATCACGATAAGATACTATTCTCTGTCTCTGACCCAGTTACTGAGAGAATAAAGATTCACAGAGTTCGGGTTCTGAACTCATGTGATATTGGCGAACATATGTGTGCGTTGTTTATTACTTTGATTTATCAATAAGTGAGATCTTTTCGTAGATCAAACTCGAAATCTTGGGTAATAACAATATATACATAGTGTCTCGAGCAGTATGCATGAGCACCGTGTCCTGGTACGCCAGGTTGATGATGTTCTCTTGAGGAAACACAAGTTCATATTGAAACCCTGCAGGTGGAATTTATTCCTTACATGATAAAGCTTGTGTGGTACTACTCAAGGTTTTAGATGTTAATTAATTATAGCTGTCAGAGGCTGACATAATTAATTAATGAACATTATATCTTAAACACGGGGAATGGCTGGACTAAAGGAGAAAGCATATTCGTAAATATATATTAAATTGGTAGGTCAGTTTTACTTCTTTAGTGGAATAAAAGTAAAACTTAATTTATTTAATTATATCCTAGGTTTATTGGATATTGGATATTAAATAAATTAGTGGGCTAATTTAATATTATTCTAGATCCTTGTTGTAGCCCAAATTGACCGTCTATCGATTTGTAAGTAGATTCATTTTCTATGTCTTCCGCTTTATTATATTCGAATCTACTTTGCATGATTTTTTATTAGACTGTGATAAACATGCATGTTACATAAAATTATGATTTGCATGAACATGTATTAATGAAGAACCAAATAGATCTTGCGGTGGTTTAATTCGAAAAAACCCCAACAATTGCAATATCTCAAAATCCAGTATTGCATTCAAGGACGAAGCACATTGATATCAGGAACCACTTCATCGGAGATCATATTGAGAAGAAGACATATGCATCAGATATGTCAACACGGAGAAATAGATAGTCGATATCCTCACCACGCCATTGCCAGAAGCTAGATTTGTTGAGTTTGGCATCCAATTAGGATTGCTCGAACTAGCTTCAAAAGAAGATGATGATCATCCAGCAGTAGGAGTGAAGAGGAGCACTCTCGCCGAGATAGCTGAGAGCCCGTCAGCTGAATGTCCAAGAAATGATAGCCGAATCACCTGCTCCTACTGACAAGCAGTTAATGAAGATCTCAACAGGAAAATCTTTGAAAGATCCTGATGATCTTAGAGCAGTGGATATTAAAGTCAAAACGGCTAGTTCATTAAAAGAGCTTCAAATGGCTACAAGCATTAAAATTCCACCGGTGATTTCTAAACATCGCCAATCATAACGGTCAAAATTCACTCATCTATTTAAATAGGGTGAAATCATTTTTGGCCAAGACTTTCGCCAATCTAACTTTGCTATTTTGCAGAACGAGCTATTTCTTTCTCTCTCTCTCTACACCTCAAAGCTCAATATTCTCAAAGTGCGAAAAGTCTTAGACTGAAAAGGCGTGCTTCAGTTCAAAGCAAGCTGCTAAGCTGACGTATAATTCCAGCAAGAGCAAAACTTCTTAGTTCAGTCCCTCAAAGATCAACCACTCAGCTCAAAGAGAAAGGAGCACTGCAGGTTGATAACATTTTCAAGACTGCCTTCTTGAAGATCGAGTGAGATCTAAAATCGTGTAAAGACGGGCAATAACACCTAAAGTCTCAGCGAGCAGTTGGGACCGGTAAGTGTGAGCTGTCGATCCAGAAACCGACTGAGGAGGAGCGTGTACCGACGGGTCCATTCTTCCGGGACAGCAACAGTTGGAAAGGAGGCCGTGCTCGGGTTGAAGGGTGCCGTTTTCAAGTCCAACAGGAATTCTTCACTATGTAATTGTAATAAAGAAACTTTACACTTGCATAGTGGATTGCCCTTCTGTGGAAGGAAGATAGGACATAGAAGCAGGAAGCTTCGAACCTCTATAAAGTTCTGTGTATGTTGTTCTTACTGTTTTACAGTTTTGCAAATTCTTTAACTGCACACATTTACACACACAGACTGAATTGGCAAGCTTCAGCCACGTCTTCAAGCTATCAGCTGAAAACTGATCAGCTCACCAGCTAAGCCTCTGTCAGCTTCACTCAACTGATCAATCAGCACAGATAAATCTTAAAAGCGAGTTAGGGCCCTATCTATTCCGCAATATGTTTTAAAAGTTTTTGAAGTCAGTTTATTCACCCCCCCTCTAAACTGGCAAATGCTCGCACCGGGACCAACAAGATATAAATGATATGAAGCATTATATTGTGCCTCTAGACGAACCCAAGTTTATTGTATTTACTGATTCCTCATGTGTCCAACACAACCCACCAAGTTCCCAGCTACTATCGAATTAACACAGTCACGATTCATCAATCCTTTTAGCTTTGTAATGCCCATTACGACTAAAGAGTGATCAACCACATTAGTCATATCAAATACGCTTTTTTCTAGCATAGGTACAAAACTTGATAGAAACTCATTCATACAGTAAAATGCCCACACGGCCTCACCAGTTTTAAGTATTTGTTAAATCTTCATCTTTGTTCAACCCGGAATATAAATCTAGCCACTCATGCTAGATGGTATTAAAAACACATAAATTAAAGACATAATAAATAAGAAAAACTTACTGAATTAAATAGATAATTAGTTCAACTCGAATGTTGAACATCAAATAGCATTCTTACTTATTGTGGGCATAAGGCCCGAGAATGTCTTGCTGCCGAAGTAGCGCTAAACTAAATTAAATACGAAATAAAAGTGCAGAATGTATATGGTACGAAAATATATGTTTTCTAACTATCAAAATAATATTTAAAAGAGTACAATGATCAAATAAGAATCCCCTATAAATGGGGATCTTCAATTGTCTGCCAGATTCTCGTGTGCCCCGCTGGACTCTGGCTGGATAAGCTTTATCTTAAAGGTTGTTGGGCTAATCCTGATATTTTAGGGATTCTATCTCTTCTTTGAATGCTGATCCCTTCAGTAGTCTTTGTCCACTCTAAATCCCTTCAGAATTGATCAGATCGGTCATCTTTATCTCCAACCAACAGAATTCCAATTTTTCCGCATGTGCCCTCTTCAGTGCCCTTTCCGAATCTGCGCGAGTACTGTGTGCATGACATATTCTGCTCAAGTTAATTTTTATCTGATATGCCCATTTCATCCATTTCAGTTAAATTGAAGGCCAAAATGCCTCTTTCGCCAGATTTCACTCCTATCATCCCCAAACCACTTTCCTGGTTCTTTTCCGACATAAAGACACTAAAAAGGACATTTAGAGCGACTAAAATGCCCAAAAAATGCAAAATAAAAGGACTCATCACACCCACACACTTTAGACATGATTGTCCTCAAGCATGGGGTGCGAAGAACCCAGAAAAGAAAAACAAAAGGGAAAAGGAAAAGAAACAGACATGAAAGACACAAAACATGCAATCTGTTAATCCGTGTGGGCACAACGTTTCAGCAACAAAATTTTCCAATTAATTACGTAATCAACATGCTTTAGCAAGTCAAAATTGAATTGAGCTTATAGGTCCTCCCACACTCTCTTCACATAGTGTTTAAGCTCGGTGTTTACACTCAAATCGATCACTCCATACTTATTCATTCCATAAGCTTGCTAGTGCTCTTTCTTCAATTTCATCAAGTGGAAAAATGCATAAGTATCCAAAGGACTTTTATGGGATGTAATAGGGCTTTTTAGGTACGGTGGGGTTCTTTAGGTACTGAGCTAAAATTCTCAGGAGCGTGCATTAGACATATCCTCATTTTTTAAAAATTATTTCCTTATGCCTTATTGCTCAGATATGAAATTTTTTTGTTAGTGTGGGCATTCTGAACATTCAGACTAGGGAAAAACTTATTTTTTTTAAATTTATTATTTTTTTTCTTTTTTTTCTTCATTTTTCTTCGTTCCCCCTATCTTTTTTCTTGTATTTTCATTTCTTCAAAATCGTCCAGTGACTCCTCCTACTTTTGGTTCTTGTAATTCCCTGGCTTTATATAGTGAGGTATATCAACAAAACTGCCAGGGCATTTTATCATCTTCACATGCATTTAAAACTTTCTGATTTTAAAGTAGAGCAAAAGCAAGTTCTGAAAATTCTAAGTAGAGAATGTACACACATGAAAAAAGGATGCTGTAAAATGGGCATAATAGCATAGGCTCAAATCTCACCAAGTTGATGCTCAACTCATTCATCATCCTTGCTTTTAATGTGGGCATGCTGACTCGATTAGCAATTTTTTTAATATTCACAAACCAGTAACTAGTGCTCCCCAATTCTCAACAGATAGCATGTTGACTCAAAACGACCCACCAACACACTTTTCACGAGGCAAAGTGTTCAAATAGACTTAATAACAAATGACAACAACCCTAATGTCCCCACCCATACACTTTGCTTGAGGAAAAGTGGGTAGAATAAAGGCAATACCTAAAAACTGAAAAATAAAAGAACATAAAAAAAGAATTGAACCAGGTTAGTTCGAGGCGGATGTCGGGTAAGTGAACCAGTATGTTTGAAATATGCAGTAAGGGGTTGCTCAATCTTCCTCAAGAAGGCATCAACAGTCTGATTTAGGGCATTCTCTATACTGGCCCATCTCTTCAGGTCATTTCGGTAGCACTCTCTTTCTGTTGTGCCCTTTCTCCTGGTGTCTTCCTGCTTGTTCCTATAGAAGATAGAAACAGAATGCTCGAAGGGTCTGTCCTCAGCATAAAAGAAATGGAGTTGCCTTCTCATCCTCAACTACATCTTGCATTCTTTTCAAACAGCTAACATAAAAAATTTCCTAATCTAGTTAGATAAATCAGAAAAAAAAAACACTTATTGAAATTTACTGAAAATAAAATAAACTAAAAAAACCTGGGTTGCTTCTTAGTAGCGCCCTAGTTACTGTCATGGGCACGACACTCCTCTGTTCAGATATTACTGTTCTCCGTGAGCCATACTGCTCTTTCTTAAGGGTCGATGTGCCCCAGGTAAGGTTTCAGTCTGTGCCCATTTACTTTGAAATGTCTTCTTATTTTTGGATTTTTCACTTCTACTAGCTCATTAGGAAAGTCAGCATACACTTCAAATGTCTCGACCCATTTGGTTTTTAGACTTCCCCCCATAAGCTTGAATCTGGAATGATAAAGCAGTACTTGTTGCCCTGGAGTGAACCCTTTCCATTTCACAACCAGATCATGGAGCCCTTTCATTCTTTCTTTATAGAGAATATCATCATCATAGGTTTCCATGACCATTTCTTCCAATTCTTAGGTCTGGAACTTTTTGTTGTGCCCAACTTTCTCTTCATTAAGCTTCTGAATGGCCCATGGTGGCTTGTGTTCCAACTTCGGTGCTAGCATAATAGAAGGTATCATTCTGTCACTATCACTTCTTGTGGGCACATTGTAATTCACTAATCTAGGTGGCATCTCCTTAAGTGAATAAAGCATCTTAACTGCATCTTGAATGGCATCATCTTCATCAAGGGCATATCGATCAGTTAGTCCTTCCCATAATGCCCTTTTCAGAGGTTCTCGATTGCTCATCATTAAGAGAGTGGATCGGGATGGTGCATCAAAGAGATCTAAAAAATTCACATTTTCTGTATCAGATGGGTGCTCCATGGTTCGAAAATGTTGATTGTAACCTTTTCTCCATCAAATTCGCATGTCAGTGTGCCCTTGTCGACATCAATTTGTGTGCGAACTGTTTTCATGAAAGGTCTCCCCAGTAAAAGAATTGATGATCTCGTTGTTCTGCCCATATCAAGCACATAGAAATCTACTGGGAATATCATCTCGTCTACCTTAACTAGCACATCTTCGATCAGCCCATCTAGATACACATTCGACTTTTCTGCCAACTAAATGACCACACGAGTTGGATGCAGGGGTCCCAACTTCAATTCATTAAAAATTAATAGAGGCATGATGTTTATTGATGCCCCCAAATCCAGCATGGCCTTTTCAACTTTTTTGCTCCAATGATGCATGGTATTGTGAACATGCCTAGATCGTCACACTTTTTTGGCATCTTCTTCTGAATTACAGCTGACACATTCTCTCCCACAAGAAACTTAGCATCATCTTTAAACCGTACCTTTCTGGTGCACAACTTCTTCAGAAAATAGGCATATTGCGGAACTTGTTTAATGGATTCAATTAGTGGAATGTTGATTTCCACTTTGCGGAAGACTTTTAGCATCTCTCTCATCTCTTCTTCTTTCCTATTTTGTGCCAATCTATCTGGAAAGGAAGGGTTTATGGCAATTTTTTGTTTCTCTCGAATGGGCTCCAGGACAGGCTGACTGACTTCTTGTGCCCCATTCTCCAATAATTGTTCTCTTCTTGTTGGCACATCATTTTCTATTTTTGCTAAGTAAACCAGTTTTGGTAAATCATTTGCACTTCTCAAGGTCACAACATTAACTTGTTCGCGAGGGTTCTCTACTTGGGATGGAATTTTACCACTTTCTACTTCCAATCTGTGAACTGTTTGGGCTAATTGAGCAATTTGTTTGCTCATATGTGCAAAGATCGCTCTTGTCTCTTTCTTAAATTTTTTATTCTCTTGCGCAACCTTCATGTTTTCTTCTGCTAAGGCTTCGACCAAATCTTTCAGCCTCGATCTCATTTTTTCTTTCTGCTAGTGGTGGAGGTCGCATTGGTGGAACATCGTCAGGCTTTCTCCATCTAAAGTCCTCATGGTCTCGCGAGCCTGGATTGTATGTTTCAGAGTGAGGATGATATCTGCACTGATGGTTGTTGTGCCCTCCCATGGCATTACCCTCTTATATCTCTTCCTACATTATTGGGCATTCGGCGGTAAAATAGAGCACACTTTTACACACCCCACATGGACTGGGATTTCTTCCTGTGATTGCTACTATAACAACCTTCCCAATTCGTTCACATAGCTTTTTTAACATGCTCTCATCATTGGATGACTTACAAAACTCATTTACGCTTCTTGTTCCCTCTCTACTAAAATCACGGTTGTCTTCAGCCATCTCGATCAGAATTCTAAAAGCTTCAGTTTGTCGCTTATTCAATATAGACCCTCCATAAGATGCATTAACAATTGTCCTCTCATGTGGCCTTAAGCCTCCAACAAAGTGTTGGATCAGATCATGATCGGTTATCTGGTGTTGTGGGCATTTTGCCAGTATATTCTGGAAACGATCCCAGTAATCATAGAAACTCTCGTTCGTGCCCATTTTTAGACTTCTAATCCTTCTTCTCATCTTCTGTACTCTGGAAATTGGGAAATACTTCTCAAAAAAAATTTATTGAAGTTTTCCCCATCTGGTCACATGCTGAATTATGGGATAAGGTAAAGAAGAAATTGTTGATTTCTGAGAAGAAGGTGGATAAGGATAAACTCCTAGCTACTGGGGTATATTCTTTATTGGAGGAAGGAGGTTTGTTAGGAACTATGCAGAGGGTGCACGAGTTGTTCCTTTGGTTGTATCTGAATTTTATTACAACCTGACTAAGGAGATTGATGATCCTGAATCTGAAGACTTTCATAAAGTCTTTGTATGAGGGGAGATGCTGAATTTTTCACCAGACCTCATCAATGAGTTTCTAGGGTGTACTATTAAGGGGGGTTGGAAGAGATAGATGACTAGGGGGTGGTTGCTGAAGAACTGACCCAGGGCATCTATACCAAGTGACCCTCTAATCCTCAGACGATTCCATTATCATAGCTACCACAGAAGTATGGTGCATTGTTTTGCATCATGATTCACAACTAAATGCCAACCAGGCACAGTGCTGTAGTTACACAAGCACAGGGAAGATTCATATTTCACCTGGGAACTGGCAAGAAATTCAACTATGGTGAATTTGTTTTTGGGAAGCTTGTGAGAAAAATGCCTAAATCATCTACACATGCATTTAAAACTTTCTGATTTTAAAGTAGAGCAAAAGCAAGTTCTGAAAATTTTAAGTAGAGAATGTACACACATGAAAAGAGGATGTTGTAAAATGGGCATAATAGCATAGGCTCAAATCTCACCAAGTTGATGCTCAACTCATTCATCATCCCTGCTTTTAATGTGGGCATGCTGACTCGATTAGCAATTTTTTCAATATTCACAAACCAGTAACTAGTGCTCCCCAATTCTCAACAGATAGCATGTTGACTCAAAACGACCTACCAACACACTTTTCACGAGGCAAAGTGTTCAAACAGACTTAAGAACAAATGACAACAACCCTAATGCCCCCACCCACACACACACCAAACATTTAATGTAATATATATGTAGGGGTTGGGCTATATAAAAATAACCCCTTGTGTGAGAAATAAGAACACATCTTACACCACACAATCATAAAAAATCAAAGGTCCAGATTTGATGAAAAAGGCGGTGGCAATTCTGTAATATCTGAAAAGTTTTTCGCGCGGGGGTATTAACGGAATTTGGTAATTCTTATAAAAATCACGGAGGATTTGATAACAGATCATTATGCTAACGAAGTATTATCATAATGCTAACGAAGCATTATAGTTATGCTAATTAAAGTTTTCAAATATTGTTAGCGAAAACAATATTCTAAAAATTAATTATAAACCTAATTTGATTTAATAAACCCTAATTAAATGAAAAAAATCATAATTGGATGAAATAAACTTAATTAGATGAAATAAACATTGATTGGATGTGGTAAACCCTAAATGAGTTGGAACAAATAATAATAATAATAATAATAATAATAATAATAATAATAATAATAATAATAATAATAATAATAATAATAATAATATATTTGTACTACGTTAGCATTATGGTTTTACTTCGTCAGCATTGCGAACACACTATGTTAGCATATGACAATACTCTGTCAACATACGTTATAAAACATAATTGGATGGGATAAACCATAATAATCAATTAAGAACTATAAACAAAAAATTAAATTTTAAAAAAATAATGATAATTAGATGGAATAAACCATAATCGAGATTAAATAAACCATAATTGAGATTTAATAAACCCTAATAAATTTATACTACGCTAGCATTATGATAATTCTTTGTTAGCACATCGAATACATTATTTTAGAATATGATAAATGTTTCGTTACCATATGTTATCATAATGCTGACGAAGAATTATTATATGCTAACAAAAGCATTTACAATGTGGGCACACGTAAAAAAAAATTTAGTTTTCGTTCATATTTTTTCATCTAAACATAGCATTTCGACATCTTAAATGAAAGAGTATGAAGAGAGCTTTAATTTGATATTTTTTTATATGCATTGGATTAAAACGAGCAAGTTATGATTGGTTAAAGTTTTTAAGATTTTTTTTAATTGCTGACATCATCATTTTTAATGTGTTTGGACGAAAATAGCCCTCCTTACTTTATTTTTTGCCCTATTATTTACGAAATTGCCACCTTAAATCTCAATCATTGGATCATTAAATTGGATAGTGTAAGATGGGTTCTCATTTCCCACACCAACAAAGTGTTCTCATATGATCCATATCCTATATATGTATATAATACATAGCACATAGATATTAAATATATTTATATGTAAATATATATAGATGTACTCTTACAACACACGCACACTTACCTATATATATATATATATATATATTGTACATCACATATGTAATATATATTCATGTGCACTCACATGTATGTATATATATGTGTGTGTGTGTGTGTGTTTGTCCTAAACTTTATTAAATGCATACAACGTCTGTACACTCTCACACCTATATATTAGTATATGTTATATACACGTTTCACAAACATGCGTAAATAAATAATTATATATGTGTGTGTGTATATATAATCACACAAATTCCTATATATATATATATATATATATATATATTGAATATACATTCTTTGTTTAAGGTTATGATATTATTAGTTTTTAGCATTAAATTAATTAATATTATGACTAATTAATTATTATTATTATGATAGGCGGCGCGTGTGGACATTTATAACTGTATTTTTTTCCAAAGAATCGGTTATGGTGGGGATTCTCTCAGACAATATACGAAGCTTTTATCCTTATTATACTTGTATATGCGGTGTGCAGGTAGACCTACGGGTCATATGGGCCTTCGGGCTATTGCCATGGGCCTACGGGTTATTATTATGTTTAACCTACGTGTTATATGCTATGTTGGCCTACGGGCTCTATAATACGATATGTTATGTTATGGCCTGTTCTTACTGTTATATTTATATAATTTGGATAATTGAGTTACCTCATGGAGTTAATAGCACTCACCTCAAAACTATTTATATTTTCAGGCTAAGGATGCTCGGGCGGTGACGTGGAGACGGGGTGATGGTCAAGATTAGTTACATATTAAGCTCTTTTATTAAATAAATGATATATATATATATATATATATATTAAATTTTGGGATGTCACATTCCGTCATTAAAATGCTGACAAATTAATGACGAATTAATTTTTTTAACAACGGATTAACGACAGAATTTTCTTTCACTAACTTAACGAGAGAAAAATTCATCATCACATGTCATATTTTAATTTTTAAATTTTATTTATTGTTGTAATGACGAACTAACTTTGAATTTTTCCATCGTTAATTTAGAGATGGATTTTTTTATTATAACGACGGAATAATTCTGTAGCTAAAATTATTTTTTTTATTTTTTTTATTTTTCAATTATTACTTAATTATGTTTTTGAAATTATTTTTTTAATTTATCTTTTTTTATTTATTTTATTTTTTTGGAGTTATTTGTTTTTTTTAGTATTTTATATTAATTTTTAAAATTTTACATTATTTTACAATAATTTATATTTTTTATTTTTCAATTAATAATTGATTACAAATTTGAAATTAATATTTTCAATATTATTACTTTCTTATTTATTTGACATTTTCTAAAAAAATTTTATTTTCTTTAATTTTTAATATTTTATTTATTTACTTTTTGTGATTTATTTTATTTGATAATTTTTTGATATTTCATATTATTTTTAGTATTTTTTAGCTTTTTTATTTTTAAATTACTAATTAAATAATATTTTATTTTAATAATTTTATCACTTTATTTTTATTTTTATAAATATTATTAATTATAAACATATAATATTTGATAATATTAATCAAAATAATCTAGCATTAAATAATTGATGTAATATAATTATATTTTCTAATAAACATATAATATTAAAAATTATAATAGATATTTAAAGAAAGAAAAAAAAATTATAATTATTTAATTTGGAAATTAAAATTCAATCAAAATAGATTTCGTGTGTGTGTGTGTGTGTGTATATATATATATTAGTTTTAAATTATAACACAAACATATGGTTTCAGGTACATGGCTTAAAGTGTTGTCATTCCAAAGGTCCTGGGTTATGAATCTCTTGAATGCGGGGGATTTCATTGAATTTCCGTCTGTAAATGAATAACGACGAGATTATCAACGACGGACTGGATCATTAAACTTGGTTCATTCCATTTTGATGGTTTACATTATTCAGCTCTTGGATTGATAAATAATCTATCTTTTTTTCAGGTCTTGTGTTGATGGTTTATATTATTCAACTTCTGGATTAATAATTAATTCATCTTTTTTTAAATGTGAATCGATAAATCATTATATTTTCTCCGTTTCATTTTGATTGTTGTTTTAGTTTTTTATCTAGAATTAACAATTAATTTTATGGATTAATATACCTATCTCTCATATATGACATAAAATCATATTCACTTATCTTTTTCTAAAATAGTATTTGTGATAGAGTTCAAATTAGAAGAGAGCGTGTAAAAATATATATAAAAAATAAATATTTTGACAAAAAATAAAAAAATTAAAATAATAATTAAAACGAAATTGAGGGAGTAAATGTTAATTATAAAATAGAAAATATTTGGTGATACCTCTTCAACCATCCATAATTTAGAGATGCCCATATAGACGGAAAATTTGATATCAAAGCTGATGAAATTATTCCCATATATCTTTAGTAGCAGGCACATATATATATGAATTACAACAAAGTAATTAAGAGGTGATACGAAAATAGTTGCTAGCTAGCTCCTACGTTTTATTTTATCTGGCTACACTTTTGCGTGCATTATTGACATTTATTTGTAGGCATAGAGAAAAAAATAAAGGGATAAATGTTAAATAGACATCAATTATTGTTAGGCTCACATTGTCCAATTCTTGATTATTTACAACAGATAACATTCTCGATTTTTAAATATGGGTAACGTTTATCTTTCTGTGGATGAAAAACTTAACACATACCGTTAAACTAAAACACACATGCATACTAATTAAAACACATTTTTCTCACACACATTCGCATATTCTCTTACATTTTTATACACACTATTGCAAATCAGAAAGAAATGTTAATTAATGATATATATATAGGGGATGGATCAAAAATATATAATTCCTTAGTGTAGGAACTGGAAATCCATCTTATATCGTTCACCTAGATGATTTAACGGTTGAGATTAAATGTCAAAATCAAAGCAAAAAAAAGGAAGCGGGGGTATAGTTGTCCAATCCTCATAAAAAATTGATGTCGTCACTTTTTTAAAAAAATCTTAAAAATTTGGAATGATCATAACTCACTCATTTCGAATCGGATCAATGCAAATAATATACCAAATTAAAGATCTTTTCATGCTCTTTAATTCAAGATCAGTCATGAATATTTTCGTTCAAATAAAAATCGATGAAAAATACAAAATATACATTTTTACTCGTGTCTAGCGCGAAAAAGCTTTCGTTAGCTTTTAAATAACGGTTCATCAGCATTATGATAAGTTGATAACGTATGCCCACGAAGCATTTATTATATGCTAACATATTGCATTGATTGTGCTAATAAATGATTATCATAATGTGAACGTAGTACACATACTTATATTGTTATTATTATTACATTTCAATTAGGACTTATAATTAATGTTTTCTGAATTAGTTTTTATGTTTTAGTTACTAATTGATTATTATATATTGTTTATTTCTTCAAATTAGAATATATTAATTAGAATTTTCTTCATCGATTTATGGTTTATACCTTATGGTAACGATGAATTGTCATATTCTAACATAATTTATTCGCAGCGCTGATAAAATAATATCATTATGCTAATGTTGTATATTTATATTGATATTATGGTTTATTCCATCCAATTAGGGTTTATAATTAATTTTTAAAATTTAATTATATTTTTTAGATCATTGGAGTTTATCATATATGAATTATGGTTTATTTCATCTTATTAGAATTTATAATTACTCTTTAGAATTTAATTTTTTGTTAACAATATGAGAAAATTAAACTTTCATTAGCATAACGATAACGCTTCGTTAGCATAATGATAATACTTCGTTAGTATGATGATATATTATCAAATCCTGCGCGATTTTTACAAGAATTACCAAATTACGTTAATACCTCCGCGCGAAAAACTTATCAAATATTACAGAATTGCCACCACCCTTTTTAAGCAAATGTAGCCATAAATCTTTATTGATTGTATGACGTGAGATGGGTTCGTACTTCCTAATTCTTACATTATGATTGATTTGCATTATAACCGGCCCCTATATATATATATATATATATTGCAACATATAACTCATATATAAATATACATTATAATTTAATTTGAAGAATGAATCAGAAAATAAAAAGAGTAAAAAGGGAACTGTGTGTACCCAATTATATGATGGGACTTGCATCATTATCAAAGCCTCAATTTTTATATGATTGCGATTTCAATTCAATTCTAATAAGAATTTTGAAAATGCAATGGAGTGGACCAGCTTGTTGAATATCACCAACATGAAACGAAGTGGCTAATTATTGAATGAAAACATACATTTAATGTGTGCTTTGACAGCTGATCCATTTTCGGCCTTTTGCTGCTGCGTCATTTTGTGTATGGCACGAATAACATAAAATTCATGGAATTGGGTGCAAATTAGAAGGGGAAAAAACGTACAATACAATAATTAATAATATCATTAAACTATCGTTTATATTTTTTAGTGAAGTTATATATTGCAAAAGAAAAAATCAGTAACATGTTTTTTTCCATTTTGCAATAGTGTATGTAAAAAAATATGAAAAGATTAGAGTGAGTGAAAAAAATGTGTGTTATTGTGTATTTATTAGCGGTGCTAAATTTCTTGTACAGACATACATGAGCTTGTTTTAAAAATGGAGTGACTATTTATTCCAAATAGTCAAGGAAGACACAATGGTAGCCTCGAGAAATAATAAATTAAAGAAACCTTATCCCAAAAATGAATAAAATAC
Organism: Perilla frutescens; assembly: GCA_026008535.1. Taxonomy (NCBI): domain Eukaryota; kingdom Viridiplantae; phylum Streptophyta; class Magnoliopsida; order Lamiales; family Lamiaceae; genus Perilla; species Perilla frutescens. Next base: position 19,466,042 of record BRKX01000013.1, read on the forward strand.
CTTTTTTTTTTTTTTTTGTGCTGGGTTTATGCACGCAAAATCGCATACGTACGATTTAACCAATGAGATTCTTTGTTAATTTTGTTTACCCTAAATTGAACTTAACGCTAATAGATGTTATCTCTTACATTATACCTATAGATGAGAGATGCATGATGTACATTATATCTTAATATATCAAATATAAATATATTATGTCTTAATATATTAAACCTGAACATATTCTTAATATGTTAAATCTAAATATAATATATCTTAATATCTTTTTCATCTATATATATTATATCTTCATATAATGTATCTATATACTTAGAAAATTTAAAAACAAATTCTAAAAATAATTTGAGCCAGATTTGGTGCTAAAATAGGTTGAATCCCACTAGAATTTATTAAAAAAAATATTTCTTTTGAAAAATAAAAGATGTCCCGTTGGAATGTGAAAAAATATAAATATTTTATTAAAAATCATTAGAAAAATTTAAATGATTTCAAAAGGCAATTATTGCTAGAATGCCTACTAGAATTTTAAATAATATTTAAAAATAAAAAAATTCAATGGAGTAAATTTTTTCTATTTACCTTTCGAGAAGTATGTAATTCCAATGAAATTGATTGATGTGTTGTTAATTTTATCTGTCTAATCTCTCCATGTTCAGTTTGACGCATATGAGAGAGAAATCCAAGGCAAGTATTGTGATCATCACTTCATATCTACTCTTTTCTTTTCCTTTTGGTTGCTCGGGATGTGCAACAGTTTAAGTTTGGGGGTTTGATAGTTGTGTATTTTACACAACTTTTAGATATGAATTGATGACGTTTAAGTTGATAAGTTGTGTGAGTTTCATAGTTTCTATGCTCATTATGTTATCATTTGGTATTTTTGATATATTTGATGAGTACTTGGTGCAAAATGATCAAGTATGTGCTTGGAGAGCTAAAGAAGGGACCAGTCGGGCTCTTTAACTGCATTTAAAGAGCAAAGTCCACTAGAATTGATGAAAATAGTTCAACATACTCCAAATGGGTGATTGAAGAGCCTACGAAGATGGAAAATCAAGTTAGGAGCGTTGTGCAAGTTGAATCGGCACAATCGGACGAGAAACGAGTGAGAACGGGCCATTTTAGTGAAGCTTACGCGCGCGGGGTCGACCCTGTGTAAAACAAGCCCTCTGGGTCGATCCAGCCAACGCGTCCCCAGTTGGCCCAAATGGATCCTACACGAGATTTTTAGGCTTTTCACACCTTTGGATTTGTTTTAACCGTAGGGTTCCCTCCAACATTATAAATACCCTCTCTACTCATTTGAAAGGAGGGGTACAAAAGATTGTACAAAATGTAACATAAGACGTACCAAGGTAGACATAATTATGGAGGCATGATAAGTCCATTTATTTCGTGTATTTATGGGCATTTTGTTCATTATAAATGTCTTTTTATTGTGTTTTGAGTCAAAAATAACCAGGATGAAGTCAAAGGGCATTTTGGAGGTCGAGTCTGGCGAAAGGGGCATTTTATGCCCAGTTATTCATGATTATCTAGTTGCTATAAACCGTATTCAGAGGCACAGGGGACTTCTTCAACATTCATCCCACATTCGGGAGGCAGACTGGGCATATCAGAAATAGATGGAGCTGATTGTATGATGCCACGCCCACATTGCTCGTACAGACTCGACAACAGGCCGGAATGGGCATTCGCGGGAACTCGGGATTCAATTGAAGGAGATAGACGTGGAAGATAGTGCATATCCAAAGAAGAGTTGATGATAAGCTGGACTCCTAAGAGGCGCTGCAACGAAGAGATAAGCTTAATCCCTAAAAAATAGAGATTTGGTCAAACTAAAGCTTATCCAAATAGATCAAGATAGGGTACACCGGATCCGGAAGCCATTGAAGACCCCAGTTTGTTGGGGAAACTCTAATTCGGAAATGTAACTATTTAAGCTATTTCTAATTGCTGGAAAAACAAGTTTGGATAGTCAAAAACACTGCTACAGTTTCTATTTTCTGTATTCACTTTTTTTCGTACGCTGCATTGCAGCAAGAAACAATTCCAATAGGCCTTAAGCCTTTGGACGTAGGATTCTGATTACAAACTCAATGTTGGAGTTGAGTCTTTTTTCTAATTAATTTAGTTAGTTTTCATTTATATTATATTGTTCATTTCTGCAAATTTAATTATGTCTAGTATGCTTGGCTAGACCCTTTATTCTGGTGTTTAAACAACGAAAATAGTTTGAGTATAAATCTGGACTCGTGAGGACAAAATGGGCATAGTAATGCATGATAGGTTTCCGTTGATTCTTCAGCCTTGTTCCACGTGAGTGTGTGTCTGAAATGCCCAATGTGGCTAGTCACTCGTTAGGTAAAGAGGGCAAATCACTATTAATTGAATTGATGAATCGTGACTGTGTGTTGGTTCATATAGTAATAAGGGAATCAATGGGTTTTTGTGGGTACACGAGGAATCGGTGAACACAATAAACTTGGGTTCGTCTAGGGCACACTGTTGTCTGTTCAGTTACATCTCTTTGGGGAATCGGGGGGTGGGTGACTGATTAGGGATTTAATTGACGAGGAATCGCTTTTAAGTCTATTATGAAAGGATGAATGAGGAGATGCAGAGAGGAATCTGGTCTCCATAACTTGGTGATTTATCATGTATGAAAATCGGTTACCCATGATCGAGTTGATTTATATTTAAACCAAATTTAAATTCAAATGCTAGAACCTTTGTTATTTAATATCTTCTTTACTTTCTTTTGCAGATTTAATCCAGTGTAGTGACAATACCAAAACCCTCCCCCCCTTTTGTGACTGGTTACTAGAAGGTAAAATCGCAACAGCTCTTTGTGGGATCGACCCCGTACTCATTAGCTGGCTACGCTCGTTGTGGGCACAAGAGCATTACAAATTATTTTTAGAGCGCGAAACGACCGCGCATCAAGGCACAATAGAGACTTTGGAGGCTACAACAAGATTGAAGACTCCAGATTCTTTATTGTGTTGAACAATATTTTATTTACCATGTTTTATTTTTATTCGTTATCTTTAATTATGTCTAGGTAAATTTCCTTGGATTCTAGGGATGTAAAACTACGATGGATTTTGTGTTTTGATTAATCTTTCAATTGTTCCTTTCATATATTGGTTTATAAATCTTGGTTTTGATTACTCATGTATGATTGCCTGGTCACCACTTATGCGTGCTAGATTAAACAAGATATTATATTATGAATGTTTAGAAGTACCGACCAAGTGAATAAATGTTCATAGAAAATTATGATCGTGTGTGCTTTTAGGAGTTATTAAATTATTAAGAAGGACCTAAAGGTGAATAGGTAATTTATTAATTGACTTTACAAACTTACTCGAGAGAAAGGTTTTTAATATCTTCGTGATCTTCCACCATATATGAATTAAATTAGTTTGTTGAATTGATGATCTTGCATAGATGACATTATAGGAAAAGCGTGCTCTAGTATCTATTTCTTTTATTTGATCTTTATATTATTTTCACTTTCTTTTTATTTGCGTATTACTTTATTTGAACTCTCTGTTGATTATAAGTATCTAGATATTAGTAAGGTGTCTATTTTCAGTACTCACAATATTATTTTCCATCACAATCCTTGTGGATATGATACTCTTGATCACTACGTATTACAATTGCACCATACACTTGCGGTTGTTTTTACTACTAATAAAATAGTAGTCACTCACTTCATAATGGCATGCACTATTGGAAACATGATAATTGATAGAGCACTATGTGATTTTGGAGCCAGTATTAATCTAATGCCATTCCATATCTTCAGAAAGTTGGATATTGGTCTCTAAAACCATCACCCATAGCTATTCAAATGGTAGATCATTTTTGGATTGAGCTGAAGATGAAAACGGTTATGTATCGTGCCACAACTGAGATTGTTTAACATGCTGAGTACTGCCAGCTAGCTTGAGTGATAGCCAGAAGTCAGTTTGTGAACATATAAGACATTCCGCTGTGCTACACTACAAGAAAAAAACTCATATACCACTATCGATTCACCACGGTTTTGGCAAGAAACTGTGGTGATTTAGATAATAACCACGGTTTTCACGAAAACCGTGGTGTATGATCGTGCTTTTCCAGAAGAATCACCACGGTTTTAAATACTTAGTGGTGTATATTTATGAATACACCACCGGTAATATTTAAAGGTGGTATATGTGTGTATTTTTAATGACCACGGTTAATTCAAAACCGTGGTAATATAAAGTTACACTGTTTCATATTTTTTGATTTTTAAATTTAAACAAAGAAAAAGAGGGGAGATTGGAAAAAATTAAAATATGTCCCTAAAATTCATCTCCCGCCGTTCTTCCCTACTTTCGCCATCTCCATCTGCTTCACCATAAACTCACCCTAAATTCAAACCTCCATCATTGTTTCTATGCCAATTAATGGTTTCGTCTGAAGTCGCACTTCGAAAAGAAAAGATTAGCTCTAGCAAGTAGCACTCGTCGATCGGCAATTGAGAATTATTTAGCTCCTTTTTCTAAGCTCATTGCGGGGTGAGGTTTCAAAATTTAGAAGCCAACCTGCCCTTAGTTTGTTGTCTCCACAATTTGGCTCCGAGAAATTAGTTTGGACGAATCCCCAACTATTGGTGAGTAATTCTACCTTTATTCAATTTTCTGGTCTTTCTTAAGCTCATTTTTCTTGCCCCAAATTGTATCATTAATCTAAGTTTTCTAAGGGGATTCAGGTGATAAGTTTGATATCTATTCTCTATACTGGTGGAGTATTAAAAATCATAGAAGTTCGCTTTTATTTCTTAAGCATGGAGGAATGCCTTGTTTTTTTTTAATCCATCCAATTCCCATAGATCAAGTCGTGGGTGCAAAATTTAAGCTTGGGAGGAAAATTGGGTGTGGTTTATTTGGTGAACTCTTTTTAGGCACACCTTCATTTATCATTCAGTTGACTCCGTTTTTTGCTCTTGTTCGATTACTATAACTGCTTATATGTTTCTTCTTATAGACAAAATATATACTTGTTGGTCCCGGGTGAGTCGAAGTTAGTTTAGAGGGGGGATGAATAAACTAACTCAGAAACTTTTGACTTGAATGCGGAATAAATAAGGCCCTTGACTCGCGTATAAAACTTATCAATGCACACAGTTAGTTGAGATGATCAGTTGACTTAAAGGTGCAGTTTGTGTGAGCAAAGTGTGCAGCTAAAGATGTGCAGATAAAGAGTGATAAATACAGCACACAAGCAGTTTATAGAGATTCGAAGCTTAAACTTCTACGTCCTCTCTTCCTTACTGAAAAGGGCAATTCATTATATAATGGTAAAGTTCCTTTATTACAATTACACAATGAAGACAAGGGTTGAACCTAGAAACGGCAAATCTCGCAGAGTCTCGGTCACCTTTTCAACTGTTGCTTTCCCAGAAACGGCAGTTGTCGCAGAGCTACAGTCTCCTCAACCGGTTTCGACAACTCACACTTGCAGTCCCCAACTGCTGGCTGGGGAGTTAGGTGCTATTGTCCGTCTTTTCAAGATTTGAGATCTCTTTTGATCTTCAAGAATACAGTCTTAAAACTAGTATCAACTAATGTGCTCTTTGAGTTGAGCTGAGTAGTTGATCGTTGTATATCTTGAACTGAGAAGCTTGCTCTTGCTGGATTCTTCAACAACTAGCTAATTGACTCTTTAAGATCTTCTTCAGTTGTGACTTTTGCAACTTGACAATGGTTGAACTTGAGCTGTGGGGGGGGAAGAAAGAAAGCTCAGTTGTATATATCTGCAGTATAGCAAGAATTAGAATGGTGAAAGTCCTTTATCAAATGAGATTCACTTTTCTTATATAGATGAGTGATCTTTATGACCGTTGAGTTCCACCGATCGTTGATTCAGTTGATCTATCGATGGTAGTTGACTCTTGTAGCCATTGAAGCCTGTTTGAATTAGCCGTTTCTCAGCCAATCGATCTCTGCAGAGTATTTACTGCAAGATCTTCTTTATTAATATCAAGATCTCTGGTTGAGCATTAACTACGGGAAGCTTTAGTTGGCAGACTCATCAGCTGCACAGCTTCTAATTCAGGACTCCAGTTGCCAGTTTTCTGGCTGCTCATCTTTCAGTTCTAGATAGTTCAGTTGGTAGTTTTCCAACTGCTTATCTTTCAATTCTGGACTGGGCAGCTTGGTTCAGCTACAACTTTAATTGACTGTTCTCCTGAGCTCTTTTGCCAGTTCGACTGATCACAACTTCTTGACTAGTTGGTCAGTTAAGCTAGTCTTATTTTGAGTTTATTTACCAGTTCAATTGTTCACAAACTGATGAATAGTTTATCAGTTTGACTGGTCTCATTTTGAACTTAGTCAGTAGTTAATGTTTCGAGCTTTAAGCTGGCTGACTCTGGTTCTGGCTATTATCAGTTGACTTGTGTCTTGACTTCAGTTCAGCTGATATTTGATTTTTGGCCATCAGTTGGATGCTTCCAGTCTTCAATTACACTGTCTTGATGTCAGTTTCTTTAATCAACTTGATTCGTCTTCTAGCTCGATTGACTTGGATGTCAGTTTGATTGCAGCTGATTTGACCTTTGTGCTTTAACCCTTGGTTGGGTTATTTTCTGACTCGTTGGTGCATCCTCTCAGCTGGATTGACCATGCTCCAATGTGGTTGACTTCTAGCTTCAGCTGAGCTATTTTTGTAGTCTCTTTTTGGTTAGTTTACTATTTCTAGTTAGAACTCCTGTAGTTTTTCAAAAGAGATTTCTACATGTTTTGACATTTCATCAAAACCAACATTAGGGGTTTTCTTGATAATTTTTCCTAACAATTTTCCCCTTTTTGATGATGTCAAAACTTGTCAGTGATGATGGAAAAACTAAGTGATTGATGTATAATATCAATGTAACTTGGAGTTCTATCAAAGTTCATGAAAGTTCAGTTTAAGCAAGTGTCAGAGCATATAAATATATCTGAACTTTAATCATGTATCAGAGCAAATTTTATCACAGTTTTGAATTTGTATCATGAAATTTCAGTTCAATCATGTATCAGAACATTCAAGAGTATCAGATCATTTCAACATAGCTGAACTTTAAGCATGTATTAGAGCATAAACTTTTTGAACTTGTATCAGAGCATAATATTGATACCTAGCTTGGTAAGATCAAAGAGTTCAGCATTCTGAATGTTCAGATTGAGCTTTTGGCATCAGAGCTTAGTATGAATGTTTAGACTGAACTTGGCATTAGAGATACCTTGATATCAGATTTGTAAGAATTTTCTTTTATGGGTCATTCATGCTATGATTTCAATCATGCTTGGTATCAGAGTTTTACTCATGCTATGATTTATGTTGGTCCCGGGGTAAGTCGGAATCAGTTTAGAGGGAGAGAGGTGAATAAACTGATCCAAATCTTAACAATAATCACGGAATAGATAGGGCCCTTTGACTCGCGGAGTTATCCATGCACTTGGTGATTAGTTGAGATGATCAGTTTGCTCGAAGTGCAGTTGTGTGCTTGAGGTGTGCAGTTAAAGCATGTAACTGAAAGCAGTAAACTGAGCACACAGACAATTTATGGAGGTTCGAAGCTTAACTTTTACGTCCTCTCTTCCTAACTAAATAGGGCAATCCACTATGCAAGTGTAAAGTTTCTTTATTACAATTACACAGTGAAGACAAACTGTTGAACCTGACGAACGATGACTTTACGAGTCACGGCCTCCTTTTCAACTGGTGATGTCCTGAAAATAATGATCCAATGAACGTGGCCTCCTCAGCCGGTAGGTCGACAGTCTCACACTTGCGATCCCCAACTGCTCGCTGGAGAGATAAGCTGTTATTGGCCATCTTTACAAGGTTTTAGATCTCTTTTGATCTTCAAGAATGCAGTCTTGAAACTGTTATCAACTAGTATGCTCCTTTGCCCTTCTTTGGCTTGAGCTGGGTAGTTGATTGGTGTAAAACAGAACTGAGAGACTGGCTCTGGATGGAATTCTTCAACAGCTAGCTTGATGAGCAGTTTGCTTCTTCTTCTTAGTTGGGACTTTTGTTGCGGATGAGTTTGAGCTTTAAGCTTTTGAAAGCTATTTTTTCTTCAGTGGAGATAAGAATCTCTTCTCAAATTTTTCTCGCATAAGTCTCTTTTTGGCAAAAGTCTTCCGGCAAAAATCTCGGTCATAATCTGAGTTACTCATTCTTTAAAGTTGAGTGGTTTGCGACCGTTGCAGATCAATGAATGGCATAATAATAAAGCCATTGAGAGGCTTTTCATTTAAAGAGCCGTTGAGTTACCTTTGTTCTTCTGATAAGCTTTTGCTTCAAGATCTTAGTTGTATTAACTTTAAGATCTTCATATTGGCAGATCTAAAATTTGAATTTTAGTTTTGGCTTATGTCTTGATCATCAGTTCTGGGCTTTAGCTAGCAGTTGAAATCTTTAGTTTGGAGCATTTGCTCAGCTGCTGGTTCTGCACATCTTGTTGGCAGTATAGCAAGCTCCAGTTTTGATCATCTTCAGCTGGCAGTTCTGGGCTCTGGCTTGATACTTTCTGAGTTCCAGTTTGGTTTGCTTCAACTGGCAATTTTGGACCAGTGTTTCTTCAGCTGGTACTTTGGACTGATGTCCCTTCAGCTAGAACTTCTTGAACTAGTGTATCTTCGGTTTGGATATTGAACTACCGCCTCTTTAGCTGGTATTCTGAACTGATGTGTCTTCAGCTGGTATCCCGTGAACTAGTACTTTTCTTCAGCTGGAACTTCATTCTTCAGCTGGTGCTTTCTTGAGCTGGCGTATCCTTCAGCTCGTGCCTTAGACTAGTATGTCCTTCAGCTGGTATTCTTTTTCAGCTGGAATTTCTGATCTTTGATGATCAGTTAGCACTTTTGAACTAGTGCCTTGAACTGGTATTTTCTTCAGTTCGTGACTGTAGACTGAAAAGCTCCTTTTGGCATGTATACTCTGATGTCAGTTGGTACTTCGAACTTGTCAGTACCTGCATTTTCATTTTACTTGACTTGCTTATTGATCTAGCAATCAAGCTACATCTTTCTTCTTTTCTTAGCCCTTGGCTGGATTTCTTTCTTTTTATTTTTCTTTTTCTTTTTTTTTATTTTATTTTCTTTTTCTTTTCTTTCTTTCGCTCTTTTTTTTATTTTCTTTTTTCTTTTTAGATTGATCATTCTGAGGCTTTGATAGCTCAGTTTTTTATTTCGATCAACCTCAATTTTCTGCTTGATTTCTTTTCATTTTTTAAATGGCTTTTTGACATATTTTGACATCTCATCAAAATCCCAGTAAGGAAAACTCTTGATAGTTTCGTAACAATTTTCCCCTTATTGATGATGTCCAAAACATGGCAGAATTGAGCAATGATGGAAAAACTGATTTTAAAAAAAATTTAGCTTGTGTATAAGAAAACACAATCAAGTAAGAAAACTTTTCATAGATTAGAAACTGATTGTATAAACTGATTAGATTTCTTTCAAGCTACAATAGTTTTTTTCTTTTTTTTCTTTTTCTTCAGTTTCTAGCTCATTTTTCTTCAGCTGCTGCACTTCTTCAGTTGTTACTCATCTTCCTTCAACCTTTCATCTTTTCCACCAGTTGCTAAATTCTCCCCTTTCTTTAGTGTTCCTCCAAACATCTCCCCAGACTTCCCCCTGAGACTGATGTCTCCCATCTCTGGCTTTTCTCCATACTTCTCTCTAAACTTCCCCCTGAGGCTGACGTCTTTCTTCTGCAAGGGTTCCCCTTGAATCTCGCACTTGCGATCCCTAACTGCTCGCTGCAGAGATAAGGTGTCATTGGCTGTCTTTACAAGGTTTTAGATCTCTTTCAATCTTTAAGAATACAGTCTTGAAATTGTTATCAACTGGTGTGCTCCTTTGCGCTTCTCTGGCTAGAATTCTTCAATAGCTAGCTTGATGAGCAGTTTTGTTTCTTCTTCTCAGTTGGGACTTTTACTACAGATGAGTTTGAGCTTTGTGCTTTTAAGAACTGTTCTTTCTTCAGCGGAGATAAGAATCTTTTCTCAAATTTTTCTCGCAGAAGTCTCTTTTTAGCAAAAGTCTTCTGGCAAAAGTCACGGTCATAATCTGAGTCACTTATCCTTTATAGTTGAGTGGCTTGCGACTGTTGTAGATTAATGAATGATCATAAATGATAAAGCCGTTGAGAGGATTTTCATTTAAAGAGCCGTTGAGTTGCCTTTGTTCTTCTGACAAGGTTTTGCTTCAAGATCTCAGTTGCATTAACTTCAAGATCTTATTTTGGTAGATCTGAAATTTGAATTTCAGTTTCAGCGTCTATCTTGATCATCAGTTCTAGGCTTCAGCTGGAAGTTGAAATCTTCAGTTCAGAACATTTTCCCAGCTGCTGGTTCTGCGCATCTTGTTGGCAGTTTTGCAAGCTCCAATTTTGATAATCTTCAGCTGGCAGTTCTGGGCTCTGGCTTGATGCTTTCTGAGCTCCAGTTTGGTTTGCTTCAGCTGGCAGTTTTGGACCAGTGTTTCTTCAGCTAGTACTTTGGACTAACGTTCCTTTAGCTGGAACTTCTGAAACCGGTGTATCTTCAGTTTGAATATTGAATTGGCGCATCTTCAACTGGTATTCTGAACTGATGTGTCTTCAGCTGGTATCCCGTGAACTGGTACTTTTCTTCAGCTAGAACTTCATTTTTCAGCTGGTGCTTTCTTGAGCTGGCATATCCTTCAGCTCATACCTTGGATTGGTATGTCCTTCAGCTGGTATTCTTCTTCAGCTGAAACTTCTGATCTTTGAGTTGGCACTTTTGAACTAGTGCTTTGAACTGGTATTTTCTTCAGTTCATAACTGTAGACTGAAAAGGTCTTTTTGGCATGTATACTCTGATGGCAGTTAGTACTTCGAACTTGTCAGTACTTACATTTTCAGTTTACTTGACTTGCTAACTAATCTTGCAATCAAGCTACAACTTTCTTCTTTTCTCAGCCCTTGGCTGGATTTCTTTCTTTTTCTTTTTCTTTTTTTTATTTTTTTATTTTCTTTTCTTTTTCTTTTTTTCTTTTCTTTCTTTATTTTTTTTATTTTCTTTTTCTTTTTAGATTGATCATTCTCAGGCTTTGATATCTCAGTTTTTTTATTTTGATCAACCTCGATTTTCTACTTGATTTCTTTTCAGTTTTTCAATGGCTCTTTGGCATATTTGACATCTCATCAAAACCCCAGTAAGGAAAACCCTTGATAATTTTTCCTAACAAAATGAGTTCACCCCAATCTAATAAGAATATCTTTAATTTGATATATAATTTGCGTAAATTTGATTAAAATGAGCAAGTTATGAACACAGTGCTGATATGAGTTACAGATGATGCCCAAATATCATATATATATATATATATATATATCATGCTATTATGCGAGTAATTTTATGCTAAAATATCATTAACGTAATTATGTGAATTATAGTTGGTCATGCTAAAATGCTATATAGGCCTTGCTAAAATATTATATACACCATGCTAATATAAATCTGGGTTGTTTTGTATGAAAAATATGCCTGAAAATTGGTTTTTGTATTTTTCATCTATCTTTTTCAAATAAATATATGCAATATGGATCTTAAATGAAAGAGTATGAAAAGAGGTTTAATTTGATATATGATTTGCGTCAATCCGATTAAAAACTAGCAAGTTATGATTGCTTAAAGTTTCTACAATATTTGTACAAATATCATGACGTTATCATCTATATTTTGACGGAAAGAAATTAACCCCCCCTCCCACTTTTGAAGTTCAATTTATTTACCAATATGCCACCGTCTTTTTTAAAATGTTCAACATATTTACAAGTTTGCCACCGATAATCTATTTTAATCTTAGCCATCCAAATCTATGAATGAGTGGATGAGATGGGTTCCTTGTTCCCACATGGGGGAGGGTTCCCACCAGATCCACCCCCTATATATGTACATATATATATATATATATATATATTGGTTCAAATAGATACTAATTATTGGCGTGAGAACTAAGAGTGAAGCTTATTTACTATGATTTTATTGCTTATTTTAGTGTATTTTAGTGGTATTTTTTTAAACAAATTATAACTTATTTTGTTATATTTGAGTGATAGTGCAGTTGTACTAATAAGCACTAAAATACTCACATCAACAACTAATACCCATTATAACTCACCTATATATATGTGTGTGTGTGTGTGTAGAAGGGTTAGGTAGAAACCAATTCTAGTGTGAGTACTAGGACCACATCTCAAACCACACAATCCTAAAAAATCAAAGGCCCAGATTTGATGAAAAAGGCGGCGGCAATTATGTAATATTTGAAAAGTTTTTCGCGTGGGGGTATTAACGTAATTTGGTAATTCGTATAAATATCGCGAAGGATTTGATAACAGATCGTCATGCTAACGAAGTATTATCATCATGCTAATGAAGCATTATCGTTATGTTGATTAAAGTTTTCAAATATTGTTAGCGGAAAATATATTCTAAAAATTAATTATAAACCTAATTTGATTTAATAAACCCTAATGAAATGGAAAAAATCATAATTGGATGAAATAAGCCTAATTTGATGAAATAAATAGTGACTTGATGTGGTAAACCCTAAATGAGTTGGAACAAAACATAATAATAATATATTTGTACTACGTTAGCATTATGGTTTTGCTTCGTCAACACTGTGAATACACTATGTTAGCATATGACAATACTACGTTATAAACCATAATTGGATGGCATAAACCATAATAATCAATTAAGAACTATAAAAGAAAAATTAAATTCAAAAAAATCATAATTAGATGGAATAACTAATTGAGATTGAATAAACCCTTATAAATTTGTACTATGCTAGCATTATGATAATTCTTTATTAGCACAGTGAATACATTATATTAGCATATGACAAATGCTTCGTTAGCATACGTTATCATATGTTATCACATTGCTGACGAAGAATTATTATATGCTAACGAAAGCATTTACAACCTGGTTACGCGTAATTTTTTTTTTCGTTCATATTTTTCATCTAAACATAGCCATTCGACATCTTAAATGAAAGAGTACGAAGAGAGCTTTAATTTGATATATTTTTTGTATGCATTGGATTAAAAACGAACAAGTTATGGCCGTTTAAAGTTTTTAAGATTTTTTTAAACTGCTGACATCATCATTTTTAATGAGTTTGGACGAAAATAACCTCCTTCCTTTATTTTTTGCCCTATTATTTACGAAATTACCACCATCTCTACATTAAATCTCAACCATTAGATCATTATTGGATGGTGTAAGATGAGGTCTTAGTTCTCACACTACGAAAATGATCTCATTTGATCCATATCCTATACATATATATATATATATATATATATATATGTATGTATGTATGTATGAGGGAGTCATGTGTAACATGATTTAACTTATAGATTAAAATAACTAGTTCTCATTATAACTCACGCCTATATATACATTCTTCAAAATATATCACTTTATTTTCTCAATAGAACAATCAATCATATTTTCATTTTTTAAATGTTTTCTCTATCTTACAATTGAAATATTTACCCAAAATAAAAATAAATTTGCTTAACAAAGAGGCTCACATGTACCTTTTCCTTTGCAAATTTATTAGTTTATTTCACTTTTGACCCCTAAGAGTATGATTCAATAACGTGTAGTCTCAATCTGTACACTTTTTTTCACAAAAATTTATGTTCTTGACTCTTTTGTCTCAAATTTATTTTCGAGTTTTTTAGTTCCGAAAGTATCAACCCCAAAGGGCTGATAAGTAGGTGATTAGTTTTGAAACCAAAAAAAAGAAAAAAAAAACGAATAGGAAAATTTGGGACCAGTGTCCGTATAATATAAAACACAGTACTATAATTAGTAAATAGTACGGGAGGAGAGAATTATGAGAGCGTCTCACAACGAGTATGAAGGGTAATTTTGTAAATGAATATGCTTATAGTTTTCCAAAATTTTGAAAATTTGAAATGATGAAATATCTAGAAAAATTGAAAATTTGAAAAAGAAAGAGGTTACATGAGCCATTTTTGAATGTCGTGAGGGCTAACTGAGATAAATAGGACAAAGTATGAAAAGTTTCCCTGAATGTGTAGACCGCACTTCTTCCCTCTTCTTTCATCGATTGAAATGGACTGGTTATGGACTAATGGTTTCAGGACAATTTCGCGCTGCATTTTTACAGCCTTTAAACTGTCCCACAGTCACATGTTGCATGTAATTTTGTTCGTATCTTTTAACATAATTTTGAGATATCCATGGTACGGTACCCGCAGTTAATCAGTGGCGGTCTGCCAGACCTAGACGAGGTTAACGGGTATTTTTGTAATTTTGAATATTTTATGTGAAAAAAAAATCTACACAAATTTTACATTTAAGGGCACTCAAGCGCTGTATCTAAATTTTAGGTACAAATTATAATTATTACTTTTTGGGTGTCCTACTATTATATCACTCATTTCATTTATATCTTTTTAATTTATTAATAATTTATTTACAATTTTCATTACATGCATATATATTTTTATTTAATATAATAATTAATTTAATCATACATATGTTAATTGTAATTACATACAAATAATTAAAAAAAATATCAATTCATAGCTATTTCATTTCAACCGAATAAAATTACAATCATTTAATATCTTAATTAATTATTCGATTCTAGCATTTTTTCTAAAATTTACAAATATTAATAATACGAGATAACTAAATAAAACCGCATTATAAATTAGATTGAGGTTAGACAATGATTTTTATGGAATTTGAAAAGAAAGGGGAAAAAGAAGAAATCAGTGGCTCCTCCAAGTTCCAAGTAAGTGGCCGAAAAAATGAAGAAAAAAGGACAGAGAAAAGAAGGAAAAAAAGAAACAGGAAGAAGAAAGAAAAGAAATGGGGGCGGGAGTAAAGGTGTAGCACGGGCCCACAACTCTGCTCACCCCATTCTCAAGTGTTGTGCACGCGCTCAATTTTTTCCTTCAACGGTTTGCGTGGACTTCACCGAGTGGAGAATCACGCTCATTCATTTAAAAAAAAATTACTACCATGTAGTATATATTATTTGTATGCAATTAATTTTTATTTTATTTTTTTGTACCAATCTTCCACTATGAAAATATCAACCGTGCATGCTCTAAACATCATATATGCATATTTTTTACTCCTAGTGGTACTATTTTATTCATTCACATTCTTTATTTCTACGTTTATCGGAAATTCATAAAAGTTTATCAAGATTATGGATAGCAAAGGATAATGGATCACATGGGGTGCCAGTAAAAATTATATATGATGAATAGAAAAATTATCCACTTACTGGTATAAGCAAGGATAATTACCCGTAATTATTTTTTCGGGGATGGGTACCTCCCACCTCATACCCACACACATATAATTATGCTAATAATTATATTATTATTATTATTATTATTATTATTATTATTATTATTGGTGGTGGTGGTGGTGGTGGTGGTGGTGAATATTGTACGTATTGTAATATTATATTTTTTTAAATTTTGTAGTATTGTTATGCTTGTAACTTTTTATGTAATGACCGATTGTCACGAAGGGTTTTTCTATTATATTTTAAATGAATGAACATTTTTGTTTTAATAAATATTTTTAATTTATAAACTATTGAATTTTATTTTTGAATTATTCAGTTCAAATATAATTTTGATTAGTAAATTAAATACTAATAAAATAGTTCATGATAATATATATATATATATATATATAGAAAATGTGACATTTGGTATTATCTGTAAGATAATAATATAGAACTAAAATTATAATTGCACACGAATAAAAATTGAACAACATAAAGTATTAAACTATCACTTTTGTTATTTATGCATAGATCGCAAACTTGATTAAACATACATAAATAAATCCTTATAAAAAAAAATTATAACTTACATAAAATATCTATAAAAATATTTTTTTTCTAAAGTATAAAAAAAATATAAATATAAATACTTTGAAAGAATTATAGGAAAAAAATGATTAAATTTGTCGAAGAGCTAGATATTAATATTTTTCTATTTACTAAGAAGATATTCATATGTACATAAAATATTTATTTATTATGTATATGTTGGAAAATTTAAATTATTAAATTAAGTTTTGACTCATTTTATCCGATTTTTCGTGATTGGGATATTTAATTTTGGAGGAATTAAATACCATACGATTGTTCTATGTTGTGAGTAGATAATCTTAATATTTTTATTTGCTCAACTTCGATTTTCTGTGAGTGAGAAATAAGTGGCTGAAGTTGGTCACAAGATTGGACATTTATGGTGTGTGGGATAAATGATCTCACATTGATTTCTTAATCAAGTTAAGAAGTGTATTTAAGTGTATTAACACTTAAGTGAAGTAATTAAGTGCACAAGGATGTGGGCCATGAGCCCACACGCACACACACGCGCGCGCCCGCCCGTGCCCGTGCCCGAGATCTACAGAAGGTAACTTCTGAAGGGCTTAATTGCAAAGTTATAACTCCTCGCAGCCTCAAACCCTAGCCTTGCCGGACTTGTGGTGCTACGTCCAGAAGGACGAAAAACCGTTTCATCTTTGAGAGATGAATCGCCAGACCCTGACCACTAGCCAGGGCGTAATTTGTCTTGCGGAGAGAGGTCCCCTTAACTCGACTTGACGGAACTTGCTTCAGTTCGAGTTTGTTCTTAATTTGTGTGATTTCAATTACTTGCATTTGTTCTTCTTCTACTCCTTCTGTTTCCGTGTAATTCAGATTGAAACTTGACTTGTGGTGCTACGTCCAGAAGGACGAAAAACCGTTTCATCTTTGAGAGATGAATCGCCAGACCCTGATCACTAGCCAGGGCGTAATTTGTCTTGCGGAGAGAGGTCCCCTTAACTCGATTTGACGGAACTTGCTTCAGTTCGAGTTTGTTCTTAATTTGTGTGATTTCAATTATTTGCATTTGTTCTTCTTCTACTCCTTCTGTTTCCGTGTAATTCAGATTGTAACAAGTTTCAGTCAAGTGTAACATTGTTTCTATAACAGTATGTACACACACACACACACACACACATATATATATATATATAGGTATTGGTTCAAATGTGAACTCCCACTTCCTGTAAAAATTAGGAACCAATCCAAACCCTCCATCCATTTATTTTCTATGGTCAAGATTGATGTCAAATAAATGGGGTTAAATTTGCAATATTTTGATACTTTTAGTAAATTAAGGGTATATTAGTATTTCAACAAATATCTAAAATAACATATTATTTATTTCATGGTCTTTTTATATTTTCATTAAATCTATTGTCGATTAAAATCGTTATTTGCTTCTTCATTTTTTGTCGATTTTTTTTTTCTCCATCACCAAAATTCTAATCGTTATTTGCCTTTTTTATTTCTATAAATTGTAATCTTTCTTCTCGAATAATAAATTTTCCTCCACCATCAATTTATTTGTTACTTATTTTTTATAAACAATCATTAAAGAGATGTTTAATAGTTCTTTTTTCATCAACGACAATTTCAATGTGCGAGTCGCCGCCAATTTATGATATGGATTATGCGAGTAATTCCTCATAATAAAGTTATGTTCTATGTTTATTTTATTTTATTTTTAAATTTTTTAGTATTTTGTCGAATTTCGTGTAATTGGGCTTGATTTGTGAGGTATTAGCAAAATAAACATATCATATTGGCACATAGTGTATGACATACATGTTTGAAATCATAATTGTATTGAATTTATTTTGTGACAAGCTAACTACATTATGTTTAATGTTAGAAACAAAATATGGTATATATATATTAGCAATGCTTTCTTGTTAGTCATTCGTTAGTGGAAATTGAGATTGTTTTCTGATTTCATGTTCAATAAAGCAACATTTGTATATAAATTTAGCATATGATATGTTCATTTCAGCAACGATGCATGTTCATAATAGCACTCGTTGTTTGTGGATTTAGCAATGTGATCTTATGAATTCATTTGTTTGGATATATCTTTATTAGATTTCATATATTTTGTTCGGATATGTTGGTTATTAATTTGACAGTAAACTAAATTTCATAATATGTTTAGAAACACTGTATAATAATGTCAATAAATTAACAAACAGAAGGTAAAAAAGGTGTTTAAAAAACTCAATTATAATACAGTAAGAAACATTATATTAGCATATTTTGTAAATAAAATTAGCTAATAATTGGTATAGTATTAGCAAAGTTGGTTTGCGAATACTACTACATGTAATGAATTGTGTGTTTGAGTGTATTAGTACGTCTTAGCAATAAATATATAGTATGTTAGCAATAATTACTGAGCAAAGTACTAATATGTTTTATAAAGCTTATTGATTATATTTTGGTATTACAAAAAAAAATTAACAGTGTGAAACCTCATATTAACATATGATATTAGCTAATAATTGGTTTCATATTAACATATGATACAAATGATATTCGCTAATAATTGGTATATAAATTCTAATTGGGACAAAATAAACCCCAATAATCAACAAAACTAATGCATAATGTTAACTAAATATCAACACCAATAATTTTTTTTAAATAATAAAGTATAGTCTACTATTTTTTTTTATACATTTTAGCAATATTTTATCAACACTTTAGCCAATCGTTGATCACATATTAACATGATATTAATATATTAACAATTTGTTATTAACCCATTAGCAAATTACAGTTATCATATTAGCAATATGATCTTAACTTATTAGCAATTAGGTTCTGACATGTTAACATTATGTTACGAATCAATTTTCAGCATATCTAGCTAATATCTGCTTGCAAATATTCTTGATAATATTAATGTATTAAATTGTTAATACGCTTTGAATGACATGCATGCATACTATACAATTAGATCTTCAGTTATGTAATAATCTTGCTTCATTGCTTGCTAATATTAATATAACAAATTAATTGTCAATTTCCTTATAATTACATGCTAATCTGATTAATAAAATATTGCTAATAATACACCAAATAATTATTATTTTATTTTATATTAATATAACAAATTCATCGTGGATTTTGTTGAAATTGTAGTTGAAGATGGGGCTTTTGATGGAAGATGCGCGGTTAACAAATTAAATCAACTAAGAGATTCACTAATATTATTTTTACTACATTTAAGGATGTGGATTATGGTATGTTTTTTTTTACCTTTTTAACCCTATTAAATCTAATAGAATTTGAAGAGATGGGGAATTTGAAACTAGACCCTTAAATCAAAGATTCAATCTTAACTATTCATATTAATGAGATGGATGGTTATAAATGGTTCCTAATTTATACATGGAGGGCGGTTTTCATTTTAATCATACCCTATATATATATATGTATCTATTACTTAGAAATGATCCAAAATTTTTAAAAAAAACTGAAGTATGAATGATCATATTTATTTTAGTCTTTTTTTTCTTTGAAAAAATCAAACAATTATCATACTCCATCATTTATATAAATTACATTTTCATAATTAATATATTTTTCACATTGGAATCATATATCAGCATGTCTAAAGTATATACTTAAAATATAGTTATATTTTAACTGTGAATTTGTTCTTATTTTTATAACTTATAAATATATTTTAAATTTATTAAGTATTATAAATTATAAATATTTTGCATGTATCGCATAAGAAAATTTGGTTAGTTAAACTGTAGATAATGATTACGGGTATGGGTAGTTAGGTACCCAAATATTACAAGGACGAACATAAAAATTGATACCCAAGTGGGTATTTGATTATGTGTATATTTTAAAAATGCGGGTATAAGAACGAGTATTGTAGTACTTTACCAATTTTCATCCCTAATCAAGATTCTTAAATTTTACATGTACTTTACTTTATTTAAATTAAAATATGCTTGTATTTTCCCGTTTCTTTAAAAAATCATTTTAGTCCTATCTTTTTGTGTTTTCTATTTATATTTTACTCCAATTCTCAATTTTCAATTTTGATATTTTAAAGTAAAACTCTATGTATATATAACTCATAATTTAACTTTGAATTTAATTTGTCTAGATGTATAATATAATTACAAGATTAATATTCTGACACAACCATTTTTAAATGTGAACAAAACTACTAGGGTACGCAAAACGGCAAAACCCACTGTAAATGACTCATGTGCGATGCATAAATAATTATTATGTTTTTAGATTTGTAATATTATGATTATTTTTTAATTCTATATATTGTGTTTAACTTTTAAAAATTAATAAAATGATATAAATGTGTGTTAGTTAATTAGATAAAAAGATCAATTTTGTGTAGTTACACCAAACAAAAAATGAAATTAAATTTTAGGAACTAAATGAAAATCCATGTTAGAAAGATTGAACTGGAATATTTCAAACGTCACAATTATTATAAATAGCCATGCATAATTGTCCACGATTTAAGAACATTTGATTTTTTTGAATATAGGACAAGTATAAAATGTATAATTATTTAATCATTATAAATGATGAAATTGAAATAGAAAAATAAATTATTATTATTATTATTATTATTATTATTATTATTGCACCACAAATGAAAATTATTTTTTTAGGCGATAAATGTAGAGTACTACAAATAATCCATACATGCATAAAAAAATAAAATAAAATTTTACAAATCTCAAATGTTCAAAAAAAAAAAAAAAGATTGCAAAAATTTATTAAACACAACGATTGTGGTCTAAACCGTCGTGGAAAAATGCAAAAAAAAAAAAAGACAAAGCAGCAGAAAATTTACAACAATAAATGTCACTACTGTTGTCTATAAACTCAAAACGATTGTCTATTATTACACTATTTCACCTTAATATATGTATAGATAGATGGATAGATAAATATGTTTCATGGTTATGCCACTACCTGTGACGGTACACCTCGAAAACTAACTTCTACAATGTTGCTACATTAGCATTACATAAACAGTTAAAACTCACAAACTACTCTTACAAAACCATCTCCACAAGGCAAAAAACTTGTGTGAAAATCATGTGTCTCACTGATTTTCCGGCATCTTGGAAATCGACGCGGCACGCGGAATGTGTGAATTAACTTTAACAATCCAATAAATGAAATAATTTGGTAGAAATGAGTAATCATACATCTGACTAAAATGACATCATTTTGCTCTTTAAAAATAGCTCTAAAATCACCACTTTTACCCACTTTTTGATTTTAAACATCACTTTTTAATTTTTACAATTTTAACATAAATTGAAACTATTTTGTAAATTAAACATCTCCACTATTTTCCCCCAAATTAAAACTGACATGGCGACACATATGTATCTACATGGCTGATCGAAACGACGTCATTTGGTTTACTGATTTAAAACTACACCGTTTAATTAAGAAAGCTGATTTGGGAACATGAATGTATTTTCTCTCTCTCTCAATTCTCTCTACAAAATTCCTTACACAAAATCTTTTTTCACAAAATTCTTTGAGAAAATAAGGAAAGAAATTTTGTGAAAAAAGATATTGTCTAAGGAATTTTGCAGAGATAATTGAGAGAGAAAATATGTTCATGTTCCCAAATCTGCTCTCTTAATTAAACGGTGTAGTTTTAAATCAGTAAACCAAACGATGTCGTTTCGATCAGCCAAGTAGATGCATATGTGTCGTCACGTCAGTTTTAATTTGGGGGAAAATGGTGGAGATGTTTAATTTACAAAATAGTTTCAATTATGTTAAAATTACAAAAATTAAAAAGTGATGTTTAAAACCAAAAAGCGGGTAAAAGTGGTGATTTTAGAGACAATTTCCCCTAAAAAAATATGAAAATGATGTTTTAGTCCAACATGTGATTAATTATTTTCACATAATTTCATTTATTAGATTGAAAATTCCATACATATATCTGACGTGCCACATGAGATTTATGATGCTGAAAAATCAATTGCATTCTAGATTTATGTCAATTCTGAAAAATTAGGTATTATTTTATTAATGGTCCAACGCCATTAACAAATATTGGGGTTGAAGTGAAATTTATCCTACAATATAACTTGAATGAATTAATTAAATTATACGGGGGGGGGGGGGGGAGAACCAACTTCATATTATTATTATTATATATTATGAGAGAGGGGGTGGGAACCAACTTCATTTATTATTATTGAGAGAGAGAGAGCGAGAGGATCAAGCTGTAAACCAGCTTCATTTCATTATTATTATTTTTTTTTTGTTTTTTTGCTGATTGGACCTGCTGCAATGGGATGATCTAGCTGATGAATTACATGCATTTGACAATCACTCTACAAACTTAGCCATGAATTAAACTTCAGGAAATAGTATCTGATTTTTATTATTTCTTTTTAGTTATCCAATGAAAACAGATGCAAGTTGGTCTTCATCACATAATTATTGCACTTCTACTTATGCTTATAAATGTACATCACTAACATGCATAAGATAAAACATAGGAATCAAAACACCTCTCTCTCTCTCTCTCTCTCCCTAGCCTCTCTCTCTCTCTCTCTCTCTCTCTCTCTCTGTTACGTTAACTATGCTGCTGAATAACAGCCTATTATGTTTCTACCCTGTTTTTGGGCATATCAAGAGTTTGTCATGTGAAAAATTCAAGAAACCCTTTCTACGTAATTATGAAAATAAATCACAGCTAAATAGAAGAATATATTGCCAAAGTGTTACAACAGTGGCACCAGTCACTAAGGGCGTAGGGATATTGCAATTTTTTGAAGGGAAAAATATTTTTGTTACTGGTGCGACTGGGCTTCTTGGAAAGGGTAAGTATACTCATGATTCATCTCTTCTATTGTATAAGTATGATTGTTAGTTGGATGCATAGTGCAGTTTGGTTTTTGTCTGTGATTTGTCGACTATGACGGCATATGAATGTGATTAATTTATCCAAAGCCTACTCACTTGTGTAATAATAGAAGTGTGTTAATTTAAATTTCAACTAATTTTGGCATTGCTATACCCTCTTATATTATGCATGGCGTTACTTCGATTTAATTAATCAACAATGCACCAACACTATAATATAAGTAACAAATTGAAATTAACATAACCTACATAATTTTATTTTTATAAAATTTTGTAGTTCTCGTTGAAAAGATATTAAGGTCGACGCCAGTGGGAAAAATATACGTGCTAGTGAAAGCAGATGATCGTGAAGCAGCAATGGAAAGATTGGCAAATGAAGTAAGCTAGTAATTATATATGTTTCAATTTTTTAAGTATTATTTAAAAAAATAATTTTCTAATAAATTGAAAACCATACATTATTTCTTGCTAGCTAATAAATTCAGAGCTATTTGGATGTCTTCAAGAAAAATATGGAAAATATTACCAAGAATTAATAAGGGAGAAGTTGATACCAGTTGTGGGTAATATTTGTGAGCCAAACTTAGGCATCGACATTGAATCTGCTCGAACAATGATGGAAGACATTAACGTGATTATCGAATCTGCAGCCATTACTACCTTGAATGAGAGGTTGGCTCTCTCTCTCTCTCTCTCTCTCTCTGTTCAGTCCTCTTTTTATTTTTTTGTTTTTCAATTTTGTGTTATACACTTATACCTCATATTTCACTTTGTACACTTCATCAAATGTAATATTTTCAGGTTATTCAATACATTGGTATATTATTAAAAAATGTTTAATTATCTGATTATGCTTTAAATTAGTCCACTTTTAGGCCCAAATTCTTTAAACCCTCCAAATTCACAAAATTATAATAAAATAACATTTAATGTTAAGGTATGTTTTGTGTGCACTATGTGCACATCAGATGATCAATACGTTGACCCAGATAATACGTTGATTAAAAAATTCGTCAAAATCAATATCAATGGTAGCACTAAAAAATATCACTAAGAAACTCAAAAATATCAGATATATCACTAAAAAAAGTATTGCCCAGAATAAATATATAAAAAAAGCTGTCAAAATCGGTATAAACCGTGGCATTAAAAAGTATCACTTGAATCCCTAAAAAATATCATCTATTATGATGATTTTTTTGATCAATGCGTTGACCGGCTCAACGCGTGTTGTTCGCCTGTGTACATCATATGTATATGACACTTTACGTTAATTGTTATTACTTTTGATATGTACTTCTTTCCCATTTTTGGCTGCTGTCCGAATAAAATTTATTTCCATTAAATTTTACAAGTCACGTGTAATAAATTTCATATTTTTGACACGAGAATGGTGTGTAAGACATCATAAGTACCATTACACATCATCACTAGTAAAACAAGTGAAACAACACATTTGTTAGTAGAAAAATCCAACCGCGTGCGAGAGTAAATAACTTAATTATTTTATGGACATATGTTATACACTATCTGAATTAAGAATAATTTTATCAGGTATGATTTGTTGGTTCACACCAACGTCAATGGACCTCAAAGAACAATGTCTTTTGCTAAGTCTTGCAAAAACCTCGAGATTCTAGTCCATTTTTCCACTGGTATGTAACAATTTCTTATAAACTTCATAGATTTAACCATCAACATTTATTTATTTATTTTGAAATTCACCTATAACCAATGTGAATTAATGAAATGTTTAATTTGCAGTGTATGTCAACGGAGAAAAAGAAGGAGTAGTTTTCGAAACTCCATTGATTAATGGGGAAAATAGAAGAAAGAATACGAGTAGCGACAAATCTCGTCAGCTAGAAATAGCTGACGATGAAATAACAATGGCATTGAGATCGTGCACATCTTCTACGAACTACGAAATGACAATGAATATGAAAAGGCATGGAATGGAGAGGTATATATATATATATGTGTGTGTGTGTGTGCGCTTTTCCTAAGCTTTAATATTTCTAAAAAATAAAATAATCTTTAATAAAAATATTGCAAGAATGCCCTGCACGAGACGTTCCTCTATTTCGAGTCAGTATTCCATATTTTATTCCAAAGTGTCGATTGCATATGTGTATTTAAAAAAATTAAAGCTCCACTATTGTAATACACATGGCAACAATTCAACAACTTATTAAATTAATCATGTTTCGTAATTATAGGGCGAGATTAAACGGATGGCACAATGCTTATCACATGACAAAAGCTATGGCAGAAATGGCTCTGGAAGAAATAAGAGAAGATATCCCAGTTCTCATCATTAGGCCTTCGGTGATAGAAAGCTGCTATAGAGAACCTATTCCCGGTTGGATACAAGGAAATAGGTGAAAATTCAAATACCATGTTCAAAAATTTATTTTTCTTCTATATATTTTTAGTCTTTTGATCGAATACCTCGATAACATTTTTTTTTTCTTTAGGATGTATGATCCAGTGATAATTTCGTATGGAAAAGGGCAACTTCCTGCCTATCTTGGCGATCCTGATGCACCCGTGGATATTGTAAGTATGATAATTTTTTCTAACATATTCTTGCAGCACATAATAATTACTTATTACAATAGTATAAATAAAATGCTTTAAAATATTATTATTAATTCTTTTTGACATTCATTCAGCTAGTTCAGTTAAATATTAAATTATTGGGTCGCGATAAAAACTATCATTTTTCTAGCTGTCTGCTGTCATTAATGATGGATGGATAGACCTGTCAAACCCCCACTCTCTTAAATTGTCAGGTTAGCCCAGGCTGAACCCATCACACCATTTATATTTTTTTGGCCGGGCTGAATTAGTAGCCCTGCTGCCCTTTTAATGAGCCGGGCCTGGCTGATTAGACAATTTTTGTTTGCACTCTATTTAGCTCGACCTAAACGATTTTGTTTGGATTCAAAGTGGGAAATATATTTTTCTTTTTTATTTTTCGCTTTGGTCTATGGAAATATATATGCAAGTGCAACTAACTTTATTTAAAATTGATGATCAGATTCCATTGGACATTGTTGTGAATGCAACAATTGCAGCAATTGCAAAGCATGGTCAAATGCATAGATCAGAATTGGCTGTCTACCAAATTGCATCAAGTGTTATGAACCCCTTACAGCACAAAGATTTTTTCGACTACCTTCATGAATATTTCAGTTCCGAACCATTAATAGAGTTGAAAAATTTTGCCAAAATCTGCTACCACGATAACGTTGCAAAAATCAAATTTTTTGACAATTTCGACGAGTTCTCAAATTATACACGACAAGAAATAGGTCGACGTCTTGGGATGAAAGACGGAGTTGCCATCGACGGAAAGCACAATCTGAAACTGCAGAGGCAACTTAAAGCAAACGTTACATATGCTCAGCAGTTATGCAAGCTGTATGAATTTGCTGGATTCTACAAAGCCAGGTACGTGAAATTTTCTCCGACACAAATGAAATCCTTTAGTCCATAATTTGTGTATGTCTCATCTTCATGCATGTCTTACTAGATGGAAAATTTAAAGTGATAGTTTTGAAACAGACTCTTTTTCCATTTTACTTAAATCTTCCTTTAGGGATATGGATTATGGATTAGAGGATCTCATCTTGAATAAATTTTCTTTAGTTTCAAATGTTCAAAAAACTTTTTGGGAAAACTAATTAAAGAGTATTTGTAAATGTCACTTTTTCTATATCTAATTTTTTTTAATCAAGCTACTTGGTTTTTCGTTAGATATTGTATATATCAAACTTTTGTTAGACGCCCATAAAAATAAAAACAAAAATAAATAATATTTTTGTACTTTAATAATTATTACTAATTACACTGCAGGTTTCACTCCGGAAACGTGCAAATAATGTTCTCTGAAATGTCGAAGGAAGAGCAAGTTGATTTTTCAGTTGATATAAAAAACATAGATTGGAGGAAATATTTTCAACGTGTTCACATTCCTGGTTTGAGAAAGCACGTGCTTAATGACAAGACTGTATCTGTCTAACAAAATGTGTATCTCCATCTACGAATCATCGATCCTCTATTACATGTAATAATGTTGTACTTATTTCTTTATTATTAAATCGTTCGGATTAATTTCATAATTCCACACACAAAATGTAATAATAGTGTGGAATGTGAAATTAATAAAATATGGTGTTGTAATATATATATACTGGTTCACTTGCCTCAAATTTAGTGTCCTTTTTGTCACATGTTTATTTTTTTTTATTATTTTTAAAAAATTATAATGAAGTGGCTGTCAAAACAATACATAAGTAACCATTTACCTTAAATATAATTTATGAATTGATTAATAAATTAAAATGAGGTCGTAGCTAAAATATACTCTGATCCTTAAGAGGTGGTCTTTCTTGATAAGTTTGGACCAGTTTGGAGCAAAGGATTTTTTTATTTATTTTTATTTTTTTACATGTAAAGTACTATATGCTGTTTTCTTCGCAGACTTGTAATTAAGGGTGACAAAATGAACACCCAACCCAACCCACATCAATCCAATAGATTGAACACCACACATTGACCCAACCTAATTCAGCCCAAAAATGAGTGGGTTGCTTTTTCCAGCCCAATGGGCTGGCAACCCATTTGTAACACATGCATTAATCATAAATCCTAATATAACTCCATTTTATTTTTAAAAATTGAAAGTTCAAATTTAATATTATAAAACCTCTTATGTATTCAATATACAAATTAAATTAAATTAACCAACTAAATAAACATTATACGTAAATACATAAAAAAAATATTTTTTTAAACAATTAAAATGTCTTTAAATTCAATACACAAATTAAACTAAATTAACCGACTAAATAAACATTATATGCAAATACATAAAAAAAATATTTTTTTAAACAATTAAAATGTCTTTAAATTCAATATACAAATGTAACTAAATCAACCGACTAAATAAACATTATACGCAAATACATAAAAAAAAATATTTTTTTAAACAATTAAAATGTCTTTAAATTCAATGCACAAATATAACTAAATTAACCAACTAAATAAACATCATACCCAACTTTTTTGAAATACTTAAAATGTCTTTAAATTCAATACACAAATTTTTAAGTCCTACTAGACATAAATCCAAAATACAAATATAAGCAACTTATCATTCTCCCATGTCTTCATCAGCTCATCACTCATCATTCTTCAACCTCGAGCACATACGAATCTTTCTCCAAAAACTCTATCTCTTCCACTTCCACCTCTCGATCTGTATTTTAAAATTAATGAAAATATAATAAAGAGAAGAGTAAATAACTATAATCAAATGTAAAAATTGGAAGTGATAAAATTAAAATTAATAAATTATTACCTGAATCTTCAGTTTTCTTGAAACCATGTAACCAATTACGAGTACAAATGAGAACTTGTACGGTTTCGGGAAGCAAACAATTCCTATACTTGTTCAAGATACGTCCACCAATACTAAATGTAGATTCAGAAGCAACAGTTGTGACTGGAATACTTAAAACATCACAAGCCATCTTTAAAAGTCGGGGGAATCGCTTCTTGTTCATACTCCAATATTCTAAAATATCAATGGTATTTCCAACAATGCAAGCTTCTTCTAAGTATGTATTGAGTTCAGATTCAATTGGATTCATTGAATCAATTTGTGCTCAAATGCCTAGAATTAAACAAACAAAACAATACCAAAAGTTAAATTGGATAAATACACACAAACACACACAATGAAAGATCTTACTTACATCAAACATATTACGCTTAGGTGGTGGATTTGCCAATGTTGAGCTAGGAAATAAGATTGATGCGACCTCAACTCGTTCATATTGGCTGAAGAGCTTATACAAAGATTTCTTTAGCTTATTCACCTTCTCTTCATAATCTTGTGGGTAAAGTACCTCATAGCAAAAACTCATCATTTTCAATTTCGACCTTGGGTCAAGAATACATCCAAATGCAAGAATACCACAATATTAATCCCAATACCTGTCAAATTTGAGTTTCATTCTTGAGGCCATATCCTTGATCACATCATCCTTAGAATCCATAAGTTCAACCAATTGACCTTCAATGATTGCAATCTGCTTGAAATATAAATTTGAGGTAGGATAGGATGACCCAGATAACAACTTAGTAATCTCATAAAATGGTTCCAAGAAAGCATGCATCTTCTCAGCTCTTTCCCACTCTTCATCAGTCGGACAGTGCTTGTAATTTGTATCATAGTAGCTCAAACTAATGAATGCACGACGATACTTAATTGCACTTTCAAGCATTAAGTACGTAGATTTCCACCTAGTCGACACATCCAACCTTAAGAAACTCCCTCCAACATCACTTAAGCCCACCTCTTCAATACATTTATGAAATTGTCTCAATCTCCCATCTGATGCCTTCACATACTTAACACTTCCTCTAATTTTTCTCAAGGCATTATCAGCCACCTTTAAACCTTCTTGAACAATCAAGTTCAAAATATGTGCACAACACCTAACATGGAAGAACTCGCCTTGGCATAACAAACCATTTTGTAAATTAAGCCTATCTTTTAAAATTCTTACCATGTTATCACAAGAAGTGGCATTATCCAATGTTAGTGTAAATATTTTTGATTCTATACCCCAATCTTTAAGCACTCCCAACAATTTTCTTGACAATTCATACCCTGAATGTGGACTAGTTAACTCACAAAATGAAAGCAACTTACTATTCAACTTCAAATTTTCATCAACATAATGTGCAGTGACAGTCATATAACCTTGAGTAGTTAGAGCAGTCCAACAATCAGATGTCAAACAAATTCTCCCAGGAATAGTAGCTAGCAAACTCTTCAGTTTTTGTTTTTCAACTAGAAACACATTCATACAATCACTTTTTGCTGTGTTTCTACTAACGGGCTTAAATTCAGGGTTCAAAATCTTATTCAAATCATTAACCCCATCAGACTCAGCATAGCTAAATGGAAGATCATGTTTAATACATCTAGCCAATGCATCTCTATAATCTTTAGTATCAAATTTCCATTTCTTCACATCCTCAGACTTGGGAAATTCAACACACGCTTCAAGATGACGTTTTAAAGAAGTGGTTCCAGACTTAGCTTTGCAAGAATATAATTTGTCACAATACTTGCACTGACATTTCTCTACCCCATCTACAATGCCGACCCTTATAAAATGTTTCCACACATCAGATCTATCAGCTCTACCCTTTTTAGGATCTCTATCATCAACATCTTCAACTTCAACCCTAGTACTCTTGCTCTTAGATGTATTCAATGTAGAACTACCATAATCAATGTTAGCATGAGTACCTTTAGTCCCTTGAGGAGTAGAAAACGATCCTGACATTTGCAAATCATCATTCAATTCATCATTCATATCCTCCATAATCTCCATAACCTTCAAATTTTCCTCCTATGAATAGCAACAACAATAGTGTTCTGGGAAGCACAGATATTCCTCCTTCTTCCTCGATTCTCCTACCACCTGAACAAACTAAATTTGAGGCATTATATGGAACACATTTAGGCATACATATTAAAAAAGGGCTTTGATCAATTATCTTAAACTGACTGCCCCAGAAATATATGGAACACATTTAGGCATATATATGGATGTGAAGATTAAAGCTTCAGCAAATGGCTTAAACTACAGTGAGTTTGGAACAATGCTAATCGACTAACTAACCAAGTAATCGTCATCTCATCTAAGAGTAGCTTTATTAACCGTATAAATGTAAAGAATTATGCAATCTAGGTCTCTAAATCTTAAAGAAATCCTAGAACATTAACAATCCTCCACTCAACTCAACAACTGTGTGACATGCTCGTATTTTAGTCCTAATCCGAGCATTATTTCGTATGTTTTTGTCTTGTTTTAGTTTGTTTAGTAATCATTTAGGGTAATATTAGTCGTTAATTAGAATAAGTGTTGCTAACACAGTTAATTCAGAAAACAGGTTTAAAATGAGCAACCCGGGGCTCGAGGATCGAAGTGCGTATCGAAAGGGACCCGAAAGCTGGATCGGACGGGCGAGAAAGCATGAAGACCGAGTCAGAACCGGGAGACAGGGCAGGGCCTGCAACGCGGCGCGACCCAGGGCTTGGGGCGCGACCCGCGGCTCGACGTCCGCGGCATGATTTCAACCGCCTGCAACGCGGCGCGACCCAGGCCCGGGCCAGCTCGGGTCGCGCCTCACCCTGCGCGGCGCTAGCCCGGGTCGCGCCTCACCCTGCGCGGCGCGAGCCGCAGGGCGCGACCGGCCCCGTGTCGCGCCCCTGTGTCACATTTTCGGGATTTCTGGTTTTTGCTTTATTTTTCACCCTATCTTCCCACACCTTGTATATATTGATACCTTAGCTTAAAAATGAGCATCCAACTTCATATTTTCCATTTTTAGAGAGAGAAAGAGTGTGTAGCTTTTGAACTTTGGGATCTTGAAGAACAAGAGCTATTTTGGAGATTTTAATACAAGTTTCCGGGTTTCATCTTACCTTGATCTATGCTTCTATTTTATGTTGTTTTGTTTGTTATTTTGAATATGAATAGCTAAATTTCTTGGTATCTAGGGTGTTGTGATTTGGTGATGGGTTTGTGAATTAAACATGGGTTATTGCTTAATCTTCCCCTTCTTTCTCATAAATCATGGTTTGATTGCTTCTATTCTTTGATTGGCCATCTTAGGATAGAATTTGGTGTATAATTGAGTTCGAGAGAATCAATTGTGCATGGGTAAATGATTTATGGTTTCAATTTTGCATTAGATCGAGAGATTAATGTTTAATTGATGTTTGTTGATTGATTATGCTTGATTAAATTAAATTACAATTTAGCCTTAGAGATAGGGGAATTGAGTTTAGTTGAAAGGTCTTAGTTGCTCGAGAGAGGGCTTCGGCTAAATTTGGTATCAATTGTTGTTCGGGGAGATTATGCATAAATCCATTGTTTAATGAACAAGTTTTCACTAATGAACAATGCCCTAGAGCCATTTTTCCTCATTGTGATCTTTAATAGGTTTTTATTCTCTTTTATTCCTCTTGTGTTGCTATCTTTGTTTATTATTGCAAATCTTATTTTTCTAGTTAAATCCCCAACCCAATTTTTGAATTGTTTAACTAGTGAATGAATTTGATGTTATGATGCTTGTAGACTCAAAAATGCATTTAAATTCCCCGTGTTCGACCCGGTCTCCTATGCTTCGTATGTCCACTTGCATAATCGAGATTTGAAATGTATAACTTGTTTCGTGATCATATTCTTTGCATAAGAAAAATCTCATCAAGTTTTTGGCGCCGTTGCCGGGGAATTTAATTTGTGTGTTTAAGAATGTGCAATATCGTTTCAAGAATTACTTTGCTAGATTAAACGTGTTATTTCCTTTCAAGATCTAAACTCAATTGGTTCTTTGCTAGGTGGTGTATGCGTACTAGAGCACGTGGTGACCCGTTGTTTGACCTTGATACCGAGATCGAAGCCACGAGTCGTCACAACAACGCTCGAAGACGAAGACGTAGGATGGCGGACAACCCACCACCACCGCCTCCCATTGGAGACCCGTTGATTCTCCAAATGCAAAGACAACTTGAAGAGATGAGAGGTCAACTACGGGCCCAAGAGGAAGCTAGGGTTCGTGTCGAAGAAGCCCCAATACGGAACTTGTTTCAACCAACCTTCAATGAAGGTGCCGTCAATGGGCCGGCTATTCAAGCCAATAATTTTGAGTTGAAGCCGGCATTGATGGCTATGGTATCTCAGAATCAATTCGGTGGGACAGCATTAGAAGATCCACACGAACATGTCAATCAATTTCTGGAGATCGCTCGAACGGTCAAGATTAATGGGGTACCCGAGGATGCTATCCGCTTGAAGTTGTTTTATTTCTCACTACGAGATAAGGCTCGAACATGGTGGTTGAATCAACCACCCGGCTCATTTGCATCATGGAATGACATGCTCGCTAAATTTCTTCAGAAGTTCTTTCCCCCTGGAAAGACATTAAAGCTAAAAGGAGAGATAACCCAGTTCAAGCAGAGAGACGAAGAATCTATGTGTGATGCTTGGGAAAGGTTTCGAGAGATGCTTCGCAAATGTCCGGGTCATGGTTTTGGTATGGACCACCAAGTTTGCATATTTTATGGTGGATGTAAGTCCAATGTGAGAAGTATTCTTGATGCTTCAGTTGGGGGGTCGCTACTAAATCGGGGACCTGAAGAAGCTATAACAATCATCGAAGAAATGGCCTCCAACGCCTATCAATGGCCGGGGGAGCGGGAAAATGTACAAATTTTGAAAAAGGTGGACACCACAAACAATGATGCTATAGCTCTTCTAGCAGCTCAAATGACCACCATGAATTCGAAAATAGAGGCTATGGTGTCACCAAGACCGGAGTCTTCAAGTATGCCTAATTTGGAAAAAGCAAGCTTTGTTGGTCAAGGAGGTTATGGAGGTTATCAAAGGCCCTTCAACCAAAACTTCAAGCCGCATTTTGGAGGGTCACAAGGACAAGGTGGTAACCAATACCATCCAAGACCACCTCATCCGAATCTATCTTACTCCAACCCAAACAATCACATCCAATCACCTCCTGGATTTTCTGTCGCCAATGGAGTCATAGATGAAGATAAGAAATCTAAAATGGACGAGCTCCTTATGGCTTTTATGAACAAGACAGAAAAGTACATGGGTGAGACTCAGACTCGTTTTGAAAAATTGGAGAATCATGTGGGAACCATCGGTACCCAAGTGAATATGCTAGAGAAACAAATGAGTCAGCTTGCTACATACATAGGGAATCAACACCAACAAGGAAAATTCCCGAGTAACACAACCATCAACCCAAAGGAGCAATGTAAGGCTATACATGTGTTGAGTGTTGAGGCAAGGAAGGATTTGGAGGTTTCTTGTGTAAATCTTGATGAAAGAAAAGTTGAAAAGGGATTGAAAACCAATGAAGGTGACCTGAGAGTGGAGAAGAAATTGAAGGAAAAAGCGTCAAATAAGTCGTCACCATCCCCTTTACCTCCCATCCCTGTTGTTGTCCCTTATCCTGAAAGATTGCAAACGAATGAGCAAGAAGCACAATACAAGAAATTCTTGGAGGTATTTCGGAAAGTCCACATCAATTTTCCTCTTTTGAACCTACTGCAAAAAATGCCAAACTACGCAAAAGTTTTTAAAGAAATGTTCGCAAAGAAGAAAAAGTTGGATGAGTTTGAAGTATTGAGCCTTACAGAGGAGTGTAGTGTTTTTCTTCAACATAAGTTACCGCAGAAGCTACAAGATCCGGGGAGTTTTGTTATCCCATGGGAAATTGGCGAAAGATCGATTGGGGAAGCACTTTGTGATCTTGGTGCAAGTGTGAATCTTATGCCCCTATCTTTCTTCCATAAGCTAAAAGTCGGGAAGTTGAAGCCAACGAATATTAGCTTGCAATTGGCGGACCATAGCATTACTCAACCCAAGGGGATCATTGAGAATGTTCTTATGCGAGTTGATAAATTCATTTTTCCAGTTGATTTCTTGGTGTTGGATATGGAAGAGAATGAAGAAACACCACTCCTCTTGGGAAGACCATTTTTGAATACCGCAAGGGCCCTAATTGATATGGAGAAGGGAGAACTCACTCTTAGAGTTCATAAGTTGTCGGTCGTGTATCATATAAAGAAGAGAAAAGAGGTTCCCAAAGAAGAAGGGCACAAGGACCCGGAAGAGTGTAAGGTAATTCGAGAAATCAAACCAAGCAAGTTAAGCGGGCAAAAGAAGAGTGGAGAAGACATTCCCAAGAAATATTCTAGAATCTTCAACCCGAACTTGGGTGAAATACCTCGGAGAATTCAAAAGGGAGCTTTGGTGTGGCGAAGGAAGCCACCAGATCTCATTGGTTGACAAATTGACCTATGGTATCCCGTCGAGCTAGCGACGTTAAACTTAGCGCTTATTGGGAGGCAACCCAATTTCTTGTCTTCATTTCGTTTATTTTAGTTAGTTTTGGTGTGTTTCAATTTTATTTCATGTTATTTGGTTTTTGTTATGTTTTTCTTGTTTCTATTGAGGTGTTTTAGGTGTTTTGATGTCTTGAATTGGAAAGTTTTGTTTGAGTTTAGCATGTTGGAGAGTGTTTGGAAGCATGAGGAAGGTTGAGCTTTATTTTAGGGGATTTCTATGCTTCATAAGAAAATTGTGGTATTAATGAGTGTGCATTGTTCCTCATGCCCCATTTTGGTTATTTTGATTTTTATAAGTTGACCCTTCTCTCTTTATGCATGCTCATGGTGATTTGAATGGGACTCCTTTGTTTATAAATGTTGACGTTGGTAGATGTGGGATTTTTGGTAATGGAGTGCCCTTTGGTTGATATTGTGAGAGATGTGTAGAGGTATAAAAAGGATGATGTTGGATTGTTGAAAGGCTTGAGATCCAATGCTTATGTGATTTTGTTAATAGCCTATGCCGATGGACCCCTTTTTGCCTCTTTTTGGTTGTGTTGGAATGACGCCCCTCATTGTGTTTGCAAGGTACTTGAGTGTTTGCTCCTCGAAATTTTGCAAAAACAATGGCATGAGGGAGGTGTGGAAATCGAAGGAGAGCCCGTGATGAAATACGAGTTGAGAAAGAGCAAGAGGAAGCACAAATGTATGAAGAGCAATTTGAGGAAGAAGCCTCGGAGCAAGAATGAGAGTCTGTCCCTCGATTTCGGTCCCACTATCTTTCCACTCAAACTTGTCCTTTCCTTGGAATGGAACAAGTTTGGGGGAGGGGGTGTAAAGTGGTGACCGATAATCGCCCTTTTTCTGCTTTTAGTGAACATCTTTATTTCAGTTTATTTGGATATTTGGATGACTGTTATTTAATTAGGATTTGATATTTGGATTTAGTATGTTATGTTGGTTTGTATGGATATATTTGATCTTTAGGATCATCTTTATTTCAATATTTGGGTTTGTAATAAATGCTTGGATTAGGCTTTAATCGTGTGTGGTAATCTTTTTCCTGCTTGAGCTTGTGTTTGTCTTGCTTAATTTGGTGACAGAAACAGGGAAAGATAGATATGGAAATCATGCCGGGCCTATGATGATTTTTTTTATGTGATTGTGCAAAAATGTTGAAAAATGCATGCATGAGAAGAGTGTTAAGCCGAAATATCATGCGAGTCAAAATCGTGGAAACTTGGCTTGATTTCTAACCACTTGTGAGATTTGGGCCTATTTTGTTCTTTCATGTGTGATTCGTCAATGATATTTGCATCTCTAGAACTTGCTTCATAACTTTCATGTATTCTATATGTGCTTAGAACTTGAAGATGACCTAAGGCGGTTTTTGTCGAAAATTTTGAGCCTTATTTATTCATTCCTTTGAAATTTATCCTTGTTAGCCCCATTGAGCCTTTGGTGATTGATTTTTGTTGAATAGCCCGGGGTAGAGGGAATTTAAGGAATGAAGGAATTGTTATTTCAAAAATCATGGGTAGCAAAATTCGGATAGAAAGAAAAAAATTGTGAAACATGTTTTAAAGCCTAGAAATGTGAAGTTCAAGGCCTTCCCCTTGAAAAAAAAAAAAAATAGGAATCATTAGAGTCGTGATGTTGAATTAAATTGAAAAAATGAATTTAATGCCGACTTTAGCTCCTTGTGGAAGAATGTGTGAATCAATGTCTTAGGGGGAAGGAATTAAAAGGAAAAGAAGAGGCTAAGGATTATCCGTCTTTGCTTAAGCTTGGTCATTTTATGCGACATGGGTAGAAGAACACTTTTAGTTTCACTAGGTTTGGAATGTTAGTAGGATGTGGGAAAGGACTTGGAGTCACTCCTACCTAAAAATTTCCCTACCCGTCCAAAGAGCCGAACGCTATAACCCTAAAGACCTATGTGATTCTTGTTTAAAGCACATTGGTGAATCATGTTGAGTTATTTTGCAAGCTTATGGTGGTATGCTTTTATTACTTGATGTTGAGTGAAAATTTGTCCCTTATCTCCATGTGTGAGGATCGTTGCGACATAATTGCCCTTCAAAGAGAGTGGTCATTTTTCTCATGATTTCGCTCTTTTGATATTAAGCTTTGATCTCATTCTTTGCATAAAGATTTCTGTTTGCAAAAGCTGAGGCATTCGTGGTTATGTGTTTCCTTCTTGTCTTGATCTTTCCTTGTTCTTTCTAAATGCTTGTTTGAGGACAAACAAGAGTTCAAGTTTGGGGGAGTTGACATGCTCGTATTTTAGTCCTAATCCGAGCATTATTTCGTATGTTTTTATCTTGTTTTAGTTTGTTTAGTAATCATTTAGGGTAATATTAGTCGTTAATTAGAATAAGTGTTGCTAACACAGTTAATTC
Source organism: Perilla frutescens (assembly GCA_026008535.1). Classification (NCBI taxonomy): domain Eukaryota; kingdom Viridiplantae; phylum Streptophyta; class Magnoliopsida; order Lamiales; family Lamiaceae; genus Perilla; species Perilla frutescens. The sequence continues at coordinate 19,503,247 of BRKX01000013.1, forward strand.
AGAAAACAGGTTTAAAATGAGCAACCCGGGGCTCGAGGATCGAAGTGCGTATCGAAAGGGACCCGAAAGCTGGATCGGACGGGCGAGAAAGCATGAAGACCGAGTCAGAACCGGGAGACAGGGCAGGGCCTGCAACGCGGCGCGACCCAGGGCTTGGGGCGCGACCCGCGGCTCGACGTCCGCGGCATGATTTCAACCGCCTGCAACGCGGCGCGACCCAGGCCCGGGCCAGCTCGGGTCGCGCCTCACCCTGCGCGGCGCCAGCCCGGGTCGCGCCTCACCCTGCGCGGCGCGAGCCGCAGGGCGCGACCGGCCCCGTGTCGCGCCCCTGTGTCACATTTTCGGGATTTCTGGTTTTTGCTTTATTTTTCACCCTATCTTCCCACACCTTGTATATATTGATACCTTAGCTTAAAAATGAGCATCCAACTTCATATTTTCCATTTTTAGAGAGAGAAAGAGTGTGTAGCTTTTGAACTTTGGGATCTTGAAGAACAAGAGCTATTTTGGAGATTTTAATACAAGTTTCCGGGTTTCATCTTACCTTGATCTATGCTTCTATTTTATGTTGTTTTGTTTGTTATTTTGAATATGAATAGCTAAATTTCTTGGTATCTAGGGTGTTGTGATTTGGTGATGGGTTTGTGAATTAAACATGGGTTATTGCTTAATCTTCCCCTTCTTTCTCATAAATCATGGTTTGATTGCTTCTATTCTTTGATTGGCCATCTTAGGATAGAATTTGGTTTGTAATTGAGTTCGAGAGAATCAATTGTGCATGGGTAAATGATTTATGGTTTCAATTTTGCATTAGATCGAGAGATTAATGTTTAATTGATGTTTGTTGATTGATTATGCTTGATTAAATTAAATTACAATTTAGCCCTAGAGATAGGGGAATTGAGTTTAGTTGAAAGGTCTTAGTTGCTCGAGAGAGGGCTTCGGCTAAATTTGGTATCAATTGTTGTTCGGGGAGATTATGCATAAATCCATTGTTTAATGAACAAGTTTTCACTAATGAACAATGCCCTAGAGCCATTTTTCCTCATTGTGATCTTTAATAGGTTTTTATTCTCTTTTATTCCTCTTGTGTTGCTATCTTTGTTTATTATTGCAAATCTTATTTTTCTAGTTAAATCCCCAACCCAATTTTTGAATTGTTTAACTAGTGAATGAATTTGATGTTATGATGCTTGTAGACTCAAAAATGCATTTAAATTCCCCGTGTTCGACCCGGTCTCCTATGCTTCGTATGTCCACTTGCATAATCGAGATTTGGAATGTATAACTTGTTTCGTGATCATATTCTTTGCATAAGAAAAATCTCATCACTGTGCCTTCATCTCATAATTCGTTCTCTCCCAACTTCAAAAGCACAACACAAACAAAAGACTTAAATATAATGACAAAACCTCATTCATTTAATCAATCTAACACAACTTTTTACACAAACATAAAATTCCCCATTACTTGAAATGCGTAAGGAAATAAAGATAAACAGCAAGCATTCAACCGACCCATACGAACAAATTACATTTTTCACAACGTAAATTTTAAGACAAAGCTGAATTCTGAAATCAAGAAAACTGGTCTAGAAAAGAATCCCCCACCTATCAGCAAGATTTACAGAGAGACAAATTCACAAACACACATCCATGGAGAGAATTGATTAACCACATTCAACACCCCCCGAAAACTGATTTATAAGCAAAAATCGTACCCATACAGAATTGATTAAAAAAAGGAGAAATTAATCAATAATACCCACATCGATAGCTGATCATCAGTCACTGTTGAACAACACAGTTCATTATTTAACATCAATCACGTTCAATCATAGCCTTAAGCCTCTCGGCGGTGGACGACGGTGGGACGCGGTGCAGCTGCGGTGGGGCGCGGCGCAGCTACGGTGTTGTAGAGAGACATAATAAAGTGGTGATTTTTTGGGTTTGTTTCTCTGGAATAGTATTACAAATTTAGGCATCAGTCATAGCCCAATCAAGCCCAAAGCCCAATTGGGCTAACCCATTTTAGCCCATTTTTTGGGTCTTTAATTTTTAGCCCAATTAAGCCCAAATATCATGTGGGTTGGGCTAACCCATTGTGTTGGGCCAATTTTGCCACCTATACTTGTAATTAGGGTCTTAGAATTATTTTTCGTTTTTACTTTTCAAATTTCAAGTTTTCGCGCACTATTTCTTAATTAGGTATATTTGCAATCGCAGTTTCCATTATTAGTTAATAATTAAGTGTTAATTAGTATTGATTATTTTATAAGACAAAAAATTGTATGAGACCGTATAACGGGTCACTTACGTTAGACGGGTCAAATAAAACCCAGACCCGCCCCAAAACCCATTTTCGCGTGCGCTTAAGTGGAGTATCATTACATATATATGTGTGTGGTGAAGTATCATTAATTCTGATGTGAAGTTTTACTAATTAGAAATAAAAGTATAAGTTTAAACTCGATCTCAAATTGAGAATCGGGTGTATATATGAATACAATAAAAACACATTCTTGAGTAAAAATATTTATTTCATTATCATAGAGAAAAATATCATTGATTACAAAATAAAGTATCATCAATTACAAAAGAAACTAACACTAAATATAAATAAAAATATCATTAAAAATCTTCAACAAGATCTCGATCTTGCAACTTGCAAGACCAACAATGACATCCTCGCACCAGTGACAACAGATCAGCTACATACTCAAAACCCAAATAGATCTAAAATTTCTCAAAACAGCACAAATCGAGCACACGACATGGCCTCTTCTAGAATCTGAAAACAAGATCAAACACAACTCAGAGTTAGCAAAATTTAATATATATCCGTTATCATCTAATGTAATACTAAAGAAAACAACAAATAAAACAAAAATCAACAACAAACTGCTACTCACTCACTCACAACAACAAAAATATTTGTTTCTGCAGTCAAGTCTGGCGAAGCAAAGATTGTTGCAGGTGCATTGTTTCCTCATCAGATAATCACGACTTTGGATGACATAGACGGCGGCCAAGTGGCGGAGCTTTAGTGTCATGGATCGGGTGGAGTTTGAGCAGAAAGAGATGAAATTTGAGAAAGATGGAGCCTTGAATGCAAAATTAGGGCTTGACGGGGAGAAGTGGGATTTTTGTGATACAGATAACGGGTCGCAACTGGAATCGGGGCACGGGTCAACAGCGGATCCGAATGAAAAAAGGAATTGGGCCAGGGGTGGAATGGGCTGTGAGTAGCTGTTAATTGAAGAAGGAGCTTTAGCCCAATTTAGATTATATTAAACATGTTATGCTTTTGCTTATTGTAAGATGCCTTTAGGGTTTCTTGTGTAAATTGTGGGGACCATTTTGAGTAGTATATAAGCTCATTATGGTATCTTTAGTAATACAATAAGAAATTACTCCAAACTTCTCCCTATTTTCTCTCTCTCTTAACCTATCTCTTCTTCTATCTTCCCTAACCTTCTATTACATATAATATTTCCATTAGCTGATTTTCATCTTGTAGTAGAAACCACTATAATTGGTATCTCAGAGCCAGGTTCCTGCTTATGGCTGAGGGGACGCGATTTAAAGACCTACAAGAAGCACAAAAGAGACTGGATCAGGTTTTCGAAGCTGAATCTTTGAAAAGAGATGCAACATAAATTAAAATGCAAGAACAACTGGGGATCATCACCACCGAGTTGCAAGACCTGCTTAAGGGGGTATATTCCAAGTATGACAATCTAAATCACACCCTCACTATCATACAATCAGAGTTATCCATGCTCACCAAGGAAAAAAGAAGTGCATAACAATCCATTTTGGGAGCCCCACCTAGTCCTCTGGCTGCTGAGAGTGGTGCTATTGGTACTCCCAGTCAGACTTACTATGGGTCCAGATATCAGCTGGATCATTCACAGTCTCATGTTTTACATCCAATCCCAAAGGTAGAATTTCCTAAGTTTGATGGAACTCAAGCTAGATCTTGGGTACTCAAATGTAATCAGTATTTTCAGTTAATTACTAATGTCCCTAATTCTCAAAAGATGGTTCTAGCCTCCTTGCACTTTGAGGGGAAGGTTGAACAGTGGTTTCAAAATCACAGCACTAAGTATAAGAATTTGGCATGGACTCAATTCTTAGATGTGGTGTCTGCTAGATTTGAAGAACTTAGGAAAACTAAGATCATCATGGAATTTAACAAACTCAAGCACCAAGGCTCCTATGATGATTATGTTGAGAAATTTGAAGAATTAAGAGCCTGTAACACCACCACTTCAGCTGGGTACAGGAGATTTGATCCTCCCACCAGTACTACACCAAAACCACCTACAGGTCCCCTTAAACCACCCACTAAGATGCTCACATCGGCAGAGATGGCTGCTAGGAGGAAAAAAGGGCTTATGTTACAATTGTGATGAACCCTATGTCTTTGGGCATAGATGTAAGAATAGGATAGACTATATGATCATGAGTAAACAAGAAGAATTGTCTCTCCTACAAGCAACTTCCAACAACAAAGAAGAAGAGGAACCTCCTGACCCAGATGAGTTCCAGATGAAAGAAGCACAGATGAGCATCAATGCTATTTCAGGCTCTGAGGGGCTTACCACACTAAAGGTGTTAGGGAAATTTGGGGAACATGACCTACATATATTGATTGATACTGGAAGCACTCTTAGCTTCATACAGGAAGCTACAACTAAGAGGCTAGGTTGTGCATTAGATATGGCAAGCCCCCTGTTGGTGAGAGTGGCTAATGGGCAGAGGTTGATCAGTGAATCTCAAGCTAAATGGTTCAGCTGGGATGTTCAAGGTCATCAGTTTGTATACTCATTAAGGGTTTTGCAGACAGATGGGTATGATTTAATATTGGGAGGGGATTGGCTAAAGTCCTGCACCCCTATAGAGCTAGATTATAAGAACATGACATTTACTGTCACACAAAGGGGAAGGAAGATCAAGTTGCAAGCAATAAAGTTATAGGTGGACTGTCAATTGGTTTATGGTCCCAGCCTATACAAGATGACTCACAGCAGTTGTATGGATGAAATTAAGGAGGTATTCTTGGTTAAACCTCTAACTGTGGCTAATACATAAGGCTCTACTATGGATTCTCTGTTGGAAGAATTCTATGATGTTTTTGAGGAGCCTAAGGACCTGTCCCCTGGCAGGGGGATCGAGCACCACATAACTCTCAAGCCCAACAACATTCCTAGGCAACAACATCCCTATAAGACTTCACACAGTCACAAGGATGAGATAGAAAAAATTGTGGGGGAATTGTTGAGATCAGGCCTTATCCAACATAGCAGAAGTTCTTTTGCATCTCCAGTTATTTTGGTCAAGAAGAAAGACCAGACTTGGAGAATGTGTGTGGACTACAGGTATCTAAACTCTCTAACTGTGAAGCATGAGTATCCTATACCAGTCATTGATGAATTGCTAGATGAACTGCATGGGGCTAGATACTTCTCTAAGATTGACCTTAGATCTGGGTATTTCCAGATCCTGGTAAGGCCAGAAGATAGGTATCTCACTGCCTTCAGTACCCACCAAGGTCATTATGAGTTTGTTGTTATGCCTTTTGGGCTGTGTAATGCTCCTGCTACATTCCAGTCCCTTATAAACCACATATTCAGGGATCAACTAAGGAAATCTGTGCTAGTTTTCTTTGATGACATCTTGGTCTACAACACTACTTGGGAGGAGCACCTTAATCACCTAAGAGAAGTCCTATTACTGCTCAGGGTGAATAAGCTTTATGCCAAAAGAAGTAAGTGTTGTTTTGGCAGTACCAAGGTAGATTACTTGGGGCATATTATTACTAATGAAGGAGTCTCTACAGATCTTGCAAAGGTAGATTGTATGCTCAAATGGCCTACACCCAAAACTCCTAAGCAATTGAGGGGATTCCTAGGCCTAACTGGGTATTACAGAAAGTTTGTAAGGGATTATGGTATCATAAGTAAACCCTTGACAAACCTATTAAGGAAGGACAATTTTCTCTGGAATTTGGATGCAGACAAGGCTTTCCAAAAGCTCAAGCTAGCCATGTCATCAACTCCAGTGCTGGCTCTCCCTGATTTCACCCAGCCCTTCATTCTAGAAACTGATGCTAGTGGTATAGGGCTGGGAGCAGTACTTATGCAAGGAGGGAGGCCCATTGCTTACATGAGCAAAACACTATGCCCTAGGCACAAAGGATTATCAATCTATGAGAGGGAGTTTCTGGCTGTCCTAATGGCTGTTCAAAAATGGAGGATTTATCTACAAGGCCACAAGTTCATCATTAAAACAGACCAGCAAGCATTAAAATATTTGCTGGACCAGAAAACATTAAACCCTATGCAACAAAAAGGGCTGGTTAAACTATTAGGTCTTAATTATGAGATCCAATATAAGAAGGGTTGTGAAAACAAAGTGGCAGATGCTTTATCTAGAAGGGAGAGTTCTCAGGTGGAATGTTCTGCTCTTACTACTGTAGTCCCTAGCTAGACCCAAAAGGTGTTGCAAAGCTATCAGGAGGATCCCTACTTCTCTAAGGTACTAAGTGCAAAACTGATAGATGTTGGTTCTTTCCTTGAATTCCAGGCTATGGATGGAGTACTAAGGTACAAAGGCAAACTAGCTGTGGGGAATTCCTCAGAGTTAAAAGGTTAAATCCTTATTGCTATGCATAATTCTGCATATGGAGGTCACTCAGGAACTAGTGGTACCTATATGAGACTCAAGGGGATTTTCTACTGGCCTCACATGAAGAATGGAGTGATTAAGTGGGTGCAAGAGTGTGAAGTCTGCTAGAGGAACAAGTCAGACCATGGCTTGTACCCAGGGTTACTCCAGCCACTCCCTATTCCTCAACAATCATGGACACATATATCCATGGATTTCATTGAAGGCCTACCCAAATCTGGAGAAAGGAATGTGATTTTGGTTGTAGTACATAGATTCACTAAGTTTGGGCATTTCCTACCCTTGTCCCATCCTTATACTGTAGAGTCTGTAGCTAAAGTCTTCCTGGATAATGTTTATAAATTGCATGAGCAACCTGTCAGCATAGTTACTGACACGGACACCATTTTCGCCAAACTGAGCGGCTGAACCAATGCTTGGAAAATTACCTAAGGTGCATGGTCCACTCTAATCCTAGACAATGGCTTCAATGGTTACCCCTCGCTGAATACTGGTACAATACTAACTATCATACCAGTCTAAAGTGTACCCCCTATCAAGCCTTGTATGGGGTACCATCACTTATGCTGTCTATGTCTGCCTACATATATTCTAGCAACCAGGATGTAATGGATTTCCTATCTCAACGACAACAAATGACCCAGACACTCAGAGAAAATCTCACACAGGCACAAACTCACATAAAGTGGTTTGCTGACCGCAAGAGACAAGACAGGAGTTTTGAGGTCGGGGAGCAAGTGTTTCTCAAGCTACAACCCTTTCGACAGAACACTGTCGCCCTCAGACGAAACCTAAAACTTTCTTCAAAGTTTTATGGTCTGTTTACTATACTCGAGAAAATAGAAAAAGTGGCGTACAGGCTAGATCTTCCACCTACGTCGAAGATCCACCCTGTCATCCACGTATCATTGCTCAAAAAATGTGTGGGTCGAAAGATTGTACCTTTACCAGATTTACCCAGCACCGACGGAGACGGGGAGTATGTAGTGGCTCCTCTACACTCTCTTTCCCATCGCGTTCAGCTCCGGAAGGGTAACCAAGTCGCCCAAACTCTCGTGCTCTGGCACAACAGCAATCTCTCTCTCACTTCCTGGAAAGATGATTCCTTCCTCAGACGCAAGTTCCCAGCTTTTGATTCTCAGGGACGAGAATCAAGTAATCAGGGGGGTAATGTCATGGATCGGGTGGAGTTTGAGTAGAAAGGGATGAAATTTGAGAAAGATGGAGTCTTGAATGCAAAATTAGAGCTTGACGGGGAGAAGGGGGATTTTTGTGATACAGATAATGGGTTGCAACTGGAATCGGGACACGGGTTAACAGTAGATCCGAATAAAAAAAGGGAATTGGGCCAGGGATGGAATGGGCCGTGAGTAGCTGTTAATTGAAGAAGGATCTTTAGCCCAATTTAGATTATATTAAACATGTTATGCTTTTGCTTATTGTAAGATGCTTTTAGGGTTTCTTGTGTAAATTGTGGGGACCATTTTCAGTAGTATATAAGCTCATTATGGTATCTTTAGTAATACAATGAGAAATTACTCCAAACTTCTCCCTATTTTCTCTCTCTCTTATCCTATATCTTCTTCTATCTTCCCTAACCTTCTATTACATATAATATTTCCATTAGCCGATTTTCATCTTGTAGTAGAAACCACTACATTTAGTGGAAGAGAATGGTGGATGACATGGCCAAGATTGGGAAGTTGAACAATTACAACTATTAAAGCACAAAATTAAAGAAGAACTAAGCAATTTTGGGTTGATATATGAATTCGAAACGAAAATTAAAAGAAAGGAACGAAGAGCGAAAGAAATCGCCTAAAAGCCTGGGTTCAGAATTGTGGCTGAATGAGCGAATACTGGAAGAAGGGCAGATTTTTTTTAAATGGCGGGTCTGGACTCTGGGTCGGATCGGGTATAAGATCTGTCTAACGTAAGTGATCCGTTAGATGGTCTCACAGGAGTGTGCCTCATTTTATAATTATTATGATTCCACTATTTCTTATTTTTTATGAGGAGGATAGCCTTGAATACCACATTGAAGTGATAAATCAATATTGGTGGGATATGAAATCAAGACTTGGGTTCTAAATTATATCACTTCATCATTGACAAACACCTAGCTGTATTAGTGAGGTTTGAGCTCAAAACTTCTAATTGAAGTGAGGAGGATAACCTTGAAACCACATTGAAGTGATATATCAGTATTGGTGGGATTTGAAATGAAGACTTGTGTTCTAATTAATTATAGTACTTCATCACTAGGCAGTGTTGTTTTAAATATTTACAGGCCCTTGTGCTAATTATAAATATTGATGCACTATTACTAAAAAAGAGTTTTAATTTTAATTTTAGTAATAAATTTTTAAATATTATCATATTACAAATTTACAATTATATTTTCACACAAAAAAAATCAAAATACTTTATTGATATTGTTGATAATATCCAAATATAATACAATCTCAAACTAATATAAACAAAGAAAGAGTATTATGTCGTCTGCCTTCTGACATAGAGAAAGAAAAGAGATTATATATACATATATGTGTATATATATAGGACTTGATTCAAATGTGTACTAGTGCTTCGTGTGAGAACTAGGAACGTTGCTTATTTACTACGATTTTATAGTTTACTTTATTGTATATTTTTGTGCTATTTTTTTAATATAGCTTATCTTGCTAAATTTTAATGCTAGTGTAATAAGCAATAAAATACAATAAGATAAGCTATAAAAGCGTAGTAAATAAACATTGGTCTTAGTTCTCACACTAAGCACTAATACCCGTTATAACACACCGTTATATATATATATATATATAGGGTTGGGTTCTAGAAGGAACCACACCCTAGGTGAGAACCGAAAACTAATCTCAACCACATATTACTCTGATTTGGACGGTCAGATCTGCTCCAAAATTAAAAAAAAGCGGTGTCAATCTCGTAATATCTTTGAAGTTCGCTGACCCTGAAACTTAGAAAGGGTAAAATCGGAAAATATATGAATACTCAGAATTTACGTGCATATTTTTCAATTTCGGGTTTTAGCACTGTCATTTCTTATTTTAGCACTGTCATGACCTTTTTTAGTACTGTCATTTTCTATTTTAACACCGTCATTTCTATTTTATATACACACACATAAAAGTGTAACACAATAATTTAAACATCCAGCACGAGGGTGAGCTGTTACGAAAGGTGAATTTGTTTAATTTCTTACATCTATCCCAGGAATACGAAGATATTTTGGGCAAGAGGATCCATCAACTTCATCTAAGCTGTAATATGATTTTAAGCAATTTGCTGATAGGTTTAGCTCGGCTTAAATTTCCCCCTATTTACCTCATCTCCTTTGCTGTTAATGTTCATCTTTATTTTATTTTTCTCGAAAATATTATACCAATAATATACACAGCTTCCTATTTAAGTTCCCAATTGAACCAAAGAAACGAGTATACAACGATAAGCAAATATAGTAAATGGTTGATTTATATTTCTGGCAACTATAATTAGAACCTTTGTAGCACGAACAATTTAAAAACATAAAACCAATATATGCAAATATAAACTGTCCAATCATTTATTATTTGTGTTTTGGAGTATAAAAATAGTATCAACCAAAATTTTCGATTTTGTTTCGTTTTTCAATAAAAAGGTTTACATGGTACGACTACTTGTATAATTTTAGAATCTCCGCACAATAATGAGATGAACATATAAAACAACCCCAATTAATATCATCCACATTCATATAAGTCTTATCAAATCCTGTATGATGGATGAGAGCTGGACAAATTATTGGTAAGGTTCTGCATATTGGCTGAATTCATTTTAGAGTTTTTGCTGATTTTAACCAGTACCAGCCTTTTTTAGCACTGTCATGACCTTTTTTAGCATTGTTATGGCTTATTTTAGCATGGCTCTTTCAGGATTTTAGCACTATCATTTTCTATTTTAGCACTGTCATGGCCTTTTTAGCATGACTTTTTTAGGTTTTAGCACTGTCATTTTCTATTTTAGCACTGTCATGACCTTATTTAGCATGACTCTTTTAGGTTTTAGCACTGTCATTTTCTATTTTAACATTGTCATGACTTATTTTAGCATGACTCTTTTTAGCACTGTTATTTTCTATTTTAGGATTGTCATGACCTTTTTTAAGCAAAGTTTCTTATCTTTTCCATTTTAAAATACTTTTGTAAGATTTTTAATTTCCTCTATTAAGTATCACGTCTACTTATAACTAAAAGTTTTATACTATACTATATGTGTTTGTTCCAATATCCACTTCAGAAATTATTGCAAGTTTGGACTTATACCACCATTAATCAAATCAAATCAACTCCTCGCTTACGTGTTGGAACTATCCGTATTAATCAATAAAAATTGACATTTTTGGTGATGTATTTCAGAATAGGTGATGATTCATAATTTTCATAAAGAAATCAATTAACCACCAGTTAACATTTTCCTACTAACATGTACACATACATAAATACATATTAATATTTATTTATGCGTAAGAAGTTCAAATAAATTTTAAGATCATCAAGCACGTGTTCGTAAATTTATACTAAGAACCACCTAACATAAAACTGTAGTTCCAACACAACAACGGCCACGACGACTACTGCTAATTCCAATAATCGTGCAGCTGCTTCAGATTATGTTTTCTAATAAAGTTTCAACTGCTGCTAAAATAGTTCATAGTAGTGCTAAAATAGGTTACAACATTGCTAAAATAGATTACAATAGTGCTAAAGTACATGGCAGTGCTAAAACAGTTCACAGTAGTGCTAAAATAGGTTACAACAGTGCTAAAATAGATCACAGTAGTTCTAAAATACATGTTAACTGAGCATGAATCACACAATCACGGCCGGAAAATAACACCAGTAGGGCCTCACTTTGTACCAGCGTCGGCACTATGTATCCAACTTCCTCCGCCCTGCAACTTGAAAATAATAAATTTGAGCAATTCATCACAAAAAAATATAACAAAAATTTATAAAAATTAATTCCAGAACACGAAGCTAAAGCAAGTCTACACAACCTGAGAGCAACAAGTTAACCCATTGGAGGCATCTTCTTCGTATGTCACACAAGCCACACCCATCACCATGGTCTCCAAAGACGATCCCATGACGGCTTCCATTGCATCCGATGAAATAAATAGTTCAATCCATCAATTTTACTGCCACGGCTTGGAAAACATATCAAATTTCATTTTGCAGGTATATTAATCTATATATACTTCAAAAACAATTATTAATTCATTAATTGTTATTATTAGAAGAAATTTGAATTATATATTATTATATATATAGATGATAGAGAGAGAGATAGATAGATGGTCCCAGAAATGATCCCTTTGGCTTTGATGGATATCTTTTGATTTAAAAGTCGAGAGCAATGAACTCAACATCTGTTATTAATATATTTTAGCACAATGCTAAAATAGATCACAGTAGTGCTAAAGTACATAGCAGTGCTGAAATAGTTGGCTAAAATAGGTTACAACAGTGCTAAAATATATTACAGTAGTGCTAAAGTACATGTTAACAAAATTATAATACAAAAGTAACACAAAAGAAATAATTCACTATCTAATCTACCTACAGGTGATGGTGGCATGAACAATACGTGCGACCTTAATTTTGAGCATGAGCTTCAACCATTGCTGCACCAAAATTACCAATTTGCTCAGTCTTGGATGCAAAACGCACCCCTGCCAACAACCTTGATGAAATTGCACAAATTAAGACGAACATATTTAAACTTGTAAGATTCACTCCATCTTGATAACAAAGCAAAAAAGATCGGTGAGTGCCCGCCATTATCTAAAAGCTTTGAGAAGTGGATAGAAAAGAAGGTCACAGAGAAAGCCGTCGGTCGGAGAAAATCTGTCGTGGATTTTCAGGTGAAGAAGCCGCGGAAAGATCGGAAGAATTTCAGCTGGAGCTCTTCCGATGCGAGTGGTGGCGGCGGCGCCGCTTCCGCTGGCTTCTTCTCCTCGTCGAAGGCGGAGTCGCTTCGTTGAATGATTTTATTCTGAACCGGAGAATTGAAATTGGATGTTTGCTGAGTTCTAGAGAGAGATGTTGGAATAGCTAATTACAGAAATAACCTCAGTTCATTAAAAAGTTGATAATATTACGAGATTGCCACCGCATTTTTTTAATCTGGGAACAGATCTCGGCCGTCAAAATAAGCGAGATATGTGGCTGAAATTGGTTCTCAGTTCTCACCTGGAAGTGTGGTTCTCACATGATCCCATCTCTTTGTCTCTCTCTCTCTCTCTATATATATATATATATATATATATAGGAGGAGTTAGGTGAAAAGCAATCCTAGTGTGGGAACTAGAATTATATATATCTCACACCACACAATCGTTAAAAATCAAAGGCCTAAATTTAATTAAAAGGGCAGTGGCAATTTTATAATATTTGAAAAAAATTTCGTGCGGGAACATTAACGTGATTCAGTAATTCTTATAAAAATCATGGAGTTTTTGATAACAGATCGTCATGCTAATGAAGTATTATCATGATGCTAACGAAGCATTATCATTATGGTAATTAAACTTTTCTAATATTGCCAGCGAAAAATATATTCTAGAAAATAATTATAAATCTAATTTGATTTAATGAACCCTAATTAAATGGAAGAAACTCTAATTGGATGAAATAAATATTGATTAGATACGATAAATCATAAATGAGTTGGAATAAATCATAACAATAATATATATATATATATATAATACGTCAACACTATGATTACACTATATTAGCGTATGACAATGCTCTGTCAACATACATTATAAACCATAATTGGATGGAATAAATCATAATAATCTATTTGGAACTAAAAAAGGAAAAATAAATTAAAAAAAAGTAATTATTAATCATAATTGGATAGAATAACCATTATTGGGATGTAATAAACCCTTAAATAAATCATAATTGAGATTGAATAAACCCTCATAAATTTGTAGTACTCTAGCTCGCATTATGATAATTCTTTGTTAGCACAATGAATACAATATGTTAGCATATGATAAATGTTTCGTTATCATACATTATCATAATGTTGACGAATCATTATTATAAGCTAACAAAAATATTTAAAACCTGGGTATGCATGAAAATTTATCTTTTGTATATTTTGTCCATATTTTTCATCTAAACATGGTCTTCCGACATCTTGAATGAAAGAACACAAAGAGAGCTTTAATTTGATATATTTTTTGCGTATATTTGATTAAAAACGAGTAAGTTATGTTGTTTAAAGTTTTTAAGTTTTTTTTTAAATTGCTGACATTATCAATTTTAAAAGTTTGGACGAAAATAACTCTCATTTTATTTTTTACCTTATTACTTACGAAATCGCCACCTTCTTTTCCATTAAATCTCAACCATTTGATCATTAGATTGGATGATAAAGATGTGGTCCTAGTTTTCACACTATGAAAAATGTCTTATTTGATTCATTCTCAATATATATATATGTGTGTGTGTGTGTGTGTGTGTGTGTAGAGAGAGAGAGAGAGAGTGGTTTTAGTGAGAACTAGTTCCCATGTGAGAACTAAGAACCAATCATCACCATCTAATATACTCCAGATCAGCGGCTCAGATTCAGAACTTGAGACAGTGAAATTATCGTAATAAGGTCAATCTCCACTGCCCTCAAATCTTAGTAAGGGTAAAATCAGAAATTTAAAAATATGAATTTGCAGAACTTGCAGAGAAAAGCTTTCATCATAACAATTATCACACGAAGTTTACTCACGCAAATCAAGACAAAAAAAATCAAATAGAAACGCAAAACTAGTTCAATAGATCGTTAACATCTTCTAAAATAGCATCAACACTAGCGAAAAGATTAAATTTTCGAATCAGAAAACATGAAAAGTCAAGATAATATATCGATCAATTTAATTTTTCAAATTCCGTTGATTTTTTTTGGTAGAAAAAATCATTTAACATTCTATTATGATGATTTAGTAGTTTCTTTTATGGTATGTTATCATAGTAGTTGTTAGTGCCTTTGTGACATCAATCAGTGAAGTTGGAATCAACGGTGTCACAATACTATGTTTGTTTATCAAGAGCTCTACATTGCTCTTATTATAAGTGGTTGATTGTCATTACTCTTTATGGCAATTGATAAATCACTTCAGTATTTAGTTTTTCCAAGTACATTATCATTGTTTAAGACAAAGTTCATTAAAATGTACGTGAACATGATTTGAACTTTCTGAAAACAGCTCAAAATAAGGAGTTTGGATTGAGCTGAGAAGAAAACTGTTGTGCATCATGCTACAATAGAGATTGTTCAACATATTGTGTACTGCCAGCTAGCTTGAGTGATATCTTGAAGACAGTCTGTGAACATACAAAAGATTCCACAGTGCTACCAGATGTGAAGATTCAATATCAACAATGTACATTGCAAAGTTCATGGATGTCTACATTGAAGAGAAGACTCAATGATCAACAATGTTCATTGTAACGTTCTTGAACGTTTATATGAACATCCTTTGTACAGATTATTATTCTAAAGATTGATGGAGTTGTTCAAGGTTTACAACCAAGAGAAGATTCAGAGATCTACTCAGAAGCTGCCATAATTCAATAGAAGAGTTCAAGACTGAAGTCAAAGGTAGAGTTCTATTCTTGGAAGAAATACTAATATGGTTTGAGTTTGGTCTCGGTTCTAAACAAGGAAAGTTTTCTTGTTTATTTCTGAATCAAATTAGGACTTATGTTCTCATATTTAGTATCTCTCTTCATCTATAAATAGCCTGGGATACAGACATGTTAGAGTGTAGAGAACATACCAAATAGAAGCACTGCACAAGTATTCTTTAAGAGCTCTAACTGTTTTGAGCCACTTAGTTATGGTTGTGTCTTAGACTAGAGATTAGTGTTCTAGGATGCTCAACAATGGTTTTAAGAATCTGGATGAGATTCTGAACTCGAGACAGACCATGAAGATTTGACATGGTCTTGGATATTCTAGACAAAGCTCAGGAGAAATCAAGTTTGTCAAAGCAAAGGATGAATCTGAGAGAAAAGAGGAAGTCCAGAAGAATGTTTTGAACGTTGCAAAGAACGTCTATCCTCCAAATATATCTCATAAGAAGATCTTAAACAGAAACAACTCCAACGATGTCTTTCACAATATATCAGACAAAAGAAAGATCATCTGCCACTATTGTGAGGTTGCAGGCCATATCAGGCCTCATTGTAAAAATTATCTCAGTGATCTTAAAAAAATGAGGAGAAGGTTTGTTCCTACCAAAGCCAAAGCTGCAGCAACCTGTCAAAATAGAAGAAATGATCAACACTTACCAAAGAAGCAGTGGGTTGTGAAGAAATAATATGTGAGTATGATAGCTCACACATCTCTCAGAGACGCCATATGACAGGTGACAGTGCAATTGTAAGAGACTTGAAGACCTGCACATCAGACTTTGTTACCTTTGGAGATGGAAAGAAGGGCAAAGTCATGGGCAAAGGAGTTCTGAATATGGAAGGAATGCCCAACCTGAAGAAAGACATGCTGGTAGATGGACTAAAAGCCAATTTGATCAGCATAAGCCACCTTTGTGATGATGATATGGCTGTAATCTTCAACAAAAATGATTGCAAGGTCTACAAGAAAGACAATGAAATCTTCATGGAAGGAAAAAGATCATCTGACAACTGCTACAGATTCAATGTTCCGTCTGAACGTTTAATAACTTGTCAGAGAACGTCCATGGACACTACAAAAAAAACTCTCATACATAACACCTCATACATAACGGACATTTCAAATATCCGTTATGTATGAGCGTCTTTTTGTATAGATAACGCATATTTCAAAAATCCGTTACGAGAGAAGTGTTATCTCCGATCATATATAACGTTTTCGAGTCTTACGTTATTTGTGAGTGTTACATATTGTTCACATTTATAACGCTTATTTGGTACCGTTATGCATTGTGTTATGTTTAAACGCATTATATAATGGTAACATTTACCGTTATGAATATCCGTTATGTATATGTGTTAATTATAATTTTTTAAGTCAAAATTAAATTATATATATCGAAAATATTGGAGATCTATACTTAGTTTCTATCCAGTGCTCATTTTAGACAATTCTCAAAAAATTGGCGCTCATCCCTTCTACCTGCAAAGTTTCTCTCCGGTTGTCTCTCTCCAGTCATCGAGTCAATCACTGGGGTTTTCACCGGTCGGCATTGATGTCATCCTCTTCTCTCATTTGTATGCAGATCCAGTAGAAAAAAATAGCCCTAATTTCATTAGCCCTAATTTCTCTCCCGCACCTCTATTCTCTTCTTTCTTTCCCATCTTCTCTTCTTTAAAATTGCAGGTTATACATAACGGTAGTGCAACTAAAAGACCATTATCTATAAGACCTAAAGATAATGAAAACTAAAAATATTTAATAGCAGAAAAAATATGTTATGTATCAAAACATACATAGCGTAAAAAAGCGTTATAAACTAGAAACAACGTTATGTATTAATACATGTGGTATATTTCATAATGGAGAAAAATGAATTTTCATAACGGCACAAACCGTTATATATAACAGTAATGATCACGCAATGAAGAGTGTTATGTATGAAAAAACCGTTATGTAAAAGTGCATAGATAACGAAGGAAGTTAAACTTTACGAGAGTTATAGATAACGTAATATCCAATGTTATGTTTGTTGCTACAACTGTTATGTGTAATGACATAGATAATGGATATTACCCGTTACGTATGAGCGCATCATACATAACACTAGTATACGTAACAGAGTTTTTGTTACATACATAACGGATTTTATCCGTTATGTACGGGCATTTTTTTGGTAGTGAGATGAAGCTGAGATATGACATCAAAAGCTTGGCCATACTCATTTTAGGAATCTTCGGAAGCTGATCAACAAGGATATAATTAAAGGGATTGCAAAGATCAAGGTCGACTGCAACAAAGTATGTGGCCCCTATCAATTAGGGAATCAAGTAAGATCTCAACATAAGGACGTTCAACACATCACCTCCAGTAGAGTTCTAGATCTTCTGCACATGGATCTAATGGGACCAATGGCTTCAGAAAGCTATGGAGGAAAAATATATGTGTTTGTCTGCGTAGATGACTTCTCTAGGTTCACTTGGTTTGAATTTTTAAAAGACAAAATAGAAACTATTACATCTTTTAAGAAATTAGCTTGTAAAGTCTCTGTGGAAAAATGTGTTCCAATTAAGAGAATCAGAAGTGATCATGGGAAGAAGTTCGAGAACAAGCCATTTGATGAATTCTATGAAGAACATGGAATTAGTCATGAATATTCTGCTCCAAAGACTCCTCAGCAGAATGAAATTGTTGAAAGTAAGAACATGACTCTTCAAGAAATGGCTAGAGCTATGATTGCTGGAAATAACATTGCTACTCACTTCTGGGCTGAAGCAATCAACACAGCATGCCATATCAGCAATCGAGTTCACTGCAGACCAGGACTCAAGCCACTACTCCCTATAAGTTATGGAAAGAAAGGAAGCCTACTGTAAAATACTTCCATATATTCGACTGCACCTGCTACATTCTCAATGATAGATAATATCTTACCAAGATGGAGAATAGACGAGTTGAAGGTATTTTTCTTGGATATTCAAGAAATAGCAAGTCCAACAGAGTCTATAATACTGAAACAAGAGTTGTAATTGAGTCTGCCAATGTCAAGTTTGACGATGCTCAAGACTTCAGAAGTGATAATGAAGAAGTTCATGAAGATGTCTTTGAACATTCTGAAGAACATTCAGAGAAGTCGGACTCTCCCTGTACAGAATCGTCTTATAATCCTAGAAGAACATACAAGCATCTTGTTCAGAGTCATCCAACAACAACAATCATTGGAGATGTGCATGACTCTCTCTAAAGACAAAGAGTAGAGTAAAAGTTTAATATCTAATTGCTAATGTCTGCTTTATATCTAAGACTGAGCCTAAGAATGTAAAGGAAGCTCTGTAAGATCAGTACTGGATTGAGGCCATGCAAGAGGAGCTGCTTTAATTCAAGAAGAATGATATTTGGGATCTTGTTCCAGCTCTAGATGATGTCAACATTGTTGGAACAAAGTGAATTTTCAAAAATAAGTATGATGAAGAAGGAAACATCACAAGAAATAAGGCAAGGCTGGTTGCTCAAGGCTACTCTCAGATTGAAGGAATTGACTTCGATGAGACTTTTGCTCATGTGACAAAACTGGAATCAGTAAGATTACTGCTTTCTATAGCATGTTAACTAAAGTTCAAGCTACATCAGATGGATGTGAAGAGTGCCTTCCTTAATGGTTTTCTTAACAAACCTATGTACGTTGCTCAACCAAAAGGGTTTAAAGATCCTCACTATCTAGATCATGTTTACAAGCTCAAGAAAGCTCTTTATGGTCTGAAACAAGCTCCTAGAGCATGGTATGAAAGGCTTGCAAACTATCTGCTAAGCAAATGATACAGAAAAGGAGGAGAGGGCAAGACTCTATTCATCATAACGGGGAACAATGTTGTGATCATTATTCAGGTATATGTGGATGACATCATTTCACTACTAGAAAAACGCTAATAGACAATGGGTATTACCCATTGTCTATAGAGAAAACGACCGTTGTCTATAGAGGTGTTGTCTATTAGCGCACGCTGATAGACAACGGTCAATACCCATTGTCTTTATAATAATAGACAACGGTTATTTTACTGATTAGGCGGGTGTTGATGATCCAATTCACTGTATGGATCAATTACGAGTCCAGTAGCCCTATGGTGCAGAACTGCGATTCTTGCAAGATCAAGATCCCAATATATACTTGGAAGGCCCTCGTTCTCACACCTGTTTCATTTTACCCATATGAACAACAGTGAACAAAGGATATAAAAGCTATGAAGTGATAATTGTCATACACATAAAAATTAAAAACTCCAATTGTATAGAGAATATTTATTCTACCTAATGAGCAAACATGGGATGCAAATACACATAGTAAAGCTATCAAATAGCAATAAGCTCAGGTATGAACCGCCTTGCGAAACCAACCACATTCGAAAATCATACTTACATTATACTAATCATTGAGAGCCCTCCATCCTGTTGAAACTCCAAGCTCAAAACCAAGTGACTGATGGTAGTAATCATTAATCTCATCAAAGTAATTTCCAAAATTGAACAATCCTTTAATTGGATAAAGCTCAGAATTTTCAATGACTTCCCTAGCGCAATGACCCATATACATAAGCACCCGTATGTATTAACAAGTAATAGGGTATAGTGAAGGCCATAAGATCACATGGAGAGGAAAACTGCAAAAGCAATATAGTTTGAGATAGTGTAGCATTCATGAAAACAAGAAAAATTCAGAATGCACCAGAAATAACAGTTGCCTTCAGGGAGGGAGTAAGGACTTATCTGCTGGGTCATCAATTTGTCTTACTTTTCCTAAATGTAGCAACAACTAGAAATTTAGAAAAAATTCTTATATAATACCGAGTGAGTGTGGGGAATAGAAGTTCACAAAAATATTAATGGGTCGATACTCAGATGACTTTATTGAAGAATCCAACAAGCGTAACGCTGCTTCATCCTGAAATTTATAGGGAAGAAATACACATCGCTATTAGAGAGCTGATTTAAAAGGAAACGAGATGCTAAAGATTACATGATAATTAGTGAAACAATTTCATGCCTTTGATGATGACACTTCACTAGACCACAAGTTCTCAAATATATACAACTTGCTCTTTCTTTTCCTATACATTCATAAATTACTCCTTTCAACACAAGATATTAACATCTCTCTCTCAAGATTCTTTCTATTTAGTTTCTCATAAAAGAAGTATCTGATCTCCAGAGCCTTCATTCATTCTGTGCACAAACCTCACTTGCATTAAAGCCTTCTCGGTAATCAACCTTAGATATCTGACAAAAAAAGCCAGAACAAAAAAGAGAAACGAGAGTGGCAGGAGAAGTATATTGAAAGAATCAAAATTTTAGAAAATCTTTTACCAATACAAGAAATTAGAGAGAAAAATGGTAAAAAAATAGAGACAATTATCAACAAAAAGATATGGTTAAGAAAACATGCAGACTCCCATACATATATGACATATGTATGAATGTATAAATACTTATGCAGAGTAAACAATTTTTTTTCTCATCAAGACTGTATCTTTCTAGAGTAAGACCTATGATTTACTAAAGAGAAAAACAAAATAAGAGGGAAAATGGTCTACATCCACTGTGGCAATGAATTTGTTTAGGCATTATGTTTTAATCTATTAATAATTCATTACACGATGATTAAGTACTCTGAAATTTTTATTTGTGTATACTCTCAAATTGTTCTTCATGAACCGAAATACTTCAAGAGAAAACAAAACAATACAAAGGTAAAAGACAACCTGATCCTTAAAATATTAAAACAAAGACTTAATTTTCCTCTTACACTTCTCCCTCATCCCAGAAGCAGGTTGAGATATCAACTAAAACACTCTGGTGCTGAAAACATCAAAAGCAAAACTTTGTAAAATTATTCTCTACCAACAAAACTGCAAGAGAGAGAGAGAGAGGTAGAGAAAAAGGTCGACAAACAGTGATGCTAATCACAAGACAAATAGAGCACTTGACAACAAACATTTTTCAGAAATCAGAAAACTAAAAAGAACTTCAAAAAATCTCTCTCAAACACAAAAACACATATATAATTCTCAGTTTTTGTTTTTATTTATTGGAAAGAAATGAACTTGCAGCTTCAATAGGTCTGCGAGAGAAACGGGAGTCCCCATAGAAAACATCGAGAGCCCAAGAAGCCCTCACTGTCGTCAAGACAACCAGGCGCCGTGATCCCCATGCGCACGTTAGGCGTCAAGACAACTACTAAAATGGGACCAAATATCCACCCACCCCAATTTCAGTATACCTCATCCATGACCAACCAACCAAAAACCAAAAATCAAAGTCTGAAACATGAAAAAAGCAGAAAATCCTATCCAACTCAAACAACCTTAAAATCTCAAAACCGCACCTTCAACGAAAATTAATTCAACTCAGGTGGCAATGGTGAGACGTCTCACAGTGGCGATGGTGATGGTGGATGTCTCATGGCGACGGCGATGGCGGACGTCTCACGGCGGAGACGGCGACTTGCTCTTCAAATTGACATTCAATTTAATTTGGGGGAAAAATTATTTTGTTTCGTAACCTATATAAATTTGGGATATATCCAATTTATTTTATTTTCTAAACAAAACGACGTCGTTTCGCTTAATCACACAGACAACGGTTTAGTAATAACCGTTGTCCTTCCACAACGGTTAGAAAACCATTGTTTATATTGAGTTGTCTATGTGAAAACGCAGATATAGACAACGGCTATTGATTGCCCGTTGTCTATTAATATATAGACAACGGGTTTGACAACCGTTGTGCAAAAAAAAATAAAAATAAAAAATGCGGCGATAGACAACGGTTTTGTCTTTACCCGTTGTCTATCACTATATAGACAACGGGCAATGACAAAACTGTTGTCTTTAATGCGTTGTCTATTAGCATTTTTTTAGTAGTGTTTTTGGGTCAAAGTCAGACAAAATGGTTATGAACTTCGTCAAGGACATGGAAATTGAATTCGGGATGAGCTTGGTAGGAGATCTAAAATACTTTCTAGGGCTGCAAATCAAGCAAACAGAAGAAAGTATTTTCATATCTCAGTCCAAATATGCTAAAGGTCTTGTCAAGAAATTTAGACTTGAGAGCAGCAAGCACAAGAGGACTCCAATAGGGACAACAACCAAGATTACCAAGGATGTTCCTGGAACTGAAGTTGATTAGACTCTCTACAGAAGCATGATTGGAAGTTTGCTATATCTAATAGCCAACAGACCAGACATTGCATACAGTGTGGGAGTATGTGCCAGATATCAGACATGTCCAAAAGAAAGTCATCAAATATATCAATGGAACAACTGAGTATGGTCTCTGGTATTCCACTAATACAAATTCAAGCATTATGGCATATAGTGATGCTGACTTGGCAGGCTCCCTAGGTGATAAAAAAACACATCAGGTGCTTATTTCTTTGTAGGGAACAATCTTGTTTCCTAGTTCAGCAAGAAGAAAAATAGTATATCTCTCTTTATAGCTGAAGCCGAGTACATTATAGCAGGAAACAGTTGTACTCAGATCGTGTTGATTCTACAAATGATGAAGGACTATGAAGCTGCTCATGATGTCCTAATTCTATTCTGTGACAACATAAGTGCAATCAACATATCTAAGAATCCAGTTCAGCAGTCAAGGACCAAACACATTGATATCAGATGTCACTACATCAGAAGTCTAGTTGAAGAAGAAGTTCTGAAGATCGAACATGACAACATAGAAGATCAACTAGCAGACTTATCACTAAAGGCTTGGATACTACAAGATTTGAGAAGATTAGATCCTCATTGGGTCTTTGCATTCACCATTGATCAGCCTAATGTTGTGTGAGTGTGCTTATTTCACACTCAACAGGTCACACAAGAAATCAGAAGATGTTCATAAACATCTCTCAGAAGATGATCATGCACTTTGTTAGCAACGGCTAATTGGTGTCTCTGCAACTTCAGAATCAGAAAATACGGATTGCGCTCTACATTTTTTTATGTCTAATGGAACTATTTGATCGACACTACAAGAAATCAGCTCATACACCACCATTGATTAACCACAGTTTTGATAATAAACTGTGGTAATTTAGATAATAACCACGATTTTCATAAAAACCGTGGTCTATGAGCGTATTCTGCCTAAATAAAGCACCACCGTTCTAAAGAATCTGTGGTGTGTATTCATGAATACACGACCGCTGCTCTCTAACGGTGGTGTATGTGTGATTTTTTAACGACTACGGTTAATTTAAATCGGTGGTGTCTGTTCAAATTTGAGTATGACAACGGTTTGAAATTAAAACCGTGGTAATATAAAGTACACTTTTTGCAATTTTTTCAATATTATGTTAAATGTAAAAGTGAGAAAAAAGAGGGGGATCGAAAAAAGGCCAAATATATACTTATGTCCCGAACTTTGACCTTTTTTCTAAAAATGTCCCGAACTTTAAATAATACTAAAATATGTCCTGAACTTTGACATTTTTTCTAAAAATGTCTTGAACTTCAAATAATAACAAAAATGTCCTGAACTTTTCACTTTTTTGTAAAAATGTCATAAGATTTAATTTTCAGTTTCGGATTAATGACGAGGCATATCAGAGTCCAGCGTGTCAAAGTAAAATATAATTTTTTTTTAATCTCAATTTGAAGGGTATATAATTTTTTTCTGCAAATTTGATTGATTCTGTTCAGATTGAGATTTGGGGAAGAATAAGAAGAAATTATTTAATTTTCTTTTTTCCATTAGGATTGAGAATTTCGAAATGAATGAAAATAAAACATTTTTTTCTCTTCAAATTGGATTGGCATGAGACATTTGTTGGAATGAAAAGTTATAGTTTTGGAGATGAAAACGGAACTTAATGTCGTCATTATTTATTTATTTTAAAAAAATTATGAATTCCACGTCACTTTGGCATGTTAGATTTCGGTATGCCTCGTTACTAATCCACAACCGAAAATTGAATCTCATGACATTTTTGAAAAAAAAAATGGAAAGTTCAGGACATTTTTTTTTATTTTTTATAAGTTCGGGTCATTTTTAGACAAAGGTCAAAGTTCATGATATTTTTAGAAAAAATATTAAAGTTCAGGACATATTTTGGTATTATTTAAAGTTCGGGACATTTTTAAAAAAGGTCTCAAAGTTCAGGACATAAGTATATATTTGGCCTCGAAAAAAATTAAAACACCTAGAATTGATCAACACCCGTCGTTCCCCCACTTCGACCAATCTGAGATTTTCCTTCACCCTAAACTCACCATTTTCGTTATCGTCTCCATCATTGTTTCCATCCCCATGGCTTTTGTGGCTTCCTTCTCACAAACTCACAAAACCCTAGGTCATCTGCCTCCGCGGCGGTGCCAAAAAGCATAAGAAGAAGACCTACACCAAGCTTAAGAAGATCAAGCACAAGAAGAAAAAGGTCAAGGTCTCCGTTCTCCAGTTCTACAAGGTCGATGACTCCGGCAATGTCCAGCGCCTCAGGAAGGAGTGCTCTAAAGCCGAGTGCGTTGCCGGAACTTTCATGGCCAATCATGGAAAATCGCAATTAGGTAGGTGGCGATTGATTCATTTACCTATTAGATCTCTTTTTTATTTGTATTTCGACTTGTATTTGTTAGATTTTGGGGTAATCTGTCAAGACATGGATTTTTGAAGCTTAATTCAGTTTTACAGTTCTAAAAAAAAAGAAAGACAGAAAGTCCTTTTGTTGTCTATGCGATTTTTCTCTGATTTCTCAGCTCGGAAGAAACCCCAAATATTGGTGAGTAATTCCAGTTTTATTCAATTGCAATTTCATGTATGTGTTTCTGCAATTATAAAGCTCCATATGAGAGTTTCATGTGTGTGTTAAAAGTTAAAGGTTTGTGAAATAAAATGCATCATATAAATCTGACTTGTTTTAGTTTCATCTTATTGTGGAGTATGAATCAATTAAAGTTTCAAAGAAAGCAGTATGATCCAAATCTGAATAAATATATAAAATATTGTCTTAAGTTGTTTTTTAACAGCTGGTAATGGCTCTTTGTGCAGGTCACTGAATCGCAAGATGAGAGCAACTAGATGAATGGTCTAAAAGTTTGTTTGCTGCATGATAGTCGTGTATGTATTGCAACTATAAATTCAGTAGCTCTAATCATTCCACCACCATTTATTTGTCTCTGCGGTAAGGGTCAGTGAATGCATGATTTGTTTGTGTTTATAACTCGCTTTTCTCTGTTTTCTCTTCGTATATTCTGCAATAGCAATTGAGTTCTGGATTTATTCTTTCTCTTTGTCATGCTTCTGCAACATGTTTGGTCTTTCTCTGAATTTATCACGTAATGGTTTAACTCGATCTCTTATTTGGACTGGATCAAGGAAGTACTTTGAACTTGAGCTTGAATTGTATCAAATGTTTTCTACTTGAGGCATGGTTTGACTGTTGTAATTTCCACTCCAGAAATTGTGTTTGGTATTACTTAGTGAATGCCTAAAAGTCTACATTTTTCTTATGTTATTGAGTTATAGTGACCATTGGTTCTTAATTTTGTTCAATTTGTCGTATGTTATGCATTGTATTTTTATTTGATTTTCTTTTACAGGTCACATGCTTTATTAGATGTTCTAGCACTTCTCTGACGGGAAAATACAGAAAATGAATAACTTTTTGTCATTCATTCATGAAGTTTCTCAAATTTCTTAATCTGTAAAAATATGAGTAGAATGAGGCATTGATTAATGGGACCAAGTTCCACTCTTCAGTTTTTCTTTCTGATATGTTGTGGGATATAATACTAATAGATAGTAGATACACTTTTAAAATTATTACATTTCAAAATTCCTTAGATACATATGTAATTGATTTAAGTTTTGTTAGAGCTTTTTCGCAGAGCTTCCTCCACGACCATTATCTTGGAAACCTTGTCTTAAAGAAATTCATCCCATTTTCACTACATATATAACAAAGCAAGCTTTGCCTGGTAACTTATTTTTATTTTGTAGTTTTCTTAGGCCAGTTAGTGTGTTGCTGTATTTTTTTAATTTATGTTTACCAATATTGCTTAATATCTTAGTTGTTTGTTATATTCTCTGGCTGACTTACATATATTTGTGATAGCCTTCTTAACATGATATGGTGTACTGGCTTCATAATAATCCCGTAAAGGTTGCACAAAAAATCTCTTACCTGTACTTTTTGATGGAGATATTTATTCATGAAAATACTTTACCTTTTACCGTACTTTTTTTAATGCATGTCTGCTACTCATGACAACATTAATAGTTGATTAATTGCATATGCAGGAAGAAGATGGTGAAGTTTTAGTTTCGAGAAAGCATAACAAAGGATGTCACTATAAGAAATCAGGATGTCTTAAAAAGGGAGAAGTATTTGCAAGAGGATATGCATGAAGTTCATGTGGAGTGGGTGAATTGCGTGTTTGAGCATATATAAGATCTTGCAAGGTAATTTTCAGTTTATTAATCATTAGATCATTTTTTATATTTTAGCTCGAAGAAACTAAGTTAATCACCTATTATATATATTATCAATTGATTTTTTTTAGATCTTAGCATGAGAAGACTTCGATCTACAAGTATGATTCAAGGCTTTCACAGTAAGATCAAATTGTAATAGAGTTTTGGATTGATGGATATTGTAGTAGTTTTTAACAAATGATTGAGCTAGCTTTGACATATTGTATTTTATATTTTGGACATGTATTTATTGTATTTTGAAAGATATTTTAATTTGCATTTTAAATAATATTTTATATTTTTTGACGATTATCAATTATAATATTTTTTAATTTGGTATTAATACAGGATAAAAATAATTTAAAAAACAATGCCAAAAAAATAATAATGACCACGGTTTTTTAAAAAAATCGTGGTAAATTTACCACGGTTTTAAAAAGAACGGTGGTAACTTTACCACGATTTTTTTAAGAAAACCGTGGTAATTTTACCACAGTTTTAATAAATCCGTTGTAAACTTACCACGGTTTTTTGTAACCGTCGTAAATTTACCACGGTTTTTCATAAATTTACCACGATTTTTTGAAAACCGTAGTAAAATTACCATGATGAATAACTGTGGTGTATCGCACCGTCGTAAATTAACCACGGTTTTTTTAAAACTGTGGTAAAATTACCACGGTGATTACCCGTGGTCTATGAGGATATGCATAGACGACGCCCACCTAGACCACGGTTATTAACCGTGGTGTATGAGCGATTTTCTTGTAGTGCAACATTATTAGAGAGAAGAGATCATCTACTTAAAAGAATACACTCTCCGTCTAGAATATCACTTTTCCGTTCCTGAGTTTTTGTCATCAAACATCTCTCTCTCCCTCTGGAAAAAAAAAATTACGATTGTCAGTAAAATTCTTTGTTTTATATTGTTCTTTCTTCTTTCATCCTATACTCTCTATGGCTCCCAAAAGAAAAGCCCATTCCAAACCCAGAAAAAGACCTGGAAAGGTCACATATGTTGGAAGAACTTGGGATGAAGACACGGGTCTTGGTGACTTCGACAGACAAGTCATGGGACTTGATTCTGAAAGGCAAAAAATGTCCAGAAGACTACGTGATGAAGAAGATAAATCTAGAGACTCTGAAGATCGATATATTGAAGAATATCATGGAAGTGACGATGAAGAGGCTGTCTCCGAGAAAGAAGAAGAAGCAGAGATTGCGTCTTCTAAGAAGGCCAAGAAGAGCAAGCCATTAAAGCTTGATGATCTAATCAAACAAGTGACTTAGACCTACAAGCCCGTTGTTGCTGCAAAAGCTTGAAGAAAGAGCAGTGTCAAGAAGAAGACCACCGCAAAAAAATCAAAGAAGATCGTGGAAGAGGTTTCCAAAAACCTTGATTAAGTCTGAATGAGCAAGAAAAATCCTCTACTGATACTCATTTGCCATATCTGCAGGCAAATATGAGGACTATTAGTTTTTCTAATATTTGATTAAGTTTTTTTTTAGATCCATCCTCTTAAGACTTATTGTCTGAGTCTTTATTTTTTGTGAAGATCTTTAATTTAAGCTTCAACCTTTGATGTAATCTCTCTGTAATCCCCTTATTTTAATTACATTATTTCGCAATCCTCCATCTTTGTCACTTTTGTCTTTAAATTGCTATTGATCTTCTAAAAATTACTCTGATAAAAAATGAATGAAAAGAAAAATATAAATAGAGCTGAAGTTCATTGCAAAGATCATGAAGATCTAGGTGAACGTCTTGTCTTAAAGAAATTCATCCCATTTTCACTACATATATAACAAAGCAAGCTTTGCCTGGTAACTTATTTTTATTTTGTAGTTTTCTTAGGCCAGTTAGTGTGTTGCTGTATTTTTTTAATTTATGTTTACCAATATTGCTTAATATCTTAGTTGTTTGTTATATTCTCTGGCTGACTTACATATATTTGTGATAGCCTTCTTAACATGATATGGTGTACTGGCTTCATAATAATCCCGTAAAGGTTGCACAAAAAATCTCTTACCTGTACTTTTTGATGGAGATATTTATTCATGAAAATACTTTACCTTTTACCGTACTTTTTTTAATGCATGTCTGCTACTCATGACAACATTAATAGTTGATTAATTGCATATGCAGGAAGAAGATGGTGAAGTTTTAGTTTCGAGAAAGCATAACAAAGGATGTCACTATAAGAAATCAGGATGTCTTAAAAAGGGAGAAGTATTTGCAAGAGGATATGCATGAAGTTCATGTGGAGTGGGTGAATTGCGTGTTTGAGCATATATAAGATCTTGCAAGGTAATTTTCAGTTTATTAATCATTAGATCATTTTTTATATTTTAGCTCGAAGAAACTAAGTTAATCACCTATTATATATATTATCAATTGATTTTTTTTAGATCTTAGCATGAGAAGACTTCGATCTACAAGTATGATTCAAGGCTTTCACAGTAAGATCAAATTGTAATAGAGTTTTGGATTGATGGATATTGTAGTAGTTTTTAACAAATGATTGAGCTAGCTTTGACATATTGTATTTTATATTTTGGACATGTATTTATTGTATTTTGAAAGATATTTTAATTTGCATTTTAAATGATATTTTATATTTTTTGACGATTATCAATTATAATATTTTTTAATTTGGTATTAATACAGGATAAAAATAATTTAAAAAACAATGCCAAAAAAATAATAATGACCACGGTTTTTTAAAAAAATCGTGGTAAATTTACCACGGTTTTAAAAAGAACGGTGGTAACTTTACCACGATTTTTTTAAGAAAACCGTGGTAATTTTACCACAGTTTTAATAAATCCGTTGTAAACTTACCACGGTTTTTTGTAACCGTCGTAAATTTACCACGGTTTTTCATAAATTTACCACGATTTTTTGAAAACCGTAGTAAAATTACCATGATGAATAACTGTGGTGTATCGCACCGTCGTAAATTAACCACGGTTTTTTTAAAACTGTGGTAAAATTACCACGGTGATTACCCGTGGTCTATGAGGATATGCATAGACGACGCCCACCTAGACCACGGTTATTAACCGTGGTGTATGAGCGATTTTCTTGTAGTGCAACATTATTAGAGAGAAGAGATCATCTACTTAAAAGAATACACTCTCCGTCTAGAATATCACTTTTCCGTTCCTGAGTTTTTGTCATCAAACATCTCTCTCTCCCTCTGGAAAAAAAAAATTACGATTGTCAGTAAAATTCTTTGTTTTATATTGTTCTTTCTTCTTTCATCCTATACTCTCTATGGCTCCCAAAAGAAAAGCCCATTCCAAACCCAGAAAAAGACCTGGAAAGGTCACATATGTTGGAAGAACTTGGGATGAAGACACGGGTCTTGGTGACTTCGACAGACAAGTCATGGGACTTGATTCTGAAAGGCAAAAAATGTCCAGAAGACTACGTGATGAAGAAGATAAATCTAGAGACTCTGAAGATCGATATATTGAAGAATATCATGGAAGTGACGATGAAGAGGCTGTCTCCGAGAAAGAAGAAGAAGCAGAGATTGCGTCTTCTAAGAAGGCCAAGAAGAGCAAGCCATTAAAGCTTGATGATCTAATCAAACAAGTGACTTAGACCTACAAGCCCGTTGTTGCTGCAAAAGCTTGAAAAAAGAGCAGTGTCAAGAAGAAGACCACCGCAAAAAAATCAAAGAAGATCGTGGAAGAGGTTTCCAAAAACCTTGATTAAGTCTGAATGAGCAAGAAAAATCCTCTACTGATACTCATTTGCCATATCTGCAGGCAAATATGAGGACTATTAGTTTTTCTAATATTTGATTAAGTTTTTTTTTAGATCCATCCTCTTAAGACTTATTGTCTGAGTCTTTATTTTTTGTGAAGATCTTTAATTTAAGCTTCAACCTTTGATGTAATCTCTCTGTAATCCCCTTATTTTAATTACATTATTTCGCAATCCTCCATCTTTGTCACTTTTGTCTTTAAATTGCTATTGATCTTCTAAAAATTACTCTGATAAAAAATGAATGAAAAGAAAAATATAAATAGAGCTGAAGTTCATTGCAAAGATCATGAAGATCTAGGTGAACGTCCCTGCTGCTGCTGAAGACATTCAAGAAAATATGAAGGAGTTGTACCTAGAAAAACAAAGGAGTTGATTTGCCATTAGATAAAGACAAAGAGAGAGATTGTTAGTGCCTTTGTGATATCAATCAGTGAAGTTGGAATCAACGGTATCATAACACTATGTTTGTTTATCAAGAGCTCTACATTGCTCTTGTTATAAGTGGTTGATTGTCATTCCTCTTTATGTCAATTTATAAATCACTTTAATATTTAATTTTTCCAAGTACATTATCATTATTTTGGACAACGTTCATAACAATGTATGTGAACATGATTTGAACTTCTTGAAGACAGCTCAAAGCAAGGAGTTTAAATTGAGCTGAGAAGAAGACTGTTATGTATAATGCTACAAGAGAGATTATTCAACATGTTGTGTACTGCTAGCTAGATTCCGCTATGTTAGCCTGAAGACAACTTGTGGACATACAAAAGATTCCGTTGTGTTACCTGATGTGAAGATTCAAGATCAACAATGTACATTGTAAAGTACATGGACATCTGCATTGAAGAGAAGACTCAATGATCAACGATGTTCATTGTAATTTTTTTGAATGTTTACACGAATATCCTTTATCCAGACTATTCTTCCAAAGATCGATGGAGCTGTTCAAGGTTTACAACCAAGAGAAGATTCAGAGATCTACTCAGAAGCTGCCATAATTCAATAGAAGAGTTTAAGACTGAAGTCAAAGGCATAGTTTTATTCTTGGAAGAAATACTAACATGGTTCGAGTTTGATCTCGGTTCTAAACAAAGAAATTTTTCTTCTTTATTGCCGAATCAAATTAGGACTTATGTCCCCATTGTTTAGGCTATCTCTCTTCATCTATAAATAGCCTGGGATAGAGACATGTTAGAGTGTTGAGAACACATTGAACAGAAGTACTGTACAAGTATTGTTTAAGAGCTCTAATTGTTTTGAGCCACTTAGTTATGGTTGTGTCTTAAACTAAAGACTAGTGTTCTAGTCATCGTGTATTGAAACACACTTGTTCATGCACTGTCAAAAGGAGTGTCAGGATACATTTTCTGTATGAACTTGATAGGTTAGACATCTAGATTGTGAGGGGATCTCACAATTCAATTCAGCGACAGAGGGTGTACGGGTAGAATGAGTAGCGAGTGACGAGAGGTCAGCTATGTGTAAAATCCTCAGTAAACGTGACACCGGAGTAGTGAATTGTTTTCCATAGACTTGATAAGTCCCCCTGACGTATATCGATTGATCGAACAAGGTTACCAAACCTCTGTGTGCTTTACTTTCTGCAATCGTATTAACATTCATAATAATGTTCTTTAACTTTATTATAAGCATTTTTCAAATGTTCAACAACTTTATAGTGAATGTTGTGTAGACAGATACTTTTCACAAGGGTGTACAATTTCAGTAGTACTTCCCGAAAACATACAAAACATAATCTTGAACAAACTCTGTTCATTTTGTTGCATGATAATTTATCAGTTTTATTTTGTTCTGTTGATGACAGAAAACTTGTATGAACATGTTAACCCTAACAGTGTTGGTAATATATATATTTAATTTGTGTATATTTTTCAGTTTAGAGTTTTAGCATTGTTATTTCCTATTTTAGCATTGTCATGACTTATTTTAGCTCTGTCATGACTTATTTTAACACCAACATGACTCTTATTTAGCATGACACTGGTTTAGCATTAACATAAAAAATGTCATCGGCCTTGTAAAAAAGCCATGTTGGTCCCGGGGCGAGTCACAATCAGTTTAGAGGGGGGTGAATAAATTGATCCAAAAACGTAATAATAATTATCGAATATTCAGGGCCCGTTTGACTCACTAAGTTATCCGTGCTGTTAGGAGATCAGTTGAGATGATCAACTAGCTCGGAGTGCTGTGTGTGCTTGAGGTGTGCAGTTTAGAATATGCAACTGAAACTGAAAAGTAAAGCAGAGCACACAACCAGTTTTATAGAGGTTCGAAGCTCAACTTCTACGTCCTCTCTTCCTTCCGCAGAAGGGCAATTCACTATGCAAGTGTAAAGTTCGTTTATTACAGTTACATAGTGAAGACAGGTGTTGGACCTGGCTATCTGTGAGTTTATAAGTCACGGACTCCTTTTCAACTGGTGCTGTCCTAAAAGTGACGAACCAACACTAGTAGCCTCCTCAGCCGGTTTCTGGGTCAACAACTCACATTTACCGATCTTAACTGCTCGCTGAGACTTTAGGTGCTATTGCCTGTATTTACAAGGTGTTGGATCTCTTTTGATCTTCAACAAAACAGTCTTGAGTCTGGTATCAACTGATGTGCTCCTTTGCGCATCTGCGGCTTGAGCTGGGTAGTTGATCATTGTAGAACTTGAACTGAGAGAGTTGCTCTTGCTGGAATTCTTCAACAGCTAGCTTGATGAGCGATTTGGCTCCTTCTCGTCA
Organism: Perilla frutescens; assembly: GCA_026008535.1. NCBI lineage: Eukaryota > Viridiplantae > Streptophyta > Magnoliopsida > Lamiales > Lamiaceae > Perilla > Perilla frutescens. The sequence goes on from BRKX01000013.1 coordinate 19,536,639, forward strand.
GTTGGACTTTTGCTTTTGCTGAGGTTTGAACGTGAGGCTTTAGAACTTTGGCGAACGTCTTCGCTAAAAGTCTGAGCAAAAGTTCTCTTCAAGAGTCAAAAGTCACAGTCATCTTCTGAGTTGCTCATCTTTTATAGATGAGTGGTTGGTGACTGTTGATGATCATTGTGTGATCATGAATGATAAAGCCGTTGAGGGGCTTTCATTTAAAGAGAGCCGTTGAGTAGCCTTTGCTCTTCTGATGAGCTTTTGTTCCAAGATCTCGGTTGCATTAACTTCAAGATCTTCTTGTTGGCTTTTCTGAAATTTGAATTTCAGTTATGACTTCTATCTTGATCTTCAGTTCTGGGCTTTGACAGGCAGTTGGAATCTTCAGTTCCTTAGCTGTCAGTTATGCGCATCCTTGGCAGTTTGGAAAGCTCCAGTTTAGATCATCTTCAACTGGCAGTTCTGGACTTTGCCTTGATGCGTCATCAGCTGGTATCCTTTGAACTTGTACTTCTTCAGCTGGAACTTCATTCTTCAGCTGAGACTTCTTAAGCTAGTGTCTCCTTCAGCTCGTACCTCGGTCTTCTCTTCAACTGGTATTCTCCTTCCGTTGGAATTTCCTGAGCTGGTATTTCCTTCAGCTGGGACCTTGGACTGGTACATTCTTCAGCTGGTATTCTTCTTCAGCTGGTATTATCTTGAGCTGACATATCCTTCAGCTCGAACTAATATGGTCTTCAGATGGTATTATCCTTTAGTTGGTGTTGTCCTCTCTTCGGCTAGTGGTCTTCTTCAGCTGGTATTTCTTTCAGCTGGAACTTTTCTTCAGCTGGTCTTGGGCACTTCTGAACTGGTGTCTTGAACTGATAGCTTCAGCTGGAATTGGGCACTTCTGAACTGGTGCCTTCTTCTGTTCATGACTGTAGACTGATGGCATTTGGTACTTCACTTGGTGGTACCTGCAACTTTCAGTTTATCTTGCTAACTGATCTAGCAAGCTACAGTTTTCTTCTACAGCTCTTGTGGTTGGATTCTTCTTTTCTTTTTCTCTATGTTCTTTTCTCTCTCTTTTCTTTTATAAGCTATTGGCTGGTTTCTTTTTTCTTTTCTCTTTTTTCTTTTCTTTTCTCACTTGGATTGATCATTTTCAGGCTTTGATAGATCAATTTTTTTTTATATAATCATCTTTAGTTTTCTGCTTGATTTCTTTTCAATTTTTCAAAACTCTTTACATATTTTGGCATATTTTGACATCTCATCAAAACCCCAGTCAAGAAAACCCTTGATAGTTTTTCCTAACAAGCCATGAACAAACATTGTTATAGTTTAGCATTAACATAACCATTTATTCACTACAAAAAACGTGATTTTACGACGGATTTAGTGACGGAATAAAATCCGTCGCTAGATTAACGACAAATTAACGATGGATTGCGATTGAAACTTTTAACGACGGATTTTTTCGTCTTTAACGTAGCGACAGAAAAATCCGTCGTTAAACATTGAATTTAATATTTTAAATTTTAATTTTTTAAGGTAACGACGGACTAACGGCGGAATTTTCCGTCGCTACATTAAAGACGGAAAAATCCGTCGTTAAAAATTATTTTTTTTTAATTTTTAATTTTTTTAATATTTTTTAAACTTAGCGACGGACTAACGACGGAATTCGGTCGTTATTTTTTTTAAAATTTTTTTAATTTTTTTTTAATTTTTTTAATTTTTAATTTCCCAATTCATACTTAATTTATGAATTTGAAATTAATTTTTTTAAAATTTTGATTTATTATTTATTTTATTTTTCAGATTTATTTTATTTTTTAAGTTTTTTAATATTTTATATTATTTTTTAATATTTTTTTATTTTTCTTATTAATCTGAATTTGTTTAATATTTTTATTTATTTTATTTTATTATCTTTATTTTATTATTATTTTTTATTATTTTTAATATATTATATCTTTTGTTATATTTAAATTACTAATTTATGACTTTTTATAATTTTTAATTTAACAATTTTTAGGACTTTATAATATATAATTATTTAATTTGGAAATAAAAAATCAATGAAAATAGGTTTCGTGTGTATATATATATATATACTAGTTGTATATTTTAACGTAAATACCTTCTAGCCTACTTGGTTAGAGCTTTAGGCATAAGGCCATTGGCCCGTGTTCGAATCTCCTGGAGTGCAGATTATGACGAGAGGCTTAACGACGGATTGGATCCGTTGTTAAATTGATTTAACGACGGATTTTTGATGTTTAGCAACGGAAAAATCCGTCGCTAAAATGCGAATTTTTTGTAGTGATTAGCGATGAACAAACTATTAGTATTACCATCTCTCATTTTAGCATTAACATAACCGTTTATTAGCACTATCATAAAAAACTTACCATGGCCATTACAAACCGACAAAGAGCAAAAAGTTGTTACAATTTGTTGAAATAACAATATCATAAAACCTATGTTAGCATAACAGTACTTTCCAAAACATAGAAAACCTAATCTTGAACAAACTCTATTCTTTTTATTCCATAATAATTTATCAGTTTCATTTTATTCTGTTGATGACGGAAAACTTGTATGAACATGTTAACCCTAATAGTGTTGACAATGTATATATGATTTATGTGTATATTTTTCAATTTAGAGTTTCAGTATTATCATTTCCTATTTTAGCATTGTCATGACATATTTTAGCATTGTCATTACTTAATTAATCTCATAATATTGTTAATAATTAAATTTAATGCATTATCATTAAAGTAAATGACTTATTAGCAGTATAAAGAACTATATTAGCAGTACATACACTCTTATTAACATTATCAAAACCTTTATTAGTAATGTAAAAAAAGAATATAAACTATGTGTATTATCATTACAGAAAAAGAATATTACTACCATTAATAAAAAATCAGTATGAGAAGTACAAAAAAAATCATATCTACTTCTTCCCACAGTTCTTAGAATCACTTCTTCTTACACTTCTTGCAGGTTCTTAAAGGTTTCTTTTTGCATTCGGTGTTCGTCTCTTCTTTTGATTTTATATAACTTCTACTACCTTTAGACTTCACAAATGTGACATTAAAGCAACCTCAAAGGTGACAAACCTCCCATGATTGTCCTTTCCAGTAAAGGGTGCAAAAATCATTTAATACCGGCCAACATATAAAAAATCACAAATTTGTATTATTATAATGTCTTTCTCATCATAAACAAGACTACAAATGCTAACATTGTCACCTACCAAATATTCAAACATCAATGCTAAAAAAGGAAGTGAACGTGCTAAAACTTCAACTACAGGTGCTAAAATAACAAATGCTAAAATCACAGAATGACAAATCTAAATAATAAGTAGACTAACCTGTTAGTCCTATATATTGCATCAAATGACACAACATCCCTAAATAATGAAAAGTTCATTTTTGATATTGGATCAGTCCAAAACAGACATCTCAACTAATCATTCTTGTTAACTTTATAATCAAATGTAAAATTAGAGCATAGTTCATGCTTTTTGCCCATTATATCCAACATCATTTGGACATCTATGTCCACAACATATACCTTGAGATCTCGATTAAAATTTTTGAAATCAACTATTGTATACTCTATATTGGAATATCCACCAACAACTTTTTTAAATAATCTAAATGTTTTCATAGGTCCAATATTTGCCCTTGCACAAATTAGAATAAAATTTTGATGTGAAGACTATATATTCTTATTCAGATTCATAAACTCTTTGCATGTATCCAAAATAAGATAATGTGAATGTGTTCAATTAGTCCAACACTGTACCCATCAGAACCAATATACTTCAACCCCATCCTAGCCACACAGTAAGTCCTCTTAGACACACTGTCATATACATGGATGGGGCTGATGGATTAGAAGCTAGGGGGGTGCAGAGGAAGGAAAGATCTAATCTTGATTTGGGAGTTTCTGAATTGAAAGAGAACGAAGAGATAAAAAATGAAGCTATCGGGTCGGGTATTGAAGTTGAAGTCGTCGGGACGGATAGGCTAGAGTGTGGAGCTGTGAATTAATTCATGGACTGAAGGTTTCTTAGCCCAGTTGTTATTTTAATTCTAAAAAGTGGTCTTATTGCCAAATTAGCTTATTTTGTTTCATATTTTATCTTTAGTATAAAGTATATGCTTTTAAGGTTAGGGTACTATCGTGAGTAGTCATTGAACTATAAATATTATCAGTATGTACATTGGAAAAGAAGAAATGAAATAGCTATGTTTTCTACTAACTTTTTCTCTATTTCTCCCCTCATTTTTTCTAATACACATCTTCTCCCATTTCTACCACAAATATCATCAAGACACCAACTTTATCGTGTATCCGCTATACCAGTTTCAGAAAAATACAAGAAAATATATAAAAAAATGTCAAAAGAATCTGGGATCACGACATTTGGTATCCAGAGCCAGCTTTCCTCAGCCGTGACAGATGGGACTTGTCTTACGGAGCTACAAGACAATCAGAAGAAACTTAATTAAATATGGCAAGCTGAGAGTTTAAATAGGGAAGCAAGAGAGACTAGTTTAAATGAACAACTCACATCGGTCACACAAATATAAGAAGGTATGAGCAAAAAATTAAATCAATTAATTATGATTGCTACTACTCTTCAGTCACAGTTAATTGATGGAAGGCCTAGGAAAGGTATAGGTGATGAATAATCTATTATAGATGAACCCGAACATAACTATGTTGGTGAAGGGTCACAATCTCGGACCAAATTCACTTCCAAAAAGGAAACTCTATCAGAACTATATGGAATTCAGGGATTCACCCATTTGCAGAAGGTAGATTTTCCTATATTTGATGGGTCTAATCTAAGGGTGTGGTTGATGCATTTTAATGCATATTTTAAGGGAATTCTTTGTTTATTGGATAAAAAGAAAATCACATTGGCTGCCAAGAACTTCGAAGGCAGAGCTGCAACATGGTTACATAATTTTAGCTCAAAGTATGAAAATCTTTCTTGGGAGCAGTTCGTGGAGGTTGTTGTAGCAAGATTTGAAGACATTAGGGAAACCAAGAAAGTGGTAGAGTTAAATAAATTGAAGCACACTGGGAATTACATGGACTATGTTAACCGATTTGAAGAGTTGAAGGAATACTTGTCAAAGTGTAACAGGGAAGCCTACTCTGAGGCATATTTTGTGGCATGTTTTTTGAGTGGATTGAGTGATGAACTAAGGGTTGCAGTCCTCATGTTTAATCCCACTACACTTGAACAAGCTGCTATATTGGGACGAAGTCAACTCATCACACTAGAGGCAATTACTCAAAAATTAAAGGGGGCTGCCTAAACATATACTCAGAGCTAGGCCAACACCTATTCTAAAGAAGTCAGTTCTAGTCCCGCATTTCCATCTCAAATCCTTGTAGAAGAGCCTGTTTGTCTACAGTCCCTCAATACAATAGAAGATGACCCAGGACCTAAGGCATTTAAAGATGATATACAAATTTCACTCAACACCATCAAGGGAGAAAGTAAATCTCACAACAATAGCTAGGTTAATAGTACTCCTAAGCTGTCTGAAAAGGAAGACCTTGCATACCTGCAGGCTTTCAAGACTTTGGAAAGTGACCTAGGCCTAGAGGCAGTGCTAGAGAAGGAATAGTTGATCTACCCACAATCCTAAGTGAGGTGGATGACTATGAGACCCAAGGAGTTATTATGGAAGAAGTGGAAGTTTCTCTCAAAGCACTTAAGGGAGACTTTAAGGAGGAGGAAGTGGATCTTGTACCAGTAAGGGAGGAAATAAGAGTTGCACTTAATGCCATCAGTGGTTATGATATTATCACCACTCTGAGGTTTAAGAAGGCATGGAATGAGTAGGACTTGCATATCATGATCGACACTAGCAGAATCTTGAGTTTTATTAAGGAGACAACTGCTCAAAAATTGGGTTGTTACATGGAATTGGTGTCACCATCACTGATTAAAGTTGCAAAATGGCAACGATTTGTTAGTTCAGAAACGGCTATAGATTTCAGTTGGAGGCAGCAGAGGACCATCTTTAAACACTCAATGAAGTTACTGCAAAATAAGGGTTGTGACATTACTCTTGGTAGAGGTTGGCTTAAAGTTTGCACGCCCAGGGGGCTCAATCGTGATGAAATGACAACAACTGTTAGGTGGAAGGGAAAGAAGACTCAAATGCTTGTCATTATTTTACTTCTACTGCTGAGTGGAAATTTATCCTACATCACTCTTCTCAAGCTGATACACACTAGGGCAGTTAAAGAAGTAGAGGGATTGTATTTGGTCACACTACAAAAACCCACTCCTGAGGATACTCAAGCTCTTAAAGATTGTAGAAAATTTACACTAGCCTTCTTTGGTGACATGTTAGTGTACAACCAAAACAAGGAAGAACATTTGCTCTATTTAGAGATGTTTTTCTCACTACTCAGGACTCCAGTTCAAAAAAATGGGGATATCAAGCTCTGAGGACTAGATTATGGACTTCATCATAAAAAAAGGAAAGAAAGTGGAGCAGTGGAGACTCTATCAATGATCGAGCCTCACTCAGGACCATAACCTCGACCCATCTGTGACCCTCGATTTGAGGGGTACAACCCACCCAACTCAGCTACAGACTCTTACATGATCACTAATCAAGGTTTTTACCTGACTGACATGATGTAAGAGATTGAAGAGGATGCTGGAGGTGAGAATGAAATAGCAAATGTGTCTTCGGTAATTTTCGTTCTGGCAAGGTCATGGCTGGTGAGTCTAAAAGAAAATCTCACATTAGATCAGGACACGATTAAAGCATATTCAGATGAATCCATAATAAATAAAAAATTCGAGGTGGAGGCCAGTGCTTATCGCCTTGACTTACCTGCAAGGATAAGGATCCAACCCATCTTCCATGTCTCGATTTTGAAGAAGGTATCGAGTATTGCTATGGAACCCATCCCAGATCTGCCATATCATGACAAAGATGATATCTTCACCATTCAGCCTTGTGCTCTGCTGGCCGGAAGAGTCTTCAAACAGGGATGTACGGAGATTTCATAAAATTTGGTACTTTGGGACAAGTAAGGGAAAAGGGTGAAATCGTGGAAGGTTCCCAAATTGATGGCTTGAATAGTGGGAAAAATTGATCCTTGCGGACAAGGATCTCAAAACAGGGGCGGTAATGTCACATACATGGATGGGGCTGATGGATTGGAAGCTGGAGGGTGCAGAGGAAGGAAAGATCTAATCTTGATTTGGGAGTTTCTGAATTGAAAGAGAATGAAGAGATAAAAAAAATGAAGCTATCGGGTCGGGTATTGAAGTTGAAGTCGTCGGGATGGATAGGCTAGAGTATGGAGCTGTGAATTAATTCATGGGCTGAAGGTTTCTTAGCCCAGTTGTTATTTTAATTCCAAAAAGTGGTCTTATGGCCCAATTAGCTTATTTTGTTTCATATTTTCTCTTTAGCATAAAGTATATGCTTTTAAGGTTAGGGTACTAGCGTGAGTAGTCATTGGACTATAAATATTATCAGTATGTACGTTGGAAAGGAAGAAATGAAATAGCTCTGTTTTCTCCAACTTTTCTCTCTATTTCTCCCTTCTTTTCTTCTAATACACCTCTTCTTGCATTTCTACCTCAAATATCATCAAGACACCAACTTTATCGTGTATCCGCTATACCACTTTCAGATAAAATACAAGAAAATATATAAAAAAAAGTCAAAAGAATCTGGGATCACGACACACACGACTTCTTTTTTTCTTCGAAGTTTCACCAAAATCAACCGATTTGTTTTCAATTCCCCACGGTTGCACAGAACATACTTCCAAACTATAGTACCATCTTTAGACCTCTTTGTAGTAGACAAATGAATATCAAGCCCACATGATGCGACATACACCTTGTAAAAAGTTATACCATCATCTAAAGTAGGAAATATTTTACCCAATTTAGGCTTCAAAGATGATTCACAGTCAGGGGTGTAAAATTTGGAAAATCTAAGAGAAATTTCCAAAGTGGAGCCAACACAATTTGAAAATACAAAAATACCCCTAACTAAACACGTTAATGCTAAAAAATGTATCTTATTCGATCATGCTAAAAATGTTCACAGTAGTGCTAAAACTATTTATAGCAGTGCTAAAACTTTTGATAGGATTGCTAATACTTCGTTCATCGTCAAAATACTCTGTTGATAGGATATTTTTATAATACTCATTTGTTTTTACAATGCTAATAATAATGCCTCTACTGCTAAAAAAGACATCATGTAATGCTAACAATTGCTGCACTAACATCTGCAGAAATACATGTACATAGTAATGAGAAAACATAATCTGCAGAACTAAAAATGTTCATCGTGATTGAAGAATAAAAAAATCAACTTAATCAACTTTCAAAAATATATTACATTACATGAACGAACAAATTTAATCATCGAACAAATCTAAAACAAATTAGAAAACAATTTCTTAAAAATATATAACAATCATATTTTTACCCGGCGTCTTCATCTAATAACAACGAACAAAAAGAACTCCGATCGCAATGAATTGAAATTCGATTACATAAAAGAGCAAATCAATATCAAAAAGGAAAAGAGATTTCGAATGAAATAGATTTAGAAGGAAACAGATACGCGGAAAGGATTTCGTCTAAAACAGAATAGAATTCCTAATTACAAAAATACCCTCAGGTCATTAAAACATCACTAATATTATACAAATGCCACCTCATAAAATAAAAATCCGGATCAAATCTGACTGTCCAAAAATGTGAGATCTACGACTGTAATTGGTTTTTAGTTCTCACATAGGGTTGTGGTTCTCATTTGATCAATTGTCTATATATATACATATATATATATATACACACACATATACATGGACTTAAAAAAAGGGGCCTCTATAAATGGTGAAGTTTTGTGCTGGTGCTCACTTTGAGCACCCACATCGACGGGCTTGTCACTAAGTTATCTTTAAAGGACAAACACCTAGTTGTATTAGTGGAATTTGAGTTCAAAACTTCTAATTCGCCTCTAAATTACATCACTTCATCACTACATCATCCCTAAAAGACAAACACTTAGCTTTATTGGTGGGATTTGAGTTCGGGACTTCGGTTCTAAATTATATCACTTCATCACTAAATTAACAGGAACTCTCAGCCGCCACTTGAGAATGCGCACTATGGAAAATATGCTCATGTACAGTGTGTCAGACTAATATCTAACAATATATGTACATGATATTCAAATTCGTGACCTTCGATTTTAAACTTACACCACTAGTCCATTACTAGGTTATCCCTAAAAGATAATAGTGATACAGGACTATTTGTTTTATATAAATATAGCTGAAGAAGGTGCGATTACTTTTGTTCGATTGAGCAATATTACTGAAATGTCCATTCTAACCTTGAACTCGATTGATAACGAACACAATCCAATCATAGTAGAATATTCCAATCTCATCGATACTTTTCCGCTTTCCAAATCTCAATTATTTTTTCTGTTCAATCCCACTTGAAAATAAAGTGGCCGGCCATTGGATTATAGACAACGCATTTAACAAACCACATCATATCTATGACTGATATTTCAAAATTTGTTGGCACACATACTTCACGAAAAAAAAAAAAAACAAAACATACACCTTCCATGATATTCATAAACTCAGCTTTACAATATGATAATTAAAAATCAACTTAATTTCATCACAATCTCATTAACAATGCCACTTCTATTATTGATAGCACTGCCGATAATCTTGATTTACCTTCTCCACAAAAATCGAAAGTCACCAAAAACACGTGTCCCGCCAGGCCCACCACGGCTGCCGTTGATCGGAAACCTCTACCAATTCGGCGCGGCCGGAAACCTACCCGTCTATCTATGGAAACTCTCCAAGAAATATGGTCCCCTTCTTCAATTAAAACTAGGTTATGTCACCGTGGTTGTGGTTTCATCACCCAAATTGGCAAAAGAAGTGTTGAAAACACAAGATTTATCATTTTGCAGCAGGCCTAAGCATCTATGGCAGCAGAAACTATCATACAATTTCATGGACATGGTGTTCTCATCGTATGGTGATCACTGGAGGGAGATGAGAAAAATCACAGCCATTCATCTCTTTAGCCTAAAAAAGACTCAATCATTTCGTCCCATTCGTGAAGAGGAAGTCTCTCGTCTCATCACAAAGATTTCGAGCATCTCCCACGCTTCTTCTTCTTCTTCTTCTGATAAAAATGGTGTGATCAATTTGAGTGAGATGACCATGTCTCTTGGCATCATTTTGATATGTAGAATTGCTTTCGGTAAGAGATACGAGGAGCATGGACACGAGAAGAGAAGGTTCGAGAAGCTTCTGCATGAGGCTAACGACCTAATGGGCACTTTCTTTGTATGTGACTACTTGCCTTCATTCAGTTGGGTTGATAAACTCACTGGAGTGATGGATCGTCTCGACAAGACTATTAACAACTTGGATTCGTTCTATCAAGAGCTCATCGACGAGCATCTCGTTTCGAACAGGGTAAACAAGATGAAAAAGGAGAAGGAGAAGGATATTCTTGATACATTGATCCAACTTAAAGAAGAGAAATCTTGCTCAATTGATCTCAACTGGGATCACATCGAAGCTCTTCTAATGGTATGTCTTTCGATTTATATTCTGATAAATATATATATATATATATATATATATATATATATATATGGATTTTATTCAGCAAGTTAGTCAGATCAGCTAGTTCATTTTATGTGAACCACCGTCAAATTAATTAGCTTTTCTTCCATTTATTTTTATTCAATTTCAATTTCTCGTGGTTATTTTAATTTTATAAATGTTAATTAGAATTTATAATTAATTTTAGTATTTAATTATTATTTATAGTTAATAATTGATTACTACATCACTAGGATTTATATTTTTTTATTTCAGTTATTAGTTGATAAATATTTGGTATGATCGATTATGTTATTATCAATTAGTTATTTAATTAGTCCGAAAATGATGACATATCTTATAGATTTTTTTGTTTTAATTTTATGATCCAAACCAAGTCGGCTGCTCCAATGTCTAATTAGTTATTAATTTCCACATAATATCTACACAAGCACCCAGCGTGCCACTCCAGATCTTGGCATCCATGTTAAGAGTCGTCGTAGGATAGATTTGCAAGTGTGAAAAAAAAAAAATTGGGTCTTGTTTTCCTAATATTTTTTTTATTTGGACCATTTTCTAAAAAGTAGCCAAAATATAGTGGTGAAAGTGATATTTTCCCTAACTATTATTGAAATATAAATTTCATAGTGGGACACAAAATGTGGATTTGAGGATTATATTTGTTTCAACCTAAAATATTATTATTTGAGTTTGAATTAATCAGCGTGTTTCAATCTCATATTTTATTTTATCGACACCACGCACAGTGTATGGGATAAGTTTGATATGATATATATGCTCAATATCTTTGTAGGATATATTTCTGGCTGGAAGTGATACAAGTGCGGCATCAATAGTTTGGACGATGACAGCCTTAATGAAGGCACCCAAAATGATCATGAAAAAACTGCAACAAGAAATACGAAATTTAGTAGGCCAAAAAGGCAAAGTAGATGAAGATGATCTCTCTCAACTTCCATATCTAAAAGCAGTCATAAAAGAGACATTCAGATTGTATCCCACGGTTCCAATGCTTGTACCAAGAGAAACTATGTCAAGATGCACTCTAGATGGCTACGGAATTCAACCTGAAACATTGGTTCTTGTTAACGAGTGGGCGATTGCAAGAGATCCCGATTATTGGGAAAATCCCTACGAGTTTTTGCCTGAGAGATTTTTGAACAGCAATATTGATGTAAAAGAGAGAGATTTTGGGCTTATTTCATTTGGGTCGGGTCCAAGAATTTGTCCCGGAATGCCTATGGGACTTGTGAACGTGGAGCTGACAATAGCAAATATGCTCTACTCTTTTGATTGGGAAATGCCGAGTGGGATTCGAGCAGAAGATATTGATACCGATGCTTTGCCAGGAATCACAATGCATAAGAAAGAACCTCTTCTCCTCATACCTAAAAAATACAATTTTAATTAAGTGGTTTTGTTTGAACCAGTTTGATAACTATTGTGCGTAGCATGTGTTTATATATGTGTGCATGCGCGCTTCTTTTAAATATCAAAATCTTAAAGTGTCTAAATATTTGAAATAAAACGATATATTCCTCTAGGATATAATTTTATTGTCGTACCTTGACCCGCAAGGTAGAGCTGCAAATGAGTTAAGCTATTCACAAGCTTAATAGAGCTCCTCATTTATCGCAATGAATTGCAATTAGTGATCTTAGGTGAAATTTTAAAAAGTTTAACAAATTTGACATTTTATACAACATTTATATGCACAGCTACTAGTGCTTGTATATTTTTATTCTCATTCTTTACACCACAAAAAATTCACGATTTACCGACGGAATTTCCGACGGACAAAATTCGGGTCGTCATTTAGCGACGTATTAACGACGGAACGTTGCCGTCGTCATTTAACGACGGACTTACGACGGAATTGTTGTCATTAAATGTAACGACGGACCTATTCCGTCGTTAAATTTACAGATTTTTGTTTTTTATTTATTTTTTAATATTAACGACGGATATAATCCGTCGTTATATTTTTTTAAATATTTTTCTTTTAATTTTAATGTTTAACGATGGACATATTCCGTCGTTATATTTATGGATTTTAATTTTTTATTTATTTTTTAATATTAACGACGGTGTGTATCCGTCGTTATAATTTTTAATTAATTTTCTTTTAATTTTAATATGTAACGACGGACTTAGTCCGTCGTTAAGTTTTTAGGTTTTTATTTTTTATTTATTTTTTAATATTAACGACGGACGCATACCGTCGTTAAGTTTTTATTTTTTTATTTTTCAATTATTTTTTAATATTAACGACGGACTGATGCCGTCGTTAAGTCCGTCGTAAAAAATCGATTAATTAGATTGAATCTGGGCGCGGAATGTTCATTTTCGCAGCCCTAATTACCGATCGAGCCCACCCCACCCCCTGACCCATCCACCCCAGCGACGGCGACCGGCGAACACGGAGGCGGCGACGAGCGCGGCGGCGGCGGCGACGAGTAGAACCCACCCACCCATCCATCCATCTCTCTATCTGTCTGTATAGATATATATATATATATACACCCTCTCCCTCTCTCTCAACTCTACCGGCGAGCAGCGGCGGCGGCGACGAGCAACCCCGGCGGTAGGCCTCTCTCTCTCTCTCTCGCTGTCTATATATATATATATATATTTCAGATTTGTGTGTGTGTGTGTGTGTGTGTGTATTTCAGATATGTGTGTGTGTGTGTGTGTGTATATATATATTTCAGATTTGTGTGTGTGTGATTTTTGGTGTTTATTTAGGTTAGGTTAGATCTTATTATGTTAATTATATGTTAATTGTTAGTTTAGTGTATATTAGGTGTTTATATTTTAATTTGGATTAATTATGTGTTTGTTTAGGTTAGGTTAGATTAGATTAGGTTAATTATATGTTATTTGTTGGTTTAGGTTAGATTAGGTTTTTTTGATAATTAATTTGGATTAATTATGTGTTTATTTAGGTTAGGTTAGATTAGGTTAGGTTAATTATATGTTAATTATATTGTTAGTTTAGTGTATATTAGGTGTTTATATTTTAATTTGGATTAATTATGTGTTTGTTTAGGTTAGGTTAGATTAGGTTAGGTTAATTATATGTTAGTTGTTAGTTTAGGTTAGATTAGGTTTATATTTTAAATTGTACAAATTATGTGGTAGATTAGTTTAAGTTAGTGTTTCATTTTGTGTGTGTTAGTGTATATGTGTGGGTGTGTATGTGTGTGGTTGATTAATTTTTTTTTTCTTGTAATTATGTTGTAGTTAGAAGAGCTATTTTGAGGTTCAAACATCAAATTGAGGAATTTATCAAGTAGATTCATATATATTACAAAGGTAAGTAATGTTTTTATGATTTTAATATGCATTACTAAATCTTGTAATATGCATGTTAAATATATTAATGTTGTCAATTTATTTTGTCAATTTAAAAAATAGAAGAACATATATCAATTTATTTTGTCAATTTATTTTGTCGATTTATGCTAAGTATGTTATTTAGGCTAAGTATGTTATTTACGCAATTAGCATGCTAAGTATGTTTTTTTTGCAATTATATGTCATTTAATTATGTTAAATTTATTTGGCAAATTTAGGCTAATTAAGTTTGTTATTTAGGCAATTAGCATGCTAAGTATGTTATTTATGCATTTAGATGTCAATTAATTATGTTAAATTTATTTGGGCAATTTAGGCTAAGTATGTTATGTATGGATTTATTATATTGAGTATATCAATTATGTTAAATGGGATGAGGGCCCCTGGATCCCTCTTTATTGAATTGTTGGTTTTTGTTTGGGATGAGGGCCCGTGGATCCCTCTTTACTGAATTGTTGGTTTTCCTTGGTATTCCTGTTTTGAATCGATTAGAAGAACATAGATCAATTAGCGTAGAGTCGAGAACTTGGGACTAGGAAATTCACATAGGTGCTGCCGAATTTTTTTAAAAATTCAGCGCTATTTTTTAAATGAATTATTTTATTTTTAATTGAACGATAATCAGTGCGTATTTTACGATCAAAAATTCTAGAAATTGGCCTTCTACAAGGAGTCTAGATCGTGAATGGATGTACCGGCGATACCTTCAGAATGGTGCTTTGAATCCGGACTTCCTTAATGGACTAAATGCTTTCATCGAGTTTTCCTGCAATCAACCGTCCTTCATGAGTGTAGACAAGATTAAGTGTCCATATCGTAAGTGTAAGAACATTCCATTCCAAACGCCGTCTACCATTAGACTACACGTGGCAAAGAAAGGATTTGTGCACAATTATCGTGTATGGATTTATCAAGGCGAACAACAGGTGCATCCGGACACCGATCAGAATTTGGGTGGTCAGGATGGAGTGAATACATACCAGAACATGGTAATGGATGCTGCTGGTCCGCATATCAACATCAATGTCGATGATCATACCGAGGAGGCCCCAAATCCAGAAGCGCAGCGATTTTATGACATGTTGAGGGCCGCAGACAAAGAATTGTGGCCGGGTTGTCAGAACCATTCTCAATTGTCACTCGTTGCTCGTCTGCTGAACATGAAATCTGAGAATAACATGTTAGAGAGATGTTTTGATCAGCTAACTCAATTAATGAAAGAGATTGTTCCTGAGAACAATTTGGTAACTGATAATTTCTACACCACAAAGAAATTACTACGGGGTATGGGGCTACCTGTTGAGAAGATCGATTGTTGTTTCAATAACTGTATGATCTATTGGGCTGCTGATAGTGAATTGACTGAATGCAAATTCTGTGGTCATCCCTGTTTCAAGGAAATGAGTCGCCGTTCGCAAAAAAGACAGAAGACCACTGTTGCACACAAGAAGATGTATTATTTTCCACTCACTCCGAGGTTACAGAGGATGTATGCATCTAATGCAACAGCAAAGGATATGCGGTGGCATGCATCATCTGTTGATGACGGAGTAATGCGACATCCAGCAGACTCTACTGCATGGAAACATCTGAACACAATTTTTCCTCAATTTGCTTCTGAAGCACGTAACGTTAGATTGGGTTTATCTACTGATGGGTTCCAACCATTTGGGCAATCAGGACAACAGTATTCTTCGTGGCCTGTCATCATTACACCGTATAATTTGCCCCCATGGATGTGTATGAAAGAGCAGTACATGTTCCTAACTGTATTAGTGCCAGGGCCACGTAATCCAAAAGAGAAGTTGGATGTATTTTTACAACCTTTGATATCTGAATTGATTCAATTGTGGGAGGTTGGTGTGCCTACATATGATGTTTCATTGAAACAGAATTTTCAGATGCGAGCAGCATTGATATGGACAATTAGTGATTTTCCCGCTTACTCCATGTTATCTGGTTGGAGCATTGCTGGAAGATTGGCATGTCCACACTGTATGGAGTCTACTGACGCCTTCACCTTATCATGCAGTGGTAAACAATCATGGTTTGATAAGCATCGTAAATTCTTGCCTGCAAACCACCCTTTCCGAAAAAATAAAAAAGCATTCTTAAAAAACAAAGTGTTGAATGGAGGACCTCCAGAGATGAGATCGGGACATGAAATTCTGGCTCGCATTGAAGCATTAGGTCTTCAAAAAGTCACGGAGAATAATGATAATGCGACAATTTCCAAAGGTTGTGGGTGGAAAAAGAAAAGTATTTTTTGGGATCTTCCATACTGGAGCTCACTGTTGATTCGTCATAATTTGGATGTCATGCACATTGAAAAGAATGTGTTTGATAATCTATTCAATACTGTGTTGAATGTGCAGGGGAAGACAAAAGATACCTCCAAATCTAGAGAAGAGTTGAATATGTATTGTTCAAGACCAGAGCTAAAACGGAACGAGTCCACAGGCAATTATCCAAAGGCTTGTTATACGTTGGACAAGAAAGAGAAGAACATCTTATTTGAATGGGTTCGAGAGTTGAAATTTCCAGATGGGTACGTGTCCAACATGAGCAGATGCGTGGATATGAGAAAATTGAAAATGTTTGGCATGAAAAGCCATGACTGCCATGTGTTCATGCAACGTCTTATCCCGATTGCATTTGCTGAACTTCTTCCTTCCAATGTTTGGAAGGCAATCACAGAATTGAGTTTATTCTTCAAGGATTTGACAACCAGAAGTATCACTGTTGATGATGTGTGTCGGTTGCATGAAAGTATACCAATCATATTGTGTAAACTTGAACGCATTTTTCCACCAAGTTTCTTTGACTCAATGGAGCATCTACCTGTCCACTTGGCTGATGAAGCCAGACTTGCCGGGCCGGTACAGTATCGATGGATGTATCCATTTGAATGGTACTTGAGGAAGTTGAAAAACAACGTCCGAAACAAAGCAAGAGTTGAGGGCTCTATCTGCAATGCTTACTTGGTGGAAGAAGCTTCGACCTTTTGTTCGTATTATTTTGAAGATTTTGTAAAAACGAGACATAGAAACATGCCTCGTAACTATGAAGGTCTTGGAGACGCACAAGATGACAGTGCAACAAATCTGTCGATTTTCAAGCAGCACAGTCGACCATCTGGAAGAATGTCAAAAAGATATTTGACAGACAACGAGTATGCTGCAGCACAGATTTACGTGTTGCTTAATTGTCCAGAAGTTGAACCGTACACAACGTAAGCATGTGAACTATTTAAAATGTGTTATTGTTTTTCCACCAAATTCTAATCCATGCTTAATTTTTTGAAGTGTGTTTGTTGACCAATTGAAAGTATCGTGCCCGAATATCTCAATGGAAGATATTGAAAAACGAATGGATAAAGAATTTGCGAGCTGGTTCGCCAAATATGTAAGTATATGATATCCGAAAACCTTAATGTAAGTATACCTAAGCAAACTGTAACATAATATAAAGTTTTCCATTGTAACAGGCACAAGATCCAACTAATAATGTCAACAAGATCATGCGTGATCTTTCAAGTGGGCCTTCTCGTTCCGTTAACGTCTACCATGTGTACTTTATTAACGGATACAAATTTCACACAATTGCCCACGGCTCCCAGCGAGCTACAATGAATAGTGGAGTCTGCATTAAAGGGACACACACTGAATATTACGGGCGATTGATGGAGGTGATTGAGTTGGAATACACTGGTCTGCCTATTAAGAAGACAATGTTGTTTAAATGTGAGTGGTTTGATACATCAACACAAGGAACAAATGTGCATCCTGACTACAAAATAGTTTCTATAAATTATAAGCGTAAGTATTCAAGATCTGATCCATTTGTGCTTGCCAAACAAGCAATCTAAGTGTGTTACTGTGAATACCCAAGTTTAAATCGCTCTCGAAGTGATTGGTGGGCAGTTTGCAAAATAAAGGCTCGTACTAATGTTGAAGTACCATCAAAGGATGATAATACAATCATAACCTCAGCCTTTCAAGAGGATGAAGTTGATGGTTTGAATACCCTCACAATAGATGACGATCCTATACCAAATCATCCAGATGGTGGGGTAATAGATATTCAAGAAGAAGAAGATGATGAAGAAGATATAGAACCAGAGATTGATTTATCAGATGACAGCATCAGTGATGATGATGAAATAGATGATTAGTGTGGTCGGTCTTATTTGATATATAGATGTTTTCTTATTCAAGTACTTAGTACCGTTGAAATTTGCTAACTTCATAAACTAATGTCGATATGATTTTGCAGATGCAGGGAGGCGGTAGTACTTCAGCTGGAGGTTCATCATCGTCCTTTGTGGACCTAAGCGGTCCAGTTGGCCATATCTCACTGGCCGGATCGTCACAGCCTGAGGTTGATGCGCTGGGTCATCGTCGTTGTTGGCTTCAGGATGGGTATGATTTCTTTAGATAGTGGAATATTTTTTTTGCAGATTATTATTTATATTATTCTAATATATTCTAATATCTTTATTATTTTGTACATTTGGAAGCGAGTTGATGCCGAGTTATCCCACCTCATCCACCATCACATCCAGCTTCAAGAAGCATTTGCATCCGGGAGGCTACACTTGGAAGATGGTGCCCCCTGAGAGGAGGCAGACATATAGGGAGGAGTTTTAGGTATCTTATTATTATATATTTTATTTTAAAATGTTATATAAGTTTAGTATTTTCATATGTTTTCAATATGTTGCAGAAGGAGTGGTTTTGGGATCCCACTTTGGAGGATGCCATTTGGGCAGCATGGGAGAGCAGGGATCCTCAGAGATACAAGGACATGGTCCATTACTTCAAGAAGGATAGGACCAAGGGCTGCCCTCCATTCATGGCTCCTGAGATGTGGGATGGCTTCAAGGCGCATTGGGACAGTGATGCCTTCAAGAAGAAGTCGGCCATCGCATCGAAGAATCGTCTGAGTGAGCCCGATGGTCCTGGCACAGGCATTGTGAAGCATCGAGGAGGCTCTTGGAGTGCAGTTGCACATGCTGCGGCTTTGGTATGCAATTAACTTATTATTATTATTTTTTTAATATGTGTGTGCTAACATGTCTATCCAATAGGCTAAGGAGAAGGGTGTGCAGCCCAATGACGTGGCGTGGGAGACATTCAGGAGGCTGCACGACAATCCTGATGTATCCCACACAGATGGGAAGTCTGCTCGTATAGCTGTAAGTTAATTTATCAATATTTATAAATTTATTAATAACATAGAAATTAAATATTTAATCATTCTTATTTGATTTTGTGAATAGGCTGATGTATTTGCTCGGGTTGAGGAGTTGAGCCAGCCAACTCCTGGCACAGATGAGGCGCTACCACCAGTTGACATGAGCGCTGTATATGTCGACGCTGCCCGCCGACACTCGAAGAAGAATCGAGTGTTTGGGCTCAGCAGCCGATCACGGAGTTATTCAACTCCTAGCGTCTCATCTGCAGCTCCTCCACAGCCCGACACTCAGGCTGCCATCAGGGCTCTCCAGGAGCAGATGGAGGCCCAGCAGGCGGCTCTTCGCCAACAGATGGACGCACAGGCAGCGCTTCTCCAAGCCCAGCAGGAGAAGATCGATCAGCAGCAGAAGATGATACGCCAGCAGGCCGAGATGTTCGAGCTGATGCGGGCGCAGTTTAGGGGCCCTCCTCCATCTTGATGTTCACATTACTATTATTATTTGTATTTTATACACTTTTATTACATTTTATGACATTTTATGTATTTTATTGGAGATTTATATATATTATTTTACGTGTTTATTAAAGTTCTTTAATAATTTATTTACAAACAATAATCAAAATTAAAAAAAAAAACAAAACAATCAAAAAATATATAAAAAAAAATTAAAACCGATTTTTTTATTTTTTTTTTTAATTATTAACGACGGAAATATTCCGTCGTTAATATATTTTAATAATTTTATTTATTTATTTTTAATTATTAACGACGGAATATTTCCGTCGTTACTAATTTTCTAATAATTTTATTTATTTATTTTTAATTATTAACGACGGAAATATTCCGTCGTTATATTTTAATTTAGTTTTAATTTTATTTATTTTTAATTATTAACGACGGAATAGTTCCGTCATTACGTCTGTCGTAAATATAACGACTGTAGACGACAGAAGACTTAACGACGGACATAATCCGTCGGTACGACCGTCGTTAAAGGTAACGACTGACATTTTCCGTCGTAAATTTGGTTTGCCGACTAAAGATATAACGACGACCGTGTTCCGTCGTTAAGCCGTCGGTAGTTACAAATAACGACGGAATATACCGGATTAACGACGGAAAATTCCGTCTCTAATCGGCGATTTTTTTGTAGTGTTATCATTCATTTTATTATATATATTTAAAAATTAATTCATACTTACTTACGATTACATGTACTCATTACATTCAAGCATGATTGTAATCTCTCGTTTCTTTCATATATATATATATATATATATATATATATATTTGTTTTTGGTTATGTTATAAGCTTTAGTATTTTTTTTGGTTATATTTATTTCAATTATGAATTTGGGCCTCATTAAAGTGATGATTTTCACATTTAGAACTCATAATTTATATGTTTTAATAAATTTATTTAGTTATATGCGCTTATTTAAAGTTAGAATTTTCACATTTAGAACTCATAATTTATCTTTTGATTAAATTTATTTAGTTATATGCTTTAATTACAAGAGAAATGTTATGATATACGATCAATTTTAAATGTAAATTTTTTATTTAGGCTCGCGATCGATTGTATGTTAAGAAAAAATATTAAAACTTTGTCAAAATTATTTTATATCAACTTGTTATTAATTCTGTAGAATTGTGTATGTTATTGATAAATTTCATGGGTCCGCTACTGATGGAGTTAAGCACAACATATGTTTTCTTTCTTGTCATGATCTACAAGTTTTCTTCCATGCAACCAGTTGCAATAGATTAGCTCCTTTGTATATAAAGTTGTTGGTAAATATGTTATTTTTTTAAGGAATATAATAATTTTGCAATGAATGACAGATTATTTAAATTCAAATATATATTTAGCAAACTATCTAGACACTATAAAATTAAACTCTATTAAATTAAGCTCGTGAGTCTCGAATTTATTCAATAAAATAATTTGGATTTCGACCTGATAACAAACTTGTTAAGTTTGAGGTTTATAATTGACAAGCTATTTATTAATAAATAAATGAATCGTAAGTGTATGGCATTATTGTAATACGTAGATGGAAATAAATAAATAGTACAAATAAATGCAGAATATAAAATAATTGAACTATCAATTGGGAAAAACATAGGCTAGGGAAACTAGATTATTATTTCATTTATTAATATTCATTTATTCTTAAAACCCGACTTTAATCTTTAATCTATCAATGGTGGGGAATCACTAGTTTGTTATCAGGTTGCTTTTAAAGGCATAAATCATAACTTAGACATAATGAGCATGTACTTTACTGCGGTTGGTTCTTCACACATGTCATCACTACCAATCTAGCACATGAATATTTATATAACCCTATGCAATACTTGTTCACTCGGTCGATCCTTACAAGCACACATAACCTGATTTATATCTTTCTATCACTAATTCTTCTCTAGTCAGTACTTCAAATTAATAACTAGCAATCTAACATGCAGAAATGGTGATTAAACATTCATACAAGATATCAACAAGCTCACACTACAAGAAAAATGGACATAGACAACACCACTTAGACAACGCTTTTTATGTAAAACTGTTGTCTATTATGCATACACAACGGTTTTTGAAAAAACCGTTGTGTATGTCCGTGCTTTTGTTTCTTAAGACAACGGTTGTGAAAGAAACCGTTGTCGTGATGCGTTTTTTGTTTTCTTATGACAACAATTGTATTAAAGTCGTTGTCTTTCTTTGAGAGTGAATTTCTTATAACAACAGTCATCCCAAAAACCATTGTCATAAGAAAATAATTATTAAAAAAAAAGAAAAAAAGAAAAAAAAAAATTAAACCCTAGATGGATTTCCTCATTTCATACACAAAATTCACGAGATCCCCAATTCTTACCTTTTCCAAAATATTTTCAGTAGAAATCCCAATTCTTACCTCTCTCTTTCAAAATTCAACTTCTTAGTCGGCACATCATTTGCATGATTGACTTCATCTTCACCGGCGCATCTTCGACTTCATCTTCTTCCTCGTTCTGCTATGAAGGATGGGAATCCTGATTGGAATTCATCGACGACTCTGGCTGCCCTCGTCTAGGACTCCGACAACCTATTCGTTGACGGCAGCAGCGATTGTTAAGGTTAGACTCCTGATTCAGCTATCTACCTACATTCAATTCAAAAATCCTATCATGTTGCTGGATGAAATTGCATTTGAAAGGAAAAATACAATAGTTCTAACTCTCCAATTTCTCTCTCTAAAAACAAAATTAACTCTTAGAGGAATTTACCTCAACCGAGCTCAGTTACCCATCTCGCGTTATCTTAATGAATATATATGGTAACTCTCTCTCTCTCTCACATGTGCGTATGGGCGAGTTTGCAGTTTCTTTTCTTTGTAATTTTTTCCCTGAAACTTCAAATCCAAAATGAAGTGAAAAAAATGCCTAATATCACAAGCGTGATTGATTGATTTCGGTTTCAGCCGCGGAAGTTGGGAATCAAATTCAAATCTGGAGAAAATAAAGCGAAATGTGGAACGAATCCGACGGGATGGCGCTGTTTATTGGAATTTTCTCTATCAAGAAACAGTGATTTCTTAGGGTTCTAAGATCCGCCACATATCACCTCAACGAGAAGGAAATGATTATCCTCTCTCTCTCTCTCTCTCTCTCCCCGACTCCTAGCAACTCATATGCATGGGTCCATTCTTTGTGTTGTGTTTAAATTATAGATAGGGTCTTTCAGATAAAAGAATCATCCATTATTCTTCGTTGATCACTCTCTTCAACAATCCACTCATACAATATTACTGAATCAGAGTGGAGGGAGAGTTGAATTTGTAGATAGATATTCAAACAGTAGAAAAAAGTAAACTAATATAAATGATTTATTCAAAAGGATCGGCAAAAGGGGTTTCTATTTTTCTTGATTTTCAATCTCGTTGAGGAATGTTTTGAGTGAATCCTACTATCCCATCTGTCTTGGGGGACTAAGCCATCTCATAAAGATTCAATCTTTACTAGGTAAAAATGATATTATAGAGAGAGAGAGAGAAAGAGAGAGAGAGAGAGAGAGAGAGAGAGAGAGAGAGAGAGAAAGAGAGTTGAAGGAGCTATTTGGGAGTCGAGGGAGAAAAGGTGGGCTGATATTGAGTATCAGACATTGTGTCTGCAGCTGCTTCAATTGGGCTGATGGCCTCTGCTTCTGGATTTTGGTAATTCTTTTTTTCCACTCTACATACACATTCTGCAAATAAAAAAAAGGTTTTCTTCTAGATATTTTCTAATTGTGGGCTGCTTGTTACAATCGAAAAAGTCAATAGTGTTTTCTTTCTTCATTATACTTGTACTAGATGGTGACACTTTGATTAGGTCCAAATTTACATTTATAATTTTCGATTTATGCTCACTAGACACTACTTAGGACCACACCCGCAATTGGACGGTGTCAATTATAGAAGCGATGATCTTAACCCGAGTCGATCTCTCAAGGAAGACTTTATATGAAAGAACTATCTAAAGACTACACATGCTTTTAACAAAACTACTAAAATAAAATCTAAACATTCTAACACGGGGCTTGATGCTGATTATGCTAGGAATTTGAAATGTACAATAAAGCAAGGTGACTAAATGCAAAAACACAAATTTAAATTGAGATTAGAGGAAACAAGTTTGATTAAGGTATTAGGGTGTAGATTCTCTCAATGGTTTTACCACTATGCTTGAGTCAAGTTGATAATGCTAATCTCACAAATATGATAGACCCTTCCAATTAGTTTAACTTCAATTCCTGTCACCGTCTATCCGTTAAACCTCTCTTAGCTATACCATACAAGCAAGATTAACATATTAGGCTTAGGAACCCCATGCACCTAACGTCGAAGGAACCCATTTCCGGATTTAGAATCACAATCAAGACTCCTCTAAATCCTATCAATGTTCAAGTAGTGATCAAGTACCTAAACATGAAAAGGCAGGATTCCAACAACAACAATCAACGAGAATAATCATAGATCAAAACCACATCAATCCTCTACCCCTGATAGAGAGATTAGCCACTAAACATGCTAAAAAATATGCAAACACCATAGAAGAATATCATCTCATAAATCAAATGTAAATGAAGATAACTTCTACAATATTTTATATCCTTCAAGAGTTTGGGACAAATCCCCACAAACATCCAAGAAATGTAAAGAAAATACAAGAGAAACCTCCTCCGAGCTTAGCTTCCGCGGATGACTCGTCGTCCGGCCTTTCACGTCTTCCCTTCTCCTAGCTTGGCTTGGTTCCCTTCTTCTTCCTTATCTCTTCTTCCTCTTGTGAAGGTGATGGTGGAAATGGTGAGGAATGGTGGTGTAGAGATTTAGTATGTGTAGTGTGTGTGAAAAAAAAGAGAGAATGGAGTGAATGGTGAGTGTGGTGAGAATGAAGAGAGAGTGGGTGAATGATGATGTCCCCCTTTTTGATCCCCAAAATCTTAATTCAAAAGAGAGAGAGAGAGAGAGAAGATCGTAAGAGAGAGGGAGAAGAGAGAGCTAGAGGGCTATGGAGAGATGTATGGTGAGAGGAGAGAGAAAAGGTGGTGGTAAGGTGATGGTGATGGACATTAATTGTGATAGATTTGGGAAGAAGATTTTGTGGAGAAAAAGTCCACAAAGTGGGCTTAGGGGAATTAATCCCTACTCCCTAGTGCTCTATTAGAGTGGCTCAAGGATTGCTTGTCTCCAAAAATGAGGAGGGAAGGAGAGGAATATGTTTATTCTAGAAGAAGGGGCGAGAGACGAGTGAAGAATGGTATGATCGGGTTAAACAGAGCAGATCGCGCGCCCGCGGGACCGTTGGAGAGTGCGCGCCCGTGGGGATCTCCGTGCCCGCGGGGTGTCTCCGCCGAGAGCACCCTCGCGCGGCCGCGGACCTCGCGCGGCTGCGGGGCTTGTTGGTCTTCAAGGTGCGCGGCCGCGGGGTCTATGCTCCTCCTTCCGAGTGCATCTCTTCCGGTCCGGGCTCATCTCTTCCGGCCTATCTTCGTGCCGTGCCACCTCATTGCCTAAAATTGAAATATTGCGTACAAATAGCTCAAGTTTTCCAAAACTTGGCTTATTCCACCATAAGAGCAGTAGAGAATAAGATCACACAAAACCTATAAATAAACTAGAATAAAATACTAGAAAATACAAATGAAACTTGCAAAATTATGCAACAAAACACTACAAATAAACACCAAACACACTTTCATAATAATGGAGGAGTTCCCAAAGTAGAAATTTAGAAGTTCTTCCTTAACCAATTTATTTTTCAAACAATTTAATAACAACGGTTAAGTTTATCATTTTCTAAGCTTTTAGACATGTATGCAGAAGTTAATGTATCTGTTTTAAATCAAGATTGATGCTGGAGTTAACACCACTTTTGTGCAGTTTCATTTTCAGGTTGATATTGGAGCCGATATCATTGTAACTCAACTCTTCTACGAAACTGACATCTTCCTTAAATTTGTGAATGATTGTCGTCAAATTGGAATAACATGTCCAATTGTACCTGGTATTATTCCTATTATATCTTGATTCTATTTGAATTGTGCATTTTGGTGATAAATGGGAAATGGAAAATGACTGATTTGAGATAGCTCTCAGTTTATTATGCATTCTTCTGTGTTAAATTTTTTG
This sequence comes from Perilla frutescens, assembly GCA_026008535.1. Lineage (NCBI taxonomy): Eukaryota > Viridiplantae > Streptophyta > Magnoliopsida > Lamiales > Lamiaceae > Perilla > Perilla frutescens. The sequence goes on from BRKX01000013.1 coordinate 19,562,528, forward strand.
ATTAGTCTGCTTACCATTGCTAGAAAACCTGCACAATTAGTGTGTTGTCCACTGAATGAGATTACTGATTACATAGCCGTGTTTTAATATATTATATATATATATATTATTTTTTATTTATCTGTTTTGTGCTCACTTAATGTTTTTATTGATCAGCTATAAGTTTTGATAATTATGTTTTGATGATTGTAGCTTTGATAGCAGAGAGCAGCTTTTGAAATTACAACAGCAGAGTTGGCACAAGTATGTTCACTTACACTTTTAATCTTAAGTTTTAGTCACTTTTCTTGAATTTTTGGTTTAGTTAGTAACAAATGCATAGGCTGAGTTTGCACATGTATAAACTTTCTGCATTTTGAAATAAATGTTGAGGCCTGCAATTCATTGACGGACATATTGAAGTTGTAGCTGCTGCGATATCTTAAATTTAAATTAGATTGCTTTCATCTCCCTTACATGACATGTAAGCAATTTTTAAGATAATTTTTTTTAATTTTTTTAGGCAATTTAGAAATGAAATAATTATGCTACACACTAATATATCATATTTCTTGGTTCGAGAAAAGGAAATATTCTAAAGAGGAGATTGATGAAGTTCGTGTTGAGTGGGTGAATTGTGTGAATGATGATATATAGAACAATGCAAAGTATGATTTTTTTTAGCTTCGCACGATCATTTTGGCATTCTGGATTTTTATGGTCGTGTTTGTATTCTTGAATTTGAAGTTAGATTGTGTTGAATGACTAAGTAGTAAATCTTGATTTACTGCAGAAGGTGAAGGTTTGCTTGTTCATCATCCCATGACTCGTGTTGGAGATTTTCTTAGAGGAATGTTGTTATGTCTTATTGTAAGCAAACAATGAATATTTTGGATGGATTGATTTTCAGTAGTGTATTTTGAATGGATTGTTATAATTTGTATTTTGGATGGATTGTTGATTTAATGGTATAAAGCATTATTATTGGAACATTATTGCAGATTTGAATAACAAACCCAACTGTTGTAAAAACCCCTCAAGACAACATATAAACAACGTTGTCTTAAGACTTAAGATAAGGGGCTTTACCCGTTGTCTTTAAAATAAAACCGTTGTCTTAAGGTCTTAACACAACAGTTTTAATTCTATTACTATAGATAAACGCCGTTGTCTTAAGAACCTTAGACAAGCGATTTTACCCGTTGTCTTAATTATAAAATCGTTGTCTTAAGGCTTTTAAGGCAACGGTTCTAATTCTATCACAACAGATGTAATCTGTTGTCGTAAGGTCTTAAGACAGGGGTTATAAACCGTTGTTGTTAGAACAAAATCCGTTGTCTTAAAGTCTTAAGAACCGTTGTCTGTAATTGCCCTTATAGACAACACCATCAAGCACAACGGTTTCAATATTCTAAAGACAACAGTTTTTACCCGTTGTCTATGTCCGTTTTTCTAGTAGTGTCATAGGAATCATGCCCCAAGTGATAGTATGAAGAAATTAATCAAATCATATTATAAGATCTATAGTATCCAATCCATAAAACCTAGCTATGAAATTAGTTATACATAATAAAATTAACAATAAAAACTAGAGTAAAACTATTCGTCTCCATTCTCTTCCTCAGCTTCGTCTGCATTGCAGGTGGCTTCATGCTTAGGCGTGTCTATCAACCAAATGGTTTGGTCGTAGATTGTGGACATGGTGGTCAAGGGGGCGTTGGAAAGTTGAAAGTTTGCCCTCTCCTTCTCGACCAACAAGTATGGTAGATGAGAGGACTGGAGAAATCTCAATGCATCAATGCTTGAGCATCAACATCCATCGATCCCTCTGCGATCATCATCCCTTCCAATGAGATGCCAAAGTGGAGAGCAATAGGCGTGATAAGACCATCTAGATAAATTTCGCTTGGATTTATCATAGTGACTTGACTCATCCAATGGTCTACCAAGAACTGCCCCAAGTCAAAGCTCGTGCCCGACGGCATACACCAAAGAGCACAGATCTAGAAAGTGTGAATCACGCTGCTATCCTGGTGTCCAAAGAAGGAGTATGTCATAACTCTCTGGATGTAGCTAAGCACAGGATTGTAGATGATCTGTGCTCGTGGTCGGTTCGTAACGAACTGACATGGCATATCTCCAGCCCATGTAATTGATCTCCAAAAGGTCCAAAATCTGAACACCTGTGGCATGTCATAGAAGCCATGCACGGAAGTCCTGAAAATCTCATTGAGCTATTGAAAGCTCAACAACCTCCTTGCATTCCCCAGTTGAAAGATAATGTCATCATCTGAGTGATCGATCATGCTCAGGAACTCAAAGACTAACCTCGGATACATTAGACATCTCTATCTCATGATGTATGCCCACTGAATTCATTTCTTTAGGGCTCACATAGCTTGGGAAATTCCTAAATCTTGACAGAGCCCGCCACAAATATAGCGGCTAGGCCTGACAGTATGTTTACGCATATTACCCCACCGAGTCCTATGGATCTTTGATCGTAGACTCACCCCTATCCGGCTCGCGTCCATTATGTTGGCATTCATTTTCACTACACAACACCAACAAACACAACTTCTCATAAAATCAACAAGGCAAAGTTTTCAGTCTATGTGGTGCACATAAGCCTTATATGAGACGGGTGGTTCAAATTCGCGGGTCAACCTACTTTGACCCGCGTTAACGCGGGTCAACCCGTAAAAAAAAATCCGACAAAATCGGTATCAACAGTAACATTAAAACGTATCACTTAAAATTTGAAAAGTATCACCTGTATCATTAAAAAGTAAGGCCTCTGCTACTTATTTTGGGGTGTTTTTAGGGTTTATTTTGTGTGTTTTAGGATTTTTTTGGGGTACTTTTAGGGGTTTATTTGTATTTTTAGGGGGTGTTTTAGGGTTTTTTATTGTGTTTTTTAGGATTTTATTTTGTGTTTTTTATGATTTTTTCGGTGGTGTTTTTAGGGTTTTATTTTGTATTTTTTTAGGATTTATTAATTTTATTTTAGGGTATAAATTTATATTTATTTCAAACAAATTATATCAACTCGTTTTAATTTTAGGGTTCACTAATTTTATTTTATGGTATAAATTTTGTTGGGAAAAATTAAAAAAAAAAAAGAAAATCGAAAAAATGTATTAAAAAATCGACAGAAAAAAAATGACAGGCGCGTGGAGTGCTCGTGCACACGCGCATAGGCGCCACGCGCCTGTCTGGAGGATGCCGCATGGGAAGGCTCGTGCACTGAAAACCAACTTAATCAACAAATACTCATTCCTCATTGTCAATCAAAATCAAACAAAGTAACCAAATAAATTCCAAGTAATTCCATGTTCAATTTAACAAATCTAAAACAACATGTCATCAATCTTCTAGCAGTTAAACCAATGAAATAATTCAAGGATAACTTCATAATAAGCATAAAATATTCAAACCCAATTTAGGTAAATCTCTACAAAAATAATTCCTCAATTAATTAATTAACATGCTCAATTAATTAGACAAATTCCTCTTAAACTAAGCATGTCCAACAACATAGGAGAATAATTGCATCATCAATTTAAAGATAATCACATGCTACAAGAAATCCAAAAATTTAAGTTATAAAATCATAATCAACCAAATAACAATTTGCACTGATTAAAACACGAAAAACATGATGCATAATCATAATCTCACATGAAAATAAGAATTAAACAGAAGGAATTAGACATACCATGAATATTTAGGAATATGATTGAGAGGATTTGAGAGAGTAGAGTGTAATGTGTGTGAAATGAGTGCAAAATGAAGTGAAAGAGTGTATTTTTAACAAAAGTTGTTACTTGGGTTGACCCATGGGTTGACTGACGGGTCGACCGAGTCTTTTATAAATTTTGACGGGGTGGATCGACCCGTGGCTCAATCCAAGTGTGCATGAAATCAGCCATCTGGGTCGACCCACATGTTTTGGCCGATCCTTGTTCGAACCTTATCTTTTTTTCTAAATTTTTGACTTCTTGATCCATTACTCGGCTTATAACTATCAAAATCCAAGTACCTAAACCGAACAAAAATACGAAACAAAATGATGAAAGGAAAACAAAATAAAAAACTAAAATAAAAGGCCAAGTTAAGTTAAATCCAAGTTGCCCTAAACTTATTTGTTGGAAACGGATAAGTTCAAGAATACAAAGACAACTGACCTCGGGAATTCACAACGATCAGGGAGGATTCGGTGGTGCATTGCACTACTAAGTGAACCATCCATAGAATTGATACGTACTCTTCTCCTTGATTGGTTGGTGTAACATCAATGTATCTCCCCCATGCATCAACGATAATGTTCCCACCTCCACATTGATGGCAGCTTTTGTGGCATAGAGAAATATACACCCCAATATGAATGTAACCATATTATCTACAAGAATGTTGACAACAACGAAATCCAACACATAGAGGAATCCATGAATGTTCACCACCACATTCTCGATTGTCCTCAAAGATTTGATGGTGGAGTTATCCGCCATGTGGATGGCTTCATTGAAATAATTTATCTTTGGCAACTTCAATTCTTCATAAATTGATAAGGGCATCAAATTACAGCTTGCTCTATGATCTACCAGTGCCCTTGACTCTATCTTCATCTCCAAAGTAATCTGGATGACAAATTCTCCAAGATCATCCTTCTTTGGAGGACAAGTTTTGGCCAATGAATCCCTCGACATCATATAATAATCGGCTTGCTTCGCTTTGCTAGAATCATCAGAAGTTTTGGCCGATGTCGGGCTTAGATAAAAACTTTTAAGACACCTTTCTTTTAGAGGTAGAGTCTCAGATAATAACAATTTTGGTGCTTCACCTTTTACCACTATTTTATTAGCAGAAAACAACAGCAAGTGTATCGTGTAGTTGTAATACGTAGTGAGCAAAAGTATCGTATCCACAAGGATTGTATGGCAAATATTATTGTCAGTACTTAAATATAGACACCTTATTAATATCTAGATACTCAAATAACAGGAAAGGGAATAAGTAATCAGTCACGATTAGAATCTTCCAATCAATTAACTTGCATACATATGCTGCTGCAGTCAACATACACATGAGAAATCAAAACTAGTAAACCAAATACCTAATAACAACCGAAAAACATATATCAATAAATCAAACCATGAAATACAATGTACTTACAAACCAAAGAATCTAATAAAACTATTACCTAGATGTAACTAAATAAAAGAAACAAAACATAAATAAAGTAAACAACATGATGTTCAAAACGATAAAGAACCCGAAGTCTTCAATCTTGATGTAGCCTCTAAAGCCTCTCTTGTACCTTCATAATTGTATACTTCTAACTGGATTGTGTTGGACTGTGTTCAATGACTTGGATGACTTTTCTAATGAGTAGACGAGATATTTATATTGTTGGAGGGAACCCTAGGGTTAAAATGAAGCCCAAAGTGAAGAAAAGCCCGAAGTCTTCAATCTTGATGTAGCCTCTAAAGCCTCTCTTGTACCTTCATAATTGTATACTTCTAACTGGATTGTGTTGGACTGTGTTCAACGACTTGGATGACTTTTCTAATGAGTAGACAAGATATTTATATTATTGGAGGGAACCCTATTGGTGCTGTTTTGATGCAGGAACAGCGTCCAGTTGCCTACTTCAGTGAGAAATTAAATGGTGCAGCTCTGCGTTATTCTACCTATGACAAATAGTTGTACGCATTGAAGAGATCATTGGAGACGTGGCAGCATTATCTGTGGCCAAAGGAGTTTGTGATTCACACGGACCATGAGAGCTTAAAGCATTTGAAATGGCAGCAAAATCTGAACAAGAGGCATGCGAGATGGGTCGAGTTCATCGAGTCCTTCCCGTAAGTCATCAAATACAAGAAAGAAGAAGACAATGTTGTAGCCGATGCCCTATCTAGACGGTATACATTGCTAAATTTGATGCATGCTAGAATGCTTGGTTTTGAGTCGATTAAGAGTCTGTATGCATGTGATCCATTCTTTGCTTCGATTTTTGATGAGTGTTCGAAAAAGTCTAAGTCTTTTGATGGGTTTTTCATGCATCATGGATTTTTATTTCGTGGTTCTCAGTTATGCATTCCTAGTTGTTCTATGCGTGAGCTACTTGTGTTAGAATCGCATGCGGGACGTTTAATGGGTCACTTTGGTGTGAATAAAACATTAAGCATGCTGCATGAGCATTTTTATTGACCGCATATGAGAAGAGATGTTGAGCATGTGTGTAGTAGATGTGTTACTTGCCATAGGTCTAAGTCTACTTCACATCCGTTTGGTTTACACACGCCCCTGCCCGTCCCTAGTTCACCTTGGATTGATTTGTCTATGGATTTTATCTTAGGTTTACCTAGGTCTAGATCGGGTAAGGATTCTATTTGTGTGATTGTTGATCGTTTTTCTAAAATGGCACATTTCATTGCATGTATAAAAACTGATGATGCTGTGCATATTGCAAATCTATTCTTTGTGCATGTAGTTAGATTGCATGGTATTCCTAAAACTATTGTTAGTGATAGGGATTCCAAGTTTTTAGCACATTTTTGGAGAGTTTTGTGGGGAAAATTAAGGACTAACCTGTTGTTTTCTACTGCATGTCATCCACAAACCGATGGTCAAACTGAGATTGTGAATCGCACTTTAGGCACACTACTTAGGTCTTTAATTAAAAATAATCTGAAGTCTTGGGAAGAGTGTTTACCTTACGCTGAATTTGCATATAATCGTGTGGTACATTCTTCTACTAATATGTCTCCTTTTGAGGTTGTTTATGGATTTAATCCGTTAATGCCTACTGATTTGTTACCTTTACCTGTTGAGCATCTAACAAGTGTTAAAGGTTTGAGAAGAGCTGAGCAAGTTAAGGAGATGCATGAGAGAGTGCGTGCTCACATTGAGCACAAAGGGAAGCAAACGGCCGCCTCCAGAAACGTGCGACGCAAGCAAGTGATATTTCAGCCCGGAGATCTCGTTTGGATTCATCTGAGTCCCGGACGGTTTCCAAATCTGAGAAAGTCCAAGTTGCCACCACGTGGAGATGGTCCTTTCACAGTTCCGAGTCATGTAAACGACAATGCTTACCACATTGATCTTCCCGGTGAGTATAAATGTTCTTCAACTTTCAATGTTGTTGATTTATCTCCATTTGTTGCAGATGAGTTCGATCATGACGATGATCCAAATTCGAGGACGAATTCTCTTCAGCAAGGGGGGAATGATGAAGCCATGCAAGGCATTGAAGGCCTTGAACCCGAGCTGCAATTCAAAGGTCTAATGACGTGACTTCGAGCGAAGAAATTACAAGGTTATTTCCAAGTGTTGATTCGCAAGAAGTTTGAGAAATTAGAAGATACAAAGTGCAGCCATACTTTAGTTAATTTATTAACTAATGAAGATCAAGATCATACCATGGAGAATATAAATTGAAGAGTTGAAGAAGAGAGCAAGAAGAAGTGCATTTGTGCATGGAGCTGTTTTTGCCCTTGATTTAATTTAATTAAAGGGTAGATTTTTATCTAGACTATAGTATTTATTTAATTAATTTAGACTATAGTTTAGATCAGTTTTTAATTAATGTATAAGTGTAATTTTCGTTCATAATATCATAGGTTTGACTAGAATTGTATTTAAGGCAATTTCCTACCTTGAATAGAATTCTAGTTTAGGTATTTCTATAGTATAGTTAGAGATCCTTTTGGATCAGATTTTTAGTCCTTTTTATTAGTTATTTTCATGCATAATAGGCCCTATAAATAGGGGAACCATGTTACTTTGATATTTTAGTCATTATTGATTAAAATTACTTTTTCATTCAATTTGTGTCTCAACCGTTTAAAGCTTTTGATTGTTTTCCTCAAAAATTATCATTCTTGAAGCCTAGAAAACATTGAGTCTTAATTCCAAGGGAACATTCTAATTCATACGAAGAATTAGGGTGAACTCGCTACGAAGAACAACTTGGAGATTCATTTTCATCGTACAAGATACGCCAGGGATTAATTGGGTTGTAATTCACAACACCTTCATCGTCCAGCCTTCATCATCGACATCCTACACCTCCATCCACATTCCTAACATCCTCCTACACCCCAAGACCGATCTTGAACTGTCCGAAAAGAGTTCGAGATCGATTTCATAGACGTAATCGCGTTCTACACCCTAAACCGTAAGTTATCCTTTTCCTTTTCATATCCTATCTTCCCTAGCCATTCTTAACCCTTAATTCTCATCCCAAATACATATAAATTCCAGCCACAATATTCATCCCATATCAGCCCTTTTGATTGGATTTTGTGTATCATTTTTGTGTCGTAGTCTAGATATCGTAATTAGGTCTAGATTCATTTGTTCTTTGTGTTCGAGTTCCTATTGGTTTAATTTTAGTTTATTCTCGTTTATTTGAGTCCTAGAGTAGGGTTGAATCCTTCCTTAGTTGGCGTGTTCGATTCTAGAAGTCTTCCGCGCGTTCTCGTATCCTATACAATTTGTCCGGGTTACATCATAGAGTTCCTAAAGCTGTCGGCTCATTAAATCTATAGAGTGTTTCTTACAGTTGTCAGTCGATTAGGAAAATAATTAGTGAAGTGTCTTCCTAGTTATCGATTAATTAAGGAGAAATCAGATTGCGTCAGAAGTGTCTTCGATGGTCATAACTGATTTGCATTCATTAATTGAAGTTATCATTGCGTCAATGATCGGAATAATTAAGCTAGGATAGAGTTAATTGGAAGTCGGAATACTTTTACATCTGTAAAGAAAACTTACTCTCTGGAAAATTATTTTTATTTTTGTTTTTACATCATAACAAAGAAATTCGTTGGTATATTTAGGGTTATTTGCAGATTAAGTTATTGGAAAAATTATCACCGGTCCTTTGGGAGATGATCTTGTTTGCCACTATTTTGGATAGTGTGGGCATACCGACTGCGTGTCGGATTATTTTTGGTGAAAACGACGCACCAATAACATAATGAGCATAAAAGTTGTGAAAATCACACAACTTTTCAATATAAACATCATCAATTCATATCCAAAAGTTGTGTAAAATACACAGCTGTCAAACCCCCAAACTTAAACTGTTGCACATTCCGTGCAATGAAAAAGAAAATAAAAGTGAAGATATGAAGTGATAATCACAATACTTGCCTCGGATTTCTTCCATATGCGTCAAACTGAACATGGAAAGATGAGACATATAAAATTAACCGCACATCAATCAATTTCATTAGAATTACAGACCTCTTGAAAGGCAAATAGTAAAATTTCACTACACACTCAAGTGTATATGGTGTACTCTCAAAACAGAAGTATACAACAATCAACCATAGGCTTGCAAATCGTCTATCTTTGCACCACTAACATGTATGCTTAAACTAAAAATTAGAAATGACTTGTTGGTTGTAATGTCAGCACTTTGGACAGGTAGGGAAATTTTTGTTAAGGGTTGGTCGACCTGTCAGTCGACTAGACCCGTGGCTCGACTCGATTGCTCTTGAAAATAATGATCTAGGTCGACCTACACGCTCGGCCAACCCTTGGCCGAATCTTACCTCTTTTTCTGAATTTTCAACTTTTCAATCCATTTCTTAGCTTATAACTATCATAATCCAAGTACCTAAACCAAACAAAAACATAAAACATGAAACAAAAACATGAAAAAAAAACAAAGAAAGAAAAACTAAAGTAAGAAAATAAATAAACAATTAAGATAAATTATCTTTAAGTTCCCCAAACTTATTTGTTGAACATGAATAAATTCGAGCTAACTAAAAATAACTCATCTCAAGAACTCACAGATGAAGGATTTGTGCACTTCATCATCAACCATGTTGTAGAAACCATCGTGTGGCTTCTCTTCTTTTTCCATCCTCCAAATCCTAGATGATTTGGATTTGACTCCCTTTCTCGGAGTTCCCTGCATAGAAAATTTGCTTTCATCAATAAGATTCCGACTATGCATTTTCCAATTCTTGTGCACCATTTATATTTTTGAGCTCTCTTGTGGATTATGTGGCATTTTCCCCTTCTTGAGATGATCTTCAACTTCCACTTCCTCTTCTACAAACTCAGGTATCTTTTCTGTAACCTTTAGCTGTATCTCGGCTTTCATTAGCTGAATCTCGTTTTCTTCTGGCTGAACCTATGTAGTTAAAATCTCTACAATTGGAGTCACTATCACCTCTGGCTGAATTTCTGCTATTTCTGGCTGTATGTCCGTGTTCTCGAGCTGCATCTCTATAACTGGAATGTCTACAGTTTGGATCTCGACCATCTATGATGGCTTTTCTAATATCTTTGGTGGAATCTCTGCAACTTTTTCTGACTTCTTTGGGGAGGTCACTATAGCTTTTATTGTTGTCGGCCTCCTTATCAATCTCTCAGGAAATGGAATTGGAGGGATATAGATAGGATGAAAATGTAATGACAAACGTCCTTCATCCTTCAAGTGAATCCCATGTGTCGGCTGCGACTGCTGCTTCAGATTTACCTTAGAGGTAGTAGAAGACTGTCCTTGCTAGTGCTGACAATTCAAGGAGTTTATGATCTTTGCCATTAGTTCCTCAAATTTCTTCCCTTGCGTTCAAACTCTTGCATAAATGGGTCATGATCCAACTTCGGACATGTTAGGAAAAACTATCAAGAGTTTTCCTGACTGGGGTTTTGATGAGATGTCAAAATATATCAAAATATGCAAAGAGCCTTTCAAAAATTGAAGAGAAATCTAGTAGAAAACTAAGGTTGATCAAAACAAAAAAATTGAGCTATCAATGTCTGAGAATGATCAATCTAAGAGAGAAAAAGAAAAGAGAGAAAGAAAACGAGAAAAGAGAAAAAAGAGAGAAAAGAAAAGAGAGAAAAAGAAAAAAGACTTCCAGCCAAGAGCTGTTGAAAAAGAAAACTGTAGCTTGATCACTAGAACAGCCAGCAAGTCATGTAAACTGAAAGATGCAGGTACCCATAAGTTCGAAGTACCAACTGCCATAAGTCTACAGTTGTGAACTGAAGAAAATACCAGTTCAAGGCACGAGTTCATAAGTGCCCAATTCTAGCTGAAGAAGACTACCAACTGAAGAATGGACCATTTCTAGCTGAAGAAGAGTGACAGCTAAAGGATACACCAGTCCATAGTACGAGCTGAAGGATACACCAGCTCAAGAAAGTTCCAGCTGAAGAATGTACCAGTTTAGAGGATATCAGATGAAGACGCATCAGTTTATAATACCAGTTGAAAAAGCGCCAACTCAATATCTGAACTGAAGACCAGTTCAAAGAAGTTCCAGCTGAATGGATATCAGTCCAGAATGCCAGCTGAAGAAACACTGGTTCAAAACTGCCAGCTGAAGCAAATCAAACTGCAGCTCAAAGAGCATGAAGCCAAGAGTCTAGAACTGCCAGCTGAAGATGATCGAAATTGGAGCTTAGAAAACTGCCAAAGATGTGCAGAACTGATAGCTGAGGAAATGTTTAGAACTGAAGTTTCCAACTACCAGTTAAAGCCCAGAACTGAAGATCAAGACAGAAGCTGTAACTGAAATTTAAATTTCAGAAGTGCCAACATGGAGATCTTGAAGTAAATGCAACCAAGATCCCGAAGCAAAAGCATGTCAGAAGAAAAAAGACTACTCAATGGCTCTTTAAATGAAAAGCCTTTCAACAGCTTTATCATTTATGATCACCTATTGATCCACAACAGTCACTAGCCTCCCAACTATAAAAGATGAGTGACCCAGAAGATGACCGTGACTTTTTTACCTAAAGACTTTTCTACCGAAAAGAGATCAGCAAAAGAGACTTTCCGCGAAGACATTCGCCAAAGCTCTAAAGCCTCAAGCTCCAATTCATAAAAGCAAAAGGTCCCAACTGAAGAGAAGGAGCAAAACTACTTATCCCGCTAGATGTTGAAGAATTCTAGCGAGAGCCACTCTCTCAGTTCTGTTCTACACCGATCAACTACCCAGCTCAAGCCGAAAACACGCAAAGGAGCACACGAGTTGATACTTATCATCTTTTCTTTTTCTTTCTTTTTGGGCGCGTTGCACCCCATGCTTGAGGACAAGCATGTCTAAAGTGTGTGGGTGTGACAAGTCCATCTTTTCTATGTATTTTAGAGTTTTTTTATTAGAACAGATGTCCCTTTTTTTGTGTTTTGAGTCGGAAAAGACCAGGTTTGGGAATAAGGCATGATAAAAGAAGAATCAGGCGCAGAGGGCATTCTAATGCCTAAATTTGATGATATGAGCACAAGGGAATCTTCACTGTACTGAGCTCCAAGCAAAGAGCTTTCTTGAAGATCCGAAAACACTTCAGCTCTCGAGAGTTGTTGTCGTGCCCACAAGACTCGCGCAGATTCCAGTGAAGGCAGATCCAGTGAGGGCACAATGTGAAATTTAGAGACAGTTAAAAGATCTAAGATCTTCGAGATTTGGTTGGTTAAGGAAAGAAGATTGTACAAAAGAAGAAGTTACCAAATCCAGTGGAGATATTTTGAGCTATCTAGAAGATCTATTTTTTTCAAAAAAAAACTTTCCTCCTGTGGGTGCCAGCTGAAGAGATGGAATCAGAATCTACTTTGCAAGGAAAGTTGACCTGTCTGTACAAGGAAAGTTGATTTGTTCATACAAGGAAAGTTCAATTCAGAAAGTTGACGGAGCCATGGTGGGTGAAGACAGAGCTGTTGAGTGCACTACGGAAGTCAAAAAGGAAGGTTGACCACATCCCTAAAAATCGAGATTGGATCAGCCCAATATGGAAAGTGCATCTCTCCAGAATCGCAAATAGGTCGCAGCGAAGATCCACCCAAAAATATTGCTGTAATATCCTTTTTCTACATGGAAAGAATCTGCCAGATATGGAAAGACGTGGGCATGCTGATATCTGATCCAGAATTGAAGATGGGCCCAGTCCATGTGCCAAACTCGAATGTTGACCTAATTATATAAATACTTGATGTATAGTTCAGTTTAAGACATCCAAAAAATATTCAGAAAACATCATATAGTTTTTGTTCTTGGTTTCCCTAATAGCCTGGGGGCCTTGTGTCCTCAGGGCGTAGATAGTTTAGTTTATGTTTTCAAGTCGGAGTTGGAGCCGATTTTCGTGCTTTAAATACAGTAAGTTTATTTTATCAGTTATGTTTTATTTTATTTCTTTATTGTTCTTCACTTTATTAATTGATAATCTTTAATTCAGATTGAATTAAATGAGGAATAAATAACATGAACTCGTGAGGCCGGAATGGGCATAACACTATGTGAATTTGGTCCCGTCCTGTATTGATTTCTTTATTACAGTAAAGTATGTTAAGCTGGTTAATGTGGTTGGCCACTCGTTAATTAGAATTGGGCACACTAAATCCATATATGGTCAATGAATCGTAGCTATGATTTGGTCATAAAGGGGCAGGATACATCACGGGTATTGTTGGCAAATTGAGAGATCAGTGTCTGCAATAAATTTAGGTCTGTCTAGGGCATAATCCTGCTTTATTGTTTACAATCATATGAGAGATCGGGGTTGGGCAACAGGTTAGGAGCTGGGGGACGAGAGATCACCTCTAGTCTAAACTGAAAGGATAAATTGGTCATTCTGGATAAATCCATAGCTATATCTACTGTGACTATAAGATTGGCTATGTTGAGATGAATTTGGGGGGCTATAACTAGATGACTAAATTCACAGAAGAAATCAGCGTGCCCATGACCGAATCTGTTGGTTTATTCTAAGTTTTATTCATTTCAAATCTTGTTATCTATTAATATTGTTTGTTTTTAGTTTTGTAGTTTCTTTTTATTAGTTTGCAAGGAGACCAAACACAAATCTCCCTCATTTTGTTACTGGTGACTTTGAAAGAAAAGATGCACAGCTCCCTGTGGGATCCACCCTTATTCACTTCTGGCTACGCCCGTTGTGGGCATAAGGAAAATTATAAATGTATTTTGGAGTGTGAAACAACCGCGTGTCAATGGGCTTCCCAAGGAGATTTTCAAGAAAACTGGCATTTGCGGACCATGCCAGAAAGGAAAGCAAGTGAGGTCATCATTCAAAAACAGAAGTCATCCTCTAGGGATAACTGCTCCCCTCCAGCTGCTACACATGGATCTATTTGGACCAGTCAGACCACCAACTCCCAAAGGAAAAAGATTCACTCTCGTAGTAGTCAATGACTTCTCATGATACACATGTGTAGAGTTTCTCAGAAGTAAGGATGAAACCTACTCCAAGCTATCAGCGATGATCAAAAGGCTGCAAACTAAAAGGTAAAGATCAGTTTAGTGAATTCGTTCAGATAATGGAACTGAATTCGTAAACCAGCAGATCATCATTTTTCTCAGTGAATTCGGAATAACTCACGAGCACTTAGCTGCTAGAACTTCACAGAAAAATGGTGTAGCTGAAAGGAGAAACCGCACACTAAAAGAAGTAGCTCGAGCAATGATAACTGATTCCAACATAGCAGAAGGTTACTGGGCCGAAGCAGTCAACACAACATGCCACACTCAAAATAGAAGCGCCATCGTCAGCGCACATGACAAGATACCTTATGAGCTATATAAGGATCGTAAGTCATCTATCTTATACTTCAGAGTGTTTGGCTGTAAATGTTATATTCACGACAATGGCAAGAGTCAATTGAAAGCATTCAGTGCCAAAGCTAATGAGGGAATATTTATTGGTTACAATACTCCTCATGCTCAAGCTTACAGAGTGTTCAACAAATGAACACTAGTTATAGAAATAACATGTCATTTTATTTTTGATAAGTTTGCCAATGAGTACAGGAACAAAGAAGCAAATCAATACATCAGTTCAAGTACTACCTAGCAAAACTGATAACTCTCAAGATTATGTGGATCACACTGTTCTAGAAGAATTTGAAGTTGGACTAGAAGTTGAATGCAACGTATCCATCACTAGATGATGTAACCTGGACAAATTATACAGGATACGAGTACACACGGAAGACTTCTAGAATCGAACACGTCAACTAAGGAAGGATTCAACCCTACTCCAAAGACTCGAATAAACAAATGAACTGAATTAAACAAATCAATTACTCAAATGAATAAATAAAACCGTCTAAACCTAATTACGACACCTAGACGATGACATAAAAATGGAACACAACTCCAACAAGAAAGGGGTTGTTTTGGGATGAGAATTATGGCTGGAAGTTGATGGTATTTGGGACGTGATTTATGGGTTGAGAATGGCTAGAGAAGATAGGTTATGTTAAGGATGTAAAGGACTTATGGTATTGATGGAAAACACGATGAATTGGACGCGAACGGATCCGAACCCTTGATGATCGACACACGATCAGGTCTTGATGGCTTGGGAGTGTCACAGACGTTGATAGAGGTGTAGGAAGTCGATGATGGTGGCTGGACGATGGAGGTGTTGTGATTTGCAACCCGATTAATCCCCGGCGTATCTTGTACGATGAAAATGAATCTCAAAGTTACTCCTGGGTAGCTAGTTCACCCTAATTCCTCGTGTGAATTAGAGTTCCCTGGATGTAAGACTCAAAGTTTGCTAGGCTTCAACAATGAGTATTTTTAGGAAAACAATCAAAAGCTATAAACGGTTGAGACACAAATTGAATGTAAAGGAAAATTTAATCAATAATGTCTAAAATATCAAAGTAACATGGTTCCCCTATTTATAGGGCTCATAATGCACGAAAAATAATAAATAAAAATCCCTAAAAATCTGATCCAAAAAGGATCTTTAGCTATACTATAAAAATACCTAAACTAGAATTCTATTCAAGGTAGGAATTTGCCTTAAATATAATTCTAGTCAAACCTAAACAATGAGAAATGAAAATTACATATAAAATTAAATAAAAACTGATCTAAACTATAGTCTAAATTAAATAAATTAATACTATAGTCTAAATAAAATTCAACCCCTAATTAATTAAATTAAGGGCCGAAAATTCCCATGCATGCACGTTGCCATTCTGCACATCGATTCTCTTCATGCAAACGTGCACTCTTCTTCATCTCCAACTCTTCAAGTTTTATTTTCCATGGTGTGATCTTCATCTTCTATAGTTAATAAATTAACTACTCTTGAGCTGCACTTCTCGCCTTCTCCAACTTCAAGTTGTCTTCGAATTTTCACTTGCAAATAACCTTGAAGTCTCTTTACTCATAGGCGTGTAATTGGTCCACAAAATTGCAGCTCTTGATCTTGATCTTTATCTCCTATCATGGCCTCATCATTCCTCCCCTACTGAAGAGAATTCATCCTCGAATTTGGATCCTCTTCATAGTCGAACTCATCTGTAATAAAGGGAGATAAATCAGTAATATTAAACGTTGAAGGACATTTGTACTCACCTGAAAGGTCAATGCGATACGCATTGTCATTAACTCTACTGAGTACGGTAAATGGGCCGTCTCCACACGGTGAGAGTTTGGATTTTCTCAAGTTTGGAAATCGTCCGGGACTCAGATGAATCCAGACGCGATCTCCAGGCTGAAACACAACTTTCTTGCATCGCACATTCTGACTCTCGGCCGTATGCTTCCCTTTGTGCTCAATGCGAGCACGCACTCTCTCATGCATCTCCTTAACTTGCTCTGCTCGTCTCAAACTTTTAACACTTGTTAGATGCTCAACAGGTAAAGGTAACAAGTCAGTAGGCGTTAACGGATTAAATCCATAAACAATCTCAAATGGAGACATATTAGCAGAAGAATGTACCACACGATTAAATGCAAATTCAGTGTAAGGTAAACACTATTCACAAGACTTCAGATTGTTTTTAATTAAGGACCTAAGTAACGTGCCTAAAGTGCGATTCACAACCTCAGTTTGACCATCGGTTTGTGGATGACATGCAGTAGAAAACAACAACTTAGTCCCTAATTTTTCCCACAAAACTCTCCAAAAATGTGCTAAAAATTTGGAATCCCTATCACTTACAATAGTTTTAGAAATACCATGCAATCTAACTACATGCATAAAGAACAGATTGGCAATATGCACACCATCATCAGTTTTTCTACATGCAATGAAATGCGCCATTTTAGAAAACGATCAACGACCACAAAAACAGAATCCTTACCCAATCTAGACCTAGGTAAACCTAAGATAAAATCCATAGACAAATCAATCCAAGGTAAACTAGGGGTGGGTAGGAGCGTGTACAAACCAAATGGATGTGAAGTAGACTTAGACCTATGGCAAGTAACACATCTACTACAAACATGCTCAACATCTCTTTTCATATGCGGCCAATAAAAATGCTCATGCAGCATCCTTAATGTTTTATTCACACCAAAGTGACCCATTAAACCTCCCGCATGCGATTTTAACACAAGTAGCTCGTGCATAGAACAACTAGGAATGCATAACTGAGAACCACGAAATAAAAATCCATCATGCACATAAAACCCATCAAAAGACTTAGACTTTTTCAAACACTTATCAAAAATCAAAGCAAAGAATGGATTACATAGAACAGACTCTTAATCGACTCAAAACCAAGCATTCTGGTATGCATCAAATTCAGCAATGTGTACCGTCGAGATAGGGCATCGGCTACAACGTTCTCTTCTTCTTTCTTGTATTTAATAACGTACGGGAAGGACTCGATGAACTCGATCCACCTCGCATGCCTCTTGTTCAGATTTTGCTGCCCTCTCAACTGCTTTAAGCTCTCATGGTCCGTATGAATCACGAACTCCTTTGGCCACATATAATGCTACCATGTCTCCAATGATCTTTTCAATGCGTACAACTCTTTGTCATAGGTAGAATAACGCAGAGCTGCACCATTTAATTTCTCACTGAAGTAGATGACTGGATGCCGTTCCTGGATGAAAACAGCACCAATACCTATCCTAGAGGCATCACATTCAATCTCAAAAACCTTATCAAAATCAGGTAAACACAAAACAGGTGCATGACATAAAAGATGCTTCAAACGTGTAAATGCTTAATGCTGTGCTTTATCCCACTCAAACTTACGATCCTTCTTACTTAGCTCAGTAAGAGGCGCGACATTTCTATAAAAATCACGCACAAAGTGACGATAAAAATTCGACAAGGCCGTGAAAGGATCAAACCTCCATGGCTGACTTGGGCGTTGGCAATTCTTCAATCGCTTTGATTTTAGAACGGTCAACCTCAATACTACGTACACTCATAACTAAACCAAGAAATACAACCTCATCTAAATAAAAAGAGTATTTAAACAGATTTCCACACAACTTAGCTAATCTCAGAATATCAAAAACACGCCTAAGATGTGCTAGGTACGCCTGTGCATCGTGATTATAAATAAGGATATCATCAAAGTACACAACTACAAATTTCCTAATTACATCACGTAAAGCATGGTTTGTTAAATGCATAAATGTGCTCGGTGCATTAGTGAGACCAAAAGGCATAACTAACCACTCATATAAACCATGCTTAGTCTTAAAAGTTGTTTTCCACTCATCCCCTTCATGCATTCTAACTTGAAAATAACCAGAATGAAAATCAATTTTAGAAAAGACTTTAGAACCGGATAATTCATCAAGCATATCATCTAATCTAGGGATAGAGAATTGATACTTCACTGTTATTTTGTTGATGGCGCGACAGTCCATGCACATTCTCCACTCGTTGTTCTTTTTCGGCACTAGAATGACTGAAACTGCGTAGGGGATCATCGACTCTTGAATCTACTTCTTCTCAATAACTCATTCACTTGTCTATCAATCTCCTTAGTCTCTTCAGGGGACGTCCGGTATGCTGGCCGATTTGGCAAGACAGCGTGGGACTGAAAATCGATCTAGTGCTCGATCCCACGAATTGGAGGTAATCCACTTGGAATCTCTTCTGGGAACACATCCCAAGAAGAATAATTAAACCTGTTTTTAATGTTTTTTCTACGCCTTTCATTGAAATAAACAAACTGCGGTTTTAAGCTTTCTTTGCAGCTGATCCAGACGAATTCCCACTCACAAGGGAATCATTGGAGGACGGTTTAGGGGCTGAAGAAGTAGAAGTGGCGGCTTTCTTGAGAGTCTCAGTCGATTAGGTGCCGTTGGCGGCAATCCGGGCTGCGGCTGCGGTTTCTTTTGCTCTCTCAGCTCTAAACCTCTCTTGCATGAATCTTTGATCCTGAGTAATGGCTTTAGGGGACAACGACTTTAGTGTAGTAGTTCGTTCGTCTCTCTTCACGACGTACGTGTTTGCAAAGCCATCATGAACTGTTTGTCTATCAAACTACCATGGTCTTCCTAACAATATGTGTGCTGCATCTATAGGAATAACATCACAAACAACAGAGTCAGAAAATCGACCAATTGAGAATGAGACACTTACCTAGGCCGTTACTTTGATCTCTCCTCGATCCGTAAGCCACTGCAACTTGTACAGCTTCGGATGCTTGATGGTGGTCAGCGCTAATTTGTCAACTGCATACTGGCTAATGGCATTGATCACACTCCCACAGTCTATTATCATCGAGCAGGTCTGGTCTTGGATAGTAACACGTGTGAAAAAGATGTTCTCACGTTGATCCGGCTGCTCTTCTTCACAATTGATGCTCAGACTGCGTTTAGACACAAGACTAATATGAGGAAGCTCGGGTTCCTCTTCATCCGAGTTGACTAGAGGCGTCTCTGGCTCCTTTTTGGTGTCAATTACGGACTGGTCTTCATCCTCACGGGCTGACTCGATCTCATTTTGTTCGATGATGAACAGAACACGCCGGTTCAGACACTGGTTCTGAAAGTGGCCCCAACCTTGGCACTTATGACACTGGATGTCTCTAGCTCAGTCCTGGTTGGCGTTGGGAGCTGGGCTGGGTGTATTGGGTTGTGTATAGGCCAGTCTGGATGGTGGTGCTGGTGTATACTCGGGTCTATGACTGGACTGCGGTATAGAACGGTCGAAACACCGCTCGGGCGGTTCAGACTGACCTCGAGGTCGAGTAGGCTCAGTAGAAGGGGTAGAAGGTGATGTGGAATTCGTAGCTTTGTTCCATGGGGGTCGAACAGGGGTTGTACTGTGGTGCGATCTTCGCTGTCCCTCTCTAAGCTGTCTCTCCACAATTGATGCATAATACACCATCTCTTCTATACTCGTGAAGTTCTTGAGTTCCACTTCACATGCGATGTCGGGATTCATACCTTCAATATACCGAATGATGGTATCATTCAAGGTCTCTTGTTTCCTAACTCGGTTCAAGGTGGTCTCAAGCTCCTTATGGTACTCTTCAACTGATCGTGTACCTTGTTTGATCCAGTTGAGCTTCTTCTCGAGCTCTCTCTCATAGTGCACAGAAATGAACCGGCCACGCATCAATCCTTTCATCTCTTCCCAAGTGTCGACGGGAGGATATCTTTCACACCGGCGTCGCTCCTACTGCATCTCCCACCATGAGACTGCATAGCCTCTAAACTCCAAACATGCTAGCTGGACCTTCTTGATCTCTGGAAAGTCATAGCATGTGAAGATCTTATCCATCTTACATTCTCAATCCAAGTACAAATCAGGATCGTGAAGGCCTTCAAACTCTTGTTTTGATGTTGTTCAATAAGTTGTCAGGTTCTGCACGTCTATAGGGCTGATGTGGTCGATCACGTCTCTGATATGGATTATACTCGGCCATTGTCTCATCTGCAAAGTCACCATGATCTTCTTCAGCATCTCTATCATATGGATCGTTAAACGGCACTTGAGGTTGGTGAAGCTGAGCTGCTGCCGGTTATTGAACGGCTCCTTCTGGCTGGATAGGTTAGCCCTGAGCTGGTGGCACAGGAATTCGAGCAGTAAGAAGCTCAAGCTGTGCCATCATCTTGGCCACGGAACTATCTAGCTTATGTTCCAGTTCTCGATGGTGGTACTGGGTATCCCACGGTTGTGGCACAGATGAAGCCGTGTCTGTAGGAGTACTAGGTGATGTGGGTGCCTTGTCATGCGCCTTATTGTAACCGTCTCTGGACTCCATGTGTACCTGCAAACAATGAACAAACGTGACAAAAAAATAAGGTGTAGGACCTCACAATTCCTTACAGTCACTTGTGTTTTCTCTCTGTATGTTACCCCTCGTGTATGTCTCTCAAGTATGTGGTGGTGCTCGTGTGATAGGTGTGTATATGGTGGTGCTAATCGACTCTTCCATTGCTTCAGATCACCTTCTTTCAAACTTCTAGGAACGATTTCACCTTGAAGATGATGGAATTTGGCCAAAAAAGCACTTATATCATGGCAAAGCGGTGAGTTTGGTTTGTCTCATCGAGATGTTTCCAGAATGGTATCATGGAGAAAATCAGAGCACGGGAGCAGGAATAGTAGGGAGGGCATGAAAAATCAGAAAACCGGGTGTTTTAGGGCAAAAAGGAAGGAAAAAGGAAAGAAAATGGAAGAAAAGGGAAGAAAGGGATTTTGATATGTGTACCACTAGTGTGACACAATCTAAATACCTTAATTAGACTAGACTCTAAATGAAAGATACCAAATTAAAATACAATTCAATTGGAAATTACCAACTAAAGAACTATACTATAAGGAAAGTTCCCAAAACTAAAATAAGACTCACAAGGGAGTTACCAACTATGACTAGTACTAAAAGGAAAGAACTAAAAATAAAATCGAACTCAAAAGGTAAATCAAAAATCAAATTGAATTTTCTCTTTTTTTTCGGTTTTTTTTCTTCTCTTTTTTTTCAGATTTTTTTTATTTGGTCTCTTTTTTTTTACCGTAACCTTTTTTTTTTAACTTTCAGTTTTTGTTTTTTTTAACCGATATTTTTTCAATGAACACTAACTATTACAACTCGATGGACACGTACAAAGGAAACCAAAGAAAATAAATGATATGTAGGATTGAACCATGACCAGCAGAGCTGACGTGTCTCTGATGCCAAAATATGATGTAACCCGGACAAATTGTACATGATACGAGTACGCGCGAAAGACTTCTAGAATCGAACACGCCAACTAAGGAAGGATTCAACCCTACTCCAAAGACTCAAATAAACACACGAACTGAATTAAACAAATCAATTACTCAAACGAATAAACAAAACCGTCTAAACCTAATTACGACACCTAGACGATGACACAAAAATAGAACACAAATCCAACAAGAAAGGGGCTGTTTTAGGACGAGAATTATGGCTGGAAGTTGGTTGTATTTGGGACGTGATTTATGGGTTAAGAATGGCTAGAGAAGATAGGTTCTATTAAGGATGTAAAGGACTTACGGTATTGATGGAAAACTCGATGAATTGGACGCGAACGGATCTGAACCCTTGATGATCGACACACGATCAGGTCTTGATGGCTTGGGAGTGTGACGGACATTGATGGAGGTGTAGGAAGTCGATGATGGTGGCTGGACGATGGAAGTGTTGTGATTTGGAACCCGATTTATCCCCGGCGTATCTTGTACGATGAAAACGAATCTCAAAGTTACTCCTCGGTAGCGAGTTCACCCTAATTCCTCGTGTGAATTAGAACGTTTCCTTGATGTAAGACTCAAAGTTTGCTAGGCTTCAAGAATGAATATTTTCGAGACACAAATTGAATGCAAAGGAAAATTGAATCAATAATGTCTAAAATATCAAAGTAACATGGTTCCCCTATTTATAGGGCTCATAGTGCACGAAAATAATAAATAAAAAGCCCTAAAAATCTGATCCAAAAAGGATCTCTAACTATACTATAAAAATACCTAAACTATAATTCTATTCAAGGTAGGAATTTGCCTTAAATACAATTCTAGTCAAACCTAAACAATGAGAAATGAAAATTACAAATAAAATTAAATAAAAACTGATCTAAACTATAGTCTAAATTAAATAAATTAATACTATAGTCTAAATAAAATTCAACCCCTAATTAATTAAATCAAGGGCCGAAAATTTCGATGCATGCACGTTGCCATTCTGCACGTCGATTCTCTTCGTGCAAATGTGCACTCTTCTTCATCTCCAACTCTTCAAGTTGTATTTTCCATGGTGTGATCTTCATCTTCAATAGTTAATTAATTAACTACTCTTGAGCTGCACTTCTCGCTTTCTCCAACTTCAAGTTGTCTTCGAATTTTCACTTGGAAATAACCTTGAGGTCTCTTTGCTCATAGGCATGTAATTGGTCTACGAAATTGCAGCTCTTGATCTTGATCTTCATCGCCTATCATTTCCTCATCACTAGACCAGTTGAGGGCACAGCTGAGGGTAATCAATTCAATGAAGAGACTAATCATGCTGAGATCTTCAACCCCACAACCGAAGTAGGGGGAAGAACTGATGAAGATGAATGGGAAACTGAAGAAAAGACATCAAATGATGTCAATACCGAGGATCCAACTGAAAATCCAACTGAGGACAGTCTACCCAAATGGCTCAGAAGCCAGCCAGCTGATAAGATTGTTGGTGACCCAAGAAGTCGAGTTCAGACCAGAAGTTTAACAGAGCATGCTCTCTTCACATGCTTCTTATCTCAAACTGAACCGATGAACATCAAGAAAGCTCTTGAAGATGCAGATTGGATCATAGCCATGCAAGAAGAGCTGAACCAGTTTACAAGAAATGATGTCTGGTTTCTTGTCGATAGGCCAAAAACCTAGAAAGTCATTGGAATCAAGTAGGTTTTTCGCAACAAACTGGATGAGAAAGACGTAATCACAAGGAACAAAGAAAGACTGGTAGCCAAGGGATACTCTCAAAGTGAAGAGATTGACTTTGATGAGACGTTTGCACCAGTTGAAAGATTGGAAGCTGACAACACTTCATGGTCTATCAAATGGACGTAAAAAGTGCTTTTCTACAAGGGATGCTCAAGGAGGACGTGTACGTTGAGCAACCACCTGGATTCGAGATTAGAGATCAAATCTTCAAACTAAAAAAAGCACTCTATGGGCTGAAGCTAGCATCCTGAGCCTGGTATGAAACCTTGACAACATTCTTGCTCAAGAATAGGCTTAAAAAAGGAGTCATTGATCGCACTCTATTTAGACTAGAGCGATCATCTGAGATCTTAATGGTTCAATTTTATGCAGATGGCATAATCTTTGGATCGAAGAGTAAAGATCTATCCACTCGGTTCGCACAACTGATACAGAGGGAATTCGAGATGAGCATGATGGGAGAAATGACTTTCTTTCTAGGACTCCAAGTAAAGAAGCTCCAAGATGGGATATTCATCAATCAAGCCAAATATACAAAGGACCTTGTCAAGAAGTTTGGAACTGATAAGGGAAAAACTATCATGATTCCCATGAATACATTAGTTCAACTGACTCTCGATAAGAAAGAAGAGTCAGTTAGCCAAACTCACTACAGAGGCATCATCGGTTCGCTTCTCTATCTAACTACTAGTCAACCAAACATTTCATATTCAGTCAGCTTATGTACACGATTCCAAGCCAATCCGAAGAAGAGTCAACTTGAAGCAGCAAAGAGGATCATCAAGTACCTCAAATGAACCATAAATCTTAGATTATGGTATCCCAGAGATGACAGCTTGAGTCTAACTAGATATTCAGACTCAGACTTCGGTCGATGCAAACTTGATAGGAAGAGTACCAGCGGAACATGTCAGTTTCTTGGTCACAAACTGATATCATGGTTCAGTAAAAAGCAGCACTCAGTTGCCATGTCAACAACTGAAGTGGAGTATGTTTCTGCTGGAAGCTATTGTGCACAGGTACTCTGGATGAAGCAGCAGTTGAAGGATTACAAGGTCGAAACTGACGAAGTACCTATCTTCTATGACAACAATAGTGTCATTGCTATTTCTCAGAATCCAGTTCTGCATTCGAGTACAGAGCACATTCACATCAGGCACCACTTCATCAGAGATCATATTGAGAAGAAGGACATATGCATACAATATGTCAATACTGAGAAGCATATAGCTGACATCTTCACAAAGCCATTGCCAGAAGCAAGATTCGTGGAGCTATATATCCAACTGCGGTTATTGGAACTAGCTTCAGAAGATGAAGATGATCAACAGATTGGGAGAATGCGAAGAGCAATCCCAACCGATGAAAAGAAGAAATGAGAAGCTGCAACTGAACCAAAAAGTGAATCAGTTCAGTCAGCAAAAGGATCTAAGACCGGTTAAGCGATCAGTTCGAGTAAAAAGCAAGATGAAAAACTTGCGAACTGATGAGAGGCGTGGAAGCTGAGAAGCCGAAAGAACTGAAACTGATCAGAAGTTCAATCAGTTCAAACTGGAGAAACAGCTCATGATCAACTGAAACAAACAACTGAATGGAAGGAAGAGCTTAAAGCTATCTCAGCAAAAGGAAGAGCTGAACTGAAAAAATATCTAAGTTGAAGCTGATCAAGCCAACTAGAGAGTTCCACATATAGTCGAATCATCTGATGACGTCAGTAGCTAAAAGCCACCAGGAATCTCATGAGAGAGATATTTGAACAGATAAGTTCAAATTTACTTTACTTAGTGGAATGGTAAAATGACGTGCCATACCATTGTTACCGTTGGACCCACTTCATCTCTCTTCATTTACTCTCAATGGATCCATTTGCATATCAATCGAATGATTTATCCTACCATTGAAACCGGAGTATCTAAATAATCTCAAGTGTTGGTTCATAATAAATAGCTGAATCGTAAAAATTATCTTGCTGAATCAAGAGTTGAAATCCCTTCTACTCCTCACAAATCTAGAAAACCTAAATCCCCAAATTTCTGCTGCAAACACAGTGAGATTATCCAATCAGCAATCAAATCCCTCAGACAAAATCCCTACATATTCCCATGGCCAAGAAAAGCACACAAAGTGTTCGTTGCAAGTTCTACTTCAGAGCAACTAGAGAGTCATCTCAGAGATTTCAAGTGAGTCTATACAGAGAAAAGTTTCTTCATCAAGCTGCCTTTAGAGAAAAATATTCAGACTCTCCCCTATGTGATTTCATTATCACCAAGATCAATCAAGTTGGATTACGAGAGTTCACCAGAGTTGCTTCCAATATGATTTATCCAGAACCTGTCTGTGGGTTTTATCTAAACTCAAAAGCGCACAGTGATAGAATCACAACTGAAGTGAGAGGAGTGGAACTGGAAATCACCCCAGAATCACTGGGAAGGATATTTCATCTTCCAACTAAAGGGAGAAGATTGGAAGAAGTAGACGTCAATCCTCAAGAAGTCTACGATAGTTGGAAGGATGTTGACTGTCACGAAGCATTCAAAAGAACCACTCTCATCTCATGCTTTCGAGAAGAATACAAGATTCTAGCTTTAATGGCAAATAAGAATAATCGTTGGAATTACAGGAAGCCACTCGGAAATGTCGGTGGCAAAATACAAAGTATGTTGGGCAATATTTAAAGGGATCGAAGTAAACCGGGCTCAGTACTTCTATTATCAAATCAAGAAGTATGTAGACATTGTTGAAGACAAATGGAGTGACAAAATGTTCAACCAGAACATGTGCTTTCCCTGCAAAATCAGCAAACTGCTCGAAGAAGAACTCAGTTTCACGGCAGCTGAAACTGACACTTTGTCAATAGAGAAGACTGATTATATACCAACAGCCATCAGAAGCTAGCAAGGACCAAAAGCTCTAAGTCTCAAGGATACAGGCAAAACCAAAGAAGTAGTCAGTAGAAAGGGAAAAGGAAAGAAGGTTGCTACAGAACCTCATCAGAGCGACTCTGATTCTGAAGATCACATACCAATCTGTCGCCTGATAGGAACACCAATTCAAGCTCAACCCATACAGCAAGTTGCTCCTATCACAGACAGCCCAAAATCCATTGAAGTTCATCATTCCAAGAGAACTGTAACGGGATCAGTTCAAATCAAGAATAGAGCTGGGAACTCCAAAAAGGAGAAAAAATGGAGGAAGAAAAGAGTAGGACCACCGCCTCCACCGGGACTACCTCCCTTCGGTGTTAAAGCATTTTATATGGCACCATCTCAGGTCTCAGCAATACCATATGGAGGAGTGATAAGTCCATTTATTTCATGTTTTTCTGGGCATTTTAGTCGCTTTAAATGTCCTTTTTAGTGTCTTTTGTGTCGGAAAAGAACCAAGAAAGTGGTTTGGGCATGACCGGAGTGAAATCTGGCGAAAGAGGCATTTTGGCTTTCAATTTAACTGAAATGAATGAAATGGGCATATCAGATGAAAATCGATCTAAGCAGGAAATGTTGTGCCCACGGTACTCGCGCAGATTCAGAGGAGGCAGTGAAGAGGGCATTCCCGGAAAAATCGGGATTCTGTTGAAAGAAGATAAAGCTGGCGTTGGAACTTGATTGATTTCAAAATCTGAGTAGAAGAAGGAAAGATTGTTCATAGGTGGACTCTTGGGAAGCAATTTGGAAGATAACGATGACATCCCTAAAATATCGGGATTCACTCCACCACCTAAGGAAGTTTCCTTATACTGGCAGATTTCAGTGGGCACAGAGAGCCAACAGATAAGGAGTTTCCTTATCCATGCAGATTCCAGCGGGGCATAGCGAATTCGGCAGATATTGAAGACTCCCCATTTTTGGGGATTGGGATTTGATCTTTGTACTCTTTTAAAATACTAGTTTTGATAGTTAGAAAAGAACACTACGTACCATATTGTTTCTGTACTTTTACTTTCACCATTAGTTTAGTTTTAACACTGCTCAGGCAGCAAGACAATCTGGGGCCTTATGCCCATAGAGGTTAGGATTTATATTTAATGTTGTTGCTGTTCATCGTTGGTGTTGGACAAGTTTTTATTCAATTCCAGTAAGTTTTTCCTATTTATCATGTCTTTAAGTTATGTATTTACAGTTCTTTCTAGCATGAGTAGCTAGATCTATATTCCGGAATTTGAACTAAGGATGAAATTTTAACAAAACACTTGAATACTCATGAGGCCGTGTGGGCACATTACTGCACGATTAGGTTTCTACCGATTTTTATTCTTATTCGTAGTGAGCGTGAGTTTAATATAACTAATGTGGCTGATCACTCTTTAGTTATAGAGGGCACACCAGGGTTAATTGGATTAGCGAATGGTGACTGTGTGTTAATCCAAACGGTAACTGGGAAATCGGTGGGTTGCTGTGGGCACACGAGGAATCAGTAAACACAGCAAACTTGGGTTCGTCTAGGGCACACTGCTTCCTGTTCATTTACATCTCTTTGGGGAACTGGGGGGTGGATGATAGGTTAGGGGTTTAATGGACGAGGAATCACCTTTAAACCTAGTCTGAACGGATGAATAAGGAGACGCAGCGAGGAATCCGGTCTCCATAACTGGGTGATTTAATCGTGTAGGAAAATCGTTGTGCCCATGATCGAGTGAGTATAAGTTAAACTGGATTCTAGTTCAAGTTCCGGAACCTTTTATTATTTGATATCTCTCTAGTTTATTTTTGCAGATTTAATTTCCATTATTGTAACCACGGTACCAAACCCCCTTTTTGTGATTGGTGACTCGAAAGTAAGATCGCATCAGCTCTGTGTGAGATCGACCCTTACTCATAGCTAGCTACACTCGCTGTGGACACAGGAGCATACAAATTCATTTTGAGCGCAAAACGACCGCGCGTCAAAATTGGCGCCGTTGCCGGGGAGCTGATTTCCAGTGATTTTACTTTCCAAGCTGGTGTGCATAGAAGTTGATGCCCAGGACCTCTTCAGAAGAAACTCTATTGTACGATCTAGAGATAGAGAAGACTTTGAGGAAAAACAGGGCAGTAGTGAAGAGGGCACGACGAGCTACAAACAGACCTCGTAAGCCCACACCACCAGAAGATCAAGAAGATCAAGTAGACGAAGGGCACGAGGAGGAAGGATAGTTTGAGAACGGCCACAATATCAATATTGCCGCAGCAAATGAAAATGCCGCAAATGGAGATGCGGAGGATAACAGGACTTTAAGGCAGTTGGTTTTCCCGACCAACATGAATCTGCACCCGATGGGCATTACACTCCCACCTGTGACTCAGAAATGGGATATTCATGCAAACTTTATCCAAATCTTGCCGAAGTTCCATGGAATGCCCGGAGAGGATCCACAAAGACACTTGCAAGATTTTGAGATGGTTTGCCAGACTCAACCATCCAACCATGGACGAGAGGAGTATGTGCGGTTGGTCTCATTCTCTTTCACTCTTCAAGATGGGGCACGAGACTGGCTGTATACATTGCCGACTGGCGCTGTGACCACATGGAGACAACTTCAGCACAAGTTTTTGGAAAAATATTTCCCAGCATCCAGAGTGCAATAAATGAGAAGAAGGATACGGAGCCTGAAGATGGGAACCAACGAGAGTTTCTATGACTACTGGGGAAGATTCCAGGCAATGCTGGTGAAATGCCCACAGCACCAGATTACTGAACACGATATAATTCAGTATTTTGTTGGAGGATTGAGACCACATGAGAGAACAATCGTGAATGCCTCATGTGGAGGGTCTATACTGAACAAGTAGCTTGTTGAAGCATTCAGAATTCTGACGGAGATGGCTGAAGACAACCGAGAATTCAGCGGAGAGGGCATTCGGGTTGTCAGTAAATCAGAGAGAGCACCGGACCAAGACAGCAGAATTGACAGATTGTGTGACAAAATCAAAAAGATCTTGGCTGGTGTGAGCATGGCGAAAAAGCCCAGACCTTGTGGAGTATGCAAGAGTGTACTTCATTTCACTGATGAATACCCAACTCTACAAGACGTGATGGAAGAAGTAAATGCTGTAGGTGGCCAGAATGGGCATTATAGAAGATATGATCCCAATTCCCAGACTTATAACCCTGGCTGGAGAGACCATGAAAAATTCAGATGGAGAAGGCCAGAGGATGGGCATCCTGCACGCCCATTGCCGCCGCCAGAAGAAAAGAGAAAGTAAAGGCTAGAAGATCTTGTCTATGCCATGACTGAGGAGAACGAAAAATTCAACCAAGAGACTCGAGCTGGTCTTTCACATATGAGCAAGAAAATCAATTAATTGGCTCAAGCCATGCACAAGATGGAGGAGAAAAATGGGAAGTTACCTTCCCAGGTTGAAAACCCGAGAGAACAAGTGAATGCAGTAGCATTGAGGAGTGTAAAAGAGCTTCCGAAGATGGTCAGGCCAAGAGAAGAAAAGGACGATGTGCCCTTGGAAGAAGAAGTTGAAAATATTCCCACAGAGGACGAGGCACAAGAAGCTGAACAGACTGATCCTGTGCCCATCCCGAAAGTGAAGCAGTCTGCCAAAGTACCCATACCAGCAAGTCAGAAACCTCCCGTTCCAGGGAAGTTGGCACAGAATAGAAGAGAAGAAGAAACTAGGGAGATACTGAAGGTGTTTAGTAAAGTGGAGATCAACATCCTACTAATCGAAGCAATCAAGCAAGTACCACGGTATGCCCAGTTTCTAAAAGAACTCTGCACCAGAAAGGTGCGATTCAATGATGATGTGAGGTTCTTAGTTGGGGAGAATGTATCGGCTGTTATACAAAGGAAGTTACCCAAGAAGTGTGATGATCCAGGGATGTTCATGATTCCTTGCATTATCGGAGACAAAAAAGTTGAAAAGGCCATGCTGGATTTGGGGGCATCAATCAACGTAATGCCCCTGTCGGTGTTCAAAGAATTGAAGATTGGACCTTTGAAGGAGAGACCCGTGTGGTCATTCAGTTAGCTGACCGATCTAATGTTTATCCAGAAGGCCTGATCGAAGATGTATTGGTCAAAGTAGACGAGCTTATATTCCCATCAGATTTTTATGTGCTTGACATGGGCACAACGACTTCAAAATCTTCAGTTTTATTGTTAGGAAGGCCTTTCATGAAGATAGCTCGTACCAAGATTGACGTGGACAAGGGCACACTGACGTGTGAATTTGATGGGGAGAAAGTGACATTTAACATTTTTGAAGCCATGAAGCACCCCCCGGATACAGAAAATTGCAGTTTTGTGAATACCTTCTGTCACCCGAGTCGATCTACCCTATCTATGGTGAGCAACAGAGAGCCATTGGAATGGGCATTGTGGGATGGACTGACTGACCAGGATGCCCTAGAAGAAAACGATGACATCGAGGAAGGAATTATGATGCTGTATTCATTAGAAGAAATGTCATACGGCTGTGTGGAGTATGGTGTGCCCATTCGAAGAAGTGATGACAGAATGATGCCTTCTATTGTTAGAGCGCCCACGCTGGAGTTGAAGGCATTGCCAAGGCATTTGAAGTATGCCTACTTGGGAGATAATGAGACACTCCCAGTGATAATTAGTGCGGGGTTGAATCAAGCTGATGAAGACCGCCTTTTGAGATTGTTGAGACTGTACAAGGAGGCACTCAGATGGACTTTGGCAGATATAAAGGGCATTAGCCCAACGGTTTGCATGCACAAGATTTTGTTGGAAGATGATGCAAAGCCCGTTCGTGATCCACAAAGAAAACTCAATCCGGTGATGAAGGATGTGGTGCTAAAAGAGATAATTAAGCTACTGGACCAAGGCATTATATACCCAATTTCAGACAGCAAGTGGGTCAGTCCAATCCATGTTGTGCCCAAGAAGTCGGGCATTCAAGTTGTGAAAAATGAAAAAGGAGTGCTTGTGCCCACACGACTGCAAACTGGCTGAAGAGTTTGCATTGATTACCGGAAGCTGAACACGGTTACACGGAAGGGTCATTTCCCACTTCTGTTCATAGACCAGATGTTGGAGAGACTCGCAGGAAATAAGTTTTTTTGTTTCTTGGACGGATACTCAGGATACATGCAAATTGCAGTGAGTCAAGAGGACCAGGAGAAAACAACATTCACGTGCCCATTCGGCACATTTGCCTACCGCAGAATGCCCTTTGGCCTCTGCAATGCTCCGAGCACATTTCAACGTTGTATGATGAGCATATTCTCCGATTTTCTTGAAAACTGCATTGAGGTGTTCATGGATGACTTCACGGTGTATGGAAGCTGCTTTGATCGATGCTTAGATAATCTGGAGAAGGTGTTGCAGCGTTGTGTGGACAAATGCCTAGTGCTGAACTACAAAAAATGCCACTTCATGGTCAGAGAGGGCATTATACTGGGCCATGTGATTTCCGAGAGGGGCATTGAGATCGATAAAGCCAAAGTGGACATAATTGAGAAATTGCCATACCCCACTTCGGTGAAGCAAGTGAGAGGCTTTCTGGGGCACGCTGGATTCTACACGAGGTTCATAAAAGATTTTGCAAAAATTGCCCAACCTAATACTCACTTATTGCAGCAAGATGTCCCTTTTGAATTTGATGAGGAATGTAAAAAGGCATTCAATTTTCTGAAGAAGCAACTGGTCACGGCACCAATTATTCAACCACCAGATTGGGGAATGCCCTTTGAGATTATGTGTGACGCCAGTGGCTACGCTGTGGGAGCTGTACTGGGCCAGAAAAGATCAAAAGAAAGCCATGTAATTTACTATGCTTCCAAAACTCTGAATGAGGCACAGTGTAATTACACAACTACTGAGAAGGAGCTGCTAGCAGTAGTTTTTGAATTCGAGAAGTTTCAGTCCTATCTTTTGGGGACGAAGAGCATTGTTTACACAGATCACGGTGTCCTACGGCACTTGATGGTGAAGAAGGAGACAAAGCCTAGACTAATTAGATGGATCCTGCTCCTGCAGGAGTTTGATGTCGAGATAAAAGATATGAGTGGGGCACAGAATTTGGTAGCTGATCATTTAAGTCGGGTGCTGAATGAAAAAGGCGATGAAATGCCCATCACGGATCATTTCCATGATGAGCATCTGTACTCAGCATGGGGCACACGAGAACCCTGGTATGCAGATATAGTGAATTATTTGGAGTCTGGAGAGCTGCCAATTGGGTACTCGAGGTACCAAAAGAATAAACTGAGGCATGAGAGCAAGTTTTATACATGTGACAGTCCTATTCTATGGAGGAGGTGTGCTGATCAGATCATAAGAAGATGTGTCCCTGACAATGAAATTGAAGATATTTTGAAGCATTGCCATAACTTTGCTTGCGGAGGGCATTTCGGACCAAACCGAACAGCAAGAAGAATTCTGGACTGTGGGTTCTTTTGGCCCACGATTTTCAAGGATGCCCATAATGTATGCAAGAGATGTGATCAGTGCCAGAGAGTTGGGAACATCACAAGGAGGAACGAAATGCCCATGACACCCATTATGCCAGTGGAAATTTTCGATGTTTGGGGAATGGATTTCATAGGACCCCTCGCAAACTCAAGGGGGAACCATTACATCATCCTGGCAGTTGATTATGTGTCCAAATGGGTGGAAGCAAAGGCCACTCCTACCAATGATGCAAGAATGGTAGCCCCATTTCTGAAATCTCATATTTTCAGCCGGTTTGGTGTGCCCAGGTCCATCATCAGCGATCAAGGAACACATTTTTGCAACTAAACCCTGGAAAAATTATTGAAGAAATATGGGGTGAACCATAGAGTCAGAACAACCTATCACCCACAAGCGAATGGCCAAGCTGAAGTCTCAAATTGAGAAATTAAAGCCATTCCTGGGAAGGTAGTTAATCCAAGTCGAAAGGATTGGAGTCAACATCTGGATGATGCCCTGTGGGCATACCGAACTACTTTCAAAACTCTAATCGGGATGTCCCCATATAGGATGCTGTTTGGAAAATACTGTCATTTGCCAGTAGAGCTAGAATACAAGGCACGATGGGCACTGCAGAAGCTGAACATGGACAAGGATGCAGCCGGGCATTTCAGGAAATTTCAAATTCAAGAGCTGGAAGAAATGAGAATGGAGGCCTATGACAATGCTGTTCTTTACAAGGAAAAAATGAAGAGGCTCCATGATAAAGTGATTAGAAGGAAGAGCTTCACCTCGGGGCAGCAAGTTCTTTTGTACCATTCAAGGTTTAAATTGATAGGACAAAGTCTGAGGACCAAGTGGGTAGGTCCATTTGAAGTGTACGCGGAATGCCCCAATGGAGCAGTTGAGCTGAAGAATCCAGATACTGGAGGGCGTTTCAAGGTTAATGGCCACAGACTGAAACCTTACCTGGGGCATGCAGACCAAGATGTCAGAGTGGTCTGGCTCGTGGAGCCCATTTATATCTGAATTGGAAGGTGTCGTGCCCGCGATAGTAACTAGGGCGCTACTAGGAGGCAACCCAGGTTTTTAATTTAATTCTTTTTCAGTAATTTTAATAAGTTTTTTTCAGATATATATCAAACTAGACTAGGAGAGTTTTCTAGTATTTGTCTGGAAAAAAAAAAGATGTAGTTGAGGATGAGAGGAGAGCAACCCTATTTCTTTTGTGCTGAAGGCAGACCCTTCGAGCATTCTGTTCTCATTTTCTATAGGGACAAGCAGGAAGACACCAGGCGGAAAGGCACATCAAGAAGAAATGGTGCCAGAATGACCATGAAGAGGCTGGATGGCATGGAGAATGCCCTGTATCAGACTATTGATACCATCTTGAGGAAGATATGAGCAAACCCTTACTGCATATTTCAAATATGTTGGGTTCGCTTACCCAACATCCACCAACCTGGTTCAATTCCTTTTCTTTTATGTTCTTTTAATTTTCATTCTTTTTGGTGTTGCTTTTATTCTACCAACTTTGCCTCAAGCAAAGTGTGTGGGTAGGGGCATTTGGGTTGTTGTCTTTTGTTGTGAGTCTGTTTGAACACTTTGCCTCATGTAAAGTGTGTTGGTGGGTCGTTTAAGTGAGCATGCTATCTGTTAAGATTTGGGGAGCACTAGTTTCTGGTTTATAAATGTTAATACTATTGCTAATCGAGTCAGCATGCCCACACTTAAAGCAGGGATGATGAATGAGTTGAGCATTAACCTGGTGAGATTTGAGTCTGCGCTGTTATGCCCATTTTACAGCATTCTCTTTTCATGCGTGTACATTCTGTACTTAGAATTTCTAGAACTTGCTTTTGCTCTACTTTAAAATAAGAAAGTTTGAAATGAATATGTAGATGATTTAGGCATTTTCTTGCTTGAGCCCACTAAGTCAAATAAAACCAGCCTTTGACATAGCTTTGCAGCCCTTTTGAACCAATAAAATGCCTTGGCAGTTTTGTTGATATACCTCACTATATAAAGCCAGGGCATTACAAAATCTAGAAGTAGAAGGGGTCTCTGGATGGATTTGAAGAATTGAAAATGCAAGAAGAAAGATAGGGGGAACGAAAAAAAATGATGAAAAAAAATAAATTCAAAAAAAA
Organism: Perilla frutescens; assembly: GCA_026008535.1. Taxonomy (NCBI): domain Eukaryota; kingdom Viridiplantae; phylum Streptophyta; class Magnoliopsida; order Lamiales; family Lamiaceae; genus Perilla; species Perilla frutescens. The sequence continues at coordinate 19,597,664 of BRKX01000013.1, forward strand.
GGAAAAAAAAGAGAATAAATTCCCCCTTGTCTGAATGTTTAGAATGCCCATGATGAAAAATTCTGTAATCTGAATGATAAATAAGGGCATGAGGAAGTAAGTTGAAAATAAATGGTGGTATGTCCAGTGAACGCTCCTGAGAGTTTTAGCCCAGTACCAAAAGAACCCCACCTTACCTAAAGAGCCCCATTACAGCCCATAAAAGTCCTTTTGATACTTATGCATTTTTCCACTTAATGAAATTGAAGAAAGAACATTAGCAAGCTTATGGAATGAATAAGTATAGAATGAATGAATTTGAGTGTAAACACTGAGCCTAAACACTGTGTGAAGAGAGTGTGGGAGGACCTTTACGCTCAATTCAATTTTGACATGCTAGGGCATACTGATTATGCAATTAATTGGAAAAGTTGGTTATTCAAACGCTGTGCCCACACGGATTAACAGGTTACATGTTTTGTTTCTTTCGTGTCTGTTTCTTTTCCTTTCCTTTTTTGTTTTTGTTTTTCTGGGTTCTTCGTACCCCATGCTTGAGGAAAATCATGACTAAAGTGTGTGGGTGTGATAAGTCCATTTATTTCATGTTTTTCTGGGCATTTTAGTCGCTCTAAATGTCCTTTTAGTGTCTTTTGTGTCGGAAAAGAACCAGGAAAGTGGTTTGGGCATGACAGGAGTGAAATCTGGCGAAAGAGGCATTTTGGCCTTCAATCTAACTGAAACAAATGAAATGGGCATATCAGATGAAAATCCATCTGAGCAGAAGATGTTGTGCCCACAGTACTCGCGCAGATTCAGAGGAGGCAGTGAAGAGGGCATTCTTGGAAAAATCGGGATTCTGTTGAAAGAAGATAAAGCTGGCATTGGAACTTGATTGATTTCGAAATCTGAATAGAAGATTGTTCATAGGTAGACTCTTGGGAAGCAATTTGGAAGATAAGGATGACATCCCTAAAATATCGGGATTCATTCCACCACCTAAGGAAGTTTCCTTATACTGGCAGATTCCAGTGGGCACAGAGATCCAGCAGATAAGGAAGTTTCCTTATCCAGGCAGATTCCAGCGGGGCATTGCGAATCCGGCAGATATTGAAGACTCCCCATTTTTGGGGACTAGGATTTGATCTTTGTACTCTTTTAAAATACTAGTTTTGATTGTTAGAAAAGAACACTTCGTACCATATTGTTTGTGTACTTTTACTTTCGCCATTAGTTTAGTTTTAATGTTGCTCAGGCAGCAAGACAATCTGGGGCCTTATGCCCACAGAGCTTAGGATTTATATTTAATGTTTTTGCTGTTCATCGTTGGTGTTGGACGAGTTTTTATTCAATTCCAGTAAGTTTTTCCTATTTATCATGTCTTTAATTTATGTATTTACAGTTCTTTCTAGCATGAGTAGCTAGATCTATATTCCGGAATTTGAACTAAAGATTAAAGTTTAACAAAACACTTGAATACTCGTGAGGCCGTGTGGGCACATTACTGCACGATTAGATTCCTACCGATTTTTGTTCTTATTCCTAGTGAGCGTGAGTTTAATATAACTAATGTGGCTGATCACTCTTTAGTTGTAGAGGGCACACCAGGGTTAATTGGATTAGCGAATCATGACTGTGTGTTAATCTAAACGGTAACTGGGAAATCGGTGGATTGTTGTGGGCACATGAGGAATCAGTAAACACAGCAAACTTGGGTTCGTCTAGGGCACACTGCTTCCTGTTCATTTACATCTCTTTGGGGAACTGGGGGTGGGTGATAGGTTAGGGGTTTAATGGACGAGGAATCACCTTTAAACCTAGTCTGAACGGATGAATAAGGAGACGCAGCGAGGAATCCGGTCTCCATAACTGGGTGATTTAATCGTGTAGGAAAATCATTGTGCCCATGATCGAGTGAGTATAAGTTAAACTGGATTCTAGTTCAAGTTCCGAAACCTTTTATTATTTGATATCTCTCTAGTTTATTTTTGCAGATTTAATTTCCATTGTTGTGACCACGGTACCAAACCCCCTTTTTGTGATTGGTGACTCGAAAGTAAGATCTCATCAGCTCTCTGTGGGATCGACCCTTAGTCATAGCTAGCTACGCTCGCTGTGGGCACAGGAGCATATAAATTCATTTTGAGCGTGAAACGACCGCGCGTCAAGTAGTTCCTCCAAGAAGCTCTGAAGCTGATTACTTCAGAATGACTTGTCTTCCAATGGACAGGACAACTGGAAACAGAAGAGCTCGATCAGAAGCTATATCAGCAAAGCAAAGAGCTAACAAGGATGTAGCAAAATTCATAAAGAAGAACTTTCAAGAATTTGTTGCTGATTCAGAAGCACTGCTCAAAGCTCTCACAAGGTACTGCTATTGGTATCTATGTAGACACTGTGTTAACTCGGAACACATTTTCTTCTAACAGTCCTGTACGGGATGAGTTTCTGGAGAAGGGAAGAAAAGTGGAGTATACAGTGGGCAGGACAAGAAACTCCTGAACAAAATCCGATAGATATAGGAAGGGGAAGATATCATTCAAAGCCAGCAGAGCAGACACTGGCTGAAGTTATGAATGACCTACTCAATTGGACCGGCATTGAACTGCCAATACTGCAAACCCAAGAAGAATAAGAGCTCTGGAACAATCCCCAAGTGCATCAATACTGGATGCTAAATGAGGTCTACAAGATCAGAGTTCAACAACAACAGCAAATTGCTGAAGAAATTCAAAGATAGAATCAGCAAGGCCATAATCAGACGTCAACAACTAAGGCGTCTACATCCAGATCTGCAGCAATTCATCAAGTCTCAAGACAGCTCAGATTTAAGGATTCTCCTCAAGCTGATGGACTTGTAATCGACCTCATATCAGAATCTCTAGAGCACAGATCACAATTTAGTGAACGAACTCACAAGTATACAGCTGACTTGGAGTTCGAAGAGATGCTCACATCACCAGTTCGACCAGCAAAATGTTAAACTGAAGGGCCAGTAGAACAAGATGAGCAAACTGAGGGACAACATGAGTCCCAAACTGCTCCAACCAGTGAGCCAGCTGAGAAGGCTCAAGTAACTGAGGAGACTGATGATGAGGAAAATCTTCAACTGCTGCTTGCCTCACTTGTCAAACTTATCTCCCAGTTTGATCCAGCAGAAGGAGTATCAACTGCTGAAGTAACTTATGAGCTAATCACAGAGGAAATTCCAACATATCAAATTGATGAGGTGCTAACTTTGGAAAATGTAACTGATCAGTTGAATGAGGAATAACAAGGCTACACGGGTTCACTAGCCGTGGTGATATATGTGGATCTAAATTAGCCCAGATCACAGCTCACGGTACCATCAGAAAAAAGCTCTGGAGAAACAGAGAGCTTAGGAAATCCTGAGCAGTCCAGGACAATTCCCTGTGAAGAGCTGGATGGAACTAAAGATGGAGATGAAGCCACATCACGAGGTGATTAGCTTTTACTTAATGATGATAACCGTATTCTCCATGAAGATACAAGTGATGTAGTTCAGTTCCAGGAGCAGCCAGATAGCTCCATTGCTGAGTGCACAGTTCAGCATAAAGAACTATTTCTCAGTATTCAGCAGCAATGCAAGCTGCACAGTGAGCTCATCAAGCAGCTGCAAGCACAAGTAAGAGTTCGACAAGCTGAAGCAGAGCCATCAAGCAGTGACAAAAATGGTAAGCCACCTGCTAAAAGATAGAAAATAGAACACAAGAAGGATTAGAGACTGGTCAAGCTCAGCTGATTAGGACCTTTAAATATTCTTCTTGTAACTTTGCACTGTAATCTTTTTGATCAATAAAATAATTATTTTATTGATAAAATGCCATGTCATCAAAGCTATTTGAATTTCTTACCGTTGAATCCCTAAGGCCAAAAGCAAAAGCAAAGGACAATTGCTTCAAATTTTTATTAGTAGCATTCATTGCTCATAAATCAATCCACATCTAGTCCTTTTGCTAGAAGAGACACACTCATTTCTCAAATTATTCAAGAAGAGTCTCTTCACTTTCCAACTCTCTCTCAACCAAAAATTCTAGCTAAATATCCTCAATGTTAGAATTTGTCAGCTCCCTTAATTCATTCAAAAAAACAAATGTTGAGAGATAAATTCCTTGAAAGGAAGAAGTTCCAGGAAATTCTCCATGAATCAAACAGCCTAAACCTTCTTGTTAGTCTTTACAAGACAGGAATTCTTTATTACCTGGAAACACCAACAATGTTCCTCAGATAAAATCGGGTGTGTGAATTTCTTCTTCAAGCACAAATTAGTGCAAATAGTAAGGAAATATCATCAGTTATCCAAGGCCGATTGATCAAGATAACTGACGGAACAGTTGCTAAAGTTTTTCAAATTCCAAGGTAAGGAGCAACCGTTCAAGAATTGAGTGAAGCAATTGAACCATACTGGAGAAGGTGAAAAGCCCCCACCTGTAGAAAAGCATTCCGTTTTACCACAGCTAAAACTGATTTGAAGTCAAAGTATGGAGTTATGCTCGATATCACAATAAGATGATATTTGGAGTAATTGGAAGCCTAAGCCAACTTACCCAGGAGAGGTCTAAAGTGATGATTCACCTAGCTGAAGGACGAGAAACAAAGTGGGCAGAGTTTGTATTTTCTCAGGTCAAGCAGCATGTCCTCAAGGCCTCCAACTCAAAGAGAACGAGGAAGTTTGAGTCTATGGTGGGACTCGTTCTCAGGATGAGCAAGATGATTGAAGACATCTTGAAGCTACCAAATGATGATGCTTTACCAGTCCTCATCTCTGACTGGATTCTTAAGAGAGAAAGCATTCATCTTCAGTCACTCAAGAAGAAAATGAGGACCAAGGCCAGGACAAGTGTCTCAATCTCAACCAACTCAACTGCCAATGCCGTTCCGTCACTAATCTCAAAGAATGGATCAACAACTGATATTCAAGTCTGTTCTGATCCAGATGAGCTTATTCCATGCATTGGAATCCCTCATCCAGACTATGGAGCCGATTACTTCATGGGCACTTGCCCTCCTTTCCAACTGATGGAAGAAAATATTCACACTTTCTACAGTGGTGAATATGCAGCTAAAAATGCATAGCAAGAGGTAACCAGTTTACTTCTCACTCAATTTGCATTTGTGGCTAAGCAAGATCAAGAGCTTTTTAAGCAACTGCACCGGTATCTAGGTAAGCGTCCTATAGTAAGAGGAGTAGTTATGAACTCTGTAGACCATCCCCATGGGGGTGGTGAAGGGCGAGCCCCAATTGGTAGAAAAAAACCCACAACCCCTTGGGGTTATCCTGCGCTTGGAAGAAGAAGTAGAAAAATGAATAAATATAGTGATAATTTGATTGTTCGTCACCGTAGTAAGTAGTAAATAGGCGAGAGATATTCAATGTCTATCCAGTCCCATTTCTTGATCACTGCCTTTCATGGTATGAGTTTTTGGCAAAGAGAAGAAGTTTGGAGCCTAAAATGGATAGGATCTTCAAATCTATTTCCTCCAACGATCGTGCAAGTTCAGAGGATTATGAGTCATCGACTGACCAAAAAATCTCTCCAACTGCCCTACTTGCCGAACTGGGAAGTGACATCAAGGCTCAAGAAGATGCAAGAGTCCAGCAGCCAACCAACTACACAATTAGCCCTGCCTGCCAAAAACTGAATTTTGACAATTTGTCGAATTAGTTAGCCGAGCCACCCCGACCAACTGAACTCATAACTGAGCAGATACACAGAGATCTACCTCTCACCCCAATTTCAGTGAGTGGACTATGTGATGTTGAAGATACTGCCACATCACCCAATCTCTTATCTAAGAGATATGTCATCCCACTGATAGCTTCAAGCTCAAAGACAGCCGCCCAACTGAACCCCCAAGACGTTCAGTTCAAGTCATACTTCAGAAGAAACTTGAAAAGAAGGTGAAGAGTCACATCAGGTGAAGTGAAGCAACGGAGTCAATCCGTTAGAAAAATGAGGCCAGAGAAGCCTACAGAAGAAACTGGATCTGTGTTAAAGAAGAAGAGATCAAACTGCCCTAAGGACAACAATGAAGAGAATCCAGTTCGCCCAATCAAGAAGAGAAAATTGACTGAAATTTAATCAAACAGTTCAGAAACTGATGTCATTTGTTCAGTGATAAATCAGTTCAGGGGGCCAAGCAGAAGCATGACAGAACTGGTTGATCAGTTGCCACATCATCAGTTCGCAGAGTCATCAGTTGGATTGTATCCCAACTGACTCAGGATAAGGTTTTGAATTATTTATTCTTTAAGCTTATTCTTAATAAAATTATTACCGTTGTGATTCATTGCAATTATTCACAATCCAACAGACATAATTTTCAATAGGAGATCTCTCAAAGATAGCTAGCATTAAAGCTACTGACCAAAATCAACCACTAAAGTGGAAAGTGAGTTGATCGCTTGAGAGATATAAATAGCAAAATCCTGCACCAAATATTTGCTATTTATGGCAACTATCCCATTTTCAAAATAGATGAAATCTCAACCGCTGATCTAAAGTAAGACTAAACTTGTGGACGGCTGAGATATCCATTGCATTTAACCAATTGAGCATCAGTTAAATTCATTAACTGATCAACTAAAGAGTACTCGAGTGCAACTCGTAGTACATGCATGCAAAGCTTCTTTTAAATGCTAAGGGGAGATTCATCAAAGATCACATATCTATCTCTATAACTCTCCTTGCATTGCTTTGCATCTCTCTCTCTCTCTCTCTTTCTCTACCCCATTCCACTCTCTGAAATATTCTATCTTTTTGCAGAATGGAACTCCACGCTCAGTATATTGATCCAGTGAAACTTGCTCTAAATCTCAAGAAAGACAAGTTCGTAAACCTGGACTTTCTAAAGAAGAGACTATTAGCTGATAAATTCCATCGCTAAGTCAAAGCAGCAAATGAAATTGAACTCCTTCAGTTTCTCACTCAAACTCAAGTAAATGGACAATGCTTTCTAGAGCTTGTTGCCGAGTTTTATATAAACTCTCAAGTTACAAGCAACGGCAACATTATTTCATCAGTCGACATCTATCCAATCATCATCTCAAAGGCCACCATGATGGAAACACTCCATCTTCCAGGCGCAGGTTCATAGACTGATTCTATAATCATGCCAAACCAAAGAGAATTGTGGAGCAACTGGACAAAACCAAAAGTTGAGCATAGAGATTTTTCACACAGACTAAAAGACAGTCTGCGGCCGGAGTTCATACAATTCTAGGATATAGTGATCCACTATCTCTGAGGGAACTTGGACTATATTCACTTCAGTGCCAAAATGCTCATCTGATGGCACTCATTTATAATCGATGCGAGGTGGACTGAGCATCGTTCGTGTTATCACAACTACGTCAGAATGTTCTGAAGGTCTTTTTTGACTATCTAATAGGCACATTCGAGGAGAAGCTTGGATTTATCAATCGGTTCAGCCTGATCCTCAATGATCAAATATGTATTCCTTCTCTCTATGGCGTGTTGCCAGACAGGAGAGATTATCTCCCCATAATATTTCTTAAAATAAAGAAAAACCTGAAGCCCTTCAACAAAGCTTCGAGAAGGCCGAAACCTGCTGATGAAGGTACCTCTGCTCCGACTCAAATGACATCCATCAATCGAGAAAAGCAACCTATGTCAGAAGATAACATGACGACAGAGTCAATTGTGTCAGCTGATTCTGAACTAGGTGCGAACAGCTACATGGATGGCGTTGAAGAAAGCTTCAACAAAACTCTCAATCATCTGCTCTCCAGCAGATTTCACATCATCGAGAGTTATGACTCCTCTCTCTTCAATCAACTGAGGAGATATCTCAGATGGTCTCTCTGGAGATATCAAGTTGATGAAGCAGTTATGTTTGACCTGCTCGACAGAAAGGAACGCCACTTTTGGAGTCAAAAAGGAATCTGGAGTATGAATTGGATGAATAATCCCTTCACGACTATTCCCACACTCTCAGAGATCATGGATTCTATGATTCACAGAATCCAGCATGGAGTTCCAGCCGTAGTTCCTTTACCTTTTACCGAACCATCTAACTCATCCTCTACACCAATAGAGTTCAACTACTCACCTCCAATCGAAGAATTCTTCACAAGTTTGTCCATGATGACAATTGAACCTCAAGTTCAATCTCCACTACCAGATCTATGTCAACTCATGCCAATAGAAGAAGCATCAAACTGGCTACCCTCACCATCACCACAACAGCCATACCCCTCCACATATGAAGGTAACCTTTCTACTACCTTCAGCTTGTTACCACACATTCTCATTCCCTCCTTTAATCTGCAACTGCACACCCTTTTGGATAATGCCAAAAAGGGGGAAGATAATGAAGAAATTAAGAAGAATGATGGAAACTTTTTGAGTCTCTAGGATTAGATTTAGGGGGAACCCTCACAGTTTCAGGGGGAAGTATAGCCTCAGGGAGAAGAGATGAGGACTGTAGAAACTCCTGAAGAAGAGATGTGTCAGCCTCAGGGGATGTTTTGGGAGATGTTTGGAGAAATGCCAGAGATGGGAGATATTTGTCTCAAGGAAAAGTTTGGGTAGACGTCTGGAGGAATGCTAGAGAAAAAAGAGAATCTAGCAATTGGTAGAAAAGATGAAAAAGAAGGAGATGAGTACCAGCTGAAGAAGTGTAGCAGCTGAAGAGCTAGAAACTGAATAAAAAGAAAAGAAAAAGAAAAATTGTTGTAGATTGGAAGAAGTCTAATCAGTTTACATAATCAGTTTCTCAGCTATTAAAAGTTTTCTTACTTGATTGTGTTCTCTTACATACAAGTCAAAATTTCTTAAAATCAGTTTTTCTATCATTGCTCAATTTTGCCATGTTTTGGACATCATCAAAAAGGGAAAAATTGTTAGGAAAAACTATCAAGAGTTTTCCTGACTGGAGTTTTGATGAGATGTCAAAATATATCAAAATATCTAAAGAGCCTTTGAAAAACTGAAAAGAAATCAAGCACAAAACTAAGGTTGATCAAAATAAAAAATTGAACTATCAAAGCCTGAGAATTATCAATCCAAGACAGAAAAGGAAAAGAGAGAAAGAAAAAAAGAGAAGAGAAAAGAAAAGAGAGAAAAAGAAAAAAGAATTCCAGCCAAGAGCTGTTAAAAAAGAAAACTGTAGCTTGATTGCTAGATCAGTTAGCAAGTCAAGTAAACTGAAAGATGCAGGTACCAATAAGTTCAAAGTACCAACTACCATCAGTCTACAGTTGTGAACTGAAGAAAATAACAGTTCAAGGCACGAGTTCATAAGTGCCCAATTCCAGCTGAAGAAAACTACCAGCTGAAAAAATGGACCATTTCTAGCTGAAGAAGAATGTCAGTTGAAGGATACACCAGTCCATAGTACGAGCTGAAGGATTGCCAGATCAAAAAAGTTCCTGCTGAAGAATGTACCAGTTCATAGGATATCAACTGAAGACGCATCAGTTCAGAATACCAGCTGAAAAAGCGCCAGCTCAACATCCGAACTGAAGACTAGTTCAAAGAAGTTCCAGCTGAAGGGATATCAGTCCAGAATGCCAGCTGAAGAAACACTGGTTCAAAACTGCCAGCTAAAGCAAATCAAACTGGAGCTCAAAGAGCATCAAGCCAAGAATCTAGAACTTCCATCTGAAGATGATCGAAACTGGAGCTTACAAAACTGCCAAAGATGTGTAGAATTGACAGCTGAGAAAATGTTCAGAACTGAAGTTTCCAACTACCAGCTGAAGCCCAGAACTGAAAATCAAGACATAAGTCATAACTGAAATTCAAATTTCAGAAATGCCAACATGAAGATCTTGAAGTAAATGCAAACAAGATCCTGAAGCAAAAGCATGTCAGAAGAAGAAAGGCGACTCAACAGCTCTTTAAATGAAAAGCCTTTCAATGACATTATCATTTATGATCACTTATTGATCCACAATGGTCACCCAACTATAAAAGATGAGTGACCCAGAAAATGACCGTGACTTTTTTACCTGAAGACTTTTCTACCGAAAAGAGATCAGCACAGAGACTTTCCGCAAAGACGTTCGCCAAAGCTCTAAAGCTTCAAGCTCAAATTCATAAAAGTAAAAAGTCCCAACTGAAGAGAAGGAGAAAAACTGCTCATCAAGCTAGTTGTTGAAGAATTCCAGCCAGAGCCACTCTCTTAGTTTTGTTCTACACCGATCAACTATCCAGCTCAAGCCAAAGACGCGCAAAGGAGCACACCAGTTGATATCAGTTTCAAGACTGTATTCTTGAAGATCGAAAGAGATCTAAAACCTTGAAAAGATGGCCAATAACACCTTATCTCTCCAACAAGCAATTGGAGATCATAAATGTGAGACTGTCGTTAAGGAGGTTACTTTCGTTAGATCGCCACTTCCGGGACAACACTAGGTGGAAATGAATTTATGACTCGTAAAGTCACCGGCAGCCAGGTCCAACAGTTTGTCTTCACTGTGTAACTGTAATAAAGAAACTTTACACTTGCATAGTGGATTGCCCTTCTGCGGAAGGAAGAGAGGACGTAGAAGTTGAGCTTCGAACCTCTATAAAATTATCTGTGTGCTCAGCTTACTGTTTTCAGTTGCATGTCTTAACTGCACACTTCAAGCACACACACTGTACTCCGAGCTAGCTGATCATCTCAACTGATCGCTAAAAAGAACGGATAATTCCGCGAGTTAAAGGGTCCTATGTATTCCGCAGATTTTGTTAAGATTTGGATTAGTTTATTCACCCTCCCTCTAAACTAATACTGACTCGCCCCGGGACCAATAGGACAACTGTCAGTTAAATCCCCTAGGTTGGGCTGCTTTGGCTCATCTCCTTAGATAACAGAAAAACTAGGTGGAAACTGCAATGTATCATTGATGTTAGCATAATAAAAATTGGAAGAATTATAATTACCCGAATACTAATCATGAGTTTCTCCTTGATAGCCTTGCTCATAATTGTTGAATTTTCTCTAGCGAAAAAAATTCAATTCCTCTTTGTATCTCTGCTCAGCAACTCCATATGAATTGAAATTTCTCTGGTGGAAAAAATTCAATCCATCATTGTATCTGATGAAGGCACGATAAGCAACAAAGAACCAAACTCGGAGCTGTAACTTAGAGGTTCAATTACACGATTTCAAGCTAAGAAATTGCAAGGTTATTTCCAAGCAATTATTCGCAAGAAGTTTGAAGAATTAGAAGAAGCTAAATGTAGCCCCAAGATTGTTACTTTGTTAACAATTAAAGATTGGAGATCAAGGTTTGAAGAACAATACATGATGATCAAGAGAATTGAAGTCACAAGCATGCACGTTGGAGGCATTTTGGACGTGCATGGCATGCATGGAAGTTTTCGTCCCTCTTAATTATTCAATGAAGGGATTGATTTTATTTTAGAATACAGTATTAATTAGATTATAGTATTTAGTATTTTGGATCAGATTTTCATTTATTTTTTATGTAATTTTGATGCATAATATAGTTAGGTTTGACTAGAATTGTATTTAAGGCAATTTCCTACCTTAAATAGAATTCTAGTTTAGGCTTTTTCCTAGTATAGTTAGAGATTCCTTTTGGATCAGTTTTTAGGCCCTCTAAGCTTATTATTTTCGTGCTCCCTTAGCCCTATAAATAGGGAACCTGTAACATTGATATTTTAAACATTATTGATTAAATTTTCCTTTGCATTCAATTTATGTCTCAATCTTTCAAAGCTTTTGATTATTTTCTCGAAAATACTCATTCTTGAAGCCTAGCAAACTTTGAGTCTTACATCTATGGAACGTTCTAATTCACACGAAGAATTAGGGTGAACTCGCTATCCGAAGAACAACTTTGAGATTCATTTTCATCGTACAAGATACGCGGGGGATTAATCCGGTTGCAATTCACAACACAACCATCACTGCCACCATCTTCGATGTCTTCCACCCTTCCATGAATGTCTGTAACTTTCACAAGTCACCAAGTTCAGATCGTGTGTCGATCATTCACCGTTCGAGTCCAATTCAAGATCCATTCGTCGTAAACCCCATAATAATCGCCCCTAAACAGCCTCCCTTTCCGTTCGATTTTGTGTATCATTTTTGTGTCATCATCTAGGTATCATAATTAGGTCTAGATTGTTTGTTTCATTGTTCTCGAGTCATAATTCATTCAATTCAGTTTATTTTTATTTAATTAAGTCTTTTGAGTAGGATTGAGTCATTCCAAGTTGACGTGTTCGTTCCTAGAAGTCTTCCGCGCGTTCCTGTATCATGTACAATTTGTTCGGGTTACATCATAAATTTGGCATCATAAAAAAAAAGAGAAGTTATTCATTGTTTCCTTTTGAGTTCTATTTTATTTTGGTACTTTCCTTTTAGTACTAGTTCATAGTTGCTAATTTCCTAGTGAGTCTTGTTTTATTTTTGAAATTTTCCTTCTAGTATAGATCTTTAGTTGATAATTTCCTTTTGAGTTGTAATTTATTTTTGGTCATTCCCGTCTAGAGTCTAGTCTAATTAAGGTATTTAGATTGTGTCACACTAGTGGTACACGCATCCAAATCCTTTTCTTTCCTACTTAGTTTCTTGTTTCCTTTTCTTTTCTATTTCTTTCCTTAGGATTTATTTTTGGATTCCTATTCTATTTGAGAACTTCAAAAATACATCTAATTCTTTCCTTATCTTGATTTCTTCCATTCCAATACTTTCAAATTTTCCATATACTCCCCCACACCCATAACTTTCGTCTATCGCACTTAAAGGGTTCGAAAATGTACCCTAGTTCACCCACACCACTTATCTACACCCATATACACCATCCGGACCATACGCCCATGCACCTATGCACCATCCGGTTCATACACCATACACCACTCATAATCCGTACACACGTACACCATATATACCAAATTCTCACCATCTCTACACCAACAACAAAATGATTATCCCCGAGTTCGAAGGTCTATATGATCGTGATGCTTACCTAGATTGGGAACGGAAAGTTGACAAAATTTTTGAGTGCTATGACTTTCCCGAACTAAAGAAAGTACAGCTAGTTTTATTGAAGTTTAGAGGCTACGCAGGAATATGGTGGGGATTCCAGCAGAACCGGTGCCACCGAGATCGCCTTCCACCTATCGACACATGGCGTGAGTTGAAAGATTTGATGCGGAAATGCTTCATTCCAGACCACTAGCAATGGGAGTTGGAGGAAAAGCTACACAAACTTAGGCAAAGAGATCGAAGTGTAAATGACTACTACAACAATATGATTGAAGCCATGAGACAAGCTGATGTAGAATAATATCCAAAAGATACCTTGGATAGATTTCTAGATGGTCTATGAAAGGCAATTCGTGAAAGAGTATCATTGTATCACTTCGACGAGTTGAAAAACATGGTGGAATACGCCATCCGAATAGAAAAGTGGCTAGAGGAGCTAGAGACAAGGTCCAAGGAAGTGAATCAAGTGGAGGCCTGTGAAAAGTTTCCAACTAAGTTCGTTGCCACCAACAAATATTCTACTTCCAAGGTACCGATTTTAAACATTGTTGAAGCATCTATTAAAGAGTTGCCATCTGTTTCCATGTGCTTAGACATTGGATAAGTTGAGGTAGTTGAAGAATCTAAGCCGGAAGTAGACATGACCAATGAGGAGATGCCAGTTTTGGAGGAGATAGCTTTAGAAGATTGCAATCTAGAAGTTTTGTCCATGGAGATGATAAGTCCTAATGATTGTATAATGGACGAACTACAAATTGTGCACTTGGAGAGCATTGTTGTAGTTGAGAAGATCGAAGAAGATGAAAAGATGATGGAGTTAAAACCATGTTCAAAGCAAGAGGATGACGTCATTTTAGGAGTGGATGTCGCACAAATGAAGTCTTTGCAAACGCACAAGGCGGATCCATTGATTCCTAACATTTTTTGTCAACCATGTACTTTTAATATCTTTATTTTACAAGTTGCCAAAGATTTGGCACATGATATTGATGCCCCCAGACTTGTTCGTGGTTCATATGTCCATTCATCCTATGCAGTTGAAGCTTGATCAAAGAGACTTTGATGATCAGTTCGTGTTATTCTTTAATCCCGGAGATTTGAATTCGAGGATGAATTCTTTTCAACAGGAGGGGAATGATGAAGGCACAATAAGCAACAAAGAACCAAACTCGAAGCTGCAACTTAGAGGTTCAATTACACGATTTCAAGCCAAGAAATTGCAAGGTTATTTCCAATCAATTATTCGCAAGAAGTATGAAGAATTAGAAGAAGTTAAATGCAGCCCCAAGATTGTTACTTTGTTAACAAATAAAAATTGGAGATCAAGGTTTGAAGAACAATACATGATGATCAAGAGAATTGAAGTCACAAGCATGCACCTTGGAGGCATTTTGGACGTGCATGGCTTGCATGGAAGTTTTCGTCCCCCTTAGTTATTTAATGAAGGGATTGATTTTATTTTAGACTATAGTATTAATTAGATTATAGTATTTATTATTTTGGATCAGATTTTTATTTAGTTTTTATGTAATTTTCGTGCATAATATAATTAGGTTTGACTAGAATTGTATTTAAGGCAATTTCCTACCTTGAATAGAATTCTAGTTTAGGCTTTTTCCTAGTATAGTTAGAGATCCCTTTTGGATCAGTTTTTAGGCCCTCTTAGCTTATTATTATCGTGATCCCTTAGCCCTATAAATAGGGGAACCATGTAACATTGATATTTTAGACATTATAGATTAAATTTTCCTTTGCATTCAATTTGTGTCTCAATCTTTCAAAGCTTTTGATTATTTTCTCGAAAATACTCATTCTTGAAGCCTAGCAAACTTTGAGTCTTACATCAAGGGAACGTTCTAATTCACATAAAAAATTAAGGTGAACTTGCTATCCGTAGAATAACTTTGAGATTAGTTTTCATCAGACAAGATACGTCGGGGATTAATCGGGTTGCAATTCACAACACAGCCATCAATGCCACTATCTTCGACATCTTTCACCCTTCCATCAACGTCCGTAACTTTCACAAGTCACCAAGTTCAGATCGTGTGTCGATCATTCACCGTTTGAGTCCAATTCATGATCCATTCATCGTAAACCCCATAATAATCCTCCCTAAACAGCCCCCATTTCCGTTGGATTTTGTGTATCGTTTTTGCGTCATTGTCTAGGTGTCGTAATTAGGTCTAGATTATTTGTTTCGTTGTTCTTGAGTCATAATTCATTCAATTCAGTTTATTTTCATTTAATTAAGTCTTTTGAATAGAATTGAGTCCTTCCAAGTTGATGTGTTCGTTCCTAGAAGTCTTCCGCGCGTTCTCGTATCTTGTACAATTTGTTCGGGTTACATCAGTATCTGTGTTTAGAAACTCCATATGACTATCTCTTTTTTTCTTCTAACTTAGCTTGAATCATGAAGTTTATTTTCCTTCACAATTGCGGTATTTTTGACTGCAATTTCAACCGAGTCACTTCTCTCTCCAATTCAGCATAAGTAGCATACAAATTATCTTCTCCTCCAATCATTTTTTTAGGTACCTGAAATCTCAAGAAGAAAAATTAAAAGTTAAAAATAATGGAATTTTCTTTTGATTTTTTTTCAAATTTTTTTTAACTGGAAATTAAAATCTAGCCTACTAACTCAGTATCAGAAACATTAACATAAAATTATTCTAAACAATCCCCAGCAACGGTGCCAAAAACTTGACCGCTATTTTATTAGTAGAAAACAATCGCAAGTGTACGATGTAGTTGTAATGTGAAGTTCCATAAACTGTGCGGTCATGTTCATCATCATGTACTTGAACATTGTTGTAAAGATGTAAAGTCAGAATGTAAGAACTTGAATAAATTAAGAACACGAGGTTGGTAACCCTGTTCGATCAACTGATCTACGTCAGGGGGACTTATCAAGTCTGTGAGAAATAGTTTACTACTCCGTTGAATGGTTACAAAGGATATTACATGAAGAGTCCCGTCACTCGACCCCTTTCCTACCCGATTCAACTTCTTTCACTAAACTGAATTGTGAGATCCCCTCACAACCTAGAATCCCTCTAGTTCCCACAGAAAATCTCTCCCGAGACTCCTCTAAGTCTGTATGAAAGCGAGTTTCAAACACAGACTAGAAACACAATGATCAAACCGATCAAACCTAGTCTACCTGAATACTATATGCTTCGAATGTGAAGTCTTTTAACTCTCAGCCCTTTAGTGTATTCATAAAATTCGTGTCACCTAAACTAGTCCAAATCCCAACCTATTTATAAGAAACAGATATAGCCTAAACAAGGTAATCAGAAGTCCTACTTTGACTAGGATTTAACAAGGATAATTTTCTTATTTAATTCAAACTTTTCCTAGTTTAGATATCTTCCTTGAATAGAATTCCTTCATTCTTTCTTGATCTTTATCACGAACAAGGCATCTTCTATTCTAAAACATCCATCTTGAATCTACAGCTTCAGCTCCTTGAATCTAGCATGGCACGTCTCTTGAAAACTTTCTGGACAATCATGTACATGATCATGTCTCTAGACATGATTAAGTACATGTCTTGATCTTCAATCAGATTGGCAGTGGAATGTTCACAGAAATGTTTAGAACATGTTATTCGAACATGAATAACCAAAATCTTTTGTGTTCTTTTGAAATTACCATAATATCTAAACAGATAATGACAATCCCGAACACCTCAGTGCAGATGGCAGTAACAATCTCCCCCTTTGTCTTTATCTGGTTGCAAATCAGCTCCATGTTTTAAAAGAACACGACCCTTGAACTGTAGGATCATGTACTTAAAAACATACTTAATATTTTGAAGAACATCATATGATTCAGCTGTGTTTCACTTTCTTATCAGGTTATACCTGCTCTGCTATATTCATTTTTTTCTTATATATTTTACCTCTTGATAGCAGTTTCTATTTTTAGCAGATATGAATCATATAGGGAAGAAAAATATGTTCTATAACAAAATAGCTAATACAAGCTATCAAAGCAAAAAAATATCTTGCAAAACATGATGCAAGATAAGTAGAACAGAAACAAAAAAAAAACTTAAAAAAAATCTATATTGTATTACTCCCCCTATTTGCCACCAAGAAAGGCAAAGGAGTAATATTCAGAAACTACTCGGATTTGTTAAAGTCTTGTGTATCATCGTCTCCTTCAGATCCTCCTTCTTCAGACCCTGCTTCAGCATCATCATACTTAGTCTCTTCTCCATCATCAGCATCCTCCTCAGCCTCCTCTTCATCATCCTCATCTTTAGCAGTCTCTTCTGCAGTCTCCTCTTGGACAACTTTTGCTTCCTTAGCTTGTTCTGCAGTCTGTGCTTTATCTTGCTTTTGTGCTGAAGTAGAATTCTTCTGAGCAGCAGCTTCGGCAGTACTTGCAAGCTTGTGCAAGTTATGAATATTCTCAGGAACATCTGCTGCTGGGGAGGCAAACTCTTCTCCTCATGAAAGATCAGCAATCATTGCTTGAATCTTCATCTTCTCAGAAGTATGCTCAGAAATCAAACGAGCATAGAACTCCAGACTTTTCTCTAAAAATCTCAGCACAGCACCCTTTAGAGAGGATTCTTCAATAGTATCATGATTCTTCAATAGTATCATCCACTCATTTCTTGGATGACATGAACTGCTTGAACTGGAGGTGAAGATGAGGATCTCCTATTTCAGGACCAACCTTGATCACTAGAGGCTTGTGGAGAGGTATAATCTTGTCTTTCTTTGAAGACACATTCTTCTTCTGGTGCTTGATAATGCTGTAGATCAATGATGGATAGCATAGTGGACCTTTGAACACTGTAGACTGTGCACTGCTGACGATTTTGTTGAATACAAACTCACCATAATTGAACCGCTACCCAGTTCCTAGGTGATACAGAAACCTCCCCTGAGCTTGAGTCACTGCAGCTCTGTGTTTAGTAGGTAGCCAGTTGTGAATCAAAATTCTAAACAAAGCTCCATATTTGTGAATTAGCTTGGAGGTTGGAATAGTCTGTGGATGAGATGGCCATTTGTTGTAGATAACCTGGGTCAGTTCCTCATCAACCACCTCCCAGTCATCTATCTCCTGGAACTTCCCCTCAGATGTACAACCTAAAAAATTCATTAATGAGGTCAGGGGAAAACTCTACCATCTCTCATCTCACATATACTTTCTGGAAGTCTTCAGACTCAGGATCATCAATCTCTTTAGTCAAGTTACAGTAGAACTCTGTAACAACTTTGGGAACAAACTCCTGTACCTTCTGCATTGTTCCCAGCAAACCAGCTTGCTCCAGTAAGGTATACACACTAGTAGCCAATAATGTATCCTTATCTACCTTCTTCTTAGAGATCATGGACCTCTACTTTACTTTCTCCCATAACTCAGCATGCTTGGAAGAACGAAAGATGGATTGACTCGGAATACCTGGAACATGGACAATTTGTTTGTGAAGTTCAGACTCATGTTCACTTGAATGAGAGTGAACATCTTCAGGTACATCTATCGACTGGACAGCTTTCTTGACCTTCTTAGAAGAACTAGTGGACGCAATGGTTTTCCTCTTTTTTGTTGATGCAGCAGTAGATGGTGGAGTGGCAAACGCTCGACTTCTGGTCACAAGGGTTCTTGGAACCAGCTGCACCACAGCAATAGAAGCCTTCTTCCTTGGTGTATTCTTCTTGATCGGAGACCTTGCAAAAGGATGATATTGAGCAGATACAAGTAATTTTTTCTGTTGTGGAACAGGAGTCTTCTCAGCAGATTCAGAGGATGAACTCTGAATGACTTCTTTTTCTGCCGGATCAGCAACTAAAGGTTTGTGAATGACCTTTTTCTTTCCCTTAGAAAGAGCAGTAGCTATGGCTTTCATCTTCAGGCTTAAGGGAATATCATCTTCCCTATCTTCATCATCACCTTCTATAGTATAAGGTTGCACAGGTGATTTCAGTACAATACCAGCTGGAGTAGAGGTCTCAGTAGGGCTTTTCTCTGTAACATGTGCATCAACATGTTCAGGCACATCTGAAGGCTCAACGTGATCATCAGTAGTAGATCCTTTCTCAATCTGAAGGGCTTGGGCAACATGTACTGTGACAATCTTCTTTGATGAAGGGGTTGTAGTCTTCTTGGATTTATTGACTACAGTTCCCTTTGTTCTTGCCTTCTTTCTATTGACATCGTATGACTTCGTAGCTTCCTTCAAAAGATCATCAATCGAAAGACTTTAGGTCTTTGTTTTCTTTGCAGAGAAAACAATTTCTTGCTCTTCTGTTTCTATATCTTTTTCACGTTTCAATCAATTCCTATGTATCTTTGCTCGAAGATTCATCGAGAAGTGCCCTCTGAACAGGCTTCTTGTAGGTTGATTCTCCTCGAACCTGCCTGTTGAACTCATCTTCTTCATAGAACTGATCTTGATATTTGGAATATGTAACCTGTCCATACCTCATTCTGGGCTTTACGACTTTCTTGGGACGAACGAGCTTTCTTTTCGGAGCCATTGAAAGTATATGGGTATATGATGAGGTGCAGCAGTAAGAAAATTAATGGCACACAATGAAAGAAACTCAGAAATCTCAGAGGATATATCGAGAGAGAATGGTGTTTTTGATTTCAGAATTTTAAAAAAAGTGAACATTCTCTCTAAACGGCTAAACACATAAATAGGAGAGTATTCCGTTCTTAGGTTTCCGTTAGACTATGAAATCAGAGAGAAATCCCGGAAAATCAGAGATGACGATAGCACGTCAGAACTAGCCGTTGATAAAGATGTACTCAGGGTTTAAATCATGATCATGTATATCCGTATGAACATTTATGGGAATGTTCAGTCCCTTTGTGCAGGAATGGTTCTTTCCTGCTGAGTGTGAAATAGTCACACTCATACCCCTCTTCTTGGTTTTACTGAACCAAGCACACCCCAAGGGCTGCTCTAAGTTTCTCAAACTGAGCTGAAGCCAATCCCTTTGGTGAACAAATCAGCTAGTTGATCTTCAGTCTTCATGTGTTCAATCTTTAGCATTTCTTCTTCAACTAGCTCTCTAATGAAGTGATGTTTGATGTCTATATGTTTGGTCCTCGAATGCTGCACTGGATTCTTTGAGATGTTGATAGCACTTATGTTATCACAGTATAGAATAGGAGTATCATGACTAACTTCATAGTCTTTCATCATCTGCATCATCCAGATGATCTGAGTAGAGTTGTTCCCTACTGCAATGTATTCTGTTTCTGCTGTAGATAGAGATATGCAGTTCTGCTTCTTACTGAACCAAGAAACAACATTGTTTCCTAAGAAAAAACAAGCACCTGAAGTGCTTTTTCTGTTAACTGGAGATCCAGCCCAATCAACATCACAGTATGCAGTAATACTTGCATTTGTATCTGAAGTATACCACAAACCATAATCAGCAGTTCCATTGATGTACTTGATGATGTTCTTAACATCCTTCATGTGACTCTCCTTAGGACAGGCCTGATACCTGGCACATAATCCCACACTGTATGTTATATCTGGTCTGCTTGCAGTGAGGTATAGAAGACTACCAATCATGCTTCTGTAGAGAGTTTGATCAACTTCAGTCACTGCATCATCTTTTCCAATCTTGACTGTAGTGCTGATAGGAGTTCCTTTGTGTTTTGAATTTTCAAGTTCAAACTTCTTCACCAAGTTTCTGGCATACTTAGATTGAGAGATGAATATCTCTTCTTCTGACTACTTTATCTGGAGTCCTTAAAAGTATTTTAGATCTCCAACAAGGCTCATCTCAAATTCAGTTTCCATGTCCCTGATGAAGTCATTGACCATCTTATCAGACACTGAACCAAACACTATATCATCCACATATACTTGAACCACAATTACTTGTGATTTTTCCTTCCTGATGAACAGTGTTCTGTCTTCTCCTCCTCTATTGTAGCCATTGCTTACTAAGTATGTAGCCAATCTTTCATACCATGCCCAAGAAGCTTACTTTAAGCCATATAGTGCCTTTTTTAGTTTGAACACAAACTTTGGATGATGTGGATCTTCAAATCCTTTAGGCTGTGTAACAAACACATCCTTCTTCAAGAATCCATTCAGAAAAGCACTCTTAAATCCATCTGATATAGTTTGAACTTCATGATGCATGCCATGGCTAGAAGAAGTCTGACTGATTCAATCCTTGTGACTGGAGCAAAGATTTCATCAAAATTAATGCCTTCTATCTGAGAATAACCTTGTGCAACCAGTCTAGCTTTGTTCCTTGTAATATTTCCAGCTTCATCAGTCTTGTTCTTGAAAACCCACTTGGTTCCAACAATGTTGACTCCGGTTTCTGCACCAGATCCCAGACATCATTATTTTGGAACTGAAGCAGTTCTTCCTGCATGGCTTCTATCCAATAGTCATCTTTAAGAGCTTTTTGGATGTTCTTGGGTTCAATCTTGGAAGTGAAACAGACATAGGATATTTCAAAATACATCCTTTTTCTTAGAGTGCTCCTGGTCATCCTTCCTTCATGAATGTCTCCTATTACTTCTGAAGTAGGATGATTCTTGATGATTTACTTCGAAAGCTTTCTATGCCTTATTGTCTGTTCTTCAGCTTCTCTATCTGTATCATAATGAACCTTAGGATTTCGAATACATCCGTGTGAACATCATCTTCAAGAGTATTGACAGTATTGTCCTGATCATCAAATCTAACATTGACTGTCTCTATTACAGTCTTTGTGTCTTTGTTGTAATCCTGTATGATTTACTGTTTCTGGAGTATCCAACAAATATCCCTTCAACTCCTCTTTTGTTCATCCTGCTAAGATACTCTCTATCATTGAGTATGTAACATGTGGTTCTAAACACATGAAAATACTTCACTGTTGGCTTCTTTTCATTCCAAATCTCATATGGAGTAGTGAGAGTACCTGGTCTGAGATGTGAACTCTGTTGCTGATGTGGCATGCTATGTTGATAGCTTCTGTCCAAAATATTACAACAACTCCTTTAGCAGCAATCGTGGTCCTGGCCATCTCCTGGAGAGTTCTATTTTTCCTTTCCACAACTTCATTTTGCTGAGGAGTTTTGGGGGCTGAGTACTCATGACTGATACCATTCTCACTGCAGAATGTATCAAAGTACTGGTTCTCAAATTCTTTACCATGATCACTTCTGATTCTGATGATCTGATCATCCTTCTCAACTGTGATTTTGCAGGCTAATCTCTTAAATGTTGTGAAAGTTTCACTCTTGTCACTAAGAAAATCAACCCAAGTAAACCTTGAGTAATCATCAATGTAGATGAGGACATACTTCTTTCCACTGTAGCTTTCCACAGCCATAGGTCCCATTAGATCTATATGAATGAGATCTAGAATTCTTTTGGAAGTTCTATCTTGCACTTATTTATGTTAAGATCTAGATTATTTCCCAATCTGGCATTGACCACATAATTTTTCGCTGTCAATTCTGATCTGTGGTAGTCCTTTGAAAATCTCCTTGTTCATGATCTTCTGGAGATTTCTGAAGTTAATGTGTCCAAGTTTCTGATGCCAGATCTCTAACTCTTCAATAGATGTTCTTTGACATGTTAAAAAACATTGTGCGGGAACATGTAGCTGATAACAGTTCTCAGATGATCTCTTCCCTTCCATGAATAAGTTATTGTCTTTATTCATAACTTTGCAGCTTTCCTTGGTAAAGACTACAGTTATGTCATCATCACATAGTTGACTGATACGTATCAGATTAGCTATGAGTCCATCAACTGGCATAGCTTTCTTGAGTTTGGGCATTCCTTCAATAGTCAGCTCTCATTTTCCCATAACTTTACCTCTCTTTCCATCTCCAAAGGTAACAAAATCTGACAAGCAAGCTTTCAGATTATGCATCACAGAGCAATCTCCTGTCATGTGTCTTGAACAGCCACTGTTAAAGTACTAGCTACCTTTATCTTCAACTCTCAATGAATTATGAGCAATTAGACTGGTCTGCTTGACAACCCATTGCTTTTTTTGTGCAGGCTTCTTCCTTTATTGAGTAGTTGTTTTCTTTTGAATGTTGCTGGAATGCTGAGCCACAAATCTTCTCCTCATTCTTTTTAGATCAAAGAGATACTTCTTACGGTGTGGTCAAATGTGGCCTTTTCTTCACAATAGTGGCATATAATTCTTTTCCTGTTGCCATTATTGGTAGTCATCTTTTTGTTAATGTTTTTCTAGATGGTCTGAACATTATTTTGTACATGTGTTATATGGCTTGTACTGGCTTTGACAAACACAGTCTTGGATTCTCCACTATTGTATCCAATACATGGATGACTTTTTCCAGAATGTCCTGGATTAGTAAGAATCTTATAAAGATTCTCAGCTCCATTGTTCAGCATGTTGACATTCCTTTTGATGGACTTTAGCTCTGTAGTCAGTTCTTCAATCTCCTTCTTCTGCTGTTGGATAATGATCTTCTGTTCTCCATCAGACTTGATCAAATTCTCTTTTTCTTTGAGAAGATCTTTGTAGTGAGATTGTAAAGTTTTGTTGATCTCAGCTACTTCAAGCCATTTTTCATACATCTCCTCGTATGTCTGAATAAACTCCTCATTACTGACATCATCATTGTCTGAGTCTTCATCATCGTCTGCAAGTTTGAAAGGATCCTAGAACTCTGAAACTTTTGCTGTAAAGGCATAGGTCTCTTCTTCTGATTCACTGTTACTTTCAGAATCATTATCACTCAGAGAGGCATTGTAGTTCTTTTTATTCTTTTTCAGAGTGTTGACACATTCAGCTTGAATATGTCCAAAGTCATCACACTCTCTGTACTGAATTCCTCTCTTTATGTTTGATGGTCGGAACTCTTTCTGCTCACTGTTGGAGTTTCTATCTTGCTGAGCAGTTCCAGGTTGTTGTCTCCTATTGTTTGACCTCCAGGAAGACTGTCTGTTTACTCTCTTAAGCATTCGATTGAAGTTCTTGGTAATAGGGACCATATTATTCATTGTTTCTGAATTAAGTACAGGTTTTTATTTTTGTACATGTTCAGGAACATCCTCATAAACTTCGACTTTCAGAGCAATACCTTTCTTCCTTGAGTTGTTGTCATCATCTTCTAGATTCATCTCGAATGTTCTCAATGAACTCATTAGTTCATCAAGTCTCATACTCTTGATGTCCTTGGCTTCCTCTATGGCATCGACTTTGTAGGCAAACTTATTTGGAAGAGATCTGAGAACCTTCATTAAAAGCTTTTCATTGCTGATAGGTTCTCCCAGAGCAAAACTTTCATTTAATATGCTCCTTAATCTGGCATTAAACTCACCAATGGATTCAGATTCTTCCATTCTGAGATTTCCAAACTTTGAAGTCAGATTTTGAAGTCTTGACAGCCTCACAGAACTAGTCCCTTCAAAGGTAGTTTCCAGAATATCCCAAGCAGCTTTAGCAGTCTCACAGGTTGAGATTAGGCTGAATGTTTCAAGATCTACTGCAGAGAATATTGCATTGAGAGTCTTAGAGTTGACATTGTACCAGTTCTTCTGTGGTACAGTCCATTCTCCTTCTTCAATCTCCACATGCCTTCCTTCTTTGGCAACAGTTGACTTTTCCCATCCTTCAGTGGCACTCTTCCATGCGAGTTCATCAAGAGATCTCAGAAAAGCCCTCATTCTTGCTTTCTAGTAGGGATAGTTGTTGCCTTCTAGCAGTGGTGGTCTGACCGTGGATCCTCCTTCTTTGATTGCACTCATAGCTGGAATGCAACCAAAACCTTCACGCAGATATGTAGCTTTCAGGATTCTTTTCACACTAACACCAAAGGCGACCCGCTCTGGTATCAATTGAAGTTACATAAACCGTACGGCCATGTTCATCATCATGTACTTGAACATTGTTGTGAACATGTAAGGTCAGAATGTAAGAACTTGAACAAATAAAGAACACGAGATTGGTAACCCTGTTCGATCAATTGAGCTACGTCAGGGAGACTTATCAAGTCCGTGAGAAACAGTTTACTACTCCGTTGAATGGTTACAAAGGATATTACATGAAGACTCTCATCACTCGACCCCTTTCCTACCCAATTCAACTTCTTTCATTAAACTGAATTGTGAGATCCCCTAACAACCTAGAATCCCTCTAGTTTCCATTGGAAATCTCTTCCGAGACTCCTCTATGTGTGTATGAAAGTGAGTTTCAAATACAGACTAGAAACACAATGATCTAACCGATCAAACCTAGTCTATCCAAATACTATATGCTTCGAATGTGAAGTCTTTTAACTCTCAGCCCTTTAGTGTATTTGTAAAATTCATGTCACCTAAACTAGTCTGAATCCCAGGCTATTTATAAGAAACAGATATAGCCTAAACAAGATAATCAGAAGTCCTACTTTGACTAGGATATAACAAGGAAACAATTTCCTTATTTAATTCGGACTTTTCTTAGTTTAGATATCTTCCTTGAATAGAATTCCTTCTTTCCTTCTTGATCTTCATCACAAACAAGGCAGCTTCTATTCTGAAATATCCATCTTGAATCTGCAGCTTCAACTCCTTAAATCTAGCATAGCACGTCTCTTGAAAACTTTCTGGACAATCATGTAGATGATCATTTCTCTAAACATGATTAAGTACATGTCTTGATCTTCAATCAGATTGGCAACGGAATGTTCACATAAATGGTCAGAACATGTTATTCGAAAATGAATAACCAAAATCTTTTGTGTTCTTTTAAAATTTCCCTTAATATCTAAACAGAAAATGACAATCTTGAACACCTCAGTGCAGATGACACTAATATAATGCATAGTGAGCAAGAGTATCATATCTACAGGAATTGTATGGAAAATAATATTATGAGTACTTAAACATAAACACCTTATTAATATCTAGATACTCAAATAATAGGAAAGAGAAAAAGTAAATAAATACTTCAAAAACATAAACACAAATAACTTAAATAAAATAATGAACGAAAATAATGGATTCTGAAGAGAGTTCATACAATGGCTTTTAGGATAGATTTATTGACTATTTAACCTTATTTAATTTATCAAAGGTGTGAAATCAGTAAATTGTTATCAGACTACTCATAGAACATATGTCATAACATAGAAATAATAAACATGTACTTCACTACGGTCGGTTCTTCGCACACGTTATTACTCACAACCTCGTTCCTTGGACTTAAATCCTATGCAACACTAGTTCACTTGGTCAATCCTTCCTAGCATCACATAAAATGGTTAACCTATTTTATCCCATTAATTAATTGGTCACGACTAGAATTTTCCAATTAATTAACTTGCACACATATGCTGCTGCAGTCAACATACACATGAGAAATCGAAACTAGAAAATTAAATACCCAATGATAACCAGAAAACATATATCAATAAATCAAACCATGAAATCCAATGTACTTACAAACCAAAGAATCTAATAAAACTATTACCTAGACATAATTAAATAAATGAAACAAAACATAAACAAAGTAAATAACAGGATGTTCAACACGATAAAGAATCCGGAGTCTTCAATCTTGATGTAGCCTCCAAAGCATCTCTTGTGCCTTCATAATTGTATACTTCTAACTGGACTATGTTGAATTGTGTTCAACGACTTGGACGACTTTTCTGATGAGTAGACAGGGTATTTATATTGTTGGAGGGAACCCTAGGGTTAAAATGAAGTTCAAAGTGGAGAAAAGCCTTGAAAATCTCAAACTGGATCCGTCCGGCTTGACTGGTGGGTCGAGTCGCTGGGTCGACCACACCATGTGTAAAAAGAACCATGTGGGTCGACCGGTGGGTCGGATCGACCCTGCGCGCATAGGCTTTACTAAAACGGTCCGTTCTCACTCGTTTCTCGTCCGATTGAGCCGATTCAACTTGCACAATGCTCCTAACTCGATTACCCATCTTTCTAAACTATTTAATCACCCATTTGGATTATATTGAATTAATTTCATCAATTCTAGTGGGCTTTGCTTTTTAAATCCGGTCTAAGAGCCCAATTGGTCCCTTCTTTAGCTCTCTAGGCACATAGTTGATCATTATGCACCAAATAATCAACAAATTCACCACTATTACTGCAAAACTCACAAATATATGAAAAATACCAAATGATAAAATAATGAGTATAAAAGCTATGAAAATCACACAACTTATCAACTTAAACATCATCAATTCATATCCAAAAGTTGTGTAAAATATGCAGCTGTCAGCCTTCTCCATTGAATTCTTTTTTCTCCATAGCTCCTTTTTCTCGATTTTCCTCAGTTGTCTTCTTAGGCCAGCATGCAGCTAGAAAGGTGATGATTTCTGCAACTTGTGCAAGTGTCTCTTTAGTTGGAGCCGACCCCTTTAGTAGTCTCTCAAGAAAAGGTGGAGAGGCACAAACATAGGATGGAGATACAGATTCACCCATCCATTTCCTTCTAGGTGACTCACTTTAGCTTGCTCGACTTTCTACTTTGGATTCACCTAAGGAGTAGCAAGGAACTGTCCTGGCTTATGCTAAATAGCCAATGAAACACCAATGTTAGCGATGATCTTTTGCAGTTGATCCATTTGGCTTTCAAATGACTGCTTGAACTGAGTGATCTCGGTTTGTATCTTTTCCATCTTCATATCAATTTCGATGATATAGAAATTCACCATGTCAGAGAATGATTGCTTCTTAGGTTCATTAATCACTCCATTAGTCACAAAGAACCCAATGGGGGATGTTGGAAATTATTAAGATTTTCATAAGAAAAATTAGGATGATTTCTCATCCCGGGATAATATTGGGGACCACCACCTTTATTTCCTCTATTGAAATTCATTTAGTTCAAATAAATCGCCTCTTCAGTACAATTTTTCTCTCCTTCAGCTTGGTTGAATTTTTTCTTCTCTTCAGGCCTAACTTTCCTCAACAAATAGAGTTGGTTCTTCAAATCTTCAACCTCAACTTATATAGCTTTGGTCTTCTCACTGAACTCTGCTGCAGCTACCTTTCTTATCGTGGATCTCTCAGACGGCCACTGATAGTTATTAGAGACATCTTCCTCCAATATTCTCATTACATCTCTTGAAGTTCTAACTAGTAGAGATCCTCCAGTAGAAGCATACACTACAGTTTTTTGTGGCTATAGTGAATCCTTTGTACATGTGGCACACTTGTTGTGCTTTAGTTAAACCATGTTGTGGACATCTCCTTAGAATATCCTTCTATCTCTCCCATGCTTCATAAATTGACTCATATGGGAGTTGAGCAAATTGAGTGATCTCAACCTACAACTTGATAGTATTTCCTGGTGGAAAGAACTTGTAGGGAAATTTCTGTCTGAGATCCTCCCAACTTGTGATTGTGTCGTGGTCGATTGACATATAATAACTCTTCATCTTATCCTTCAGAGAAAAGCAAAAGAGGCGCAACTTGATAGCATTATATGGCACTCTAGTGATCTTGATCGTCTCACAGAGCTCCAGAAAATTCAACGAATGAGCATTGGGATCTTTCGAAGGATGGCCACCAAACTGATTTTGTTGCACCATGTAAATCAGTCTTGTCTTCAACTCAAAATTGGTTGCATTAATTCAGATCATCCGACCACTCGATCAGGCCTGATAGGCTGCTGAAATTTATCTATAACAGTGACATCGGGGTCGACTGTCAATTGTGTCTCATGCTAGAGAAACGTTATCCTCATCTCTTATAACTGTCTTTGGAGGTCTTGCATCGTCCCTCCTTGATTCTGGGGCTAATTCTTTCGTGGTTGATTAGCCATCCAACTTTCTAACTCCTTCATCAATAATCACAAAGTAGTCTCAATTTCTGGATTGAAAGAAACTTCAGGAGGTTCTCTCGATCTCGTGATCATGCACTACCTGACAAAACTAAAACATAAAGTACCAAAAATAAAAGAAATAAAAAATGTCTAGCCTACTAACACAATACCAGAATACGAACACAAAAATAAAACAGTCCCCTACAACGGCGCCTAAAACTTGACACGCTATTTATTAATAAATAAGTGAATGGCAAGTGCACATAGTTATTATAATATGTAGGTGAGCAAGAGTATCGTATCCCACAGAGACTAATATTTCTATGTTCTCAAACACAAGCACTTTACTAATATCTAGACATTATAAACACAGGTAGAATGGAAATAAATAAATAACACAAATAATGCAAAATATAAAATAACTGAACAATCATTTGGGAAAAACCTAGGCTTTGGGGAAACTGATTTATTATTTCATTTATTAATATTCATTAATTCTTACAGCCTGACTTTAGTCTTTAATCTATTAATGGTGGTGAATTACTAGTTTGTTATTAGGCTGCTTTTAAAGGCATAAATCATAACTTAGACATAATGAGCATGTACTTCACTGCGATCGGTTCTTCACATATGTCATCACTCCCAATCTAACACACGAAGCTTTATTCAACCATATGCAATACTTGTTCACTTGGTCGGTCCTTCGAAGCATACATAACATGATTTTTATCTTTCTATCACTAATTCGTCTCTGGTCAGTACTTCAAATTAATGAGTAGCATGCATGAATGGTGATCAAGCATTCATACAAGATATAAACAAGCTCATAAATATTAAGAATCGAGAGATAGCATGAAGAAAGCAATCAAATCATATTTAAATTCCATAGTATTCAATCACTAAAATCTAGCTATGAAATTAGCTAATTAAATTTCATAGTATCCAATCACTAAAATCTAGCTGTGAATTAGCTAAACATAAAAAATTAACAATAAAAATTAGAGTAAAAGTGTTCATTACAAAATAAATAATAAAATCGAATAACACGGGAAAATTTTGTTTTCTTGTCTCTTCTGTAGTAGCACTTCGTCTCTAGCAACCTTATCACCTCTCCTCGAGTAGATGGAAAGCCTTCGACTTTCTCTTCTCTTCTTTCTTCTCTCATGTGTATTCTAAGTGATATTGAATGGTATTCAATGATATGGACACCTATCACTTGGAAGCTTTTATATCTAGATTTAAAACCCTGAAATGGAGATAAAAAAAATCATAATCCTGCGGACCCGAGTATGTGAGTCGACCCATGATTTTAGTCGACCCAGAGAGCTATTTTTGCACTGGGTCGACCTAAGTGAGCTCGGTCAGGTCGATCCAAGCCTTCACAAAATACACTGGGCTGGGTCGACCCAGGCCATTTTCGCATTGGGCTTCAAATTTCTTCGGGTTTTAATCATTTAATTCAGTCCATTAATCTTTAATTGAGTATTTAATTAAGCCCAAGAGCCTAATTAAATCCACCTCAACTCCTCAAGTCCGTATATAACTGTTTTGCTTCAAATATGCAACGAAATCACAAGTATCACTGTAAAACTAGCAAACACATCAAAAACTTCAAATGATAACAATATACGCACAAAAGCTCTATAAAATACACAATTTAATATAATAAATATTATCAATTCAAAATTTCCACTCTATGGTAGTTTGAGTGGGGATTATTAGCCATGAGAAGAACTTAGTGGATATTTTCTCTAAGATATGATCCACAATTTGCTAACACTACAACAAAATCGCGTTTTATAGATCATTTCAAATATAATTATATTACTTATTTATTATTCTTATTATATTAAATGATTAGCATGATCTTTACTTCATTTATTTAATGTATTTTTTCTTACTTCTTTAAATTATACTTTAATTCTATAATGTAATTGTTAAATTGTATATTTTTTATTTTTAATTTCTTCTATTTTATTATATTTTTAAAGATTGAATAAATGTATTCATTTTATTTATATTCATTTGTCCATTATATATTATTTAGATATAACACACACACACACACACACACACACACAGAGAGAGAGAGAGAGAGAGAGAGAGAGATGTTTAATTGAATTTTTTGTTCCAAAATTAAATAATTAGATTAATAATATTTAAAATTATGTTTTTTTTTTAATTTTAATGTTATAAATTATTTTAAATATAATTATATTACTTATTTATTATTTTTATGTTGTATTATATTAAAATATTAATATGATATTTACTTCATTTATTAGTATATTTTTTCCTCACTTCTTCAAATTTTCCTTTATTTTTATTTTGAAAATGTTAAATTATATCTTTTTTTTTATTTTTTAATTTCATTTAATTTTAATTATATTTTTAAATATTGAATATATGTATACATTTTATTGATATTTTTCACCAATGAATAAATGTATATAATATAAGTATATGATGTTATATTCATTTCAAATTATTGCCAATTAATATCTTTTTAATTTTCAATAAAGAATAATAATAATAATAATAACATTATTAATATTATTATTATTTTCTAATGTTAATGTTAAACTATGTCTCTCAATAAAATTAAAAGTAAAAAAATTATAATTATATATTTAGAGAATGAAAAAAATAAAGGAAAAAATTTAAAAAATGAAATTTTATTTTTGAACATTCCGTAGCAATTAAAGAAAATAAAAAAATTAAATTTATTTTTCGTTACGAAATTTTTCGAGCTAAAATTTTGAAAAAAATAAAATTTAAGATGTAGCTACGGAATTTCCTGTCGATATACCTTCGTTAATTTTCAAAAATAAATACAAAATAAAACGTAGACATTTACCGACGGATTTGTCCGTCGTTATATGTGAGAGACGGAAAAATCCGTCGTTAAAAGACTCAAGTTCAATCCGTCGGTAATTTATCGATAATTTAAAAATGAATTATATTCCGTTGATAATTCCATCGTTAAAACGCGTATTTTTTGTAGTGTAAAATTGATCACTTCATGTGTAAGGAAATTGCAATGACCACCTAAGTAAACTAAATTGCAATGCCAAGCTCTATGCAATTAAGGAACTTCTAAAATGTCCTAACCAAGTGTCATGTTAATGGCCAAGATCTTATAAAAAATAAATCAATAATGTTTCAAATTGAATTATCCGATGACGAAAAAGACAATGACATCTCCTTAATGTATTCAATATCACCCACAAATCTTTCAACTAAGTGAATTTCAAGCGAAACCACATCTCTTATGGAGACGTAGGTGTATTTTCCATCTCCAGATAATCGAACTCGGGAATTTTTTATTTTTTTACTTTTTGAAATGTTAGGTTATCATAATAACATTTTTTAAAGGATTTGAGCAATTTTAAATATTAACTTAAACATTGTAACATTATCAATAATTTCACTATTTAAAACTCATTATATCTGACAACGAACTAACGTAACACAAATGTCCATTTTAGTTAGCGGGGACCGAAGCTATGCTAGACTCAAGTCTGAGAATGTGTCCAAAATAGCTTCTTGTCTTTACATTTAAAAGATATTTTGATTTTAGCTTGGTATGTATATGTGGTGGTAAATATTTCACTTTTTCATTATCCTTTTTTTTTTCGAGCAAACAAAGCAAAAGTTTTGACTACCTGTTTACTGAATTATCACGGGTATACGTTGTACGTCAACCAACCCATTCCAAAAAATAAAAAAAAATTACCCGCAATCTGAAAAGTATCATCCCTACTAATTTGCATACGTGAGTTTATTCCATCTCAATTAATATTTAATATATCTCAAAAAAATTAATTACGTGCACGAGTTAACATAGGACAAGTGCACTGCGTATGTATCGGGTCAAAAAATTGTTAAATTCATTATAATTTTAGGTTCACTAATTCCATTTTACGGTATATATTCATTTCAAAAAAATTAATTATCTAACGTAGTGTACGAGTTTACACGTTAGCGTCGGACGAATGTACCGTACAAATGGTCAGATCATAAATATTAAATTAATACAATTTAAGTTTATGACTCATTAATTCTATATTAGAGTATATATTTATTTTGAAAATAATTTTTTTTTAACATAATGCACAAACTCACGTGTTAGAGTTAGAGAAATTCACTGCACAAATCATCCCATAAAAATAATTAAATTAAACCAATTTAATTTTAAAATATATAAGATGTGCGGCAT
This sequence comes from Perilla frutescens, assembly GCA_026008535.1. Lineage (NCBI taxonomy): Eukaryota > Viridiplantae > Streptophyta > Magnoliopsida > Lamiales > Lamiaceae > Perilla > Perilla frutescens. The sequence continues at coordinate 19,630,598 of BRKX01000013.1, forward strand.
CCATGTGCTGTGTCATGGGTCGTACGTCTGACTAGTGTTTGGTACATCACAAGCACCACAAAGCTGTTATGGATTTTTAATTTGGGGATTTTTGTGTAAAATATAAAAAATAAATGTTATTACAAATTATGGTAATTGAATAAAATTAACAAATAGACTATAGTTTCACACCAAATCAGCTATTGCATTTCTTATTTCCTGATCCGCAATAGTTTGCATCCATTTACATAAAATCTGTGCTTGGCCAGTAAAAAAATGATTTCGTTTATCTTTTGGGATAAGGAGACCGTGCGGAAATATATTTTATTTTATCTTAAACTTAATACTCACTTTGCATTTCAGCCACCGATGTGAATTTTTTTCCAATGCAAACGCTATTGTGAAGCGGTATGACGGAGTTCTCTAGTGAAATGGGTTGAGTCGCCTCGCAATTTGTTCCAAACTCACCAAAAAAAGAAAAAAATATTAACAGGTATAAGTACAACTTTTAATACTAAAAATATTATTCCTTGTACTTAATCACTTCTAACACTAAAAAAATATGACTCTGATAATTGACTTAAATGAGTTTATTCCATTCAAATTAGGGGTCATTCATCTGAACTAGCTACAGTTTATTATATCTCAATTAGGATTTAATCATCCCATTTGGAGTGTATGACATTTTAATTAGGACTTATTACATTATACTTTATAATTACTTTTTAGTATTTCATTCATTAAGAGTTTGTATATGAATGAAAAATAAATATTTTGCATTTTTGTCCATCTTCCTTGATCGAAACATGTTATTCCTATATCTTAAACGATGGAATATGAAAAAAACTTCAAATTGAAATTTAATAAAATTAAAAAAGAGAAAATTATGATATTTTAAAATTTATAGCATGTTTGATGACATCAGCACTAATGTCACCATTTTTTTATTTTAGGATTGACTCGGGTTTTGGGCTGGCCCCACCCACATCTAACATGTTCAATTATTAGACGGGTGCACATGAATGTTGTTGTTCCAATTGTGTTCTATATCTTTGTTTGATTTTTTTTCACTCACACTCGATCTGGTGTTATTGAGGAGATTCAAACTCGTGATTTTTAATCTCCAAACAACCTCACTCCATCACTAGGTCATTTCCACCGGGACCATGTCCTAATTTGATAAAACATTAAAGTGTTAGAACTTAGAAGATAGTTTTTTTAACAGAGGAACTCTAGACTTTTGAATTTGTGTTGCAGATTGGTGTTAAATTTATCATTACACCACATAGATCATTGCCACGTGTCCATCTACAAAATTGGAGCACATGAACATGACACGCACTATTCAATTATGATGAAAAGATATATATGCCCAAAATATTAAGAAAAAACATTATACAAATTTAGAGTTTTCTCTACAAGAAAAACCCTAAATATTAAACATAACCCATAAAAAAATATAAATCATAAAACGATTGAAAAATAATTCCTGCATATAAAATAGGAACTCTAGCTAGAAAGATAGAAAAATAAACTATTAAAATTGAAAAATAATTAACCCTAACTATAACTATGCAAATTGTATTCAATGCATATCAAATCAAGTACATTCAAACTTTTTTGTGAGTCGACCACAAGTTAGATTTCAATATATTTAATTTTAAAAAATTTATTCATATAGATGCAATTATAACATGTATGATTAATAAAATTTTATAAATCATATATACAAAACTATTTAGTCTCTTCAAGAAAGCAAATATATCTAGATCTATATTTTTATTTTATTGTTTTAGTAAAAAAAGATCGTAATATGTTTAACTCTTGAAATAACTCTCGACAATCAAGATTATTAAATTCTCCATGCTTTAAAATATTTACAAGATTTCACAACTTGCTTTTAAAGTAACAATATCAAATGATTCAATTTATTATATGAAAATAAAAATTCAAAATTATTTTCATATGAATGTCTTAAAAAAATAAAAATACACAAAATAATTGATTATGAAAGTGTATGAATTTAATTGGAGAGTCAAAAAACACACTCTAAATTCAATTGGATGTCTTAAAATAAACATACTCTTAATTATATCAATATCCTAAAAAGTCTATAAAATAATGTGGGGCTTATCAATTAATGAGCTAAAATTATTTTTTTTTAAATTATGTCATATATATGTTAAACTTAATTGAACTATTTTTTTTTTTTTTTGAAATAATGTGTTAAAGTTTTAAAATTATATTAGAGTTAGTATATGTAATTTTTTTATTAAAAATTAAAATTAAATTAATAATATTGTATACATATAGGGAATGGATCAAATATGACTTTTTTCCTAGTGTAGGAATTCGGACCACATCTCCACCATCCAATGTATTGATCTAATGGTTGATATTTAATGAAAAATATGGTGACGATTTCATAAATAATAGAACAAAAAATAAAGGGAGGATGACTATTTTCGTCCAAACCCATTAAAATTAATAATGTCAGCAATTTAAAAAAAATCTTAAAAAGTTTAAAAGATCATAACTTGCTTGTTTTTAATCCAATGCACACAAAAAATATATCAAATTAAAGCTCTCTTCATTTAAGATTTCAAAAGGCTATGATTAGATGAAAAATATGGACGAAAAATATAAAAGATAAATTTTTACGCATACCCAGATTATATATGCTTGCGTTAATTAGCTTATAATAATACTTCGTCAGCATTATGATAACATATGATAACGTATGCTAATGAAGTATTTGTCATATACTGACACAATGTATTCACTGTGCTAATGAAGAATTATCATAATGCTATCGTAGTACAGATTTATTAGAGTTTATTCAATCTCAATTATGATTTATTTCATCTCAATTATGATTTATTCCATCTAATTATGATTACTTTTTTTGAATTTAATTTTTCTTTTTTAGTGCCTAATTGATTAATTATTAGCACTTATTCCATCCAATTATGGTCTATAACGTATCTTGACAGAGTATTGTCATATGCTAACATAGTGTATTGACAGTGCTGACGAAGCAAAACCATAATGCCAACGTAGTACATATATATTATTGTTATGATTTATTGCGTCTCATTTAGGATTTATCACATCTAATCAATGTTTATTTCATCTAATTAGGTTTATTTCATCCAATTAGAGTTTCTTCCATTCAATTAAAGTTTATTAAATCATATTATGTTTATAGTTAATTTTTAGAATATTTTTTCGCTAACAATATTTTAAAACTTTAATTAGCATAATGATAACACTTCATTAGAATGCTGATAATACTTCATTAGCATGACGATCTGTTATCAAATCCTTCTCGATTTTTATAAGAATTATCAAATTACGTTAATACCCCGTACGAAAAACTTTTCAAATATTACAGAATTGCCACTGCTCTTTTAATCAAATCTGGACCTTTGATTTTTGAGGATTGTGTGGTGTGAGATGTGGTCCTAGTACCCACACTAGAATTGATTTTTACCTAACCCCTCCCCTATATATATATATATATATATAATAACAAGACCGCATCCGAAAATAGATTTTTAGTATTTTCCCGCCCATTTGCACACCTTCTAAAAATTGAAAATAATATTTTATATTACTAAATTATTTATTTTATGTTTAAAAGATTTAATATTATTATATTCCAAATATATGATTATATATTTCCATAAATACTAGATTGCACACAACTGATAATGAGAATTATAATTAGGGGGAACATATATCTACATAATTATATATCTAATGTATATACATTAAATGACCACAATTACATTAACAAACTTTTTTTTTTCAATCCGTAATATATATGTAATTAGTTATGGTAAATATGTACAAATTTTTTATATTTGTGCGTAAAATATCGATCTATCAATCTATATAAAAAAATTAACATAATTACAACATTTGTGAGTGTTATTTTTTATAATAATATTCAGAGACGGACGCAGGAATGTTAACTTGGGAGGGCGAAATGTAGGAATTTCAATTTTGGGGGGACGAAAAATAATATTACAATGTAAATTATATTATACTTATATAATACATTATATATTTATATATATAAAAGAAAATTGTCAAAAATTGAAGGGGGGCGGGTGCCCCCACCAGCCCCCCTGTGTCCGTCCCTGATAATATTAATTGATTGAATTTCAAACAAGTTTCAAATATGCATGTTGGAGTTTTTTTTTTTTAAAGTCATTTTCTCTTTAAATATGAATAGAATTGTCATTACATTCTTTGCAAGGTTTAAGAAAATCTGATTTTTTTTTATCTCACTTATGTTGTTATAATGCCCACTTTGATTTTATTGTAATATAAAAAAAAGTGAATTTTTGTTTGTGGTTTTTTTTGGGGAGGGGGGAATACTCCTAGAGTTGGAAAATTAATTAGTAATAGTCAAATTTTGCAAATGACAATCACCCCACCACATTGAATTTTAAAGATGATTGTTCCACTTGAACATGCTATAAAGTATAATGGCCTTTAAATATATTTTAAATAGTTAAGACTTTTAATTTTTGAAACAAAATTTATTTGACATCGAAGAACTAACAAATATTGTTGTGAATGAACATATTATAAATTGTGAGGTCGAAACAATAATCTTTCCACCTTTCTCGCCCTTTCAATTGAGATCAAATGCAAAATTTTGATATTTCATTTACTCAGTTTAATATTAAATATTAAATATTAAATATTAAATATATTTTAAATTTACAGAATTTAAATATTTTCAAATTAAAAATTTTAGTTAAATAAATTATAACTTTCTAATAAAATATTTTAAATATATAAATTTAAAATATTTTTAATTTTTAAGTTAACTAAATATATTTAAAAATCAAAATCCACTTCAGAAAATTTAAATTAAATATATGTAAAATTTTGAATTAATTGTATTAATTTAGTGTCAAACATTAGTATAGAGTTAATTGTCTAAAAATTCACCACCTTTGAACGAATTTGGAATTTAAGCACACTTTTCAAATCGTTGCAATAATAACGTAACTTTTTCATTGTAGCAAAATAAACACCCCCAAAAAATTCGACAATTGAAAAATTTATGTTGCACAATAAAGGTGTATCTAAATTATAAATTCATTCAAAAGTAGTGATTTTTTTAGAAATTAACCCTTAAATATATTTTAAAAATATAAATATTAAATATTTTATTTTTCATACAAAATTCATCACACATCAAATAACGTACAAATATTGGTGCGCGTGAACAAACTATAAATTGTGAAGCTTAAAAAAAGTCTTACCACCTTTTTTAGTTTTTCAATTAAGATCAATTGTAATATTTGAATCTATAGAATTAAAACATTTTAAAATAAAATTTTTGAATTATTATTATTAAAAGTCCAAATAAAATATTTTAAATATACTAAACTATTAATTTAAAAAAGATAATCAAGTTAATTCAATGTATTTAAAAAATCAAGGTAGACATAAAATTGAAGCTAAAATATTTAAGTTATCATTTTTAAATTTATTTTAAATAGCTAAAACTTATATATTTTAATTTTTAAAATAAAATATAATATTATTATACATGAGCAAATTATAAATTGTGAGATGGATGGTCTTTTCCATCTTAGTTAATATCAAGTGTAATATTTTGATATTTTATTTTATCAATTTAATATTAAATATATCTTAAAATTAAGATGTTGAATTAAATATAATAAAAAGTTGGAATAAAATAATTTAAATGCATTTGTTTAACCAAAGAAGGGGTTTTGATTTTTTTTTAAACATATAGAAAGGAGCTCGAACTGTAAATTTCAACGAGGGTCGGAGTCTTCAGAATTTTTTGGGGACGGGAGTTTAGCCAGGGTCGTCGTAGTTTGCAAATCATCCATTTTTTTTCTTTTTCATTTTCTAATTTGCTTTCTGTGAATGGTTGATGATCGTGTTTAGATTTCTTCAATGTCATGTTGGATTCATGGTTGTGAATGTGCTGAAATGAAGAGAGATGGGAGAGACAATGGTTGTGTCTCTGTGGGTTGGAGAAGAAGGGGGTGGGCGAGTGTCGAGTGATGGAGAAGGAGACGTATATTTTCCTTCTATTTTTGCTTTCCTACAGTTGGGTTCATGAAGTTACATGTAATAATATATAACAATACGTTTAGCAAAATCGAAAATAAATTACAATCCGTCTTATATGAGTTGATGGTCTTTTTTTTTATAAAGTTGGAAGAGATTATTGAAGTGTATTCTATTAAAAAATAAACAAGTAATTTATAATTCAGTCGATAAAAATCATATATTTATTATTATACATAAAATATTTTTTAATAATATTCACTGTGCATCGCACAGGTGGTATGCTAGTATATATATATATGGGGAACGGATCAAATGAGAACCCATCCCCTATGTGAGAACTAGGAACTCATCTCATCCATCCATTGCTTTGATTTAGATGGCTAAGATTTGGTCAATTTTTGGTCAAAGACGGTGGCAAACTTGTAATATTAGAGCATAATTTTCAAAAATCATATAGACAAAACTTTAAAATCGTTGTCTATTCTTATAAATTTCGCTATGCTAAAATGAGAGTACTATCATGCTATTATGAACATATATAAATGCTAATATGAATATATATATGCATGCTAGTATGAACAGATAATGTCCTACTATTAACGAACACTACTACTGCTATTATGAGTAAAATTTATGTGTTTTATGAATATTTTTTCATGTTGTTATGAATATTTTTTCATGCTATTATGTGTATACTTCCATGTTATCATGAATATTTTGTCATGCTATTTTGATTTTAACATCACGCTATTATGGATGAAAAAATATATTTTCGAATAAACATATGAACAATGGATCTTAAATGAAAGAGTACGAAAAGAACTTTAATTTGATATATAATTTGCGTTAATCTAATGAAAAATGAGCAAATTATGGATGTTTAAACTTTAAATAAATTTTGTGTAAGGATGCTGATGTCAGCTTTTGCCAAGGGTAAGTTTAACTTCGTCATATTTACCATTATGCCAACATTTTTTTATTTAAATCTGATGTCAGCATTCTGTGGTTCAGATTAGTTCCTAATTCCCATATGGGGATTGGTTCTCACGTGAACCCTATATATATATATATATATATATATATATATATATATATATATATATATATATATATATTGGTGCACCTATATTTTGAGGGGGGCTCTGCGGTGCACCTCAAGCGCGTCCTTAGGACCGCACTGTATAAATCCTAAATAATTTAAAAAATAATAAATTAGAAATAAACCAAACAAAATAATAAATAAATAGACATGAATTTACCCATAGTACAAAAAATAAATATTAATCCAAAAATATATAAATCCCAAAACTTTAAAAACAAATAAATATGAAAACCTAAAATTAGAATTTGAAAATTTAGGAAAAAAACATTACCAAGAAATTTAAAGATTAAACAAATATGAAAATAGATGGTGGCAATCTCTACGGTGTAAGATGTAATTACACCAATATATAATAAAATAATCCAAATAAAAACTGTACTAAATTCTTGAATCTACATGGTAATTATCAAGCATGCTATGTTATCGAAACTCCCGCATTTTTTTAAATTTCCCAAAATCTGTATCAATCTTAATATTAAAAAATATGACTCATAAATTCAAACGTATCACTTGTATCTTTAAAAAGTATGTGTTTAAAAAAAAAGTCACATATAGTATCAACCTTAACATAAAAAATTATCGCTCAAAATTCAAGAAATATCACATATATTTTTAAAAAGTATCACATATATATATATATATTATTTTGTTTTTTGCGCGTTGACCCAGTCAACATCAGAATATGGGAGAATAGGCTTTTTTTGAAAATAAAAAGGGATTTGAAGCAATTGCAATACCATAAATTAATTTAAATAATGTACGGAGGTTCGATACAGTTTAGCCCAAATGCAATATTGTCACGCATCTTAGCAAGACCACAAACACAACACTCATCTTCTATAAATTAAAATAGAGCTTCTATTGTTCCCTTGAGGATGCCCTAGTAGTGGAGTGGTGTTTCTTAAGATCAAATGTCTCAAGTTCGACCTACCATCAACACCACTAGATGTGAACCTGTCATACCTGACTTACCAAGTGTGGTTTACCTCCCTTGTGTAGGTTTGCAGGCTATTACACAGGGGTGAGATTTACCCAGTATGCACCACGCTAGCGGCTGCGGGTTACCCTCAATATCCAAAAAAAAAAATTAGAACTTCTATTCTATGTCATATTCAGAGAGTTAACTCTATAACATTATTCCAAATACATATATACCTAGTCAATTTACCTTCTCCAAACACAAAGAAAAGTAGCAAAAACACATGTTCCATCGGGGCCTCCACTGCTTCCGTTCATCGGAAACCTCCACCAATTCGGCGCAGCCAGAAATCTACATTTTTATTTATGGAAACTTTCCAAAAAATATGGTCCCATTTTTCACTTGAAACTAGGTTCCATGTAGTGGTGATATCTTCAGCCAAATTGGCGAAAGAAGTGTTGGAAACATAAGATTTAGCATTTTTCAGCCGCCTAAAACTCGTTGGGCTACAGAAACTATCGTACGATTGCATGGACATGGTGTTTTCATCGTACGGTGATTACTAGAGGGAGATGAGGAAAATCACAGTTGTTCACCTCTTTAGCCTTAAAAAGACTCAATCCTTTTGTCCCATTCGTGAAGAAGAGATCTCTCGTATGATCACCAAAATTTCGAGGGTTTCTTCTGATGATGATGAAGGAATTGTGAATTTGAGTGAGATGGCTATGGCTCTTGGCAGCAGTTTGGTATGCAGAATAGCTTTTGGTTAGAGATATGATGAGCAAGGATCGGAGATGAGACAATTCGACGAGCTTCTACACGATGCTCAAGCTGTAATGGCTACTTTCTTTGTTTCTGATTACTTTCCTTCACTCAGTTGGGTTGATAGGATCTCAGGATACATGGATTGGCTCTATACCACTTTTAAGAACTTGGATTCGTTCTATCAAGAGCTCATCAAAGAACATCTTGATCTGAATAGGGCGAAGGAGGAGGAGGATGAGAGGGATATTCTTGATATATTGATCAAGCTTAAAGAAGATAAATCTTGTTCATTTGATCTTAGCTGGGATCACATTAAAGCTTTGCTAATGGTATGTATATCTTTCAATTTCTCGCTTCACATTAATTATGTTGTATTTTACTGTACGTCTTGTAATTTATTTCATCATGCGTACTTAATTATACCTTTGTAAAATATATTTGTGGCTGCAACTGGTACAAGTGCAGCGACTACAGTTTGGATGATGACGGCCTTGATGAAGGCACCCAAAGTAATGAAGAAACTGCATCAAGAACTTAGAAATTTTGTAGGGAAAAATGGGTTAGTAGATAAAGATGATCTCCCTCAACTTCCATATCTAAAAGCAGTCATAAAAGAGACATTCAGATTGTACCCCACGGTTCCAATGCTAATGCCAAGAGAAACTGTGTCAACATGCACTCTAGATAGCTACGCTGAAATTAACATTGGTTCTTGTTAATAGGTGGGCAATGGAAAGAGATCCTGATTACTAGGAAAAGAACCCCCTACGAGTTCTTGCCCGAGAGATTTTTGAACAGCAGTATTGATGTAAAAGGGAGAGATTTCGGGCTCATTCCATTTGGGTCAGGTTGAAGAATTTGCCCCAGAATGCCTATGGGACTTGTGAACGTGGAGCTTACATTTGCAAACATGCTCTACTCTTTCAACTAGGAAATGCCGAGTGGGATTCTAGCAGAAGATATTGATACTGATCCTTTGCGAGGAATCAGAATGCATAAGAAAGAACCTCTTCTCCTCGTACCTAAGAAATATGATTTTAATTAAGTGGTTGGTTTTTTTGATTACTAAGATTATATTTGTTTGATTTTTGTATGGAATTTGTATCATGGTTTCTATAATTGATCAAGATTGTCCCAGTTGCAAACATGCTCTACTCTTTCGACTGCTGTGCACGTGGGCCCACGTTAGTTGAGAATGATTCGCTGCTGAACTTCCGCATAAAATCCGCAACAGAATGTCAAAACTTCAGCAGTTGATCCTCTTTATGCCCTTAATAAGGTTAGAACTTGATTATGCCCACAATGAGTCCAAATGTGCTTCTTTTCACCCTGTTACATTTTGTCCGAAACTAGACCCTAGACACAACTAAAAGTACTAAAAATGAGTAAAAAGATAAAGTAAAAATATGCGAAATTGAGTCTGTATCATACCCACACACTTGGATTATACTTGTCCTCAAGTATGGATATAATACAGAACTCAAAATGAAAAAAAAACTTATAGGCTCAATTAAAAAGAAAAGATAAAAACAAGCATGCAAGTAGTATTCTGATAATGGGCATAACGAGGTATAGACATGATAACAGTGTTGGAATTAAAAATGCACATGGTCACAATAGATTAATGACAAGTATGATTCACTCTACTCACTTTATCTCTGTATATGTCTAGGGAGGTGTTTACGCTCAAAATTCCAATAACCAAAATAGACCATAGTGTTTGCATAAGACCTAAGTTAGACAACCACATTAATCAATAAGCATGCTCATCAAAAGGTCTTGTTCAGGTTTTAATGAGGCATACGGTGAAAAGGTATGGAGAATTTGGTCATAGCTACAGATAAGCAGATATGGGCATAATCAGAACTAGCACCCGTTATGCTCCGATTCAGAAAATTATGCATAGCAAATATTATCAACAACTAATAAAGCATATATTATCTTTCATTTTTCTAGCAGAAACACATCATATAATTTTTTCATTTTTTTCTTTTCCTGCTAATCTTTCTTTTCTTAAGTAATTGGCAGGGCAAAAAAATTTTCCCTACTTCAAGTCATGCTCTTATTTTGGCCTTTATCATGCTATCATTTTCTGAGCTACACATATATTTCAAACCTATATGTAGAGTACTCTTTTAAGAGAGATTTAAACACAGGGCTAGAAAACAAATTAATCAAGCTCAATCATGGCAATAATTAGAAGTATTTTCATTAATTAGAAAACAAATTAATCAAGTATTTTCCAATAAAGAAGGAAATATGCCTTAATCATCTAAGCATGCTCGCAATCAGAGGTCAGTTTCACAGAGGACAAAGGCAAACATAGGTCTAATTATGGTTACGGAATCTTAATCTCACATAAGGAAAAATAGCAGATGAACTATAGTCTCAAAACTCACAGGTTTTACTCATTTTTATCTGCCATTCTCATATGCATGTTTAATTCCAAAAATGAGTCATTCATATCAGACCCTATTATGCCGCAATCAGTACCGAGTCAGCATGCTTGTGATACAACAACACACAAAGATAAGTCCACCCACACACTTTCTTGACAGTGTGCCTTTAAGGGCATAATTAGTGTATGAATAATATTTACCCGCAACAAAAAGAAACAAGAAAAGAAACAGAAAAGACCAACAACATATTTACAAACTCAAACAACTAAAACTCAAAAATCCTAAACTACTAACAAAGAGGGATAAAGTGTTCAGGGGAGGACGGGTACTCTAACCCGTATGTTTCTAGCAGCTTCCTTAGGGCTCTTTCCATTCTGTCAATTTTCTTACTCAATTCCTGTAAGCCCTCAATGGGGATGTTGTCTTCTTTGGGGGCTTCTTCAGTTCTATCAGTCCTGTCAAAAGCAGAAGTGCTCGAATTTGACTCCGGCAAGAGATTAGCTCTAATCGCCGTTTCTCCCACATACTTAGCTTTGTCTCAATTCTGACTTTTCTGTATGTGCCCAAATCCATGTGATCTTCTCTTTTATAGCCTTGTGTGGTTAATCAACAACAACCAAATACTTAAAATAAAATTGAAATAAAAGGAGTAAAATACCGGGTTGTCTCCCGATCAGTGCTATTGTTTTAAGTCATTAGCTCGACTACTCCAGCTTCTCAACAATACATGGGCTCAACAAGTTCCATCCAGTCAACAACCTTCACCTCTATGTGCTCATAACAAGGTTTCAGTCTCTGTTCTGAGATTTCTGGTCGTGAATCACGGGTTATGGTCACTTTCAGGTCTCGTCTTCACCGTGCAATCTTCTCTATATCTGGATCATAGACTAGATTCCCCTGCATGGTTAGTGTGTACTATAAACCAAGCTAAAATGAGAAAGGAAAAGATAGAACAATGCACTCTCACTCCCCGGCAACGACGCTAAATTCTGACACGACGTCGTTTTATGTGCAGAAAATCACACCTATAGGCAAAACCCTGCAGATGCTTTAATTTGCCCTCAGAGACCAGTATAGCGTCTTAAGGCATATATCATCCTATGTTGAGTGATTAACCTTTCTATCTTTTCAATAACCTTTTGAGAATTTGTATAGATTACTGTCACTAATCCTTCGAACTAAACAAAGGATTAAATAACAAAGACGGAAATAAAACTGCTGTGCACATGGGCCCACGTTAGTTGAGAAGGATTCGCTGCTGAACTTTCGCACAAAATCCACAACAGACTAGCAAAGCTTCAACGGTTGATCCTCTTTATGCCCTTAATAAGTCTAAATGTGCTTCTTCTCTCCCCTATTACACTTTGTCCGAAACTTGACTCTAGACACAACTAAAGTACTAAAAATGAGTAAAAAGATAAAGTAAAAATATGCCAATTTAAGTCTGTATCATGCCTTAAACCGCAGCCTGATAACAGACTAGTGATCCCCCACCATTAATAGATTAAAGACAATAGTCAGGTGTTGGGGTTTTTTCAAGTTACGCCCCACATGATCTAATCGAATAATCTATAATTCTAATGATGCATGCAAATTATGATTTTATGTTGTGATGAAAATAAAGCAAGTTGAACATATCATGTATGACAGTTGAATTAATTGCAGCGGAAAAATTAATACGACAGATCAACTTACATGACAGGTAGGGTTAACGATGAGATTACAGGTCTAATCTCGTTGCTGTAGAAGAAATGATCAAACGGCCTTCTTCCTCACTGTACTCGACCACTCACAGAGCTACAGTGACACATCTCAATCTTCTATTCTATTCCCAATACCCATTTTTATGTAGAGTGGGCTATAATCTACTAAACAGTGTAGAGATAACCTAACGAATTCAGTTGAACTGAGAGGGGCTGCTCGTGTGTATCAAATACACGCCTCCTCTCTCTATTAATACTGAGGGAGACGTGTATTATGTTCCCCAACCCTGATGGGTTTGGGCCTTGTTTGAATAGTGTAGTTCTTTCTGGTCAGCTACACCCCCGCAAGAGGACAGGGTCGACTGTAGGGTGGTGAGCTAACTCAGGTCGTGTCTCTCAAGAAAAACTTCGTGTGGGCAATTATCTTTCTATGCTATAATTGTTAACAAGCACATGAATTTAAGCACAATCCTAAACATTCTAAACAAGAGGTAGGAAGGTTTTTACTGAACTACCTAATTAAAGTAAGTAAAACTAACAACACCACCAAACACAAAGATAGAGGATAAGATTATGAGAAGAGCATTAGGGTGTAGATTCTCTCATTAAATTCTCTCATAGCTTGATTCAAGTTGATTATGTTAATCTCGATTGTACGATAGTCCCTTCAATTGGTTTAACTTCAATTACTGTCACCGTCGATCCATTAAACCTTTATCGGCTATATCATTCCAACCCATAAGCTTATGTAACCTAGTCCACCTAAAGATTAACAATTAGGATTATGAAACCCAGTCCACCTAACGTTGAAGGAACCTAGTTTGGGCTACAGAATCTCCTTTCGGTCTCATCTAAAGCCTAGCAATGCTAAGTAGTGATCAGGTATTCAACATAAACAAGTACAATTCCAACAACAAAAACCAACTATCACAAGCATAGATCGAACCGCAAATTGATTATCACAAGCATAGATCGAACACCATGCTTAAGAAACACACAAGAATCATACAAGTTCTTTATTTCATAAATCAAAAGATAAACACAATACAAACTTATACAATATTGTTGTCTCGAGTGTTTTGGGACAAATCCCAACAAATGGGCTAAAGCAAAAAGAAAGAAATACCAAAGCGAAGCTTCTCGTTCAAGCTTAGCAACCACGGTACGCTCGAACTTGGATCTCTCTTCTCGGGCCATCATCAAAGTTGAGCTCCTTCCGCAAGCTTAGCAACCGCGTCCGCTTGGAGTTGGATTCCTCTTCCCGGGCCTTCCTCCTTTCTTTCTCTTTGGAAAGGTGGTGGTGGTGGTGAAGGTGAAAAGAAGTGGTAGATGAAGTGGTGAATGGAGAGAAAAAAATAATAAAGTGAGAGATGGTAGAATCCCCTTTTGAATGGGGAGATCGTTTATTTATGTGTGGAAGAGAGAGGAAGTGGGAAATTGTGTGTGAGATGTAGTGAGATCAAGTGAGAGGAAGTGAGATGGAGTGGGATTGAGTGAGATGATAGGTGGTTAGATTAGGCATGATGATGGTTGATATCCCAAAATATATGAGAGATAAATGAGGAGATTTGTTGGAAGATTTGGGGACAAAAAAATCAAAAATGGAGCAATTTAGGGAAATTAAATCCTACATCCCCTACTTATTTAGACTCCAAAAAGTCTACCCCTAAACTATTTCTCCAGTTGGCCATGTGGTGAGAAAATGGAGTAAAGAATCAGTTGAAGGCTGGAACAGATGGGAAGGAGAGCGGAAAATTGATCGAGGCGTGAAACTGATCGGGAGGAGTGGAACTGGGCACCCCGCACACCGGCGGGGATCGGGAATGCACGCTGACGGACCCCTGCGTGCGCGGGGGCCTGTTGGCCGAGAGGGGTGCCGCGCAGTCGCAGGCGTCGCGCACGTCCGCGCAGTGTTCAGCTCCGTCTTCGGCAGCTTCCACTGTTTTGCTTCGTTCTCACTTGTTTCTTCGCCGATTGACCCGATTCAACTTGCTGCGCGCTTCTTATTCAATTCTCTATCTTCCAAATGTCTTGAATCCCTCAATTTTTGCAGTCATTTATCCTCCAATTTCTCAAGATGTTCTGCAAATCTGATATAACTCACCAAAACAGAAAATGTGAAGGAAATAACATAAAAATCACACAAAAATAAGGGAGAAACACCTACTAAAGATACTAAATTCCTATGATAAAATAGGACAAATATACACCAAACAACTCTCCCATACTTAAACATTTGCTTGTCCTCAAGCAAACAAAATCCTTTAAGACATGAAGCAAGAATGAATCACCCTCAAGAAAATCATGCACACTAGATTATTCCTTACTATTTCAAACTAGAATGCTTATCAGCGAAGAGAGTGACAACATTTATTAAACAAGGCATGTGGCTCGTCTAATGAGAATAAGCTGGCAAGATTTTCTTAAGGCAAAATGCAACAACTGTCTCGTAGAACATTTCTCTCACTAACTCCCCCACACCTTATTCAAAAATAACCCGGGAATGCACCCAAAGGATATAATTCGTTAGGTGAAATCATCGGGGTGAACCGAGCTTCCTAACGTGGTTTCCCATACTCATCATGGATAGATTCAAAGGAATGACACACATGATAGGAGTAGAATCCAAAGTGCAATCCCGTTTATTATGATAATAAAACAAGAGGACGTGGATCAAGCTTGACAAGGTTTAGTCCTTAAGGATAAAATTCCTAGTGTCCTTGTGTGGTTTTCCATGCTCATAGTCAATTTAGACGACTAGAAGAGCAGAAATCCTTATTATCCTCACTTTATTTCACCATACATTTTATTTTATTTATTTTTCATCATTTTTTTATATCAAATGATAGGAAGTTAGAGGAGTGAATGATTTTCCAAGCATAATTGATACATTTGATAAGAGAACGAATCAAGCTTTCAAATTCTTAGAGGACGAGACCCCACAACACAAATCATCAAAGCATAATCATTCTCAAGATAATTTACACTTCTAGAATGAAACAATGGGAATAATTTCATGCAACATGATCAACTTAACAACAATCCCTTGAAGATTCATATCCCAAATAACCAAGTTTGACAATTAGACAAGACAAATCATGCGAAGAGGGGGTTTAAAACAAATAAAACACAAAATAAAATCAAAACATAATTCAAAGACAAGACTTAAAAAGATATAACACAAGACAAAATCACAAGTTCACCCCCTACAAGTAATTCATGCATTGCCCTTAACGAATTAAAAGAGATGCAAGAAATAAAGGGAAGAGAAAATGTTACAGAATGTAGAAGACCGGCAACAGGTGCAGGTTCCTGCAAAACAACACGAACAACAAACGACGAACAAAGAAAACAATATAGAACTAGAGAAATATTTTACACTATAAACGAAACACAAAATAGTAAAACAAATAAGAAAATACTTCACTGCTCGGGTGGTTGAGAAGGCGGTGGCGCTGGCTGTGGAAGTTGTGAGGAGTTAGGGTCAAAATTGGAGTCTTTATTTATAGAAGGTGAGGTACCACAGACGTGGGAAGTTCAGTACTTGCGAGCAAGAGAAGGCGCGCGCTTGTGGCGACACGGGCTCGCGGTGGGGGAAGCGGCGTCAGGGGCCCGCACTGGTGGAGAGAGCCGCACTCGTGTGCGGTACGGGTGCAGCGGCAAGGCGCGCGCTTGCGACCTGTGCCGCACTCGCGGTGCATTGTGCTCAACCTTGGGGCCACACTGGCGGGTGCAGGCGCGCTCGCGGAGTCTTTAGGCCGAGAGCTTCCTCCGCGGATGCGCAGGTGCCGCGCCGCGGTCCTGAACTTAGCCATTTTTCAATCAGTTCAATCCCAGCTGGGCACTCTCAACTCCTTGGTCCTTCGAGACAACAACAAAAATAAAAACTTAAACATATTAAAAAGATAAAAATTAAAACAAAGCAAGAAAGGAATAAAATCATGGGAAGGAGAGCGAAAAACTGATCGATGCGTGAAACTGAGCAGGAGGAGCAGAACTGGGCATGCCGCGCGCCGGCGGGGTGCTGCGCACCCGTAGGGACTGGGAATGCGCGCTGGTGGACCCTTGCATGTGCGGGGGCCTCTTGGCCAAGATGGATGCCGCGCGGTCGCGCGCTCCTGTGCAGTGTTCAACTCCGTCTTCGACAGCTTCCACGGTTTTACTTCGTTCTCACTCGTTTCTTGGCTGATTGACCCGATTCAACTTGCTACGCGCTCCTTGTTTTTATTCTATTAAAAAATTAACACTGACCTACCAATTTAATACATTTTACTCAATGCATTCTTCTTTAGTCCAGCCATTCCCCATGTTTAAGATATAATGTCCATTAATTAATTATGTAAGCTCTGACAGCTATAATTAATTAATTCTTCCATTCCTAGAGTAGTACCATACAAGCTTTACCATGTACGAAATAAATTCCACCTGCAGGATTTTACATGTACTTGTGTTTACTCAAGGGGACATCATCAACCTGGCGCACCAGGATATGGTGACCAAACACGGTGCACGACCCATCATGTGTGAATATGTTACTGCCCAAAATATCGAGATTATTAACTCTATCAAGAATCTCACCCATTGATAAATCAAAGCAATAATCATAACAAACATATGTCCACCACTGTGCAAGGCTCAAGAACCCGAACTCTGTGAATCTTTATTCTCTCTCTTTAGGGTCAGATCAAAGAATAGTATCCTATCGCGATCCTCCTCAATACATGCGTCAGTGTATCAGAATAATCAGTTAGTCAAGATAAACTAACTATCAGATTATTCTACATCCTACAATGGTTTGTTCAGGACCATCTAAACTGCGAGCCTTTTAATACTTTGCAAGGAACCCGATGATATGATCTTCACCGTGTGTTTACCCACACCATATCATCTACAATACAAGTATAAGGAAACATGCATATATAAACGTGTAACACAGTAAATAGATGCATAAATAGTGACTGCAATAATAATCAATCTATATCGTCAAACATTGTTATCAATACACAAAAGCAAGCTTTCAGTATACAATCCTAATAATGTCCCACTTATACTCAAAGCATGTCTTTTAACTACAGTATAAAAAATGGCAAAAAACTCTGAAACTATAAACAAATCTCAAAACGCAATTCCGGGTCTGCATCTGACTCCCATTTTCTCGACGTGACCATCAAAGGTCTTAGCCGGTAGGCTCTTCATAAATGGATCAGCCAGGTTGTCCTCTGATGCAATCTTGACCACTGCAACATCTCATCTCTTAACGATTTCTTGTACAAGATGGTACTTTCTCTCTATGTGTTTACTTGCCTTATGGGCTCTGGGTTCCTTCGAATTTGCCACTGCACCAGAGTTATCACAGTATATCGTGATACTCCTAGGCAAATCAGGAACCACGCTGAAGTCCAACAAGAAGCTCCAGAGCCAGACGGTTTCCTTTGTAGCCACAGAGGTAGCTACATATTCAGCTTCTATGGTGGAGTCAGCTATGCATTTTTGCTTGATGCTCCTCCATGCAATGGCTCTGCCTCCCAAGGTAAACACATAGCTTGAGGTAGATTTACTCTGATCTTTATCGGCTTGGAAATCTGAGTCCGTGTAACCCAAAGAAATGAGACTATCGCCGAAATATACTAGCATATAATCTTGAGTCCTTTTCAGGTACTTGAGAATATTCTTTACTGCAGTCCAGTGTTCTTTTTCAGGGTTAAACTGATATCTGCTTACCATGCCAACCGCATAGCATATATCAAGCCTGGTGCATAGCATAGCATAGCATAGCATACATGAGACTTCCCACAGCCGAAGCATATGGAACCCCTTTAATCTCATCTATCTCAGCCTGTGTCTTGGGATACATATCCTTTGATAGATGTATTCCATGCCTGAAAGGTATAAAACCTTTATTGGAATCTTTCATGCTAAACCTAGCTAGCACTATATCGATATAGGTCGCTTGGGATAGGCACAACATACTTTTCTAGCGATCTAGAATGATCTTGATGCCAAGGACGTGTCCAACTTCTCCCAAATCCTTCATATCGAACTGCTTGGACACCCACACCCTTATGTACGATAATTCCTTCTTATTTTTTTTAATAAGCAAGATATCATCAACATACAGTACTAGAAATGCCACCACGTTTCCATCACTCTTCTTGTACACATAGCTCTTATTCGGGCTTTGGACAAATCCATATGATTGGATGACCTCGTTGAACCAGATGTTCAAAGACCGTGATGCTTGCTTAAGTCCATAAATGGATCTCTTAAGCTTGCAGACTAGGTGCTCTTGGCCCTTAGCATTGAATCATTCTGGTTGCTTCATATGGATGTTTTCTTCAAGACTTACATTCAGGAAAGTTGTCTTGAAATTCATTTGCTATATCTCATAATCCAGATGAGCGGCAATATGCAGGAGAATCTGGATCCACTTAAGCATGGCAACTGGCGAAAAGGTTTCCTCATAATCGATCCCTTCTTTCTGAGTATAGCTTTTCGCCACCAATCTAGCTTTGAAGGTTTCAACCTTCCTGTCAGATCCTCTCTTATGTTTGTACACTCACTTGCATCCAATGGGTTTTACCCCATCAGGTGGTTCTACAAGCTCCCAGACTTGATTATGATCCATAGATCCAATCTCAGATTGCATTGCAATTTTCGAAGATTCTGCATCTTTGTCTTATATTGTCTCGTCATAGGTCCTGGGATCCAATTCATTCAATCCTTCAGAGAAATCCGAAGATTCTCCCAAACCAATAAATCTATCAGGTTGTCGAACAACCCTTCCACTGCGACGAGGCATTTCCCATACCTCCGTTACATGTTGTGCAGTTACTGGTGGTGTAAGATCTGCGTTCCCACCTTGAAGTTCCTCAAGAACAATCTTGCTTCGAGGATTGTGATTTATTACATAGTCTTCCTCTAAGAATTGGGCATTGGTACTGACAATGACCTTCTGATCCTTAGGACTATAAAATAAACCACCTCTTGTTCCTTTCGGATACCCAACAAACAGCCTTACCTCAGAACGTGGCACCAGTTTGTCAACTTCCTTGTCTATTACGTATGCTGGATTGCCCCATACCCGAACGTGACCTAGAATGGGTTTCCGATGGTCCATACTTCTAGGGACGTGCGTGGAACTGACTTTGAAGGGACCATGTTCAATATATAGACTGTAGTTTCTAGGGCATATCCCTAAAATGAAACAAGCAATTCTGAAGAGCTCATCATCGATCTAACCATCTCTAATAAGGTTCTATTCTTCCTTTTCGCTACGCTGTTCTACTGTGAAGTGCCATGCGTAGTCAACTGGGATATAATCCCATGCTCTGCTAAGTAATCCCTAAATTCAGTCGAGAGGTACTCACTACCATGATCAGAACGTAGTGTCTTGATACTTTTGTCTGTTTGTTTCTCCGCTTCCACCTTAAATATATTGAAGAACTCAAAACACTCAGACTTGCGATACAACAGGTAAATGTATCCATATCTTGAGTAATTATCAATGAACATGATGAAGTACTTGTACCCTCCTCAAGCCTGAACTGGCATAGGGCCATATAAGTCAGAGTGAATCAAATCTAACACCTCTTTGGATCGATTTCCTTTAGAAGAAAAGGGCCATTTGGTCATTTCACCTTCCAAACAGGATTCACACAAAGAAAATGTTTCCAAGACCAATGATGACAATGGTCCATCATTTATAAGCCTTTGCATCATCTTAAGGTTAATATGACAAGCCTAAGATACCAAAGATAGTTTTGATTTAGTTCAGAAGGTTCTTTTCTCTTATTAGGGTTTGTGATCGAGGTATTTAATAATTACGATTGTGTAGTGTTATGCATAAGGTTAAGTATATAAAGATGCCCATCCAATGTGCTAGAACAGATAAAATGTTTTCCACTTCTGATAACGACCTTGCTATTAAAAGAATCAGAATATCCATTCAAAAATAATTTAGAAACAGAAATCAAGTTTCGCCTAAAACCAGGTACATAAAGACAATCCTTTAAAACTAAAACTATATCACTACTGAAAGGTAAAGACACATCTCCCATTGCAATAACTGCCATTTTCGTAGCATTGCCCATGTAGAGGGTAATCTCGCCTTCACTCAGCTGCCTTTTCACCAGGAATCCCTGTAAGGACATGCAAACATGATCATCAGTAGCTCCAGTATCCACTACCCATGACTGGGTAGAACAAGTAGCTAAACATGTTTCAACAACTAAAGAGTGAAACGTACCCTTCTTCTTCCTCTTGTTAGGACACACAGATTTCCAAAGTCCCTGCTGACTGTACTTGAAACACTTCGACTTTGACTTGAAGTCCTCCGAGTGTACCTTGGCTTTACCTTTCTTGTCTTTAGGGTCTTTAGGTGCCTCATTTGCAGCTTTCTTAGGTGTGTACGTATCTCTTCTTCTTAACACCAGAAGAAGACGTCCTAGCTAGGTGCGCCTCTGAGCTTCCTTTTTGGAGATGCTCGGCTGCCTGAAGATCTATGAGCAATTCTGATAAAGTAACATCCTTCTTTATCATATTGAACTTCAGCCTGAACTACTCAAACCTAGAAGATAGACTGTGAAACACAATGTTAATTTGGGACTCGGCGTCCAATTCACCATCTAGGGTCTCGATCTCCGACAGGAAGCCCATTATCTATAGAACGTGATCCCGTACCAGTGTAGAATCTGACATCTTAGTGATCATCAGTTTTCTCATAGTCAAATGTCGAGCCGAGTGATTCTGGTATCTAAAGAGTTCCTTAAGGTTGAGCATTATGTCGAAAGTGGTTTTCATAGACTGATGTTGATGTTGCAACACACTTGTCATAGAGGCAAGCATGTAGCAACGTGCCATCTCATCAGCTCTAAGCCACTTTACATAAGCTACCTTCTTCTCTTCACTAGAATGCTCATCTGGCTTTTCCGGACATTCTTTATTAAGTACAAACTTGAAGTTTTCAGCAGTAAGGACAATGTTCAGATTTGTTATCCAGTCTTTATAGTTTTCACCAACTAGTTTGTTTTCTTTGAGACTCGATGACAGGTTTGAGAGTGCCATGACGATATAGAATAACTGAAAATAAACATGCAGTACAGTCACAAACTTTAGAATAAAAACACATATAATTCGAAAACCTCAAAAGAAATTATATGCATATCCACCGACATCTTAAAAACATTTCTTACAAGCCACGTAGGGTGGACATTTATAAAATTCATTTTTAAGCAGGTTAAAACCTAACCTTTAATTTACCTCCAGTCAAGTTTCCTTATGACAAGTAAATTAATAGTCGGATATAAATCCGGTCATGTAATCTTCTAATTAATAAGCCACGGAGAGTGGACATTTATTAATAAATTACATCTAAGTGTGCTTACCATTATCTTCACCCCAAGTTCATTGTTTCGAATTTACGTCCCTAGTAGTAGGGCTGATTTATTTTAATAATGTTCTACAGTTATCCGTTAGGAAGTTTAATTTCTAGAGAATCTAGTAATATGACCCCTCCGTAGGGAAGAAACGATCGAACGGTCTTCTTTCTCACTGTACTCGATGCCTCACAGGGCTACAGTGACACTTCTCGATCTTTTACTGTATTCCCAATACCCGTTTAGATGTTGAGTGGACTACAAGCTACTAAACAGTGTATGGATAACCTAAGGATTTAAGTTGAACTGAGAGGGGCTGCTCGTGTGTATCAAATACACGCCCCCTCCCTCTATTAATACTGGGGGAGGCGTGTATTATATTCCCCAATCCTGATGGGTTTGGGCCTCTTCACTTATTCCATTCTCATAGTCCATTAAGGTATTATTTGGGCTACAGTAGGGATCTAGAAGAATATTAAATTGGCCCACTAATTTATTTAATATCCAATAACGAATACCTATGATATAATTAAATAAATTAAGTGTTATTTTTATTCCATTAAAGAAATAACAATGACCTACCAATTTAATACATTTTACTCAATGCATTCTTCTTAAGTCCAGCCATTCCCCATGTTTAAGATATAATGTCCATTAATTAATTATGTAAGCTCTGACAGCTATAATTAACTAATTCTTCCATTCCTAGAGCAGTACCACACAAGCTTTACCATGTACGGAATAAATTCTACCTGCATGGTTTCACATGTACTTGTGTTTACTCAAGGGGACATCATCAGCCTAGCGCACCAGGATATGGTGACCAAACACGGTGCACGACCCATCATGTGTGAATATGTTACTGCCCAAAATATCGAGATTATTGACTCTATCAAGAATCTCACCCATTGATAAATCAAAGTAATAATCATAACACACATATGTCCGCCACTGTACAAGGCTTAAGAACCTGGACTCTGTGGATCTTTATTCTCTCTCTTCAGGGTCAGAGCAGAGAATAGTATCCTGTCATGATCCTCCTCAATACACGCGTTAGTGTATCAGAATAATCGGTTAGTCAAGATAAACTAACTATCAGATTATTCTACAGCCTACAATGGTTTGTTCAGGACCATCTAAACTGCGAGCCTTTTAATACTTTGCAAGGAACCCGATGATATGATATTCACCGTGTGTTTACACACACCACATGCATATATAAACGTGTAACACAGTAAATAGATGCATAAACAGTGACTGCAATAATAATCAATCTATATCGTCAAAACATTGTTATCAGTACACAAAAGCAAGCTTTCAGTATACAATCCTAACATTGGGTTGAGAAAATTAATTAATATTGTTAAATGATGTAATAAATCTAATTTCCCTAAAGCCTAGATTTTTTATATATGTATTTTATTCCATTATTTTATTTATTGTCTCTTTCTTTTTATCCTCTCTAGTTTTATTCCTTTTTACTTGCCTATGTTGAGTCTAGATTTAATTACGTGCTTGTGTATAAGAACTAGAAAATAATGATCTCTGTGGAATATGATACTCTTGCTCACCTATATATTGCAAATACACTGTGCACTTGCAGTGCGTTTATTTGCTAATAAATAGCGTGTCAATGTTGAGATGAGCTAAAATTATAGCTTCGTTCCCAACTTCCTCCATAGTGTACGCCAAAAATGGCTCATAAACTTTGAGTCTCGATCAGATATAATCATCTTTGGATTGCCATGAAGTCTCATGATTTCCTTGAAATTTAAATCAACAACATAAGTAACATTCGATATTTTAGCACAGGAACAAAATGTGCCTTTTTTATAGAATTGATGAACAACCACCATGATTGAATCTTTGCTCTTTTGGTTACGAGGTAATCCAACCACAAAGTCCATATTTACATCTTCCCATGGACCTGTTGGTACATGTAATGCTGTGTATAAACCTATGTTTTTCCCATGACTCTTAGCAATGTGACTAGTTCTACACCTCTTGACACATTTCTTCACATCCCGATTCATTCGTGGCCAATAGAAATTTTCTTTCACTAGCTTAAGAGTCTTATCTCTTCTAAAATGTCCAACAAGACCTCCACTATGAGCTTCATTGATGATTTCTTGCCTTAAAGAGCAATCAGGGATATATAAGACCTTATCTTTGAAGAGAAATCCATCATGAATCAAGAATAATTTGAATGGACACTTCAAACATTCATCCCAAATTTTGCGAAAATATAGATTATCTTTGTAGAGATCTTTAACCACTGCAAAACCAACAATCTTTAACTGCAAAATAGATAACACTGTGTGCCGTTGGCTAAGTGCATCCGTCACTCACTTAAGAACTCATGATTTATACTTAATAACAAAGTTAAAGGCTTGCAAAAATTCAACCCATTTAGCATGATCAGGATTCAACTTTTGTTGAGTGTTCAAGTATTTGAAGGCCTCATGATTCGAAAATAGAAGGAACTCCTTGTGTAAGAGATAATATTGCCAATGATCTAATGCACGAACAATAGCAGAGAATTCCTTCTCATATGTTGAATAGTTCTGTCGAAAATGGTTCAACATCTCACTAAAGAAAAATAATAAGCTTGCCTTTTTGGCTAAAAAGTCCTCTAATTCCCACATTTGAAGAATCACAATCCACTTCAAATACTTTGTCAAAATCTGACAACTGCAAAATTGGAGCTTTCGTCACTGTTAGTGCTGTGCTTGACACTAAATGAAGAGGTACAATCAACTTTCATAAAGATGTACATGAATGTGATCTGAACTTCCTAAATACAGCTCAAGTAAGGAGTTTGAATTGAGTTGAAGATGAAAATTATTGTGCATCATGCCACAACTGAGATTGTTTAACATACTGAGTACTGCTAGCTAGCTTGAGTGATAGCCAGAAGTAAGTTTGTGAACATATAAGACATTCCGCTGTGCTACCTGAAGTGAAGGTTCAAGATCAGCAATGTTCATTACAATGTTCATGAATGTTTTCATGAACATCCTTTGTCCAGATTGTTCTTCGAAGATTGATGAAGTTGTTCAAGATTTCCAAGCAAGAGAAGATTCAAAGATCATTCTAGAAGATGCCTTATCCAGCTAGAAGAGCACGAGATTGAAGACAAAGGCAGAGTTCTGAAGATGAAAGATATCCTAACATGGATTGTCCTAGATCTCAGTTCCAATAAGAAAAGTTTCCTTATTCATTTCAGATTAGGATTATGATATATGTTTTCTTGTTAAGGTTGTATTACTCATCTATAAATAAGCCTAGGATACATACCTATTATGAGACACACCGAATAGAAAAATTGCATTGAATATTTAAAAAGCTCTAACTATTTTGAGCCACATAGTTTCGGTTGTGAGTTTAGACTAGAGTTTAGTATGCTAGTCATCGTGTATTGAAAGTCTTTTCATACACTGTCAAAAAGAGTCTTGTGAGAGATTTCATATGGGAACTAGATAGTTTAGATATCTAGGTTGTGAGATGATCTCACAATTCAATTCAACGAAAGAGGACGTATGGGTTGAAAGGGTTTGGAGTGACGGGAGGTCAACTGCATCTAAAATCCTAAGTAGATGTGACACTAGAGTAGTGAATTATTTTCCATGGACTTGACAAATCCCCCTGACGTAGATCAGTAGATCGAACAGGATAACTAATCTATTGTGTGCTTTACATTCTGCAATTTACATTAAGTTCACTATAACGTTTTGAACATTATTGTGAACTTTATCATACAACGTTCACGATCTTTTTAGTGAATGTTTGCGGTCAGATACCTATCATGCAAGGTGTGCATTTTCAGTCACCTTCTCTTTAAGAAGTTCGAAACTTTTTTGCACTTCTCTTATCCACTTGAAATTACCACCCCTTAAACTTTCAGTTATAAGAGCAATAATAGTGCTGAAGTTTCTAATGAACCTTCGATAGAATGAAGCCAAACCATGGAAACTTCGAATGTCATGAATTGATTTAGGAATTGGCCAGCTCAAAATAGCTTCAATCTTGTTCTCATCCATCTTGACGCCTTCAGGAAAAATGAGATAGCCTAAGAAGACTAGGTTAGTTGTGAAGAAATGACATTTCTTGAAATTAGCATACAACTTTTCCTCCCTTAGCACTTCAAAGACTTATCGAAGGTGCTCCAAATGTTCTTTCGGGCTAGAACTGTAAACAAGAATGTCATCAAAGTAGACGATAACAAAATTTCCAATGAATGGCTTAAAAACATGATTCATAAGTCGCATAAAAGTAGAAAGCGCGTTAGAAAGACCGAATGGCATAACCATCCACTCATATTCACCATTTCTTGTCTTGAATACAATTTTCCATTCATCTCCTGTTCTCATTTAGATTTGATGATAACCACTTCAAAGATCGATTTTTGAACCAATCTGAAAACCATGTAGTTGATCAAGAAGATCATCAAGATGAGGGATAGGAAATCAGTAATTGATAGTGATTTTGTTCACCGCTCTACTATCAATGCACATATACCATGAACTATCTTTCTTTGGCACAAGAAGGGCTAAGACAGTGCAAGGACTTTTACTTTCTTGGATACGACCTTTAAGAAAAAGGTCCTTAACTTATCATTGTAACTGTTCGTTCTCTTTAGGACTCATTATATACTCTGCCTTGTTTGGAATTGATGCGTCGGGGACTAAATCAATGCAATGTTGAATACTTCACATTGGAGGGAGTTCCGATGGAATTACTTCAGCCACCACATCTTGAAATTCTTGGAGAAAAGGATGGATTTATAAAGGGACAGTGTTAACTTCTTCATTTTCTTCCAACAATACCAGAACAAATGCCTCGATAGATTCACACATCGTCTTTTCAACTTGAGACTTTGAGAGTAAATTGTTTGCTTCATGTTTGGAAGGTTTGGGAACATTCTCCATTTTAGATGGCCCCAATGTGATCTTCTCACCATCTTTGATGAAAATATAAATATTTTTAAAACCATCGTGATGTGTTTTCCTATCGAATTGCCAAGGTCCCCCAAAAATCAAATGACATGCATCCATAGGAATATGAAATCATACCAAACTTTATCTTTATACTTATTGTCAATAGAAAGTTGAACAAGACATCTTTTAGTTACATGCATTTTGTTACCCTTCCGAAGCTACGATAACTTATATGGTTGGTGATGGTCTTTAGTTTTTAGATTAGACTTCTCCACCATTGTAGAAGCCACAACATTTTCACAACTTCCACCATCATTGATAACATCATAAACTTTTCCATGAGAAGTGCATCTAGTGTGGAAAATGTTGTTGCGAAGCCATAAATCTTCTT
Organism: Perilla frutescens; assembly: GCA_026008535.1. Taxonomy (NCBI): domain Eukaryota; kingdom Viridiplantae; phylum Streptophyta; class Magnoliopsida; order Lamiales; family Lamiaceae; genus Perilla; species Perilla frutescens. The sequence continues at coordinate 19,658,239 of BRKX01000013.1, forward strand.
CAACATAGCTAGCATTGAGACTACATTGAACCACCAAAGATTCTCCATAATTTTCATATATGATATCTTTTTCTCCATTCGATTCGTCAAAGGTAGGGAATTTTTCAAAAGATTCATCCTCTCATTATTCCTCAACAAGAGTAGTAATTCTTCGATTCGGATAATCAATAGCAAAGTGTCCAAAACTCTTACACTTGAAGCATGATTTTTCATTATTTTGACCACTAGGTTTCACGAAACCTGTATTGTTCTCCTTGCTTGCATCACTATTTTCTTTTGTATCATTTCTTGGTGTGTTCTTAAGGGTAGATGTGTTTCCCCGATTAGAAACACTCATCATTAAAGAAAAATGACCACCAAATCGATTTGAATCCTTCTATTGTTTTTCCACCTTAAGAGCCAATTTATATACATCATTGTAAGTCCAATATGATTGCAATTGGACAATATTTCCAATCTTGTATCTAAGCCCTTTAAGGAAATGGGCGAGAATTTGCTCGTCTGCCTCTATAATATCACACCTCATCATGAGATTTTCAAATTCAGCAATATAGTTTTCAACGGATAGATCTCTCTACTTGAAATCATGGTACTTAAGAAAGACATCTTCACAGTAATTGTCCTGCAAGAATTTTTTGCGTAGCTCCTTCTTCAGCTCTATGTGTTAATCTTTTGCTTGCCATAATGCACACGTTTCTTATTTAGGTGCTCCCACCAAAGTGAAGCATATTTCTTCAACTTGATAGCAACAAATTTCACCTTGTGGTCTTCTGGTATGTCTTTAAATTTAAAGACTCTTTCAACACAATTGATCTAATTTATGAATTCATTATGATCATTTCTCCCAATAAAATCTAAAATATCAACTTTAAAATCAAAAGATCTCTAACAAACATTGTTTCTTCTAGGTCTCTGGTCATGGAATGAGTTATCAGTTGAATCATTTTTGTTCTCATCATGAAATGGATTAAATTCCATTTCACGGTCTGAAGATTCAACATTTGAATAATGGACCTCAATATCACGATCCAAAGATTTACCACGTACAAGATGTTGCTTGAGTTGTTGCACTTGTCTTCTTAAATAATCCAACTTGATATCACAAAGGTCTCTTTGATGAGCATTGTTATCATCAACATTTGGTCTATTTCGTTTGTGACCAGCCATTGCAATCCAATGCTCTGAATACCGACTTGACACCGAAAAGTTCAAAAGAAGTAGGTGGTACTACAAGGCAAGACTCAACACTCTATAATTCTAGGAATCCACCAAAGAGTTTGGAGTAAAACAAGAAGATAAATCTTCTAAAAAAGCATAAAACCTCAAGATAAGTTTTTATTATATCAACTGCCTCTTATTCCACTACAACGATAACATTTTGTAAGCAATTCTTTAGGAACATTAATAATACATCATAACTCTTAGGGAATATGAAATGAAAAGTAAAATTAAAGATATACATAATAGAAAGACTAATTTCCACGCATCTGTCAAAAGATAACCAAAAGTTGCTTGAATCTTCCCACTTTCCTGCATAGATGTAGAAATCTGGCAGTCTCCATTAAAAAGGTTATTACTTCTTGCGCACACATTATTTTTTAGTGCCATTTTTTTTGTTAGAAACTAGACACATGAGGATTTCCAGTGGTCTAGGGTAAAAACCCAAATTCATCATCAATCACATTAGTTAATTGTTTGAAGTTGAAGGACTAGCTTGAACTTTCTAGATCACTTTCATTCTGTGATGCTAGTAAAACTGAACAACTTTATCAAATTGCTCACATTTCTCAACCTACCAAGACACTAAACCTTTTCAGCTAGTACATTTAGACTTGTGGGGTCCTAGACACACACCTAGTATTCATGGCTACAAATACTCTATTCATTTTGTAGATGGATTTTCTAGATATACCTGGATCCATCCTCTTACCTTAAACTCTGAAGCTTGTGGCACTGTTAAACAATTTCTTGCCATGGTTCAATGTTAGTTCCATATTTCTGTTCAAACTTTTTAAAGTGACTGGGGTGGGGAGTACCGGTCTTTAGTAACTCATCTTCAAGAACTAGGGATTTATTTCCAACATCCTTGTCCTTATATTCATTAGCAACATGGGAAAATAGAAAGAAAACACCAGCATATTGTTGATAAAGGTCTATCAGTACTGCTTTCTCAAGCTTATCTTCCATTGTAGTTTTGGTGGGAAGCTTTTTATACTGCTACATATCTCATAAATAGACTTCCTACTCATGTCTTTGCCAATATATCTATATATCTCCTTTCCAGGCCTTTTTTAGAACATCATCTACATATACTCAATTAAGAGTGTTTAGCTGTGCGTACTTTTCTTATCTAAAATCCTATAATTCTCATAAACTTCAGTTTAGGTCCAACAAATGTATTTTTCTTTGTGGCAGATTCAGTTGCTTTCAATGAAGATGAGTTTCCTTACTTTTCATTTTTCATATCCCTTCACAAGTGTCTTCTTTATCATCATCATCATCTTCTTCTTCTTCTTCCTCCACTATTGTTTCTATTTCTCTTCCTTCTATTGTTCTTTCTACTGTTGTCAGCTCTTTTCCTCATTCTTCTTCTTCTTCTTCTGATAGTTCTTACTTTCATTCTCATTCATTTCTCGCATCCTCTCCCTCTCATTCTGACAACACCTCTTCAGCCCCTACAAATTCTCCACCCTCTCATTCTTCTATTGTCTATCTACATCACAGTATGACTAAGGTTTGATTATGTAAGGCTTTCTTACCTACTGGGCCATCAACAGTCAAGCAAGATCTTGATGATCCAACTTGGGTTAAGGCCATGCAAGTTGAGTTTGATGCCTTACAGGACAAAAACGCTTGGTCTTTAATCTCTTCGTCATCTCAACAGAAACTTGTTTCAAATAAATTAGTGTTCAAAATTAAGACCAAGTTTGATGGCACTTTAAAAAAGTTGATAGCCAGGCTTGTAGCCAGAGGCTTTGAGCAATATGCTGGAGTTAATTACTTGGAAACCTTTAATCTTGTTGTCAAGTTTTCTACCATTCATCTGATCTTCACTGTGGTTGTTGTCAAATGTTGGTATATCAGGTAGATAGATATCAATAATGCCTTTTTAAATGGGGAGATTGATGAGACTATATATATGACACAACTAAAGGGCTTTGAAAGCATTTAATTTCCTCATCATATGTGTAAACTGAATAAAGCCATCTATGGTTTAAAACAAGCTCCAATAGATTGGTACAATACCTTGAGAAGTTATCTTGTTACTGAACGATTTTACAAGATCTCTGTCTGATTTCTCTTTATTTTTCAGACATGCTTCTCACAAATTTGTGCTTATCCTGGTGTATATGGATGATATTTTGGTCACTGGTGATGATTTTTCTGAAGTTCAGGCTGACATTTAAGCTTTAAATGACACATTTTCTCTCAAAGATCTTGGTAATATGAGTTATTTTCTTGGTATTGAGGTACATTCACATGATGGTCGTTTTGAACTCTCTCAGTCTTAGTTTCTTGAAGAATGGCTTGAAAAGAACATCTGTTTAACTATAGGCTTATTCTATTCCTATAAATGCTGCTATCAAGCTCTCCAAACAAGATGGCTCTATATTTGATCATCCTACATTATATTGAAGTATAGTAAGAGCTATGCAATACCACACTTAACAAGACCATATATAGCTTATTCAGTCAATAAGTTGAGTCAGTTTCTATAGCAACCTTTAGACTCTCACTGGGCTGTATGTAAGCATTTTCTGTGATATTTGAAGGGAACAAGATAGATCTCGCTCAACTTCATTGCGACTCACTCACTTTTTCTTGAAACATATTCTGATGCAGACTGGGCAAGTTGCCCTGATGACAGACGGTCTACCGATGGCCACTATGTTTTTCTTGGTTCAAATCTTATCACTTGGAGCTCAAAGAAGCAAGAGGTAGTTTCCAGAAGCAATGCAGAGTCTGTGTATCGTGCGCTTACTAATGTTATTGCCGATATTGTTTGGTTAAAAGCTCTATGTAGAGAATTAGATTTTCTTGTTGATGCTCCAGCCAAAGTTTGGTGTGATAGTTCTAGTGCTATTTCCTTAGCTTCTAATCTAGTTTTTCATGCAATGACAAAGCATATAGAAGTGGACGTTCATTTTGTCCGAGAGAAAGTGCAAACTAAGGTTATAGATATTGGTCATGTTCCATCTATGGATCAAGCTGTTGTTCTCTTCACCAAGTCTTTGTCTGAATCAAGATTTTAGTTTCTACGAGACAAGTTAAAGCTGCAAACATAGCGGTTCGGATTCTATGGGGGAGTATTAATGTATTTATGGGTTAGTTCAATTAGCTTCTGTTAAAGATAGTTACAACAGTTAGAAAGTAGTTAGCCACGTGTCATTTGATCCATGCTTTATGGAGTTAGTTAGAATAGTTAGTGTAGTGCCCCGAAACTTTTTTGTGTATAATTAATTGCAAGTATAGACTATGGGAGTCACGTCATTTTAAAATTCTATAATTCGGTGATTTAACCGAACTTGCGATGTGTTGTACCGATGAGATTCGAAATATATTTAATATGAGTATTAATCAATTTATCGATTTGTGTCTTGGCGTATTTAAAATATTTGAGAAAATGTGTTTAGTCTATGGTTTTAAAATCAATGAATTATTTTATCCGTTTCGATCCAATTTGGGATTTTTCTGGAGACATAAGATATCACGATAACCGAACAATTGGTATTTAAACTGGGTATTAGCCAAGTCAACTCCCAAGACATGGGAGACCATGCCTCCCCTCACCTCTCCCCATGCCCCTCCCACATTTTTCCTTTCCCCCAAATCAACCAAAATAGCAAAGTAGATATATTGTATTGTATAGAAATATATAGTCATAGCCAGGTCATTCCTCTCCATTTCTTCTTACACACATTTTCGAGAGAGAGAGAGAGCGGCCCTCATTTAATCATCTTCCCCATTTCATCTTCTTCTAGCAGCAGCTTCTTCATTCTTCATCATCTTCCATTCACTTCTTTTTTCTACACAAAGTATCGAGAGAGAGAGAAAGAGCAGCAAAGGAAGAGGAGAAGTTGCAGCCAAAGGCAAGCTTGTTCCCAATTGTGTACATCGCTATTTTCACCGCTTTTTAAGCTTTTCTGAGTCATTTTCGAAACCCGGTTGTGTGTTTTATTTACGACCCAAAGCATGATAGTTGAAGTTTTGGAGATATGTTTTTATGATTTGAAAGCTTGTGTATCGAGTTCATGGATGTTGTGAAGTTGTGTATCGAGTTTTATGGCGGTCTATCGTGTTCTCGACCTAAGCTCCACGTGAGCGCGGGGACAAACGCGAGCGCGTGAATGCGGTGCGCAGGTAGTGCACCCGCGCAGACAGCGCACCCACGCACTTCATGTTCGGCAGTTTCACCATCCTTCAGTAAAATGAGCATAACTCCCTCATTAGACGTCGTATTGAGTCACGTAAATTTTGTCGGAAACTAGACTTAAGTGGATTTTCAATGGTATAAGTCTTACTCTCTAATTCTTCCTGAATCGATTGTGAAAAATCGGCAAAGTCAGGTCATATGTTTTCTTTCTGAAATTCATGGCAGTTCTGCCACCTTCCAGTAAATCGGTTATAACTTTTCATTAGTTATCATCTTGAGTCACTGTAAATTTTGTAAAATTCTAGACTTTCGTGGCTTTCCAATAGTATAGGGCTCAGTCCCTAATTCTTTCTGAGTAAATCTTGATAAGCCATCAAAGTCAGTTGTTGTGTAGATTGCTCAACAAATTTTCAGTTTTCAAATCACCCTCGTTCGAAATCAGTTTTAAAAGGAATTTTTTTGTTTTAATAAACTCCCACAGGCCTATGATGTTGCTGAGTCTTATTTATGTGATTTAGTATAGTTGAGGTTTGAGTCATTATTGGTTGCCGGGGTAGGCAATTGTTAAGCTATTGAGGTTTAGCTTGGGTCGGTTTAACCGACGAGTATGTGAAACTATGTAATTGTGAGAGTCTTGACCTCGTGGAGGTTCTAAGATGAATTTTGTTGTTTGTAGATCATTTTCCGTAAGGCGTAATCATTGTGGTGTTGCTCGATTCCGTAAAAAATGAAAAGCTTCGACTATTATAGTCAAAAAGTAGGCGTATACTATCTTTCTCAAAATGCTATGTTTGAGTTATTAAGCTCGTTTTGAAACAAATGTACATATATGATTATCTGTGTAAAATGATTCATTCTGCTTGTTGTGGTTGTCGGAGTCTCATATATCAGCGCTATGTTAATGTGAGTAGCTTTAGTTTTGCTTAGTTTGAGTTGCACTCAATCTCTTGCTGTTCTCAGCTAAAAGAAATTTTAATTACTTTGAGGGTTTACTCGGTAACTGTGTATGATGATGTAGTGGTGGTTGCGGGTGTCGTACCTAGCTTACTTCAGGGTTTACTGGTGAGTGGGTCCATTTCAGAGTTTACTGATGGATTGATGCGATGATTTTACTCTCCACATTGATGTTTCAATATTTATAAAACTTATGTCATGCCTACAAGTGTATAAGCATATAAATGTTGATAGAATGATACGAGGTCGATCCACAGAGAAGAGAAATTAAAACTCGATAATGCAAGTACCACAATGATAGATTGGTAAATTATCTAGACGATGCTTAAGTGAGAGTTGATTGTCATCAATACCAAAACAAGAACTTAAATAACAAACACCAAACAACAACAAAACCAATACTTAAATAAAATGCAAGAAATCAAGATCAACAAAGAAATGATTTAGGATAACAAATTTAAAACAAGATTCTAGAACATGGATACACAATGTTTCTCTTGAACACACAATAAGGGTTATCACTACAATCATGCTTTATTCAACGATAAAAAGACGACGAAGATAATAAGAGCATCTCTCGAATATATCTTAAATTGCATACGTGATAAGGATTATTATCTCTAATACATTCCAATATCACACCTACCAAAAGCACAAAGGGGTCAAATTTCCTTCCACATATAAGACATTCGACTAAGAAGACAAATATATAGATTCAATCCATACATGCTTATGATCACAAGATTGACTAGATGCATGTGATTCAAACATTTGATGTTAAATGAATGCCACTTCAAACAACAGCATACAAGAACTAACAAAGATTGAAATCTTGATAAAACACACCCATAGATTAAACCCTAGTCAAGAACAAAATTCACATTTTTTTCCACATCCTAGAGCCCTAAGGGCTCTATCCTACCATATTTACAATAACATCAAGAAAAAAGAGCAAAGAACCAAAACCCATTCTAAATACAAGAGTAAGAGAATGAAAGAGAAGATAAAATCCAATGATGAACAATCTTCTTCAATCCCTTGGCTTGGATCTTCAAATGGATGGTTGTTTCTTCCTCCACTTCTTGATCTTCTTGTGCTTCCCAAAATCCCCAAGTTCTTGTGTTCTATGGTGTATTTCGAGTGGGAGAGGTGTCTTTTGAACTCCCCAAAAGATATATTTAAAGGGGACCAATAATGGAGTGCTAAAAGTCAAAAAGCAGATTCATCAGTCCCGAACATGACCCTGTCAGGCTCGCGCCTAGAGGTCGAGTTTGGAACAAATATAATCATATCTCTGAAGTGGCTAAAAAATAGGCAGACCGGTCGCACCCAGACGTCGTGTTGCAGAGGCCCTGGTGGCTGACCTGCCCTGCGCTCGCGTCCGGAGGTTAAGTTTGGAACAAAGGAAAACACATCTGTGAAGTGGCTAAAAAGCGGGCAGACCGTCTCAGCTTGGAGGCCGTGTTGCAGAGGCCCTGGGACGCGACCTGCCCTGCACCTTAGCCGGGAGGCCGTGTTGCAAAGGCCCTAGGACGTGACCTGCCCTGCGCCTGAGCCTGGAGGCCGCGCCCGGAGGGGTCTGTAACACGACCCCTGCTGGCTCGCGCCCCCAGGCCGTGTCAGCATACATTGTGAGTGCAATATAGTGCAATTGAGTACAACACTTGGCTGTCTTCATCTTTTCAAGTCTTGAGTGGCCTTTGATGATAGAAATCCGAATCCAACTTTAATTTGTACTATATTAACCCAAAATATCCTGGATTAGCCAGTTATAACAAAATTAAAGATTAAAGACAATATTTATATAATTAGTATACATATATAGATAATCCTAGTGCAAATGTACTCATAAGTAAGTGCAATTGAGTGCAAATCAAGTACTCATCAACTCCCCCAAACTTAAATATTTGTTTGTCCCCAAATAAAAACAAGAGTAACAAGGCAAGGATTTTGATTTAAGTAGAATCAATATGATAATTTGCTTCAAAATCAAAAGACAAGCATTGCATAGATGATATTGCCAATCAAACATAAACAAGTGCAATAAAATCATCATGATATAATTATCGAAGTACAAGCTCTCTCAAGGATCAAAGAATGCTCACTTTCGAGTATATAGGCAAAACGTGTATCCGCTCAAGGTCAAGAGTGCACTAGATTTCTACCTTAAGCTTGCAAGGTCACTAACATCTCCACTACTTCACATGTTTTCTTAATCGAGAATAATTAAGGGCTTTTGGGTTGTAGTGAAGGCTTTTCGGAAAGGTAGGTACATATTTGGCTAAGTGGCTTCCCAAAAATATCAAATTCATTTCATTACCAATCAAGAAGAACTAAACAAGTCCTTTTCTACCCTTATTATTTCACAACCCAATCTATTTGAGATTTTTCCAATTTTTTCATCATTTCTTACTCTTTTTGTTTATGATCTTAATGTGAACCTATCTCTTCTTTTCTTCACTTAAGCAATTTCAATTCAAATCAAGATAATTCACTTCTCTTTGTTCTTTTTCATCACAAGAGTATTTCAACATTTTTTCTTTTTTCAACTACAAGATTTCTCATAAGTTCAATTTGAAAGAATATACACAAATCTTGCATTTTATTTCATTCCCAACCTAACAAAATCAAGAAAACATTTCAAGGATCAAAAAGGGCTTCCAAGGGATTCAATTTGTATTGGAAGAAATATATTTGGATAAAAATGAGTTTAACAAAGAATGGCCTTAAATCCTTTTCCAGAAATCAAACACACAATTTGTAACCTCAATTAAGTCACAAAGCAAGTTCTAGAGAAAGACTAGTGCACCACAGGGACCATTAATCACTCATCAAAGAAAAGATTACACTAAGTGTAATCTTTGGATCAAAATCTTTCCAAGGTAAGCTTTTCCTTCAATAATTGTACTTTTGAGACATGACAAGAATCTTGTTTACATTATCATGCTATACAATCTTGCATTTTATCAACATTTTTTTTTCAAAAATTTTCAACATGAGCTCATTATCTTCAAAGATTCCAACTCAATCAAAAACATGCTCATGACTCCTATCATGTTACAAGAACATACAGTTATTTAAGTTAAAATATCCCCAAACCACATATCATAAGGCAATTGAACAAAAACAAAGTTAAAACATCACATGCTCATGAAGTAAAATGACATGCGATCAAAGATCCATCAATTACCTTCATCCAAACAATCCAACATAAAAAAAAATTAATAATTCAAGCATAATCCAAAGCATAAATAAAAATAAGCATGCTCAAATATCCGAACACGCTTCAATATCCGATAACATAAATAAACTAACTAGACAGTGTTCAAAATAAAGCGATAAAAATGAGCAAAAAAGATCCTTGCCACCATTACTCTCTCCCCCTCCCCCAAACTTATTTTGATCCAAGTGAGGAAATAAGTTTGGAGGCAAAAAGATGGTGGCAAGGGTCACTAACGGCTCAGTATGGTGCATGGCGAATTCGGAACCTCATTGGATGGTTCACCGCCAAATCTTCATCTTGTTGCTCATCTTGATCTTCAATTTCGGGATCGGATTCGGGTTCGGCTCTCCTCCTGGATCTTCCTCCTCTTTGCCATTTTGGTGTGTGGGAGCGGTGCCTAAAACAAGTGTTAAACCAAGTTTAGGGATAGGGGTAAAAATCAATCACTTTTTTTTTAACAAAGTAGATTGTGGATTCCAAGTATGACAATATCCAACACATTACACAATTTACTTTGTTGAACATAATCCCAACTTCTTTTAAACATGCTTGCCCTCTACAATTATTCATGCGTCAAAACTATCCCATATTACCATCACAACAAAATATAACACATGGGACATACATCTATCTTGATAAAAGGGGTCCTAAACAAATGTGACAAAATCAAACACATAAGACCATAAAAATATGGTCAATGCTATCAACAATGCTTATTTCAAGTGGTTTAACATGCTAGAGATTAGTCAACTTAAATCAAGCATAAGTTAAATATTTAGGCAAGAGTGCTCCAATTACATATGACAATATCAAAATCAGAGAGCCTTCCTCTTAAGCATGTATCTCAACAAACATTCATCCTTGTCATTTGTCAAAAATCACCAAAATACATGTTTTGTGGCTAGAACTATGATAGAACAAAAAGACCACATTCATTCAACCAAAACTGGCATAAAGGGTAACAATGTAGCACAATGTTTTTCATTCATCAAATAATTCAACATAACTCAAATGCACATATACCAGTAATTTCCAACATCATTAGAATTCTTGCATTGAGTAACAAATGGCTCATAGTTCAAGCATAATGTGCATTTTCTCCCTTAAAATAAAAATCAAACAAGAACCAAGCAAATAAACAGGGAACTTTAAGTTTATCAAGTTCTTGTCCAATTCATGGAAAATTTAAGTTAAATCCACCAAAATCTAACAAATTTCTTAAACCTATATCATACCCATGCTCTCAATTTCAATGTTCATCAAATGTAAGCATAATTGAGGGAGACCCATGACAATTTCATTGATTTAAAGACTAGGGCACAAAAATATGGAAAAAAATCCCCAATTTTTCTTGCATAAGAACAATTAAACTCTAAATCATCTCACAAAGGTACAATGTATGTCAAATCATGGGTTAGAATCTCATACCTTGAATCTTGTGTCTTGTAGAAGGAAGAGGTGAAATTTTCGTGTGTATAGAGGTGGGAGTGAGTGAGAGTGAGTGAAAAATGAAATGTGAGTGAAAAGTGTTAAGAAGAGGGGATAAACCTGATTTCCGTAGTGAGGCGTGACCCCTGTCGTATTTTAGGCCCGCGTTTTGCCTTACATTTCATTTTCGAGCCCTTTTTAGGCTCCTTTCCTCACTTATGCATTTCCATCTTGGAGCGCAATTTTCCTACAGTCATATCACTCTCATAAATCACCCACATTTGGAACTTTGGCTCCTCAAAGCAAATATAAAATCCAAATAAACTTAACTAGACAAACAAATCAAAATACCAAAATAAAAGCAAAGTAAACCAACAAAAATTTAAAATCATTGGGTTATCTCTCAACTAGCGCTTAATTTAAAGTCGTGAGCTCGATGGGATATCAACGGCCAATAGTCAATCAAGAAGATATGGTGGCTTCCTATGCTACACAAGAGCACCTTCTTGAATTCTCCAAGGTATTGCAATCAAGTCCGGGTCAAAGATTCTAAAGTACTCCTTGGGAATGTCTTCTTCACTCTTCTCTTGACAAACCATCTTGCTCGTTTTGATTTTTTGAATCACCTTGAACTTATCCGGGTCCTTAGACCCATCCTCTTTAGGAACTTCTCTTCTCTCATTTAATTGATACACGATCGACAAATTATGAACTCTGAGAGTAAGTTCACTATTTTCCATATCAATTAGGGCCCTTGCGGTATTCAAGAATGGTCTTCCCAGGATGAGTGGTAACTCTTCAGTCTCCTCCATATCGAGTACCAAGAAATCAACCGAAAAAATAAATTCGCCTACTCCCACAAGAACATTCTCAATGATCCACTTAGGATGAGTAACAGAATGGTTTGCTAATTGTAAGCAAACATTTGTCGGCTTCAACTTCCCAACTTTATGAAAGAAAGAAAGGGGCATAAGGTTCACACTTGCTTCAAGATCACAAAGTGCATTCACAATCAACTTTTCACCAATATCACATGGGATAACAAAACTCCCTGGATCTTTTAACTTTGGTGGCAACTTCTGTTGAAGGAAGATACTACACTCTCCCGTGAGACTCAATACTTCACACTTCCTCAATTTTTTCTTTTTTGGAAACATTTCCTTAAAGAATTTTGCGTAGTTTGGCATTCTTTGCAACAAATTCACATGAGGGAGGTTGATGTGGACTTTTCGAAACACCTCCAAGAATTTCTTGAATTGTTCATCTTGCTTATTCTTTTGCAACCTTTCAGGATATGGAACAACAACATGGAAGGGAGGCAAAGTTGATGATAGTGACTTACTTGAAGTTTTCTCCATTGATTTCTTCTCAATTCTAATTTCACCATCCTTGGCTTTTAATCCATTTTCAACTTTTCATTCATCAAGATTTACATAAGAAACCTCCAATTTTTCCACTGGTCCAACATTCAACACATGTATAGCCTTACATTGCTCTTTTAGGTTGATGGTTGTATTGCTCGTGAACTTGCCTTGTTGGTGTTGATTCCCTATGATTGTAGCAAGTTGGCTCATTTGTTTTTCTAGCATATTCAGTTGGGTGTCAATCGCTCCTATATGATTCTCCAATTTTTCAAAGCGAGTTTGTGTCTCACCCATGTACTTTTCCGTCTTTTCTATGAAAGCCATCAAAAGATCATCCATCTTTGGCTTCTTCTCCTCATCAATCATGCCATTTGTAACTGAAAAATAGGGAGGTGGTTGGATAGCATTATTTGGGTTATAAGACAAGTTTGGATGTTGAGCCTTATTTTGGTAACCTTGGTTTCCACCATATTGACCTCCGTATTGGGGCTTGTACCTCGGATTATATGGCCTTTGTTGGTTCGAATAGCCTCCTCCTTGATTCATATAATTAACTTCCTCAAATTGACTTTGAGAAGTCTCAGCTTTTGGATTGGTGAATGCTTCGATTCTTGAGTTTAGAGTTTATACTTGAGCCGCCAATAGCTCAAGTGCATCTGAATTTGAGGTAGATGCAACTTTCTTAATTATTTGAACACCTTCTTTTGCAACCAATCATCGAAATTAATTAGAGGCCATTTCCTCCTGGGTCTCTTGCTAATAAGGATCCTCTCGCGGCCGCATCCATTAGTGTTCTCACCTCGGGTTTACTTCCACCATAGAAGATACACACTTGGTGGTCGGTTCCAAACCCATGCCCGAGGTACTTTCTTAGCATCTCTTTAAAGCGTTCCCACACCTCATACATGCTTTTCTCATCCCACAGCTTGAACACGGTGATGTCGCCTTTAAGTTTGAGAGTTTTTTCCGGGTGGGAAAAACTTGTGAAGGAACTTTGTCACCAATGCATCCCATGTTTGGAATGATCCTTGGGCTTGGCTCAACCGCCAAGTCTCCGCCTTGTCACTCAAAGAAAATGGGAATAGCCGAATTCGGATTGCATCATCCGGGACTCATTCGCCTTTATCGTCCCAATATACTCAAGAAACTTGCATATGTGCTCATTTGGATCCTCCATTGGCATTCCTCAGAACGGGTGTTGTTGGATCATGAGTATAAGGGACGTCTTGAACTCGAAATTGTTAGCTTGAATGGGTGGTCCATTCGCCACCCCTTGGTTCACGACGGGTTGGAAAAGGTTTTGGATTGGGGCCTCCACGTTTCTATGTTGTGCTTCTTCTTGGGCTCTCGATTGCCCTTGCATAACCTCTAATTACCTTTGTATTTGGGCAATCATAGGATCTTGAATGGTGGAAGGTTATCTGCCATTCTCCTCCATCTACATGCGTTGTTGTAGTGCACCGTTGCTTCAATTTCTGGATCAAAGTCGATAGGTAGCTCACCTCTAGATCGAGTGTGCATACACTACCTATCAAAGAACCAAGAAATCAATGCAAATCTTAACAAAATAAAATAAAATGTCTAAACTAATCCACACAATCGTTATCACAATATTGCATATATCAAATTAGTTTTCTATTCCCCGGCAACGGGGCCAAAAACTTGATGCGATGATTTTTCTCTCCATAATGATGTTTCAATATTTATAAAACTCGTGGCATGCCTACAAGTATATAAGCATATAAATGCAGATAGAATAATACGAGGTCGATCCATAGAGAATATAAATTAAAACTCGATAATGCAAGTACCACAATGATAGATTGGTAAAGTATCTAGACGATACTTAAGTGAAAGTTGATTGTCATCAATACCAAAATAAGAACTTAAATAACAAATACCAAACAACAACAAAACCAATACTTAAATAAAATGCAAGAAATCAAGATAAACAAGGAAATGATTTAAGATAACCAGTTTAAAATAAGACTCTAGGACATGGATACACAATGTTTCTCTTGAACACACAACAAGAGTTATCACTACAATCATGCTTCATTCAACGATAGGAAGATCACGAAGATAATAAGAGCATATCTCGAATATCTCTTAAATTGCATATGTGATAAGGATGATTATCTCTAATACATTCCAAGATCACACCTACCAAAAGCACAAAGGGGTCAAATTTCCTTCCACATATAAGACATTCGACTAAGAAGACAAATATATAGATTCAATCCATACATGCTTATGATCACAAGATTGACTAGATGCATGTGATTCAAACATTTGATGTTAAATGAATGCCATTTCAAACAGCATCATACAAGAACTAGCAAAGATTGAAATCTTGACAAAACACACCCATAGATTAAACCCTAGTTAAGAACAAGATTCACATTGTTTGTCCACATCCTAGAACCCTAAGGGCTCTAGTCTACCATATTTACAATAACATCAAGAACAAAGAGTAAAGAACAAAAACTCATTCTAAATACAAGAGTAAGAGAATGAAAGAGAACATAAAACCCAATGATGAACAATCTTCTTCAATCCCTTGGCTTGGATCTTCAAATGGATGGTTATTTCTTCCTCCTCTTCTTGATCTTCTTGTGCTTTCCAAAATCCCCAAGTTCTTGTGTTCTATGGTGTATTTTCGAGTGGGAGAGGTGTCTTTTGAACTCCCCAAAAGATATGTTTAAAGGGGACCAATAATGGAGTACCAAAAGTCAAAAAAAAGATTCGTCAGTCCCGAACGTGACCCCGTCAGGCTCGCACCTAGAGGTTAAGTTTGGAACAAAGGAAATCACGTCTCTGAAGTAGATAAAAACAGGCAGACCGATCGCACCCAGAGGTCGTGTTGTAGAGGCCCTAGGGCGCGACCTTCCTTGCGCTCGCGCCCGGAGGTCGAGTTTGGAACAAAGGAAAACACGTCTCTGAAGTGGCTAAAAATGGGCAGACCACCTAAGCCTGGAGGCCGTGTTGTAGAGGCCCTAGGACGCGACGGGCCCTGCACCTGAGCCCGGAGACCGTGTTGCAGAGGCCCTGGGGCGCGACCTGCCCTGCGCCTGAGCCTGGAGGCCGCGCCCGGAGGGTCTGCAACACGACCCCGGCTGGGTCGCACCCCGAGGCCGTGTCAGCATGCATTGTGAGTGCAATGGAGTGCAATACTTGGCTTTTTTCATCTTTTCAAGTCTTGAGCCGCCTTTGATTATCGAAATCTCAATCCAACTTTGATTTGTACTATATTAACCCAAAATATCCTGGATTAGCCACTTATAACAAAATTAAAGTTTAAAGATAATATTTACATAATTAGCATACATATATAGTTCTAGTGCAAATGCACTCATAAGCGAGTGCAATTGAGTGCAAATCAAGCACTCATCATGGATCAAGGTTCACTTCAGGGTTTACTGGTGAACACATTCATGTAAAACATTTTGATGAACTTAGATGCATTTCCCTTTACAAAACCTTCTAAGATTCATTTGCATACTCACAGATAATTATTTTATCAAATGCTTTTGATAGCTCGGTTTTCTTGGAAAACCCACAGAGTACATTAGTACTCAGCCCAAATATTTTCTCAAATGTTTTCAGGACAATGAGCTGGAGCGTGGAGACGATGAGCTGTGAAGGGGCTTATATGTGTACTTTTATAGCTAACCCGTTGTCTTGGCTCGTCTTAACCTCTGATCATCGTATTATTTCTTTTGATATTTCATAGCTTCCGCAAGAGCAAAAACTCATGTTTTGGAGATATATATATATATATATATATATATATAAAACTCTGAATTTGTTACGATGATCGTATTCTATTATTGAACTAATTTGGAATCGTTCATTGAGAATTATCCTCGAAATCCCCTTTCTTTCCCCTCTTCTTAATTCCCACCCCCGTGGTGCTCATTTCCACGGTCTTTCGGGACCGGCGTGCTACAGTGAGTTAGTTTATGCAGCTTCTAAATTTATATAATGCTGCATGAGTGATTGTACTCATTAACTTCTATACAAAATCAGATTCTCTCTATTCTTTGCTTTAGCTTCTTCTCTCTCAAACAGCACATGATTTGTTTACATTTTAACAAATTTGAACCAAATCCTATATATATATATATATATTGTATAACTTTTTTTTCTTTACATACATATATCCCCTGTTGATTTAAATACTTGGCCCTCCCTTTAATAAAAAAAAAAAATTGTCGCTATTTGCACCATAATTTTTTCAATATACACCACATTTACTAAATACACCACCATTATATATTTTTTACATAAAGGAAAAAATAATGAAAACCGGCCGACGAGAAGTCAAGATATTAATTTAATTTATCTGGATATATGGAAACCGGCCGACGACGTGATCGTGGATGAATTTTTAATATATTTCTTCCATGTGAAAATGTTATGTGTTATCATGCATGTATGTAATTCTTACTCTTAATCATTCAATGTGATTACCCACTAATTAAAACGTCATAATATATATTGATTTAATGATTGCCAAAGTCAAACAAACGTAACAACAAGAAAAAAAATATTTACAAGAACAAATTTAGCGACTTCTTACAAAAACAATATAATTAATACAAAATATTTGAAGTCATTGAATTTTGTTCAACTGTACAATGCCATCATAAAATGACGGAAACGTACGTATGAATTAATAAAATCATTTCACTATTAATTGAGCTTAAAAAGGTTGTAATGTACCCGTTTAATTATAATAAGTGAAAATTTTCCCAAAATAAAAATAAAAATTATAACTAGCAAAGATGTGAAAGTGAAGGAAATATCCATTTATAGGAATACACTTTTCTAAAAGATTAAAAAAAAAAAAGAAATGGATCATTCCATTTTCATAACTATAAAAGTGTAAATCAATGCTGACCATATCCTCTATTTAATTTGATGCTTCTTCTTGTATTCTAATCACTGGATTTGTAACACGTGTATTTTAAAAATTAAATAATTATCAATTAGAAAAAATTAATATACATGTCATAAATCCAATGATTGGAATACAAGATGGAACATCAAACTAGAATAGAGGATGACATCCAAACTCCACATAACCTTGAATGGAAAGTAACATTGTTATCACAAAATCAATACTTGCATATACATTGTATATGACACATATTCTAACTTTTAATTAAGTAAAAAAAAAAAGGGTTGGTTCAATAACAGAATTAATGTGACAAAGGTTTCTTTGGTCACAAGTTTTGAAAACTTAGGTAAATTAATGGTCTAGTGCAATTGACCTCTCCTATAATATATATTATACCTCGTGTAACATACGAAATTCTCTATTTCATTTTTCTATCGGGACATGTGATGCTTGCAAAAGGTGCCGAGGTAAATAATTTCTATTCAAGTAAATGTACATTTCTACTCTTAATTAGCTAGAACTCTCCAATCATATTTTTCCCTGCAAGCAGCTGGTGGGCTCGACGACGTCGTATGTCATTCCTCCGGCATTCGCGCACAATGCCGTAGCCGGTTTATCTCTGAAAGTGAGATTAACTCTGTCTAGGGTAATTCCATTGCATGGACTCGTTTTACTGCAGTCAAATTTCACTGCAACTGGTGTTGCAGATGTTCCATGTACATCATCATACCTTATGTTGCTAATAGTTACGCCTGAGCCCTGCCAAAATGGAAAACCATAATAATTAGGCACCAGTCGTTATATTTCATATTTCCCTATTACCAATTCAAATCACATGTAATTAATATGATGCCATTATATTAAATGGCATCCATATGAATGTAGACGCGTGTAATTTATTTTTAATGTTGAAACAATATCTTACCTGGCTAGGACAATTTTTGTGGTCGGGACAGTAATTTTGGTCAATAATAATAGGATTTTGGGAATTAACAATCACAATATGTTGGAAATCCACATCTCTAACAAATCCATTGCTTGGCCTTGCCCATGTCTTGATTCTCAGACCATTTTGAGTTCCTGTAAACGTCGCCATTTTGACCGTCACATTCCGCACACCCTCCTCTTGCAAATTCCAACCTAGACTCCCTATACTGCGAAAAACAAATATATTTTTTATAAAAAAATAATTTGTACAATTCGAATAATTAATAGTCAAAATCATCAATTAGGGACAAACTTTATAAGAGGGAAATTAAAAAGATTGTAACAGAGAAATCAAATAGTAGTATTCTTTTTTACTCGTTAATTAGTACCTTATCCCATGGCCAGGGCCACAAAATAGGTTTTCGATCCACAAGTCGGAGGCGCCGGGCCCGATCGAGATGCAGTCATCACCGGTGCCAATGTGTGAGCTCAAAATAGTGACAGCCGATGACCGCTCGATGTGAATTCCGTCGGTATTGGGGCTGTTTCCGGGGGAGGATATTTTCAAGTTCATGAGATTGGCATTGTGGCATCCATATATGAGAATGTGAAACATTTGGCTATTTAAGGATGATAGTGCATTGACACTTATGTTGTTTGAGTTGTAGAATGCCAAAGTCTGCATAAATAAAATTGATCAAATTGAATGAGCTACAATTAATTAATTAGTACTATAGTATAATATGTTACATGGGAACTTTGTACTGTCGATGCCCTGGTGGTGTCCTAATTATGAAGTAATGACTTCATAATTGAACAGTCATGAGTTCGAAATTTCTAAACATATACACGTACAGTCTATATTGTAAACTCACCGTAGCTCCCTTGGGACAACTCTTGCCGGAGTTCTTACAAGCCCACAGCGATGCCCCTTGGCCGTCTAGGGTTCCGCCGTAGATGGAAACTCCGGTGACTCTCTCGAACTTCAACCAGCTACCGGAATTCCTAATCACACTGTAGTTGCTGGGAGCTATAAGAGTGCCATCAATGCGAAAAGTGATTGCTGTATTCTTGCACAACTTGCCGTTAAAAATTGCATTTCGCAGCAGATATCGTCCGGGCGGCACGTAAATCAAGGCCGGTTGCACCGCTGAGCAGGCCGCGCTCCATGCACTGAGAAAAGCCTTTGCGCAGTCGGATTTTCCGTTGGATTTGGCTCCTAATTTCTTCACATTGTAGCTGGGATTGGCTGCAGATGAGTAGTGCAAGAAGGTGATTATTATGATGAAAATTTGTATCATTTTGCTGTTGTTCATTTTGTGTTAGTGTGCGTTTTCGTAAGTTTGTGTGTCGGTGTTTGTGTGATTTGTATGTGTATTATAGGCCTTTGTATCGGTGAATGAGAACAGTGGCTTCCTAATTATTTTTGGAGAGGATTAAATAATCATAGCTTTTGTAATTTAATTAATCAAACATTATTTAGTTTGGTCAATTTTAATGTTACATGCATGCTATATATAACTAATAGAAACTGTTTATTCCTGCCGTGAAGAAATTAAATAGTCTGCGCTAGGAATTAATTATTTCAATTTTATTTAAATACATCTTATGAGGATAAAATAATATTGAAGCTCCGTAAAAATATTATTGGTTGGTTTATTATTACTACAGTCTAAAAGGCATAATTGATGAGAAACTACTAGACGAAAAACAAGAAAAGTCAAGGATAAAATTATGTAACTCTATTCTTTTTTATAATTTAAACATTTAACTCAGGAGATATTGCATCTAAACTTATTAAAAATTTATAAGCACTAATTTCAAGAAATTATGATTGTTCTTATAAGTTGTAATATCCCTCATTGGGAGCCCATGCCATGTGCTAATTATCATTCTTAATCATATAAAAAATTATTCTTCACTACTTTTTTTTTTATTTTGCACGTCATCTGATAAGCGGATAGTATTATTAATATTCTCTACTCGAATATTTTTGCCAAACTTCGTTATAATTAATTTCATGTATAAACACGTCGCCTGGTGCATGGAATGTCAACGCCAAATAAATAAATAAAAGAGCTCAGACTATGTCTCATGCAATTCCTTGTCAACCATTTTCCCCTGAAAATTTAGGTAGAATTTAATTTTATTTTTTTATATTTTTGGCCAAGATCAATCTTAGAGCAAGGAGTTCTTAAATTCACTATATTCTTTCAATTCGTATCAATAATCATGAAATGTTCATATTATTTATATATTCATATTTATCGTTAAAATTCGTTTTAAACTAATCATGCATGGTCTCTGAATTATATATATTCACTACATGTAATGATTCCATACCCATACATATAGTTCACTTTCTATCTAGGCAAAAACTCCTATGCATAAGGTGCATGGGTCGGCCCATCAGACGGACCCGTTTTGATCCGGGCCGACCCGCTTCTGACCCGCGCAAAAAAAAAATTCGCCACCCATAGTACCAATTCGAACACTAAATAGTACCATTTCGTGTTTTTTTTTGTATTTTTTAGGGGTTTTTTTTGTGTTTTTTTGGGGTGTTTTTAGAGGTTTATTTTGTATTTCTTGGGGTGTTTTTAGGGGTTTATTTTGTTTTTTAGGATTTTTTGTGGGTGCTTTTAGGGGTTTATTTTTTTTTATGATTTTTTTGGGGGGTATTTTTAGGGTTTATTTTGTGTTTTTTATAATTTATTTGGGGGGATTTTTTAGGGATTTATATGTGTTTTTTTAAGAAAAAAGAAAAAGAAAAACAGAAAAAAAAAAGAAAAACAGAAAAAATGAAACAGAAAACGTAAAACGAAAACAGAAAAAGAAAAAAAAAAAAAAAAAAAAGGCCACGCGCCACGCGCCCATCTGATATGCGGCAAGGGGGGGGGTTGTGCACAGGAGTCATCCTCTTCTATCTAAGATAATTAATGTTTGTGCACTCTTAATGAATCTTCAACGTACATTCAATAGTTAAAACAATTACGAAAATCTAAAATTGTACTGTACGTATCTACTCTATATATATACTATTTCACAAAGTCAAAATTGGCATGTATGAAGATCTTCAATCCATTGCTTGGATTGTGGATACACCATTAATCCGTGTATATATCAATGTGATTTACATACAAATTAAAGCACAAATCGTAATTTTTTGTTATATTTAATTAATTCAACATATCATCGGATATATAACTGATTATTTCATCCAGAGCGCACCCTCAATTGGGTAGAAGTTGCGGGCTACAATTGCCATCCAAAAATTAGAAAAAAAAATAAGGGGAAATTTGCATGATATTAAGATTGTTACATATCATTAAAATAGCAGACTCTTCCTGCAAAAGAAAAGGAAAACGAAAAAGAGTAAAGTAAAGTACTTGATAAACACATGAAATAACCTATTGAAGAATTCTAAGTAAAAATGCACAATATCTGCAAAGAGATCTGAGATATCATAAAAGCTAAAAACTTAATATGAGTTCTCGAATCCAGCATTTTATACACCTCAACAAGCTAAGCTTGAAGCAATCCTAGTTAGTTACAGATATACGGCTAGGATTCAACTATACTATCAACGGTGAGATGTGTTCTAGTCCATGCTAGCTATCTCACAAGCTGCCACGTACACACTGCTGCAACAATGCTTTCCTTCGTTGATATGCTATGCTGCTACATCCATCACTGCAATATGCAATTATGCATGTATGCATATGCACATGCATGTTTATTTAGCTCTGCAACCCCCCCCCCTCCCCCGCAAACTAAGCTTGGTGTAGATCACCAAGGTGTAGTTTGGAAAGCAATTCACGGAATCGGGGGCCCTGGCAACGACTTAGTAAACATATCTGCAAGTTGATCCAAGGTAGGAACATATGAAGGAAGAATAAAACCATTGTTATAATGTTGATGAGAGAAATGGCGGTCTAAATCCAAGTGTTTAGTTCTTTCATGAAACACTTGGTGTTTGGTGATTTGAATGGCTGCTTTATTATCACAAAATATTGAGATAGGTTTTGAAAAGAGGATGCAGAACACATCAAGCATGTAAGACAACCACAACAGCTCTCTAACTGTAAAATTGAGGCTCCGGTATTCAGCCTTAGTGGAGTAAAAGGCTTGGCAAGTTCCCCAATCAGCATCGCAAAAGGCTTGAAGATCAAATTTAGAACTGACACTATAGTATAAACCAAGTGATGGACAACCCTTCAAATATTTCACAACATGAAAGGCCGCACTCCAATGATCAATAGTAGGATTATTAAGGAATTGACACAATTGTCGAACGACATATGAAATATCAGGACGGGTGAGGTTTAAGTATAATAATTTCCCAACTATCTGTCTATAAGAGGCAGCATTAGTGAGAGAATCCCCTTGTTGTCAAAGACAAACCAGGTGGTAGAGGTGTCGCAACTGACTTGTCTTTAGTGTATATTTGTCCTATTTTATCATAGGAATTTTGTATCTTTAGTAGGTGTTTCTCCTTTATTTTTGTGTGATTTTTATGTTATTTCCTTCATTTTTGTTCTTTTGGTAAGTCGTGTAGATTTGCACAATGTCTTGAGAAAATGGAGGATAAATGATTGCAAAATTTGAGGAATTAAAGACAATGGGAAGATAGAGAATCGAATAAGGAGTGCGTAGCAAGTTGAATCGGGTCAATCGGCCAAGAAACGAGGTAGAACGAAGCAAAACCGTGGAAGCTGCAAAAGACGGGCTGAGCACTGTGCGCGAGCGCGCGACCCGCACGACCGCGCGGCACGCCTCTCGGCCAAAAGGCCCCACGGGCGCGCGGGGCTGCACCGGTGCGCATTCTCACCCACCCCGCGGGCGCGCGGGTGCCCAGTTTCGCCTCTCTCGATCAGTTTTTTACCCTTTTTCTCGTTCCTCTTCCGTCTTCCATTAGTTTTAGCCTCACGCCTTCAATTTTATTCACATGGCTAGCTTGATATAATTTAATGGGTGAAGACTTTTGGGGTAATCTAGTAGTAGGGATAGGGGATTAATTTCCCCTAAACTAGCTTTTGATTTTTATCTAAAAAAATCTTCCAACATATCTTTGACAAAATCTCTCTTTCCACTCCTCTCCCAACTCCCATCACCCCTCACATTCGATCTCTCTCTCTCTCTCTCTCTCTCTCTCTCTCACAACAAATAAGGGGACTTCTCCCCAATCATGAATTCACTTCTCAACACACACCCACCTCTCACTTCATTTTTTCTCTCCATTCACCACTTCTTCCACCACTTCTCTTCACCTTAACCACCACCACCACCGATCCAAAGAAAGAGAACGGAGGAGGAGAAGAGGCAGGGGGTCAGAGCTTAAGGAGAAAGGCCCGAGAAGAGGAGTCCAATTCCAAGCCATCCGCGGAAGCTAAGCTTGCGGAAGGAGTTCCACTTTGATGACGGCCCGAGAAGAGGAGTCCAACTCCAAGCCATCCGCGGAAGCTAAGCTTGAACGAGGACCTCAACTTTGGTAATTCTTTCCTTTAGCTTTAGCCCCTTTGTGGGGATTTGTCCCAAAACTCTCGAGACAATAAACAATATTGTAAAACTTGTATGAATTTATCTTTTGGTTTATGAATAAATGACTTTTATGATTATTGTGTGGATTTGAGCATGGTGTTGGGCTAATTTCTCAATTAGAGGGTGGAGGATCGATTTGGTTTTGATTTATGCTTGTGATAGTTAATTGGTTATTGTTGTTGGAATTGTGATTATCATGTTGAGTACTTGATCACTACTTAGCATTACTAGGCTTTAGATGAGACCGAGAGGAGATTCTAAATCCCGACCTAGGTTCCTTCAACGTTAGGTGAATTGGGTTCATAAGCCTAATATACTCATCTTGCTCGTATGATATAGCGGATAGAGGTTTAATGGATAGAAGGTGACAGTAATTGAATTTAAACCAATTGACGGGTCTATTGTATGTTTGAGATCAATATAACCAACTTGAAATAAGCTTAATGAGAAACCAATGAGAAAATACACACCCTCATGCTCTTCTAATAATCTGATCCTCTATCTTTGTGATTGGTGATGTTGTTAGTTAGTTTGACTTGCTTTCATTAGGTAGTTTAATAAAAACCCTTCCTTCCTTCGTAATTAGGATGTTTAGGTTGTATTTCGTTTAATGTGCTTGGTAACAATTATGGCATAGAAAAATAATTGCCCACATGAAGCTTTCCTCGAGAGATACGACCCGAGTTAGCTCGCCACCCTACAGTCGACCCCGTCCTCTTGCGGGGGTGTAGCCGACTAGAAAGAACTACACCGTTCAAACAATTGGCGCCATTGCCGGGGAAGGCTTTAGGTTTATTATCTTTTTATGTTGTAATTGTTTTTGTGTTATCTTTCTATTTTTGTGTTTTTGTGTTTGTTTAAGTGCTTGTGTTTTTGTGTGTTTTGTGTTGTCTTTTTTTTGTTTTGTTCTTCATATTTATTTTCTTTTATTTTTCTTTAAACCTTCAACTCTTCTTTCCCAATTACGTGTGATCCTTTTTCTTGTTTAAGTCTGTGTATGCAAGGTCAAAGATGTCTAAATAGGAAGCTAGCCATGTGTTAAAAAACATTCACAGACCAAGGAGGAAATGAGTGCCCAATTAGGAAGAGGAAAGTTCGAGTGAAGCTTACTCCTAGAGTAACGAAGCTTGAAATGAAGGCCAACTATGTGAGCAAGGCTTCGAGGCGATCATGCTCAATGATCCTCTATGATAATCTACTAAGGCTCTGTCCAGCTCGGGACATTAAAATGAGCGCTGCATGGGAGGTAACCCATAATTTTATTGCTTTCATGTTTAGTTAATTTTTACCCTTTTTGTGTGTTTAAGTCTGTTTTTGTTGTTGTCTCATAGGGGACAAAGAGTTGAGAGTGCGCTGCTGGGAAGGAAACTGATGCAAAATGACTAAGTGTAGCTCTCCGCGAGCGTGGAGCCTCCACAAGCGCTGCACTCTCAACCCCACAAATAAAGAGTCCAGTTCATCCCTACTCCTCATAAGTTCCGCTGCCACCTCCACCACATTTTCAGCCACCAAGAGCAGTGAAGTTATTTTATTTATTATTTTCCAATTTTCATATTATCTTCCTTATTCGTCGGTTGATGTTCGTATTGTTTTGCAGGAACCTGCACCTGTTGCTTGTCTTCTACATTCTGTATTGTTTCCTCTTCCCTTTAAATTCTTGCATTGAGGACAATACATGATTTAAATGTGGGGGGTGAACTTATGTTATCTTTTATGTTATGTCATATGTTTTTAGGATGGTATTTTTTATTTTTGAAATTATGTTGAATTTTAAAATTTTAATTCAAAATTATTATGTGTCATTTTTGTTTTGCTTTGATTATGTTTTATTGGTGGATACACGCACTTAGCATGATTTGTTTTGTCTAATTGTCAAACTTGGTTATTTGGAATATGAATCTTCAAGGGATTATTGTTAAGATGATCATGGTGCATGAAATCATTCCCATTATTTCATTGAAGAATGCGAATTGTCTTGAAGAATGATTATATTTACATGATTTGTGTTGTGGGGTCTCGTCCTCTAAGAATTTGAAGGATTGATTCATTCTCTTGTCAAATGTATCAATTATGCTTGAAAAAACCATTCTCTCCTCTAACTTCCTATTATGTATTTTATAAAAAAAAAAAGATATGAATGAAAAAAAAAATGAATAAAATGAATGTATGTAGAAATAAGTGAGGATATTGTTTGGTATTTATTTTCACCTAAACTGCAAGTGTACAGCGAGGCTTATAGGATAGCAGTGAACAAGAGTATCGTATCCACAGAGATTTAATAATTAATCTACTAGTTATTTTAATCTAACTTCCTGCAGTTATCTAGACTTCCAAACATGATTGAATTGAACTAAATAAAATCTGATAATAATAAACAAACTAAATTACCACGGCAGAAATTAACACAGATAAATCAAACAGTGAATAAAAGACGTATTCTAGGATTGCTTAACCATCAACTAATCCATTCATTTAATCCTTTCATTCTTATGCCTATATCGGGACTTAAATTATGCTAGAGCAACCACTGATGCATCCTAAACCTTCTCTCGAAGTGCCTAGGTTGTAGATTACAAAACTCGTATTAACGTCTCAGTTTAATACCTAGCATGCACTCCTAAAGGCTCCTAGGGTCTATTGCTCTCTCAATTAATCTCAACTCTCTCGAATGTTATTGATTAACGAGTTACTTATTCCAGATCACGTGTTAAAACTCCTCTCTCGATTTATGAATTAACACATCAAGTTGTACCATTTATTGATCAGGTAAATAATACAGATAAATACGAGAATAAGCAAAACACAATAAAATCATAAGCATAAGAAATCAATAAATTAAACGAACTTCATAATTTGAATCATAAACAACCCTAGAATACTAGGGTTTTAGCTATCCATGTCAAAATAAATAACTAAAAAAATCCACAAAGAAAACATGAATAATCCTTAAAACAGAGAAAATAAAACCCGGAAGAATTAATTTTTCTCTAATCTTAAAAGATCTTGAATCCTTTGGTCTTGTTCTTCGCGTCTGTTTTTCTCTGCAGCAAACCTCTGGTGGCAACTTTTGGGGTAGGTGGAATTGTGTGTATTTTCGTTCAAGGAAACCCTTATATACCAAGTAAAGAAAAGCCCAAAAATAGGTCAAAAATCGGACAGGTCCGCTGCATTCGCGACCTCGCTCACGACCCAGTCACCCGCGACTCGGGTCGCGAATCCACGTGGCGCTGACGTGGCCAAAATTCACGATCGGGTGCCCAAATTCGCGACCGGGTCGTGAATATTTCAAAGGAGAACCCCCTCTCTGTCGCGCGCGTACAGTAAAATGGAGAAATGGTGATTCGCGACCAGATTCGCGACCCCCCCGGTCGCGAGTCCGGTCGCGAATATATTTCAGCTCCGGCAGCCTCTCACTGTTTTGCTTCGTTCTCACTCGTTTCTCGTCCGATTGACCCGATTCTTTTTGCAACGCGTTCTTAACTTGATTTCCCATCTTTCTAGGGTGTTCCCACACTCATTTGAGGTCCACACAAAAAATGGCATTAATTCCCTTCACAATGAACAAACACGTGACATTGCACAAAACATAGAAAACTATGCAAAACTCAACACTTCATGCATGCAATGCCCATCAAATACCACTCAAATGTACCTCAAACTACATGTAAAATATGATGTTATCAGATATTTAGGATTTCTGCTCCTCTACTCGACTAAATTGACTATGAGCATGATCAATCACACAAGGACACTGGGGATTTTTATCCCTAAGAACTACACCTTGTGAATTGTGATCCATATCCTCTTATTTTATTGTTGTAATAACGGGATTGCACTTTGGATTCTACTCCTATCATGTGTCATTCATTTGAATCTTTCCATGATGAGTATGGAAAACCACGTTGGGAAGCTCTGTTTACCCCAATGATTTCACCTAATGAATTATATCCTTTGAGTGCATTCCCGAGTTATTTTCTGAATAAAGTGTGGGGGAGTTAGTGAGAAGAATGTTCTACAAGATAATTGTTGCATTTTGCCTTGAGAACAACTTGCCTACTTATTCTCATTGGACGAGCCACATGCCTTGTTTTATAAATGTGTCATTCTTCTCGATGATAAGCTTTCTAGTTTGAAATAGTGTGGAATGCTTTTAGTGTGTATAATCTTCTTGGGGACAATTCCTTCTTGCTTCATATCTTAAATGATTTTGTTTGCTTGAGGACAAGCAAAAGGTTAAGTGTGGGGGAGTTGTTTAGTGTATATTTATCCTATTTTATCATAGGCATTTTGTATCTTTAGTAGGTGTTTCTCCTTTATTTTTGTGTGATTTTTATGTTATTTCCTTCACTTTTGCTCTTTTGGTAAGTCGTGCAGATTTGCACAATGTCTTGAGAAAATGGAGGATAAATGACTAAAAAATTTGAGGGATTCAAGATAATGGAAAGATAGAGAATCGAATAAGTAGCACGTAGCAAGTTGAATCGGGTCAATCGGCCAAGAAGCGAGGGAGAACGAAGCAAAACCGTGGAAGCTGCCGAAGACGGGCTGAGCACTGTGCGCAACCCGCGCGACTGTGCGGCGCCTCTCTCAGCCAAAAGTCCCCCACAGGCGCGTGGGGCTGCGCTGGCGCGCACCACCCCGCGGGCGCGCGGGTGCCCAGTTTCACCTCTCCCTATCAGTTTTTGACACTTTTTCTCGTTCATCTTCCGTCTTCCATCAGTTTTAGCCTCACGCCTTCAATTTTCTTCACATGGCTGGCTTCATATAATTTAATGGGTGAAGACTTTTGGGGTAATCTAGTAGTAGGGATATAGAGATTAATTTTCCCTAAACTAGCTTTTGATTTTTGTCTAAAAAAATCTTCCAACATATCTTTGAGAAAATCTCTCCTTCCTCTCCTCTCACCAACTCCCATCACCCCTCACATTCGATCTCTGCCTCTCTCTCTCTCTCTCTCAATAAATAAGGGGACTTCTCCCCAATTATAAATTCATTTCTCAACACACACCCACCTCTCACTTCATTTTTTCTCTCCATTCACCACTTCTTCCACCACTTCTCTTCACCTTCACCACTACCACCACCGATCCAAAGAAAGAGAAAGGAGAAGGAGAAGAGGTAAGGGGTTAGAGCTTATGGAGGAAGGCCCGAGAAGAGGAGTCCAATTCCAAACCATCCGCGGAAGCTAGGCTTGCAGAAAGAGTTCCACTTTGATGACGGCCTAAGAAGAGGAGCCCAACTCCAAGCCATCCGCTGAAGCTAAGCTTGAACGAGGACCTCTACTTTGGTAATTCTTTCCTTTAGCTTTAGCCCATTTGTGGGGATTTGTCCCAAAAATCTTGAGACAACAAACAATATTGTAAAAGTTATATGAATTTATCTTTTGGTTTATGAATAAATGAATTTTATGATTATTGTGTGGATTTGAGCATGGTGTTGGGCTAATTTCTTCATTAGGAGATGGAGGATCGATTTGGTTTTGATTTATGCTTGTGATGGTTGGTTGTTGTTATTGGAATTGTGATTATCATGTTGAGTAATTGATCACTACTTAGCATTACTAGGCTTTAGATGAGACCGAGAGGAGATTCTAAATCTCGACCTAGGTTCCTTCAACATTAGGTGAATTAGGTTCATAAGCCTAATATATTGATCTCGCTCATATAATATAGCGGATAGAGGTTTAATGGATAGACGGTGACAGTAATTGAAGTTAAACCAATTGACGGGTCTATTATATGTTTGAGATCAATATAACCAACTTGAAACAAGCTTAATGAGAAACCAATGAGAAAATTCACACCCTAATGCTCTTCTCATAATCCGATCCTCTATCTTTGTGATTGGTGGTGTTGTTAGTTAGTTTGACTTGCTTTAATTAGGTAGTTTAATAAAAACCCTTCATTCCTTCCTTCGTGATTAAGATGTTTAGGTTGTATTTCATTTAATGTGTTTGTTAACAATTATGGCATAGAACGATAATTGCCCATATGAAGCTTTCCTCGAGAGACACGACCCGAGTCATCTCGCCACCCTACAGTCGACCCCGTCCTCTTGCGGGGGTGTAGCCGACCGAAAAGAACTACAACCGTTCAAACAACTTGCAACCCATAAGCTAGGCCTACAGATTCTATCAAATCTTGAATGTACTTGCATTGACAAAAAAAATATACCCTTGGATGGACGAGCTATTTCCATACCTAAGAAGTATTTAGTCTTCCCTAAATCTTTAATAGTGAAGGTCTTGTATAAGACAACCCTACCTTGTGTAATAACATCCAAAGATGGCCCCAAGAGTAAAAGCTCATCAACATAGACTAGTAAAGCCATAAAGGTATCCCCTACTCCTTTAGTGAACATGCAATGATCAGATTCAAACTGAATAAAGTTGAGCAAAAAAAGCAACTTACAGAATTCTAAATTCCATTCGCGTGATGCTTATTTCAAACCATATAAAATCTTGACTAATCTGCAAACATCCCCAAGATGACCTTGAGTATAACTCTGAAGAAGAGACATGTAAATCTCTTCGGTTAAATGACCATGAAGAAATGCATTATTTATATCCACTTGATGCAAAGCCCAATTAAACTGAGTAGCCAAAGCAAGAAACAAACGAACAGTCACCAGATTAGCAATGAGTGCAAAGACCTCATGATAATCAACACCAAATTCTTGATTGTATCCTTTAGCAATGAGTCTAGCCTTATAACGTTCAATGTTGCCATCAGACTTTAACTTAATCTTGTAAAGCCACTTACACCTAATAGCTTATTTCTCAGGAGGCAATTGCACAATCTCCCATGTACAATTATCTTCTAAGGCACTCAACTCTTTATCCATGGCATCAACCCATTCTTGATGCTTACAGGCTTCTTTATAAGAATTAGGTTCTGAATGAGATTGTATACTGAGTAGAAAGGTTGTATAATGAGGAGTAATAGTAGAGGAAAGAAAATAGGAAAAAGTAGGTGGAGTCAGGCTGCAATTACCAACATTGGTAAGAGGATAAAACACGGAATTACAAATATAGTCATCCAAGTAAGCATAAGGCTTTATTACATCGAGTATTTCTTCTACATGGAACAACAATAGGGGAGAAATAGAATCTCGAGAATATGTGATAGGAACAAAAATATCTATATCTGAATGAATAGGAGTAGTAGTGGAATTATCTAGAGAATTCAGAGTGGCAGAAATATGATATGGTGGAATAGACAGATCTAAATGATCAATCACTAACTGAGGTGGATCAGGATCAATAAAAGTTTGGAAGCGTAAAGATTGTTGGAGAGGATCAACTTGTAAAGGAAATAAATTGGCATGAAATTTAACATCATGAGCAACACAAATCTTATGAGAGACAAGATCATAAAGCAATTATCCATTATGATGAGATGCAGGCCATAGAAAAATGCATTGAGTACTTCTAGTAGGAAATTTGGTCTTAGAAGGCAAAGTGTTTACCTTATAAGCCAGATAACCAAATGATTTGATGTTCTCAACAGAATATGGTGAACCAAATAGCAACTCATATGGCGTCTTCCAATTTAACACTGCACAAGGTAGCCTATTAATTAAATGAGTTGTAAACAAAATGGAATATGGCCAGAAAGTAGAGGGTAATTTACTTTGAAACATCAATGCTCTAGCAACTTGAAGAAGGTGTCTATGCTTCCTCTCAACCACTCCATTTTGTTGAGGGAAATAGACACAAGTTTTCTGATGAACAATACCAAAATCTGCCAACATGTCTTGAGTTTGTTTCCCCCACAAACTCACTTCCATTATCTGATCTGAGAATGTGGATGTGACTATAAAATTAGGTTTTAATCATGAGAATGATGCTTTAAAGTATAGACCAGACTTTACTTTTGCTGCTGAATAGAAAGGTCCAAGTTGCTCTTGAAAAACCATCCACTATAGTTAAGAAATAAGGTGTATGTGTCACAGAATCTCCTGCATACGACCCCCACAAATCAACATGAATTAGATGGAACATCAATTCACTTCTCCTATTCAGGATACGAAAGGGATTTCTCTGTTGTTTGGCACTGTGAAAAATATCACAGCTCTCCAAGGAACTGTAATCCTCCTCTCTGAACCTCTTCTTAAAACACTCCATATGCTTTATAGTTGTAATATCCCAAACTTTTTAGTATTAAAATAATAGCCTATGACTACCTTAAGGGTAAGTTAGGAAAGAAAATAGACCCTTAAAAATTTTATTTTAGGTAAAATGTGTTATTGGATGGAGTTAATTTTACTCGGGAAATTCTTAGATTTTTATAGTGAGACTCCAGTATAGTTTTAAAAAAATATATTTATTATTATCACTTCGGCTGTTGAAAAAAATATACATACATATATAGTTTTCTCGGACATATTCATATTGAGATCTTAAAGACTATATATATATATACATATATATATATATTATATTTATATAATTCATGCCATAAGATACTATATGTATATATATATATATACGCATATAGTAAAAAGAAAAATTATTAATAACAATCAAGAATGATAGTATTAACTACAACAATTAGGATAATTATGATATATATATATATATATATATATATATAGGGTTGTGCATGCTGTCATGTAGGAAACACTTGTCACATTTTTAAGGCTTCCACTTTGCAAACTATATAAATTATGATAAGATTAGTATGTAAATTTTAATTGTGAAAAAACATAATAATAATAAAATAAAACTAATTTACTTGAGATGAGGCGGTGAATTAAATCTATCAATCACTCCATCACTATAAATTTATACAAAGTAGCTAGGTAGTGCGTAAGGCATGTTGGTGCAATAAAGATAGAACAAATATAAGGTAAGCTTTAAAATTTACTATAATTGTATGTTATAGATATTATTGTGGAAAATTTATATTTGATAAAAAGGTTTTGATAATATTTCCGAACAAATATAGAGAATCAAAATTTTAATAAATTAGCTATTATTTGTAGCGTGTTTCCTTTTTAATACAAATTTAATATGATATAAATTTCCCTTATTATTGTTGGTGTTATAGATAAAATACATAAAAAGTATTTGGCAATTTAGAAGAAGAATATGAGATGTGATTTATAAATATATGTGTGCGTGTGGAATATGAAACTATCATGTTATCCTGAATTGGACATAATAATCAAGGCATAATTCTACGCAAGAGATTATATATCCTCATTAGCATATATATGAGTCAGATTATGTTCTACAAAATTAATTGAAATAGAATCACAATATGAAAATTAGCGAAATAGTTGGATTGTGTTTCAATGAAATAATCTACAATCAAATTTTACCATGGAAATAGGTATCATGAGTTGCAATGAAAATTGATATGGGGTATAATTAAATGATTAGTTCATTAGATTATATATTGAATCGTATACTTAACATCTTTATTGATAAAAATTTAGAAGATACCAAAATATTTTTTATTAGAAATTGTTAACTTCATTAGCATGAAAATTTGTAGGTTTAGCAAATGAAATGAAATAAATAAAATATAGAAGTTTAGTATAAACATTAATTGAAATGGAATTTAGGTGTTATGTTTTAATAGAAGCCTTATAGCAACACTAATTAGCTAATATTTGTTATTGTAGGCTCGGATGAGATAGCAGAATCCGAGCAGAACCAACCTAGAGTTTAAAAGCCTTTCTATGAGATAAATCTTTTATCCAGGTGGGTTTTTATTATATAAAAATGTATTTTGGGTTATTAAGCCCTGATATTTATAAAATGAATGCGATTGAATATCCAACTCATGACTGTATTTGATGTGCTCTCCCGACTCATGTAAGTCTTACTACTGTATTTGGTGACAAAACTACAATGGTTCACGATATCGATCCCCAAGCAAACAGGGCAGTGTCCAACCTTAAGCAGCCGGGTTGTGTACACGAACCGACTCACCGTAAGCGTTATAGGAGAGAGTGGCATGCAATGATGGAACTAAAATGATTTAGTATACATGGAATTCACAAATTTTCTGTTTTAAAAGCTTTCCATGATATGCTTAAAATATGATTGGATATTCTGTTTTATAAAATGATTGTGAAGGTTTTTCTCAAAAATACCCACTGAGTGCATTAGTACTCATGCCCAAAATCTTTTCAAATATTTTCAGGATGAGTTGCGGGATGGTGGACGGTTGTGCTAAGGCTGAGGGGCTATCATTTGCTGTATATATATGTTTCTTTATGTACGGTGTCTAACTGAGAACATGTTTCCTTTTGAGTTTGAATAAAAACACTACGTTCTTTTCCGCTTACTCTGATATAGTTTGTCCTCAATTGTTTGAAGCATGTTATGATTTCGGCATTTACACTGTGATGCTCCTATATAATTATCTGTCGGGATAACTTCCCTTGAATGACTAGTAATTCATTCAAATTCTTCATGAACGCTTTAGTGCAGGATTCTATTACAGTTGTAGAGGTTATGTTGCCTAAATGATTGAGGCACTAACCCCATTTCTATAATTATCTTTATGCAACAACCCCTTTTCCCTTTCCCAAGTAGCGCATCGGTCTCTTTTCCTTCTTTCGGGATCGGGGCGTTACAATAGTGCTGATTGAGGGGTGTCCCAATCTAGCATAAAGATCTAACAAGGTAGGTAAAACAACTGCATTAACAGTAACAGTGAACTGGAACTCATGTTTGAAGATATATAGGGTGTCCTTCATTCTCCCTATCCCTTAAGATATCATCAGTATCCTTTCTTTGAACAAGGCAATGTGTCTCAAGGAATACCACATGACTATGTAGATCTCTGGTCATTTGTCCAACTGAAATGAGGTTATGAGTAAACTCTTGAGCATATAACACATTCTGCAATTTGATTGTAGGAGTCAGTTGAGCATCACCTGTCATAAAAGCCTACTACTGCCTTAGGCAGAAAAATTCTGAGAGGGCTTCTTAATATCTTGATATTTGTAACTAGAGACTCTTTGCACACATATGGTTGCTAGCTCCTGAGTCTATGATCCATTCATCCTACTTGATATCAGTTGAGATTCCAAAAGCATAATGTCCACTGAATGTGATAGGATCAGCTTCAGGGCCAATTTCTATGAGATTGGCAGACTGTATATTTCCAATACCTACATGACTCTCAAATTTATTCCTAAAACTCATATAGCTAGCAAAATGCTTAGCTATTTCAGATTGAATAACTTTTCTAATGTCAGTAATAGACCTTTCTTCTGGATGAGTGTTCTAATACAGTTGACTACATAGTCTTTCCATAGTTACAGAGTTTGCTTTTCCCTTCCCTTTATCTTCTCTAAACTTTGTATATCATCCAAATATCCCTAGAACTTCAAAACAATCAGTCTTGATATGTCCATTCCTGCCACAATGGTCACATTTAAGTTTCATTTTTTCTTCCTTTGTGAGTTTCTTCTTGAAACCTTACTTTTGGTATCCCACCTTTTGTGTTGCATATAGAGCACTGCTCCATTCCTTCAGCATAGAGTGAAGATACCTGCATCTGCTCTTCAACCTGAAGGACCATGGCATAAGCCAGTAGGCAGTGGGCTTAAAATCAAAATTTGTTGTCTAATAGGTTCATAGACGTCATTAAGGCCCATGAGGAATTGCATCATTCGTTCTTCTTCCACCTCAGCCTTCATATCTTCAGCTGCTTTACAACTATAACTTCTGGTTGTTCTTAATAAGTTCAGTTCATCCCATAGAGCACTCAGATTATTAAAGTAGATCATAACAGATTGAGTATGTCGGGAATATGAGGTAATTTCCCTTCGAATCTTATACAACCTAGGACCATTTCTCTTTCCAGATCTTTTATGTAATTCATCCCATAATTGTTTAGATGTATCAAAATTCTGCAATCCCCTTGACAATTCATTCACAACAGAATTACTTAACCAATTAAAAACCAAGTAATCAGCCTTAATCCACCGCATATTATCCATTGAATGACTATTAGGTTCACATACACTACCATCGATAAACCCTAACTTGTTTCTGGCAAATAATCCCCTTTTAATTGCTCTACACCAACTATGGAAGTTCTTCCCATAAAATAGATTTGTTGTTCATAGCATGCCAGGGTGCTCATTAGGAGTAATGTATAATTCATCGTTGGCTAGCAATCTATAGTTAGTAATTTCTAATCGATTATAGTTATGAATCTCCATAACTTTTCCACCACCATGATCATTTAAATCTCTCCCATTGCTACGTTCAAGTGATTCTGAACGCAACATCGGCGTTTCAAGTGGATTTGAAGTAGGCTGATTTAAATCATTTTTCATAGTGGACGAAAGTTTAAATATATTTTTGAAAGAATTTTGGTAAGTAAATCCACTTTATAGCTAAATTAGTTGTATCTTTATTCACGACTTCTCGTCCTAAGCCAGTCATCAGATTAGGACCTTACGCTTAAATAAATGTATAACATTAATCATCTTCTACTCGTCCTAATTGTGCCTTAAGTTAAGACCTATACATAAGAACTATGTCTTAATAACATAATAATGTTCTAAACATAGACTATAACGTAAATTAAGGATCTATGGAACAAGTCTCTAAAATAAGAGTGTAACCTAACGTCGCTTAATGGTTGAACGGGTGATCCTAGCTTAAAAATATATTGGGGTCATCGATCGTGCAAATAAATGTCTTAAATACATAGAGGAAAGTTATAATATTTAATATATGAGTTAAAAAATCATATAATAATATGGAAAAATTAATTTAATATATACTATATACTTAATTTGGAATTTAATCTAAATTAAACAAAATAGACTAAATTAAAAAATAAGATAAAAAATAATAATATAATTTTGTAGTGAAGAGGACTTGAACACTTAACCAATAACATAAATAAAATAATTAGCACTTAATGAATAGGCTAGAAGAATTTATGCAATATTAGTTAAACCGTTTTAATTAATTACCCTCATAAATGCTTGAATAAAAAGGGAGTTATAAAATGCATCAACAAGTTTTGAACTTTGACCTCTAGCATAAAAACTAAATTGTTACCATTAGGCTAACAACATTTACAAAAATTAATCAATGTCATTAATTATATAAGGTTCAGATTGATTTTTGAGTAAAAATGCATAAGTTTTGTTCCAAAGATTTTGAACACTAGACCTAGCATAATGGAATTTACAACATAGCTACTGGACCAATCATGATTTTCAAAAATTAAGCTTATCATTAATTATAAAATGTTCAAAATAACCTTATGTTGAAAAGAATAAAAAGAATGAAAATTGCTTCAAGCATATTTGAACCATAAACCTAAATTTAGCATAAAATATGAACTTCTACCATTAGAACAAGCATCATTTTCAAAAATTAATTAATAGTTTTAATTATATAAATTTCAGAATTAATTAGGATTAAAACATATAAAATGCATTCAATAGGTTTTGAACCTTAAACCGATTATAATAAAATTCAGAATATAACCACTAGGCAAAATGTCATTTTCATAAATTATAGCATATTTTTATTTAAATATAGTTCAGAATTGTATTATAATAAAAATGCATAAATCGAATGTTCAAAATGGATTTTGAACCCTTAATCTAAGTTTATTAAAATAAGATTTCCACCATTACAACACATAACAATTTCAAATTTAAGAGCTTGAGTTAAATTAAAAAAAGTCATAAATTGAACCTTACACCTCATAACATAAAAATAAGAATTTATCCATTCAGGCTATAATTGAATTTTGAAATGATCCCTAGATTCATATTTAATGTGTTATAATCATATGCCTCAATTAAAATTACACTGTTACTAACAAAGATTGACCCATAAATATTGCAATTTAATTATAGAGATTTATTCATTAGAATAAGATCAATTTTTGACAAATATTTCAAAAAAATTTAATTATATTGATCTATATTATAAATAGCATAAAAGCAAAATAAATAAATAAATAAATAAAATTAAAAGAAATCATAAAGAAAAAAAAAACTCACGCACGCACATACTCATCACACGCAGACACCCAGACTCACTAAACACACACACATCAATATCCATTCCCATTCATTTCTTTATCAACCTAATCAACTTGCAAAGTGTTCAAGAACACCAAGAACATTAAAAATTAAGATTAAAATTATATTTAAAAATATGTAATCAAAACAGTCTCTAAAGTATAAATTAAATGGTTTAAAACTTCATAAATTAAAGAGAAATATATAAGAGTAATTTTCTCAAAGGTTAGGGATTTTTCCATTTTTAGATTCAAAAATTGGAGGCCTTATCATAGATAAGTCATAAAAATAACTTAAGAATCGCATATCGTAAATAATTGAAATCATAATTGGGCTAGAAAGCTCATCATTTGAGCCTTTTAATAAAATTGACTCAACTTAAGCATTTGGGTTCTAAAAAAATTCATTGGACCTCTATAGTTGGATTTGGGGTGTTACATATATGTATTAAAATTCCATTTTCCTTAATGTGTCCCTAATTAATATTCTTGTCCCGGTAGGGATGGCCTAGTGGTGGAATGAGGTTGTTTGGCTCAATACCACAGATCGGATGTGTGAGTTTAAAAAAAAAAACTCTTGAAAATTAATATTATTTTTTCTTTTAAATCAATAAATACAGGTATATTAGGAAAAATGTATATAAATTTACTTTTCCAAGTAAATTAATTGCATTTTCGTAAAAATGGAAGCTGACTATATATTTAGGATGTAGGGAGTTCAAAACAATTATTTTCTAGGCCCGGATCAGCTAGAATTTTATCGTGAATATTCGACCCTGTGATTCGTAGAGTTCATCGGCGGCGCTGTCTTTGTATGGTGACTCCATGTATTTTTTTTTCTTTTCAATTTATTTTAGGAGTTTGGTGTGTCGATTTATTTCTCATTTCTTCTCGTGATTTTTATTTCTCATCATATTTTAGTTTATGGCTTCATCATTTTGTTATGAAGATTCGATATTTTTGATTGATTTGATCTGTTTCGTTCAGATATATGTTGTATCAGTTTTTTTTTTTTAGAACAGTATCATTTATTTTCTAATTGTTAGGAATCCTAGGATTTAGTACGAGAATATATAGAATATTTGTGACCCGGCTACACAATGTTACACACACCATGCAAACATTAGAGTACTTTGGTGCTAAAATGTATGTTGCATGATGCTAGAATGTGATATACCTAATGCTAAAAATCAATTTGTGTGTTGATTTTATGTCTGAACATCTCTTGATGTGATTGTATTATTATTTTACCTTGTTCAGTTTATAATGTCTTTTTATTTTAATGTGTCAGCTTCTGATCTGTTTCAAGTGACCATAATAATATGACTGTAGAGATATCTCCAGGCATGACAGAGTGGTGTATGGAGGGTTCTGCTTCACGTAGCAAAACGATGATGTTTGAGAAATTCTACGGTTTATGTGCCCCTTCTGAAGTTGTTGTTCATCCACCTATTGCAGTTAAAATAAAAAGGTAGCGGCAGTCGTTTGATATCTAAGAAGGGGGCAAGGAAGAGAAAGGAGAACAAATCACGCAGAATGTGCGACAATTGCCACAAGTTGTCAGATCATGATGCTAGAAACAGTCCAGCTTTGATGTTATAATAGTGATTGTGCATAGTTTAAATCATGTTTTACCATGCTTGTGAATTATTTTCAGCACATTCATTTTGAAGAATATATCTGATTTTTAATAAAAGTGTTTATAACATTTCCTTTGCGGTAATTATATTACTATTAAGTTTTATTAACCACAATTACTGTTTAGAATATGATGCTAAAATAACGGAAGCATGAGGTTAAATACCTTGTCAGATTCTCATTGCATATTTTTTTTATCAGAACATGCTAAAATGAGAAACGCATAAGACTAAAATGATTGAAGTAGGAGGCTAAATTTGATGTGACATTTTCCACTAGGGTTCACCGTTCCCAATTAGGGTTTATTACGTTCCAATTAGGGCTCATCTGATCCCAACTAGTAATTCTGAGATTCCCATTAGGTTTCACTGTCCCCAAATAGGGTGTATTGCGTTTCATTCCAATGAAATCACCGTTTCATATTTTGTTTATCAACACATGCTAAAATGAGAATCATATGAGGCTAAAATGATCGAAGTAGGAGGCTAAAATTGATATGACATTTTCCACTAGGGTTCACCGTTCTTAATTAGGGTTTATTACGTTCCGATTAGGGCTCATCAGATCCCAACTAGTAATTATGAGATTCCCATTAGGATTCACTATCCCCAAATAGGGTGTATTGCATTTCATTTCAATGAAATCATCGTTCCATTTTTGTTTATCAACACATGCTAAAATGAGAAATGTATGAAGCTAAAATGAGCGAAGTAGGAGGCTAAAATTGAATCTGGGCAATTTCTGAGTTCAGTTCTTCGCGAAACGATGCTACAGTTCATAGATTTTTTTTTTCCGATTTTGCCCTTAATGAGATGCGCGAATTGAAGATTTTCATTTTAATTACAAAATTACCACCGAAAATATGGATTAATCTGGATCATTTAGATTTTGGAATGGAGGGATGTGATTGGTTCCTAGTTCCCACCTGGTGACTGGTTCTCATCAGATCTCATCCCTATATATATATATACACACATACATATTGTTATGAATTTAAGTAGTGGTCCGGTCCTAACTCTGACTCCTACAAGGGTAGAAGAGTATATTAGGTCACGGGTTTGAATCTCCTCAATACCACAAGTCGGGTGTGAGTAAAAAAAAAAAAGATGAGTATATTAAATTATATTTGTATTTTAATGTGATATAGACAAAAAAAAAAGACTATCAACATTATTTTGTCCACAATAAAGGTCGATACAAAATTATTTTATCATAAGTATTTAAGTTTCTTATAAAATCATTATCATTATATTTTTATAAAGTAATAATTAAACGCATATCCTTAATGAACTGATCATTTGCTTTTGTTCGTTGTATTTTAATTTATTTTAATAAAAATTAGTTTTATTAATCTACTCCATACAATTTAAATTAATCCCCCCGATTATATAAACTTAGTTAAGAAAATTAAATAAAATCATTGTTAATATATAAAAGGTTTAGTGGAATCGTTAATTGCGAACAGAAGAGGAGACGTGTTGCACATATATGACAATATTGTACTTATTAAATAATAATAAAAAAATCAAGAAATAAAATAAAATAAAATAAAATAGAAGCATGAGTTCAACTGTGGATCCGACATTCCATGAACCTGCCAAATATTCTCAGCCTAAAATTCAACACTAAATCTACCACCAATATTCTTCCTAAATTACCCCTGCCAAATTCTCAAATTCTATGCTAAGTGAAATTCATCCAATATGTGTGCAGTATTACGTGTACACGTAAACGCCGAAGCTTCTATTATAATATATTTCATCTCGTGCCTCGTATCGATATATATTGATATCGTTATTATATATAGCTCGCCCTTGCACTTCGACTCCATCAACGCTATCCGCTGTCCACAAACTTTTTTTTTTTTTTTATTTGAATTGAAATTTATTCGCCAAAAAATGAGGGAACTGCTTACTTTAATTAGTGGCTCTAAAATTGCTTTCCTCGTCTCCATTTCTTACTTCTAAAACCCCCCACCTCGACGCCTCCTTTTAGCATTAAAAAAACACAACTATAAATACCATCTAAAACTTCTTCAACTCCCCACTATCCAACACTTTTCCCATCTTCTCATTTTTTCACACACAAACTCACACTAAAGATATCATTACAATGCACATGGCTTATCCTACTACAACCATTCTTTCCACAACACTTTTCCTCGTATGTTTCCACCAATCACTAGCAATTAATTCAACCACGTACAACATTTTCGATTTAGGAGCAAATCCCAATGGCCAAATTGACTCCACAAATTCAATGTCGAAAGCATGGTCCTTAGCTTGTGCCTCAATAATTCCATCCACAATTTATGTCCCACAAGGCAGATTCATGCTCAAACACCTACATTTTAAGGGTCCGTGCACCAACAAGGCCATAACCTTTCGTCTTGATGGCACCCTAGTTGCCCCGTTGTACAACGACTATGGTGCCATCGGGAACATCCCTCATTGGCTCCTTTTCGAAAGAGCCGATGGTGTTTCCATACACGGCGGCGTTCTCGACGCTCGAGGAGCCGCCCTCTGGGCTTGCAAGACAAATGGCAGCAACAATTGTACCACTGGTTTCACGGTTAGGATCTTATATAAGCTCTTTCGTATTTTTATTTTTAGCTGTAATTTTTAAATATTAATTTATTTAAGGAAAGGTTTGGTCAGGTTCCTATAGATGGCTCAATTGAATGGTTTTCGTATATTGTAATGAGAATTAACTGCCTGAATTAGATCTAGCTTTTTTTTAGGTTAGTGAGGATGTGTGGAGGGTGACAGTTATTCGGAAATGTTATTAATTACTTAGTTTTTTAGTATTTTTTTATTTTAAAATCAATAATGTGCAACGAATTGGCTTTCTCTATTTTTTTAGCATTTACTTAGAAAGTATATTTGCCTAAACTATTATTATATTGAAAAAATGGCAACATTAAAGATGAATACATTGGTTGAAATAATTGAAAGTCATTATTATATGCAGACGTTGGCAATTTCGAATAAATGTGAGAATTTCTGGATTGACGTCCGTAAATAGCCAAATGTTTCATATTGTGATCAATGGTTGCGAAAATGTGATGTTACAAGGAGCGAGAGTTTTGGCCTCTGGAAATAGCCCAAATACTGATGGAATTCATGTTCAATTGTCGAGGGGGGTCACTATTTTGAACTCTCAAATCGGCACCGGCGACGATTGTATCTCCATAGGACCGGGCGCTGCCGATTTGTGGATCGAAAATGTCGGTTGCGGCCCCGGTCATGGCATTAGGTAATTATGCACATCTCATTTTTGCA
The DNA here is from genome assembly GCA_026008535.1 of Perilla frutescens. Taxonomy (NCBI): domain Eukaryota; kingdom Viridiplantae; phylum Streptophyta; class Magnoliopsida; order Lamiales; family Lamiaceae; genus Perilla; species Perilla frutescens. Next base: position 19,700,890 of record BRKX01000013.1, read on the forward strand.
AAACGTGCAACTAAAATAAATAAACTCCAAAACTGATTGAATTTAGACCTACTATACATTCACATATTTCTAATTTTGTATTTGTGCATATACAATATTGAGATCAACATTGTCTATAGAAATAATATCGAAGAATATTTTGAACTTTATATAGGAATATGCCTATTATTTGAAATAAGTTAATATTCATTTAATTGATTTCTTGGATATTGTAAGCAGCATTGGAAGTCTAGGAAAGGATTATGAGGAGGCAGGGGTGCAAAATGTGACAGTGAAATCTGTAACATTCCAAAATACACAGAATGGACTGAGAATAAAAACATGGGGGAGACCAAGCAAAGGCTTCGTTAAGGATGTTGTCTTCCAACATGCCATTATGTCCAATGTCCAAAATCCTATACTAATTGATCAAAATTATTGTCCAAGTAACATAAATTGTCCTGGTCAGGTACCTCTCTCTCTCTCTCTCTCACACACACACAAACACACACACACACACACATACACACGCACATTTATATTTTTATTCTTTATCTCGTTGAGAGTAAGTAAGTTTGATATAATGTATTCTTCATATGTTTTTTTGCTATAGAAATCTGGGGTGAAAATCAGTAATGTGACATACCAAGATATTCAAGGCACATCGGCAACAAACGTGGCCGTGAAATTCGACTGCAGTGAGACGAGTCCATGTCATGGCATCAGATTGGAAAATGTTAATCTGAGTTACCAAAACCGATCGGCTCGAGCAACGTGCTTCAATGCAGGGGGTACGACGGCCGGCATCGTCGAGCCTTCGAGCTGCTTGTTCTGACGAGAGAGAGAGAGAGTAGAGTAGACTAGTAGAGTGTTAGGTTTAGCTTCATTATCCGGTGGTTTTGCAGTTGTGTTAGACTAGGCTTTATTACACAGTTACACGTACTAAGATTTGTTTTCCATGAGATGATTTTTAGTGTTTCGTAATTTTTTTTTAGATGAATTTTCTCTTGCTAAAAAGATTGGTTACCGTACGTACCAGACTCTCACTTAAACTTTCAACTTCCTAAGAAAAATTTAGTCTGGAATTTTATTTTATTTTTTGTGTTAATTATTCTGAATTGGTTTTAATGCAAATTAATGTCTGAAATTCAGTTTTTAAGGAAATCTTTACAAAATTATATAAATGCATAATCAAATATAAAATATTCCATAAAAATAAAAATGTAACAATAATAAACATGTAAAATTGATTTTAATTACTAGTTTTTGAGGACTCGGACCTGGTAAGCAGTATTTATGTTTCGATCCAAATTTTTACAGAATATCTAATCGATCTAGATCCTATTTTAATTAATTAATATTCCCTCCTTTTTTTTTTCTTCAATTTTACTCCTATCAAAATCCTAGAAAATCTCCTATACATAACTTATACGAGATTTCTTCCATAAAATATATAGATGAGAGATACTATATTTGTCATATTAATTTACATTTTAGTTTTATGAAAAATTATAAAACATCGATCAATTAAAAAAACCGGAGGAAGTACATTAATTAAAGGGTGAAAAATTAAACTAGTCAAATTCAAGATAGCAAATGGTTTCTAGCCAAATTTGATGAGTCATGTTTTTCTATTCAAAAAGTGGTGTAAAAGTCCTACATGCCCTTTTTGTCTCATGTGAATAATTCTCATTTCTATTCTCATTTATTAAAAGAAGCATGTGTGGCAATTTTTAAAAAAAATGAAAAAATCTGGGAATCAAATTAAATATGGGTAGTTGAATTGTGGTTGCACGCATTTAATTCCAAAATCAAGAAAACATACAATTGATATTCACTCAATTTTCAAACCAAGCTCACGCCATTTTTACAAAAAACTATTGGAGCAACAACAACACATAGCCAAAAAATTTGAGGTAAATTTTTTAATTTTTATAACCGTCAAGTTGTTCAAATTAGTCGGGTTTAAAGTCCTTTTAAAATTTTAAGCAATTTATGCGTAATTTATGTTAATTTCATAATAGATATGTTTAATAGTTATTAAAGTTATAAGATGTTTGTTTTTATAATTTTTAATGATTCTATATGCATAAATTGTTGTAGATTAGGATATTTTGTAGTAGATTAACTTGAAGTTAAAGATTTTGATGTTTGGTAAAGATTAGTAGCATCGAATTTTTTTCGGCTATACAGTGTTCTCGTGAGTATTATTGTCACAGTTCATAGATTTCGTGACAATATAGTTACAAAATCTATGAACTGTGACAATAATACTCACGAGAAGAACACATCTCGTGGCTAAAAAATTATTGTCACGAAAAGAATACATTTCGTGATAATATATTCTCACGAAATGTATTCATTTCGTGACAATAATTTTTTTTTAAATTGTCAAGTGTCTTCATTTCGTGACAACATTGTCACGAGATCATAGAATTCGTGATAATATTGTCACGAGATTACCTGAACCGTGACAATATTGTCATAAATTCTATGCTTCTGTGACAATATTGTCACGAGATTATTTATTTTTTAAATTACTTTAATTACTGTTTATTATTGATTTGCAGATGGCTTGGCAACGTGTTGTTGCCTGACATAGCAGTAGATGCGAGAGATCTGAGTATGTGGATGGTGAAGATCAGCTGGTGCACCTCCCATTTAAAATTTATCTCATGATAAATTAGTTGAAGAAATTCACGATTTTATGGAAACTTCTCCAACAAGTGTTAGTTATACACTGGGTTATTTGACGAGGTCATTGACAGGGAGGACACTAAAAGGACTTTTGAAAATGGATGTTGATTTAGCTCGTTTAGTTCAGGAGCAAGATGAGTCGGTTGTATACGTTACTGAGAAATCAATTCAGCAAACTCCAATAGTAATGCCGTCAAATAATGATAATGACGAACCAATTGGAGATGATAGTGTTGATGATTTGTCTTGGGATGATGATGATGATGATGATGATGACGACGACGAGATTTATGAGAGTGAAGTTCGGCGTAAGCAAATTGCCGGATTTTGTGAATGGATTCACGAGCCAGGGCATCTCGATGAGTTTGTCAATATTCTCCAGTATGGTGGACCTCACAACTTCTCATCTGAGGATGTTGCTCCTGATGTTGAAGCTCCGAATGTAGAGTCTCCTCCCTTGGGACATTGGTCTATTCATGTGGCCCATGTTGATGATGCATTAGCAGTGGTGCAGGACGACCCATCTCCAATAGATATTGATGCGATAGCCATGGGAAACACTTTCTTGGAGAAGAAATATTTGGTAATTGCTGTTGGAAAGTAGCATATGCAGTGTCAAGTGGAATATACGGTCTCCCGATCCAGCAAGAATCGACTAACAGTTATTTGCAAACAAAATGAGACATGCCCATTTAAATTAGTGGCAAGTTCTAAGGGTGGCTTGTGGATGGTGACTAAATTAGAGGATAATCATAAGTGTCAGTTGGACATGACACGTAATGCGCCACGGAAGTTATCGTCTCAGGTTATTGCTGATTTATTTAGAAAGAGAATCCTAGACGAGGGTTCTATTCTGAAGTCGAAAGCAATAATACCTAAGATATTGAGGGAGTATGGCATTGAGGTTGAATACAGTGTTGCATTGTGGGCTAGGAATCTCGCAATAGAGATGGTCTATGGTTCTCATGATCAGTCTTTCGCGGTGTTGTCTGCATATTTGGAGATGTTGAAGAGGTCCAATCTCGATACGGTTTATGATTTGGAGACTGATGATGATGATCATTTCATGTACACGTTTGTTGCTCTAGGAGTTTGTAGAGCGACATTCAATGTATGTATGCGTCCAATTATCGCCATTAACGGCACTCATTTGAAGGGGAAGACCAGGGGTATTCTTTTCATCACTGTGACAAAAGACGGTAATGAGCAGTGTTTCTCTCTTGCCATTGGTGTGTGTTCTATTGAGAATGATACGGCCTGGACATGGTTCATGGAGCGGTTTAAGAGGGCTTTTACAGATCGTGATGATTTGGTGATAGTTTCGGACCAACATGTGAGCATCAAGAATGCTGTTAAGGCAGTGTATCCTACAGCGGTCCACGGATTGTGCTATTACCACATAGCGAAGAATCTAATTCGACCAGGTCGTCATGTGATTTGTATGTTTAAAAGTGCTGCATTTTCATATAGAGAAGAACAGTTTCTGAAATATCTATCGATGATCTCCTCAAACCGAAAAGAAGTTTACAATACATTGCTGAGTATATGGATACATTATTGGGCACGGTCACAATACCCTTCACGTCGTTACAGCTTCATAACATCAAATGCGGCCGAATGTTTCAATGCTCGTTTATTGTGGGCTAGAAGATTTCCCATATGTTCACTCATTGAGGTTGTCAGGGATGTGATAGAGAAGTGGTTCGACGAGAGACATGCGAAGACGTGCGAAGACAGTGTCATATGATGCAGACGGATCAAAATCGGATCCCCCAAACTGCAGTCCAGTCACCAGAGCAAACTCACTCAGAGAAAATCTAATATTGATATTTCTCCAACCCGAAACCAAATATCGTGCTCCCGTGCACCATCAATGATCACCTCCCTACTCAACAATGCGTGTAAAGCATTGTTACAACTGTTTCCACCCACAAAATCTATCAAATGCCCAAAACACCACTCTTTCCTAAATTGTTCGAATAGTTCGGGCCCACTACTGATCACGTGTAATTCTTCCCTAATTACACTCATATTGTGCTTCCATTATAAATTGATCCCGTATGTAATGTTCTGTAAAGCTTCTCTTCTCCACACCCATTCACGCTATTTTTTAAATAATAAACAAAAAATTAGCAATAAAACGCAAATAGAATTAAATTAAAACTAATCAATCATGTTTAAGATATGAACATGCTGAAAAATCCTCAAAGATTAATTATAACATAAAAAACTGAAAGCATAACAAAATAAAAAATAAATTCGTGAGCATAATTTTCGTGTAAATATACTCACGAAAGTTCTTCTCGTGATAATATTTGATCTCGAGATGCATTTCGTTAGTATATATACTCACAAAATCTACTCTCGTGATAATAAGTAAGCATGACAAATTTAAAATATTTATTTTTTAGCACAATTTTCGTGATAATATTTTGTCACGAGATTCATTCTCGGGATAATTTTTTGTCACGAGATCAATTCTCGTGAGTATATATACTCACGAAACAGTTATCGTGTCAAAAAATTATCATGAGATCTCTGCTAAGCTCATGCTATCGGCGGAAAATCAAATACACAATCCAGATGATAAATTCACAATCATAACAATAAATTTAAGATAATAAGGCATACTCCAACATTGATTAACAAAACTACACAACAGAAGTGTTATTATTCAAGTCGTACATATGGATCATGCTAATACAATTAAAACAACACAAATTCAATTCCAGATTCTAACCCGTCAATAATCTTCAGCTGATGCGTCGAGCCAATCCATGGGTTTGCTTGAATTTTCACCAGGAGGTTACCCAATCAATTCTGTTGATTTTGGGGAGATTTTTGTGAGAAAATATCGAGAGGATAATTTGCTACTTTCATGAGAATAGGTCGTCAGATTGCTTGACTTCGTGAGAATTATATCGTGGTAAAAATTTGATCCCTGTCGTGAGAAATTTGAGAGAAAATATTTGTTGGCTATCGTGATAATTTTTCACACGGTTGGATCTATTTTTTGCTGCTATTTTCGTGAGAAAAATGGCAAGGGGATCTGTTTTTTGCTGCTATTTTCGTGTGTATCATGTTGTCAATTTTTGAGGTATTCGTGTGTATTCTGTTTCCTTATTCAAAACCAATCAAAAAAGGTAGGAAGAATCTGGTTGACTGGGCCCACATGTTTTCAGGAATAAATGGTTATCATATATTCGTGTGAATATTTTGTCCTGTATGTCGAATTTGATTTTTTTTAAACCAGTATAGACCCATTTGATTATGATTTCGTGTGTATTGTCCAATTTTTGAGCATATTCAAAACCAGTCAAAAAGGTATTGAGAATCATATTGACTGGGCCCACATTTAGTAAGGGTATTTTAGAGATTGTGAAAAAGTTTGAATAAAAAAGCATGACTTTAAAAAGTTGGCTAAAAAAATATTTGTTATTTAGATTGTGAATAGTTGTATCCATTTACACTTAATTAAACCACTATTATGTAACGAACCAAATATAGTTTGACTGTGTGTAATTTTTTAATTGTAATAATAGAACTACATCTTCAAATTTAATTAGTTAATGGCACTAATCAACATTGATTTCCATGTTAAAGTTATGTTTATATTCTATAAATAGTTTGGGATCAGAACTTATTAAATACACCGAAATAGACTAAAAGATTTGAGTTAGATAGATTCAATAAGAGCTCTATTATTTAAGAGCCACATTGCATTAGTTTCAATTGTCAAGGTTAGGCTAGAGATTAGTGTTCTAGTCATCGTATATTGAAATAATTTTCATACACTGTCAAAAGGTTTCTTAGAAGAGAATACATATGGGAACTAGATAAGAGAGTCTAGGTTGTGAGGGGATCTCACGATTTAATTTATCGAAAGAGAGTGTACAGGTAGAACGGGTTTTGAGTGATGAGAGGTCAGTTGCGTGTAATATCCCAAGTAAACATTGCATTGGAGTATTGAATTATTTTCCACAGACCTAATGAGCCCCCCTTATGTAGATAGATTCATTGAACCGAGTTACCAACTCTTTGTGTGCACTTTATTTTTTGCAGTTTACATTAAGTTCATAATAACGTTCTTGCACATTATTGTGAACTTTATCTTACAATGTTTAAGCTCTTTTTTTTCTATGAACATTTGTAGAATAAATACTTCATACTGTGTGTGTAATTTCAAATGTCACCAGAGCAGATCGTTTTTGTGTTTAAAATGAAAAGATTACTAGAAGTACATCTCTGTGTGAAGTATTTGGTTTCAAAGCCATGAGTTCTATAAAGGAAGGAAGTTCCACATCCAAGCCACCAGTCCTAGAAGACAACAACTACCCATATTGGAAGGCAAGGATGCATGCTTTTCTCAGATTAATCAATGACCGGACATGAAAGAGTGTCACAAAAGTATAGACTCTATCAACAGTTGCCAATGACGACAAGTATATTCACATTCCAAAGAAGGATTGTACCCAACCGCAAAATAACTAGTTCAATGCAAACTCCAAAGCTCTCAACGCCATATTTTTCATTGTGGACATAGAGTCATTCAGCTTGATCTCAACATGTGAGACTACTAAGGATGTGTGGGACATACTTGAGACAACCTTCGAAGGAACCAGCACTGTCAGACTTTCAAGACTTCAAAATATTGCCTCCAAATTTGAGGACTTGAGAATGGCAGATTCTAAAATCATTGGAGAGTTCAATGCCCGATTGAGGAATATATCTAATGAGAGTTTTTCTTTAGGAGAAATAAGGAAAGATGAGAAACTTGTTAGGAAAATGTTAGGATCTCTACTGAAAAGATTTGCTTATAAGGTTGTTGCCATTAAGGAAGCAACATACATTTGGAGTGTGAGGCTGGATGAGCTAATGGATCTTTCAGGATCTTTGACATGAAATTTGAAGAAGACAAAAGCATGGATAAAGGCAAATGAATTGCCTTAAAAGCTGAAACTTTAGAGTAAGTTCCTGAAAAAATTCATAACGATGTTCTTGATTATGAGTTGCTGAATTCTATGGTTCTTATCACCAAGAATTTCAGAAAAATGTTGAAAAGGGCTGAAAATCAATCATCCTCCAAGTTCAACAACAGGAAGCAATTTCTTGTATGTCTTCCAACAAGAACAACTTTGATCAAGATGAAGATCAAAGCAAAGAAATAAGGTACAGAGAATGTGAAGTCTTTGGATACATTCAAAAAAGGAATGTGCCAACACTTTGAAGAAGAAAAAGAAGAGTTACATTGCCTCAATGAGTGAAGAAGAGACAATCTCAAATGGATTAGATTTTGAAGATGAGTCTTTAGCCTTCACAGCCAGAGAGAAAGAAGAATCATATTCTGATCTTTTTTCCATAAAACATGAATATGATGATGATGAAAAAACTAATGACATTGATCTTGAAAACACATATCAAGAAATGTTCAACAAATGGCTAGATGTTGTTGAAATCAACAAAGATATTATGTTGCAGAATTAGAAGATGAGTTAAGAAAAGATTCAACTGATGGACAATAAATCAGCTCTGTAAAAGATCATATATTATCAGAAGAAGGAAGTTGGGCAAGTCAATGAAGACTTAAAGATATTCATGAGAAATATGTGAATGTTCAATAATGGTACTAAGAATTTGGACAAGATTCTTAATTCAAGACACACTACAAAGGTTCGTCATGGTTTTGGATACTCTGCACAAAGCTCTGGAACAATAGAGTTTTTCCCAAAAATCGCCGCCGATTTCAGCCCTCCGATCCCTCGCCGTGCTGCCGTCCGCTGCCACTCTCAATCTCGATCTTTCTCTTCCTCTCCCTCTCACCATCTTCCTCTCCCTCCCTTTCTCTTTCTCTCTCTCCGCGCGGAGGACCACCACCGCCACAGCCGAGCTCCACCGCCTCCGCCGTCCACCGCTGCTCCCCTCTCACTCTCGATCTCTATCTGCCTTCGCCCCTCTCCCTCAGCCGCCTGCCTTCGACCCAGCCACCTACAGTCGCCTGCGCCGCCTGCCATCGCCGCCGTCGCCGACCGCCTCTATCCAGAAGACTCGGTAATTCATCATCAATTCTCTCTCTCTCTCTCTCTCTCTCTCTCTCTCTCTCTCTCTCTCTCTCTCTCTCTTTGTTCCTCAATTCATAAATTAGGGCTTTTAGTTGATGAATGTTTATTATGATGATGATGATGAATGTATATCTAGAAATTAGGGCTTTTAGTTGGAATTTAGGGCATATTATTAATTTATGGCAGATTATTGATTTAGGGTTGAGGATTGAAAAATTGGAATTTAGGGCTTTTAGTTGATGAATGTTTATGATGATGATGATGATGATGATGATGGTGAATGTATATCTAGAAATTAGTGCTTTTAGTTGGAATTTACGGCATATTATTGATTTAGGGTAGATTATTGATTTAGGGTTGAGGATTGCAAAACTGGAATTTAGGGCTTGTAGTTGGAGTATAAATTAATAGATAATTTTTACTTATCATATAATCTAACTTGCTCAATATTTATAAATTTATTAATAACATAGAAATTAAATATTTAATCATTCTTATTTGATTTTGTGAATAGGCTGATGTATTGGCTCGGGTTGAGGAGTTGAGCCAGCCGACTTCTGGCACAGATGAGGCGCCACCACCAGTGGACATGAGCGCCATATATGTCGACGCTGCCCTCCGGCACTCGAAGAAGAATCGGGTGTTTGGGCTCGGCAGTCGATCACGGAGTTATTCAACTCCTAGCGTCTCATCGGCAGCTCCTCCACAGCCCGACACTCAGGCTGCCATCAGGGCTCTCCAGGAGAAGATGGACACCCAGCAGACGGCTCTCCAAGAGAAGATGGACGCATGGGCAGTGCTTCTCCAAGCCCAGCAGGAGAAGATCGATCAGCAGCAGGAGATGCTACGCCAGCAGTTCGAGCTGATGCGGGCGCAGTTTAGGGGCCCTCCTCCATCTTCATCTTGACATTACTATTATTATTTGTATTTTATACACTCTTTATGATATTTAATGACATTTTATGTATTTTATTGGAGATTTATATATATTATTTTACGTGTTTATTAAAGCTCTTCCATAATTTATTTAAAAACAATAATCAAAATTACAAAAAAAATATAAATAAAAAAAATAAAAAAAACTTTAACGACGGACTTTTGCCGTCGTTAAATTATTTCGATTTTTATTTTTTATTTATTTTTAATTATTAACGATGGACATATTCCGTCGATATATTTTTCAAAAAAAAAATTAATATTAACGACGGCTCACCTTTGTCGTTGTTTCCGTCGTTAAGTATCGGTCGACTAATTACGTCATCAAAATTTCCGATGGATATTTACATCGTTAAATACGTCGTAAGAAATAACGACTGTAAACGACACAAGACTTAACGACGAAAATACTCAATCGTTATGGCCGTCGTTAAGTTCAATGACTGACATTTTGTAATACCCCAAAATATTTTAGAAGATTTTATTCAACTTATTTTACCCTCTGGTAAGTTAGAAAATAAGCTGGGTCCTTAAAGGACTCAAATAAAGGAAAATCGCAGCCAGGGAAATCTGTTAAATCTAATTTGGTAAAAAATTACCTTAAAAATATGTTATGATATTTTTCTCGGGTTGATAGAAAATGTTTCAAGAATCATGCCAACCTTTGAAATTTCAAATTTCGAGTTCAAATGAACTCTTGGCACAACTTTAAGTTGGAAAATAATAAATTTAATAAAAAAGGCACATCCGTCATTATCCAATTTCTTTTTCAAAAGATTATCTTATTCGTAATTATCCTATTCTTTTTCCATAATTATCCTCTTTTTTTTATTCGTTATTATCCTATTTATTTTTCCTCTATAAATAGGAGCTTAAGGTTTCATTTTTCATTCATTTTCAAAATCGAAATGCCGAGCAGCTTCCAGAGAATGTACGACTCTAGTTTCCTATTTCAATTCTGAAATAGTCATTTTGAAGGTGTCAACGAGTAGATCACGAATACATGATTGAAATGATGACACGAAGGATGATCACGATGGAAAATCATCGTGACCGCCGCCAATTCCTCGAAGAAGGTACTTTCTCCGATTCTGGTCATTTGGACCGATGAATTTAGAAATTTCAAGTTCTAAATATGATTATATTTCGATTATCTTTAATTCTGCCAATTCCGATTTTTGATGCTGTGAGTTTTCGGTATTTTTCCCCATTTTCATTTTATGTAAATCTCAGATCTACTCTTCCTGGATCGTCGTATTAGAAATCTTCTTTTTATAAATAGTCTTTGATCATTTGGATCTTGTAGTTAATCGGAATAGATTTTTGATTTCTCGTCGTTTGAAATCTGGATCCGAATATTATATTATAAATCTGTCCAGTTCGAATTTATATTCTAGCCGTCCGATCTTTGATCTGATTACACCACTAAATTCCTTATTTTCTGCACTATCAAAAATTATACTTTTGAGTGAAAATCCAACGAGTATCGAGCTCGATCAAGACCGATACATTTTCAGCTAAAATCTGTGGCGGGAATTTCCGCCAGCCAGCTTTTCGGCCGGTGTGGCCGGAATTAGCCTTTGATCCCTTCTGACCGATTGTGGTACCCGTCGAGATTGACGTGTGGCCACAGACGGTGTTCCTTTTCGTGTTGAAATGAATTTAATATGATTTTTCGAAGTTAATGTCTCATTTTCAAAAATTGCATTTTAGTTAGAATTGCTTCAAAATGTTTGTTAGATCTATCCTAGCAAAAAGGTTCCTTCAGCATTTATTCCCTATGGTGGATTCTCTACTTAGCTATAGATTCCATTTTTGTCCAGGCGGATTTTTGAGTTTATCCAATTATTCAAATCGTGTATTTAAATTCGTATTTAAATTTTCACACTTGCATTGTTATATGTGAAGTATGTTGTCAATTAAATTTGGTAATTTTCTAAAAGCCAGAAAGACTCGTAGATTAAATTTGATCAGAATCGAGTAAAATGGCAAGTGATCGACCTCCACCTTTTCCAAATATTTTTGGACGGATTTACTCGAAAATATTCGCTGAATTTAATTCCCTAAAGTGTTGAGTTGAGAATGAAATCCTAATGTTACGCATTGTAGTCCGAAGCCGTTATATTAGTTTAGAATATTCGTATTACATTTAGTTTAGCCTAGAAAAAAATCATGTATCAATCATAAGTTGAAGCTTACCTTATGTTATAGTTTCAAGGCCTAGCATGATACTAATAGGTAGTTTCTCCTTTGTAGGTCCGAACCCGAGACCCATATTTAATTAGGATTTGCAAGACACGTGTAAAGCTTCAGCTACTATTAGCTAACCAGGTGGGCTATACTATATCTTTCCAAATTGTATCTTTCGAGTTATTAAGCTCTGATTTGCTAAAATTGCATATGTGACTATCTGTGTTAAATATTTACGTCCTACTGTATGTTGTCGGAGTCTCATAAACCAGCGTTGTGTCACTGTGAGTAGCTACAGCATGTATGCATTGTTTGTCCTGCCCCACTCCTTGTCGGTGAGACTAAAATGAAACACTTATTGGTTATACTCTTTGGGTATACTATGGCCATACTCAACGTTATGCGATGGTGATGTAGTTTAGGTTGCGGGCAGTGACGGGTTATACTCTTAAGCGCTTCATGATAAAATGTTTTGGTGAACTTAGGTTGCTTCCAACTTTTAAACCTCCTAAGGTTCACTACCTGCATGAACACAGATAGATTACTTTAACAAAATGATTTGCATAACTTGAATTGTCAAAACTTGCCCACTGAGTGCATTAGTACTCAGCCCAAATATTTCCAAATATTTTCAGGTCAGTAGACTGGCGTGTGGAGCTGACGAGACTGAGATATGGGCTATTATGATTTACATATTTTTCCGTTGTCCTTTTTTGTTAGTATTCTATTAAGAATTGAGCTTTCGCACTTATGGTATTCTTTTGCTAAATGCTAAGAACCCTGATCTTAGTATTTTATTGATATGATTCTGAACATTTGTTGACTACCTAGTTAACATGTATCATATGCTTAGCTATATAATTATTCCAAGGGGAGGAAGCCCATCTTTCATTATGTCTATTTGAGCATTCATTTTAGCCTATGGAAGGGCATAATTTGTTCAGTATATTAGTCTCTGTTTCTTTTGTCAACCTATGAATGAGTCTATTAATTATTGGTATCTAGTTATTTGGTTCCGTTTGGCCTATGAAAGGGCTTATTGAATTGTTACAGCTTCCATTCTTCTCTTATAAGCCGTTATAAACGGGGATTCGCTCTAGTTACAGAGGTTATGATGTCTAATTTTCCGGAAGGCATAACCTATCTTTGGCATACTCGGTTGTTAAATTTTATTCTAAACATTAATCCTTTTAGATTAACACCCCATCATTAATTTAATTACCTCATTTCTTTCCCGCTTCTTAATTCCCACCCCCGTGGCGTCCATTTCCACGGTCTTTCGGGACCGGGGCGCTACACATTTTCCGTCATTAAGTCGGTTTGCCGACTAAAGACCTAATGACGGACACATTTCCTCGTTAATCCGTCAGTAGTTAAAAATAACGACGGAATATTGTGTCGCGAATGAGTGAATTTTTTGTAGTGTTGGGTTGAGGACAAGATTAAAGGTCTAATCTTGTTGTTGATGTATGTGTGATCGGCGCCCCTTACTGATACTATTCTATTTCTCGATCTTCTGCTATATTCTCGAACCGTGTCTAGATACAGTGTGGGTTGTATACTACTACACATGTGTGAATACTGTGGGGATCAAGAGAGCACAAAAGAGGGGCTGACTTCAAGTGTGTAATTTCGATCCCCACTCCTCTATTTAATAGGAGAGTGGCCGAAAATTATATAGTCAAACCCTAATATGTTTGGGCCTCTCACTTTTGCTCCATCTCCAGTCCACTAAGGTCATATTGGGCTATAATAGGGATCTAGAAGAATATTAAATTGGGCTGATAATTTATTTAATTTCCAATATATCCACAACTTAGGATATAATTAAATAAATTAAGTATTATTTTTATTCCACTAAAGAAATAATACTGACCTACCAATTTAATACATATTTGCGAATATGTTTTATCCTTTAGTTCAGTCATTCCATATGATTAAAATATAATGTCCATTAGTTAATTATGTAAGCTTCTGATAGCTATAATTAATTAATATCTTATTCCTTGAGTAGTACCATACAACTTTTATCATGTACGGAATAAATTCTACATGAAGGGTTTCATATGAACTTTGTGCTTCCTCAAGGAAACATCACCAACCTTGCGCCAGGACACAGTGGCCATATATATTGCACAACCCATCATATATGTAAATGATACCGCCCAAAATATCGAGGTTGTTGAATCTATCAAAGAATCTCACTCATTGATAAATCAAACTAATAACATAACATATATATGTCTACCAATATATATGGGTTAAGAATCCGAACTCTGTGGATCTTTATTCTCTCACTTAAGGTCAAAATAGAGAATAATATCCTATCATGATTCACCTCAATACACAAACCAGTGTACTAGAATAATCAGCTAGTCAAGATAAACTAACTATCAGATTATTCTACGGTGTACCGATGGTAGGTTCAAGACTATCTAAGCCGTGAGCCTATTAATACATTGCAAGGGATCCAATGATATAATCTTTACCATGTGTACACCCACACTATACCATCTACAGTGCAAGTATATGGAACTAACAGATAAATATAACAATAAATAAATGCATGCAGTGACTGCAATAATTATTCTATCTATATCGTCAAATAAAATACTGTAGAATGTATACAAAGACAAGTTTTCCAGTATACAAGACTAACAAAGAACATCAACAAGTATGTCAATGAAACAACTGAGTATGGACTATAGTATTCTACTGACACAAATTCAAGTATAGTGGCTTATAGTGATGCAGACTGGGTAGGCTCCCCAGATGATAGAAAAGCACAGCAGGTGTTTGTTTCTTTGTGAGAAATAATCTGGTTTCCTGGTTCAGTAAGAAGAACAATATCATATCTCTATCAACAGATGAAGTAGAGTACATAGTAGCCAAGAAGTAGTGTACTCAAATTGTGTGGATGCTATAAATGATTAAAGATTATGAGACTACACTATTAGATTTTTTGAATTAACCCGCAACATGATCTATTTGGATGACATTAATTCTATGCTCATGTAAAAATGATGTGGATATTTAACGGTCACACCACCTTCTGTTGGATGGACTTTTACCACCGTTAAATCTTCAAACCTTAAGTCGATAGTTTTAGATTTTTCAAACCTTGAATTAATAGAATCTATCTTTTAAGCTCTACATAAACCGTCTTTGGGGCATTGTATGGGTTAATTGTCTTAAAAATCGTGAACTTTGAGCTTAGTTGCAAATTTAATATGATATTTAAAAGTATACAATTAAAACACCAACTTTGAATTTGTGTGTCATTCAACATCCCCAAATTTTTATAAAATAAATTGACCTCCAATTCAATATACAATTTGCTTGTCTCTTCGAGTCTGTCACGACTCGACCATGAATTTTTGAAAATGGTGTCAAAGTGGACACAATTGTATCTTAGATTGAAGGTCTATTTATTTTATAAAAATTTGAGGATGTTGCATAACAAACAAATTTAAAATTTTTATTTTAACCGCCCACTTTTAAATTTCATATTAAATTTATAAATAAACTCAAAATTCATGATTTTTAGGATAATTAACCCGCATTGAATTGATAATTCTCCAAAAATCTAACATGTCGAATATTTGATTTGACCAATTTTTGTAGACTCTTAACATAGTAATATATATGCACGTACATATGCTCGATCCAATTTTATCGAATATTTAATCTAGCTAGCTAGATCCTGTTTTTTTTAATTAACTAACCAAATGTTGTTCGACAGTCATGCGAAAAATTTTAACAGTAGCAAATTAACAATATTCAAATTAATAAGAACAGTATAATTTTAAATTTTACTGAGTTACTACATATGAGCAATTTAATTATCCCATTTCCTTTAATATTCTATAATTCAAAGTATGACTTATCTCATTATGTCAACTTTCTACGAATGTCTACACTAATATATTCAAGTTTCCATTCTAATTTACTCTACATTGTTTAAATTAAATTTCTTAAACAAAATAACCGAATTTTTCATTATTACCTATATATGAAACAAAATATTCAAGTTGACTAGCCAATGATCAGCACACATACTAAATTCTCAACACATAATATCTGCTATTTAACTCAAAAGCACATTTCGATTTTCTTACATCAAACCCAAGTATTTTCCTTTCCTCTTGAAATCCTAATCATGACTAAGAAGGCAGCATTTTCTCATAGATTCTTTCTTGTGTACATATCAATACAAATCTGCATTGCTACATCTTATAACGTAGTGGATTTCGGGGCTATACCAGATGGGGAGACGGACTCAACATCCGCCTTCCTCAAGGCCTGGACCGCTGCATGCAACTCGTACGACGAGCCAACAATGCTCGTTCCCTCGGGCACGTTCTTGCTGAATTCGATATCATTCAATGGGCCCTGCAAGAACCAAATGAAGCTCCAAATATCAGGAACTATTGTAGCTCCAAATAGTTACAAATCTTTACTCTCTCATCAAGCTTGGATAAAGTTCCATGGTGTTCGTAGGTTATTGGTGGTTGGTGGCACTATTGATGCTAAGGGGTCAAATTACTGGTCATGCAAAACTGGAGGGAAAACCAATTGCCCCTATGGAGCAAGGGTAAGTTCGACATTTCACTCTCTCTAGGATCCGTTACCTTTCTCAAAATTTTGTGTTCTGAATCGATAAAATTCAACTTTCTTGAAATTTTTGTGATTGCATGCAGTCATTCACTCTCCAAAGTTGCGATGATGTTCTTATTAGTGGGTTGAAATCACTCAACAGCCAAGGAGTCCACATTCATATCAATGGGTGCAACAATATCACTATGCAAAGGTTGAGACTAATTGCTCCAGGTGATAGTCCCAACACCGATGGCATCCACATTGGGAATTCTAAGGATTTTAGAGTCAACAACAGCACCATCGCCACTGGAGATGACTGCATATCCATCGGCCCCGGCTCGATAGACATGAGGATGGAGAATATCATGTGTGGCCCCGGACATGGCATTAGGTATGTACTGGAAAATTGAACAGAGAATCTCGTTCGATGGAATATATATTGACATTAAGGAAAAATTTAAACATTATGTGTTAAGGTTGTAACAAAAATGTACCGAGTTACCATTATCTGCACTCTATATGTCCAATACTATTAAGATTTTACAAAAAAATCCCAAACTATATATTGACAAATTGACACATTTGTCTTGATTATTCAGTTTCTGGAATTCATCCCCTCAATCCTCATCATGACAAATTTGTTAGTTTATCAATAATTTGGGGTATAGTTAGGGTGTAATTAGTCATAATTCAGGATTTTTTTGTGAAAACTTAGCTTGGGACATCTGGTATAATTAGTTATAGTTCATGATATTTTTTGTAACAACCTTAATAGTTTGTAACGTACGTTCCCCAACATTAATATTTATTGTTACAATGATATACCTTTTTTTTTTTGTAGCATTGGAAGTATAGGAGGTAATCCCAAAGAAGATGGAGTGGAAGACATTGTAGTATCAAATTCTGTCTTTACAGGCACAGATAATGGTGTTCGAATCAAAAAGTGGGCAAAGCCAAGCAATTGTTATGTTAAGAAGATTTTGTTCGAAAATTTGGAAATGAGGAATGTTGCCAACCCTATAATCATTGATCAAGAGTATTGCCCTGAGAAGAACTGTCCAAAATCGGTACAAAATTCTTGATCTAGTTCTCCTTAATTTCCATATTTAAAAACATTTATTCATTTTTAGACAGGAAATAAATTATTTTGATTTTACATGTACGTAGGGTTTATTATAAAGATTAACGACATATATACACACACACATAGCGTGTATTGATGTAATAATGAAATGCTCGATAAAAGGTTATGCAAATGGTGCGTTTTTGCAGATCTCGGGGGTGAAAGTGAGCGACGTGACATTCAACAATATCAAGGGAACATCACGAAGTGAAGACGCGATAGCGTTGCATTGCAGTTCGAAAAATCCATGTCAAAGAATCAAGTTGCAGAGTATAAACCTAACTTATACAGACCAAATGAAGAAGCTGCTGCTTCCTGCAAATTCAAACTGCCAAAATGCAAACGTTCTTATGGCTGGAGTTGTCGTCCCAAAATGCTAGGAAGTAGGAACCATCATATATATATATATATATATGAACCTTCAGTAATTAATTTCTTTCCTTACGAATAATTATAATAGACTTCAATAATTTTGTATGTCAGGCAAAATATGTTTGATTATAATGTAATGATGATCTGAAATATGATTCGATATATACTAATATATATATATATACATCAACAATTTTTATTTTATTTAGTACAAATAAATATTGTATTGATGAGCTCTAGCAATGACTTTGTGTGTGTGTGTGTATTAATGATGGGTCACTACAGATAAAATAAGCAGCTAACGTTTCAAACTACAATTAAACTCCAGCATAACTCCATGTGCAAAAGCTGCAACAAGTTGATACTATTAAAATATCAACATAAAATATTTAATCTAACTACTATAGACTTTATAATATAAATTTTTTCGAGTTGAATATTAATTATCCATGCATATATATAATCATATAGATTTTTCAAGAAAAGTCTCTACAAAGTACCTCATATGACTCCTAAAACAAAATTTTTATCTCAAGTGCTCAACAGCTTATCATACGAAAGGCCATGACGTTCATAAAAGTAAATTTATTTGATCAATTAATTGAAACAATCATTCAATGATATAGTATGAAACCTAAACTTAAACTTAAACGACAGAACAAAAACTTAAATTTCCAAATAATTAAATAGCACCCTATCAATTTCCGTCATCATTATCATAATGTTCAAATCAATTTCTAATCAATACTTTGCCCAAAATGTTCACTTTACCACAATTAATATATGTAGGGAACAATATTCAATTTTAACTAGTATTCTCCCATACGTTGCACGGGTTTGAATATTTATAAATTAATATTTTAAATTTTGAATATGGCCACAATATAATTCAATTAGAAAATATTGTGGGTCTCAAATGCACTCAAAATATCTATATGTGATTACACAATATGATTGTTTAGATACATTCTTCAAATTTCTTAAATTACATTTAACATTTAAACACACACATATATATTGTTCGGTATTTATTTTCACCTAAACTGCAAGTATACAGTGAGGCTTCTAGTATAGCGGTGAACAAGAGTATCGTATCCACAAAGATTTAATAATTAATCTACTAGTTATTTTAATCTAACTTCCTGCAGTTATCTAGACTTCCAAACATGATTGAATTGAACTAAATAAAATCTGATAATAATAAACAAACTAAATTACCACGACAGAAATTAACACAGATAAATCAAACAGTGAATAAAAGACGTATTCTAGGATTGCTTAATCATCAACTAATCCATTCATTTAATCATTTCATTCTTATGCCTATATTGGGACTTAAATTATGCTAGAGCAACCACTGATGCATCCTAAACCTTCTCTCGAAGTGCCTAGGTTGTAGATTACAAAACTCGTATTAATGTCTCCGTTTAATACCTAGCATGCAACTCCTAAAGGCTCCTAGGGTCTATTGCTCTCTCAATTAATCTCAACTCTCTCGAATGTTATTGATTAACGAGTTACTTATTCCAGTTCACGTGTTAAAACTCCTCTCTCGATTTATGAAATAACACATCAAATTGTACCATTTATTGATCAGGTAAATAATACAGATAAATACGAGAATAAGCAAAACACAATAAAATCATAGGCATAAGAAATCAATAGATTAAACGAACTTCATAATTTGAATCATAAACAACCCTAGAATACTAGGGTTTTAGCTATCCATGGAAAAATAAATAACAAAAATCATCCACAAAGAAAACATGAACAATCCTTAGAACAGAGAAAATAAAACCCGGAAGAATTAATTTGTCTCTAATCTTGAAAGATCTTGAATCCTTAGGTCTTGTTCTTCGCGTCTGTTTTTCTCTGCAGCAAACCTCTGGTGGCAACTTTTGGGGTAGGTGGAATTGTCTGTATTTTCGTCCAAGGAAACCCTTATATACCAAGTAAAGAAAAGCCCAAAAATAGGTCAAAAATCGGACAGGCCCGCTGCATTCGCGACCTCGCTCACGACCCAGTACCCCCGCGACTCGGGTCGCGAATCCACGTGGCGCTGACGTGGCCAAAATTCGCGACCGGGTCGCGAATAAAACAAAGGAGACCCCCCCTCTCTGTCGCGAACGTACAGTAAAATGGGAAGAAGGAGATTCGCGACCTGGGTCGCGAGTCCGGTCGTGAATATATTTCAGCTCTGGCAGCCTCTCACTGTTTTGCTTCGTTCTCACTCGTTTCTCGTCCGATTGACCCGATTCTTTTTGCAACGCGTTCCTAACTTGATTTCCCATCTTTCTAGGGTGTTCCCACACTCATTTGAGGTCCACACAAAAATGGCATTAATTCCCTTCACAATGAACAAACACGTGACATTGCACAAAACATAGAAAACTATGCAAAACTCAACACTTCATGCATGCAATGCCCATCAAATACCACTCAAATGTACCTCAAAATACATGTAAAATATGAGGTTATCATATATATATATATAGTTTTACCAAAAATCACAACGTTAATTAAACAAAAAAAAAACAGAAAATTAGTAAGTCTTATTATTGGTATAATTTTATTAATTTTCAAAGTACACCAATAACATACTATAAGGTTAATGTAAATCACCAATCCATTGGTCTCCACCTCCTCAACATATGCACATGGGATGGAGAGCTTTAGAACACTAAAAAGAATTACAAACCATGATAAATGGCTAATTAGAAGAATATTATAAGATGTAATTTGAAGTGTTTTATGAAGACTTTATTTATAGATGCAAAACAACCATGATTCGAAGGATCATAATTTTCATGAAAAAATGTAATCATTTTGAGTGAATAATTTTTTTCATATTTTAATATGGAAGTGACAGATTTCAAAAGCTTATAAATATGTTTAGAAAATGAATACATAAGGATACAGCCAATTAAAATATTAAATAACCTACAATTTCAATTTTATATTGGTAGAAATAATGTTAATTAATAATATAAACGGTGAACTTGACTTTATCTAAACTAGTATTTCTCCTGTGCAATGCACAAATAATTATTAATTTTTTAGATTATAGAAAGATCGAATTGAAATATTTTCAACATAATGATTTTATAAATAACAATGTATAATTGTTCACGATATAGAACATTTGGTTTCTTTGAATATATGACATGTATAAAAAATTTAATTATTTAATTATTTTAAATGATGAAATTGAAATAGAAAAAATAACAAATTATTATTATTATTATTATTATTATTATTATTATTATTTTAGTGTAATATAAATGAAAGTTATTTTTTAGGCGATAAATGTAGAGTATTACTAATCATCTATCTATGCATAAAAAAATAAAATTTAAAATTCTACAAATCTCAAATTTCTAAATAAAAATAATAATAAATAAAATTGTAAAAA
Source organism: Perilla frutescens (assembly GCA_026008535.1). Lineage (NCBI taxonomy): Eukaryota > Viridiplantae > Streptophyta > Magnoliopsida > Lamiales > Lamiaceae > Perilla > Perilla frutescens. Next base: position 19,722,257 of record BRKX01000013.1, read on the forward strand.
CTTGTTAAAATACAACGGTTGTAATTTAAACTGTCGTGGAAAATGAAAAAAAAAATAAAGAAAATTTACAACAATAAATGTTAATACTATTGTCTATTAATTAGAAACTGTTGTTTAAGACAAAATGTGTAATAGACAACGATTTATACCAGAAATGTTGTCTATTATTCAAAAACTGTTGTCTAAGACAAAATGTGTAATAGACAACACTTTACACCAGAACTGTTGTCTATCACATGATTTTGCCTTGATATATATATCGATAGATAGATAGATAGATAGATAGATAGATAGATATAGATATAGATATAGATAAAAAGAAATTAAAAAAAGAAATAAAAGAGTTACAATATTAAATAAATAAATTAATGCTAATTATGAAAATAAATGGTGGACTTTGATCATGTAGCTAAAATATATTATGTAATAAAAAAAAAATAGAAAGGGTAGAAATAAAAGAAAACAACGTACGAAAAGGGATATAAAAGAAAAACAAAAAGGAAAAAAAAGGATTACTCTATAAAGTAAAGATGTGTGTGAACTCTTCCGTTGTAGATCTAAACATCCTAATTGATGTTTAAGTGTGTGTGTGTATACATAATTAAATATTCTATTGTTAGACTCCATTGTATTTTGAAACTCTAACTTATAAATTATGCGCGCGATTAAGCATATTTCTCTTCTCATACACTTAAAATGTTTAGCTCTTTGAACTAATTTAAAATCACTTCTGCACTATATTATTCCAATTGTTATACTATTTCCTTAAAAAGGAAGATATCGATGTATTATTATAATTTTTAAGTACAAGTTTATATTCATATTAAGAAAATTATTTATTCATCTTTCCTATTTATTTTGATAAGTTATTATTTTAATTATAAAATTAGTAGCATTCTAGGTTTATAAAAACTAAGGTGTTACAAGTATCTATTTATCTATCTATGCATATATTAAGGCAAAACCATATGATATTTGTAGTACTTCACATTTATCGTCTAACAAAATAGTTTTCATTTGTGTTGCACTTTAATAATAATAATAATAATAATAATAATAATAATAATTTGCGATGATTTATTATTTTTCTATTTCAATTTTATCATTTAAAATTATTAAAGAATTATATTTTTATACATATTATATATTCAAAGAAATCAAATCTTCTTTGATCGTGGATAATTAATTATACATTGCTATTTATAAAATCGTGTCGTTTGAAATATTCCAATTTGATCTTTCTAACATGAATTTCATTTAGTTCCTAAGATTTCATTTTCTTATCTAATTAATTAACATGTGTGCATACCGCCGTTTTATCAATTTTAAAAAATGGAATCACAACATATACAATTAAAAAATAATCATAATATTACAGATTTAAAAAATAATAAATATTTGTACATCACACAGGAGCAATACTACATATTATTATATCTATACATATTAGTATTACTGTGACAGAAATTTCCGTTGTAAATCTGAACATAGTATTTTTAAAGCCATACTTATTATCTAGATTTATTTAATTAATTAGGACAAGTTTTACTATATTGTTACCCATTATATTCATGTAATTTTAAAAAGGTCGAGGATTGTCCTCAATTTGGTTTTAGAATAATTTATGAAAAGTCTGGAATTTCGTCGATCTAAATATAGAAAAAATAACTAATGTAAAACAATAATAATTACATTTACAAATACGTGTAATAATATATTTTCATATAAAAAACCTACCCATCATGCATGTCACACACTAGCTATATCTCCAAAGATATTCGGTAACAAATAGGCCAAACCACAAAATCATGCAAGTTTTATTAGTTTATAATACGACGATCGATTGACTGTTTAATCTTATCTGGATATGTTTCAAATTGCAGTAAATCACATTTAATTGGGTTAATGATGCTCAAATTAGAGGCCTTATAATCTCGATTAATATTCAGCTAATGAACCAAGTGATCAATAGCTGCAATTAAAACTGTGAAAGTAACGGATCTAAGCTCTATATATCATTAATGAAAGAATTCATGTTTATTCATTTTCCATATATGAACCATCACTTGAGTATCCCATTTAATCTCAATTTTTTTCTGATTATATCAATTTTTATCAATATCCATACTAATTTGCATAGAGATTCAACTTTCTAAAATTTACTCTACTATACTTTATTTCAAATAAATTATCTTAAACAAAATAACCTGATTACTCGATCGTCAATATTGCCTTTGGGATATATATCGAGTCTGACTAAATTCTTGACATACCTTCTCCTATATAAATATTTCAGCAGTAACTTCAAAATTTTTATCATCAAACCCTAATCATGGCCAAGTTTGCAGCATTTTTTCAAATATTTTTTCTTGTGTCGACCGCAACACAAATCTGCATCGCTACATCATATAACGTGATCGATTTCGGGGCTAGACCAGATGGGAAGACAGACTCAACGTCAGCCTTCACCAACGCCTGGACCGTTGCCTGCAACTCGATAAAAAAGACCACCGTGCTTGTTCCCCCGGGAAGGTTCCTGGTGAACTCGATAACATTCAATGGACCATGCAAGAATGAAATTAAGCTCCGAATATTAGGAACTATTGTAGCTCCAAGTTACGAATATTTTCTCTCTCATCAAGCTTGGATAGAGTTCTTTGCTGTTAATAGGTTATCAATTGTTGGTGGCACTATTGATGCTAAAGGGTCAAGTTATTGGTCGTGCAAAAGGGGTGGGAACAATTGCCCCTTTGGAGCAAGGGTAAGTTTGACATTTTACTTTACCTTTCTCAATTTTTTGAGGCCCTCAATCGATAAAACTTGTATAATTTACTAATTAATTAAGGTCGTGATTGCAGTCGCTCTCTCTCCAAAGTTGTAATGATGTGTTTATTAGTGGGTTGAAATCACTCAATAGCCAAGGAGTCCACGTTAATATCAATGGGTGCAACAATGTCACAATGCAAAGATTGAGAATCATAGCTCCAGGTGATAGCCCCAATACCGATGGTATCCACATTGGGAATTCTAATTTTTTTAAGATCATTAGCAGCACCATCGCCACCGGAGACGACTGCATTTCCATCGGCCCCGGCTCGACTTACATGAGGATGGAGAAAATCAAATGCGGTCCAGGACATGGCATTAGGTACGCACCAGAGAACTCGAACGAGATCCTCTATTCCAATATTCGTACGATTCCGTATTTAAAATTTTAAATATCCTTATTTGAAATTATTACAGCATTGGAAGCATGGGAGGTAATCCAAAAGAAGATGGAGTGCATCATATTGTAGTAACAAATTCTGTGTTTACAAGAACAGATAACGGAGTTCGGATTAAAACATGGGCAAAGTCTTTCAAAAGTTTTGCTAAGCATGTTGTGTTCAAGAATTTGGAAATGAGAAATGTTTCCAACCCTATAATCATTGATCAAGAGTATTGCCCTCAGAGGGATTGTCCAATTTCGGTAAATTCTTAATTTTTAATTATCATTTACATGTCGGGAAATATTTAATTTAATCATTTATTATAAAGATATAGCTAGCGTAAGTGGCGCGTTTTTTTTTTTTTTTTTTTTTTTTTTTTTTGCAGAGCTCGGGCGTGAAATTGAGCGACGTGATATTCAACAACATAAGAGGAACATCTCGAAGTGAAGAGGCAATAACATTGCGTTGCAGCAAGACGAATCCGTGTGAAGAGATAAGATTGCAGAATATAAATCTAAGATATATAAATCGATCGAAGAAATTGCAGCCTGCAACCTCGCACTGTCAAAATGCACAAGTTATTAGGGCTGGATTTGTGTTGCCAAAATGCTAGGAACCAACATATATATGGGCTTCAATAGTTTTTTCTTTTTAATATAAAATAATATTAGAGTTCCGCAATATTTTTGTATTTTAGGCAAAATGTTTGATTATAATGTAATGATCCGAAATAATACTATTCGACATTTTTACCTTTTTTTGTCCTTTTATTCATTTATTCGTGTGTTAGCTCTATGAATTCATGTATTTGTATAATATACCACGGTATACATAACATGTGTAAATTTATTTAAATTTCCTATGTTAAAAAATTTGGTAATGTAACAGACTGAGAAGAAAATAAAATACAAAATTAAAGTCAGATCTAAAATTCAATATTCGCGAATCACCATCTTTTCAAACCTTAACGGGCTAATTACTGATTTAGATTCTATAATCTCGCCTTATAAATTATTTTATGATTTAGATTTTAAAATCAATATCTATATTCTATCCAAGAGAGGTAAGTTAATCGATCAAAATATGCAACGATACAACAAATTAAATTAATACAAACGCAAAAACTCATGTGCATAAGATGTATATGAGACGATCAACGCGTTGACCGGGTCAACACACGTTGACTCGGTCAAAGTGTTGACCAAAAAAATTGTGAAAATTGGTGATACTTTTTAGGGATACAATTGATACTTTTTTTAATTTCGAATGATACTTTTTAATGTGTCAATTGATATTGATCTTAACAGTTTTTTTCTTTATTTTTTTATTCTGCCCAATACTTTTTATTGATACAAATGATACTTTTTATCCTTTGAAATGATATTTTTCAGTATTATGAATGGTACTAATTTTGACATATTTTTTTGTCAAAGCATTGACGTTGACCGTCTCATGTACATCTTATGTTGGTAATAGTTAGTGATATATGAAGAAGAAAAAGAAGTGCAACAGTTGTATTTAGAAGCGCAGCAGTTGTATGCTATATATAATGAAATAATTAATTTATTGTAATAATTATTATTATTATTTAAATTATTATTTCATGAAAAGCTGTCTTCTCATAAAAGGACACAATTTTTAGAAGAAGTTATTCATACTCTATATATACGCAACTGCCACAGACTTTGATATACAGAAAAACATCATCTTCTTCTTTACTTCACTTTGCAATCAATATTCTCTAAACTTTGTTCTTGGGAGAATTATAGAGTTTGCTATCTATAATTCTGTTTGTTTTGATTATCCTGGAGGGAATTTGTCTATATCCAGTAGCAACATAATGGGGGCAATAATTTCCTTAAGGACAGCGACAACGCGATCAAGGAAACAGCTTTCTACAGAACGGTTATACAACAATCTTAAGGAAATTACTCTGTTCTGCAATGGAGGCCACTGATTCGCTATCTGTTGTTAACAAAATTATGAGTCCAGATGCAATCAAACTGGATCGCTTTGATGGAACGAATTTTACCCGCTGGAAGGACAAGCTATTCTTCTTCCTCACTGAATTGGGCGTTGCATACCTATTGAGTGGAAACCTTCCTGAAATTCCAGAACCCTCCGACGCCGACACCGATGAGATCAGAAATTCACGCAAAAAACGTGAAGAAGATGAAGTTCGCTGCAGGGGATATATTCTCATCGCTCTATCTGACAGACTGTACGATCTCTTTCGTTCATTCAAATCTCCTCAAGAAATCTGGTGTGCCTTGGAAAGCAAATACACATCTGAAAAACAAGGTACCGATAGATTCCTAAGTATAAAGTTTTTTTAGTTTCAAATGTTTGAAAATAAGTCTGTCATGGATCAAGTCGATGAACTGCTTGTCTTAGTTTCTAGACTCAAAGATTTGAAACTAGAATTGTCTGAACCATTACAAGTGGCTGCTGTAATTGCAAAATTGCCAACCACTTGGAATGCTTACAGGAAAAAGTTAATGCACACTTCTAAAGATTTCACTATAGACCAACTCATAAAGCATATTCGAATTGAAGAAGAAACACGTTTTCGTGAAAACAAGTATGCTTTGGAGTCTGGTAATAAGGTGAATAATGTTGAGTCTAGCACTAAGAGAGGAAAATTTTCTGGAAACAAAAGAAAGTTTTCTGAAAGTACAAATGACTATTCTGCTAATTATAAGAAAAACAAGTCCTGTCATTTCTGTGGAAAGAAAGGCCATTTCAAGAAAGATTGCAGATTCTACAAGAAGATTAAAAGGGAGGGAGATGCTCCTGCACAGAACAAGGCAAATGTTGTTGAAAAGAAGACAAGTCCTCTTGATATTGTCGCCATGATTGCTGGTCTCAAAATCAGTATGATAACTGAATGTAACATGGCTACAATGGACAAATGTGATGATTGGTGGTATGATTCTGGTGCTTCAGTCCATGTCTGCAATGACAAAAATATGTTCAAGAATTATGAAGTCTCTACAAAAGATGAGAAAGTTCTCATGGGAAACTACAATACTGCTAAAGTATTTGGAAAAGGGACGATTGAACTGCCATTTACCTCAGAAAAGAAACTGACTCTCACAAATGTGCTGCACGTTCCAGATGTGCGAAAGAATTTAGTCTCTGGAAGTCTGCTGAGCAAGAAGGGCCTGAAAGTTGTTTTAGAAGTAGAAAAGCTTGTGTTATCTAAGAATGGTGTATTTGTAGGCCAAGGATACTGTTTCGATGGCATGTTTAAACTAAGTATTAATAAAGTTGATCGTTCTGTTTATATCGTTGAATCTTCTTCTGATTTATGGCATGCTCGTTTATCTCATGTTAATTTTAGTTCAATTAAATTTATGTCAAAATATGATCTTATCACTTGTGTTGATAATAATTCCAAAAAATGTGAAATATGTATACAAGCTAAGATGACAAAGAAACATTTTCCTAAGAATGAAAGAAATAATGTATTGCTTGAGTTAGTGCACTCTGATATATGTGAGTTAAATGGTCATCTGACTAGAGGAGGAAATAGATATTTTATTACGTTTACAGATGATCATTCCAGACTTACTCATGTTTACTTGATGAAAACAAAAGATCAAGCTTTTGATATATTTAAAACCTATAAAGCCTTGGTTGAAAATCAGTTGGAAAGGAAAATAAAAATTCTACGCAGCGATCGTGGTGGAGAATATTTTCCAACTGAATTTTCTAATTTCTGTGAAGATAATGGTTTGATTCATCAAACTAGTGCCCCATATACTCCACAACAAAACGGTCTTGCCGAGAGGAAAAATAGAATGTTGGTGGATATAGTTAATGTCATGCTTATGCATGCTGGATTACCAACAAATTTATGGGGAGAAGCTTTATTAACTGTCTGTCATGTTCATAATCGAATACCTTCAAAGAAAACAAAGATCTCTCCATATGAAAAATGGAAGAAAAGGAAACCAAATTTAAACTATTTGAAGGTATGGGGCTGCATAGCCTATTATAGAGTTCCAGATCCTAAACGAACAAAATTAGGACCTAGAGCTCTTAAAGGTGTTTTTGTGGGATATGTTGAAAATTCTAAAGCATATAGAATACTGGATGTGGATTCGAAAACTATAATAGAATCTAGAGATGTGGAATTTCTAGAGACTAGTTTTCTTAAAGGCTCGACTCCACAACCAAGTGAAGAAATTCCCACAAACTCATCACATGACATAGTAGTTAGTAACAAAAGAAAAATAAAAAATCCTCCTGGTGAAGTCAGGAGAAGTAAACGAGAAAGAAAAGAAAAAGGTCTCGGGTCTGACTTCATTTCTTCACAGGCTTTAGTATTTCTTGTTGAAGATAGTAGAGATCATGTAGTAAGTAAAATACCCATATTAATGATCACAGAAGAGGATCCAATAACTTATATTGAAGCAATAACTTCAAGGGACTCCAATTTCTGGAAAGAGGCTATAGCATATGAGATTGATTCTCTGCTAGCAAATGGAACATGGATTTTAGTTGATTTACCTCCTGATTCTAAACCAATTGGATGTAAGTGGGTATTTAGAAGGAAATATAACACAAACGGGTCTCTACAAACCTTTAAAGCAAGACTTGTAGCTAAAGGTTTTAGACAAAAAGAAGGAATTGATTACTTTGATACCTATGCACCAGTAGCTAGAATAACTTCTATTAGGCTACTCTTTGCATTAGCTTCAATTTATGGGTTGTTCATTCATCAAATGGACGTAAAAACAGCATTTTTAAATGGTGATCTTGATGAAGAACTATATATGGAGCAACCGGAAGGCTTTGTGCTTTCAGGAAATGAGAAGAAAGTCTGTAAATTAGTAAAATCCTTGTATATATGGACTAAAACAAGCCCCAAAATAATGGCACGAAAAATTTGACAGTGTGATACTATCACATGAATTTTCTCACAATGGGGCTGATAAATGCATTTACTCCAAGTTTACCGAAAACTATGGAGTTATAGTATGTCTCTATGTGGATGACATGTTAATTATTGGCACAAACATGTAAGGAATATCTGAAACTAAGACATATCTAACTTCTCATTTTAAAATGAAAGACTTGGGAGAAGTTGATACTATTTTAGGAATCAAAGTTAAGAAACATAGTGGGGGTTTTACTTTGTGTCAATCACACTACGTAGATAAAGTATTATCTAAGTTCCAGCATTTAGGAATTAAAGAGGTTAATACCCCACTTGATGCTTCGATAAAGTTAGCAGAAAATACGGGTAGATCAATAAGTCAATTAGACTATGCTAGTGCTATAGGTAGTCTAATGTATGATATGCATTGTACTAGACCCGATATTGCTTTCGCTGTTAAAAAACTTTCAAGATATACTCATAATCCTAGCACGGAACATTGGAGAGCTATAGGAAGAGTTCTCGGTTATTTGAAAAGGACCAGGTCACTGGCCTTATTTTACAGCAAGTTTCCAAGTGTGCTAGAGGGTTATACTGATGCTAGTTGGATAACTAGTATTAGTGATAATAAATCAACGTCTGGTTGGATTTTCACTTTAGGTGGAGGAGCTATCTTCTGGGCTTCAAAAAAACAGACGTGCATTACTCATTCGACAATGGAGTCGGAATTCATTGCTCTAGCAACTGCAGGTAAAGAGGCAGAATGGCTAAGAAATCTTTTACTGGATATTAAGTTGTGGCCACAACTGATGCCAGCCGTTACTCTGCACTGTGACAGTCAAGCAACAATGTCTAGAGCTTTTAATAAAATTTATAATGGTAAATCTAGACCCATTGCTTTAAGACATGAATATATTAGACAACTTATTTCTGATGGAATCATCACAGTTGTCTATGTTAAGTCTAGTAAGAACATGGCTGACCCATTAACAAAAGGACTCTCGAGAGATATGATAAAGAGCACTACGAGTGCAATGGGTCTCTTATAAATATATGATTATCATTGATAACAGGAACCATACCTTTTATATATTGTTTAACAATTCTAAAGGTTTAAATGGTAACAACAAGTTATTAGTGATTGGAAGCAAGTACAAGGATCAATATTGTACTTATGAATAAGAGGGTGAATATAAATTATTCTTAATGAAGATCTTGTTCTGCTATGAACAGGGAAGTTTAATTTGCTTCATAGTTCTTCACCTATATAAACATAGGGAGTGGTGCCGCTTCCAGCAAAAGTTAGTAATATAATTTTTTTAAGTGTTCATGAAACCAGGATGTAGCACATGGCCTTTTTAATGGTGCTAAAGTTCACGGTGCACAGGTTTAGTGAATTGTTAGGGATCTGTGTGTATGCTATTTCCTACCTTGTTATAAGAAATTATGGTTTAAGTTCCAAACCACCATATATTTCGATGAGGTTTTGAAGTAGTTATACTAATAATAGGTTTAAATCGAAAGAGACCTATTGAATGCATAAATCCTAGTACAAATTTATTACCAAATCACTAACTAAGTGGGGGATTGTTGGTAATAGTTAGTGATATATGAAGAAGAAAAAGAAGCGCAACAGTTGTATTTAGAAGCGCAGCAGTTGTATGCTATATATAATGAAATAATTAATTTATTGTAATAATATTTATTATTATTATTTAAATTATTATTTCATGAAAAGGTGTCTTCTCATAAAAGGACACAATTTTTAGAAGAAGTTATTCATACTCTATATATACGCAACTGCCGCAGACTTTGATATACAGAAAAACATCATCTTCTTCTTTACTTCACTTTGCAATCAATATTCTCTAAACTTTGTTCTTGGGAGAATTATAGAGTTTGCTATCTATAATTCTGTTTGTTTTGATTATCCTGGAGGGAATTTGCCTATATCCAGTAGCAACATAGTGGGGGCAATAATTTCCTTAAGGACAGCGACAACGCGATCAAGGCAACGGCTTTCTACAGAACGGTTATACAACATCTTATGTACAAGAAACTTGCCCCAATACAAATTATACTCTATCATGAAATATGATCACCAATTCACCTTATGCATAATTAAAGATTTTTAAAATACAGCAATTAGCCGCATTAGCGTATTTGATCTAGTTTATCTTCAAAAAAAAAGATCGAGTTTGAACTTTGAAATGATATGCAAGGTTCTGATTAGGTGGATCCTTTATAGAAATTTGTTGCTAATTAATAAATTGTTTTTTAAACCTAAATTTCATTAATTATAACTTAAAAAGGAAATTTGTTGCTAATTAATAAATTATTTTTTTACTCAAACCAATTATAACAACTATTCGGCTATAATGTCGCCTTATAATCCTGCGGGATTGCTCCACGTTAATTTCACATGGCTCTTCATTAATAAAAAAACTATGCCCCTATAATTGCCGTATGTACAAACTGGCTATGCATTCATGTATCTTGACTTCTTATTATTCAAAAATCATTAAATTAATTAACTTCAATATGTTGTGCAAATTATCGGTATACGTACTCTAAATTACTTTTTATATGTATGCAAAAAAAACTTAAGGTAAAATATAATTAAAACTTCAATGTTTGCAATTTACAATAATAATACTCCAACTTATATTTCACTCCAAACTTTTTATTTTCATAACAAGTCTACCCTTTCATTACAAAAAAAAGGTCTTTAGAGACAATATTATTAGATACTCGTCACTTATAATAGACTTAAGTAATGACATGTCGTTTCTAATTAATTGCTACATGTCATTTCTAATGACATTTTTTTGACAACATTATTGTCACTTAAAATGATTTTTAATTTATTTAGAACGAACTTTTAGGAACGCTTTATTTTAGACGACATATATAATGTCGCCGTAAAAAATATTTTTAAGTGACAACAATGTCAGTACAAAGTGTAATTAGAAATGACATATGATAATTAAAAACGGCATATCGTTACTTAAGTCTATTATAAACGACGACATTTGTCATCTCTAATAATATTGTATATAAAAATCATTTTTGTTGTAGTACTCGTAAATTTTCCGACAGAAGAAAGAGTCACTATGTCAACAGAAGAGTTTCTTGAAAACTTAGTTTTTAGTTACCAGAAAACTTACGGACGGTAGAAATCCTGTGAATTGTAACAGTGTGGGTAAATTTGCTATATGTAAGTATATGTTGTGGTATTTTTATTATAAATTGCAAACATTCAGATATTATACTTTAAAAGTATAAAAATACTTATTTCTACAAAAAAAAAAAAAAAAAAAAAAAACACCTTCCACCATAGTCGCTAATATTGGGTATACGAGGCATTGCGTATATACTCTAATAGATAATGATTATTAAAAGTTGCGAAAATTTGTTTCACACTCTACTTTTTTTAATGTTAAAGGTGGATAGCCCAAATCAATAATATTTTTCCCACATCCTAATTATATGATTGAACCCATATTTTTTCTTAATGCATTAAAATAAACATATGTATTTATTAATTTTACTATACTAAGTTTATATGCACTAAATTATGGAATAATTGCTTTCTTATATATATCATGAACTTTATACTAATTTTGGTTTCACACACTTTCAAAAACAAAAGAAAAAAACTTGAAATATCATCTACCTAACAATTTTTTACAATTACAACATCAACGAGTTTTCAAATACACAAAAAGCATGAACGTAGATGTGGATAAAATTGTTCTGATATGGCAACCACGTGTGCAATCAATAAAAATACTAAGATTGTCTTTTTGGGGATGTCTTAGTGGTGGAGTAGTGTCGACCCACCACCAACACAATAGGTGTGAGCCTATGGCACCTGATTTGTCAAGTGTAGTTTACATCTTCTGTGTAGGTTTGCAGGCTATACTACATAGGGGCGAAGTTTACCCAGTGCGCACCACGGTAGCGGCTGCGGGTTACCCTCGACATAAAAAAAAATACTAAGATTTATTGATTTTATATGAAATAGGATCATCTGCTGCAAATCCTGTTGGCATTCTCCGTTGCAACTCTTCAATATATTTTCAAAAAAAAAATATTTTTTTTTATTTTTTAATTTATTATGATTTATTTTAATTTAAATTTTCTATTTAGGGTTCATCCATCCCCAATTAGGGTATATTAAAAAAAAAAAATAGCTATGCAACACTAAATGTAACACAAAATGCAACAGAGGATCTGCTCTGATTTTATATTGCGTATCAATTAAATTATGAGAGGATAGTGTGAAACCCTCTTACATGTCAAAAATTAGTAAAGATTCGAATCTAAATTAACACAGTCAAACAACAACAAAAGTACAGATATGTCACTGGATATGATTTGAATCTGAATTTCAACTGATCTTATAAATTTTGACCCATAATATGATTTTTACACAAATTTTTGTATTAAATTATAATATGACGATCTGGTTGAATTTCACTCCTATTTTAGTAAATTAATTTTATCTCATTTCTATTCCCTATAAATATTATATTTCCTTCAATAAAAAAGAAAAAGAAAATACAATTAAATACATGGTCCGTCTGATCCTGTAGAGTTACTAGGCCTTTAGCAGTACCAAAAATAGATTGATTCGTGTAATTAATTTGCCGTTGTTATCAATCATTTAATTGGGTAAATAGAATATTTGAACGTATTTCTATTTTTTGGGTTCTAAATTATTGACAATTCTCCAATAAAAAGTACAGATAAACAAAAATATTTTTTATCCAGATTTTTAGAAAATATCATTTTATATTTTTGTTTTTAATTTCTATTTTAAACAATCGTTTTGCCCCCAAGACAATATGCTATATCAGTATTTATTGCACTCGTCTAAAGAGTGAAGTTTAATTAACAATCAATAAATAGCTATGCTTTCTTCATAGATTATAAGCAGCATTTGAAACTACAAAAAACTCCGGCATAACTCCATGTGCAAAACTGCAACAAGTTGACACTTTTAATTAAGTCTACAAAAAAAAAAGTCTACTTATAATATTATTTTATCTGAGTTTTATATTATCCATCATGTATATAATATATGCATGTATATATTCCTTTAATTTCGTCAACAATTGTACCTCATCACATGACTCCTAAAACACAAATTCCATCTCAATAGCTTATCACATGAGGCCGTACATATCATAACATGAAGTTGAAGTAGGCCATGACGACGTTAACAAATTTAAAATAAATTAATTTGATCAATCATTAATTACAAACAATCATTGAATAGGATCAAGATAGAATTAAACATATTGACTTCGACGACAGTTGGAAATTAAATCAAAGCTCGAACTCCTATATAAATAGCACATCAACCGTCTCATTTCTCATCCAAATATTCAAAAATCCATTTTCTATCAATACTAATTAGCCACACATCATGACTTCCCAAATTTCTATCATTTTATTATTCCACTTCATTTTATCATGGTTTGGACATGCAGAAGGTGCATCACTCACATTCAATGTGATCAAATTTGGAGCAAAACCTGATGGGAATACTGATTCAACTCAACCCTTCCTTAGGGCTTGGGCGTCCGCATGCGCCGCCGCAACGACCACGACGACGACGATCTATGTGCCCAAAGGGCGTTATCTATTGAGATCTGCAGAATTTAGAGGGCCATGCAAAAGTAGAATTAAAGTCCAAATAGCCGGAACTCTTGTTGCTCCCATGGACCATCGTGCCCTTCAAAATTCCGACTACTGGATTTTGTTTATTCAGGTTAATCGGATTTCGGTCCTCGGAGGAAATCTTGATGCTAAGGGAGCCGGATTATGGTCGTGCAAGACTTCCGGCCAAAGTTGCCCCACCGGAGCAAGGGTAAATTTGTCAATTCACACTATTTTGTAATAAATACTATTTAGTACTCCCTCCGTTTTTGTTTAAATGTCATTTTGGATGAATGCACACAAATTAATAAATTAATTAACTTACCTAATACACTCTTATATGAATACATTAAATGAGTTAATTAATTTATATGTTTGAAGTTATTAAATGTGAGCAAATGTGAGAAAAATATAATTTTTTTTGTCTCGAATTTATAGAATGACATTTTTTATGAAACATAATTAAAATGCTAAAATGACATTTATTCAGAAACAGAGGGAGTATTTAGTAGGAAGTTAAGTCAAATGAAATAACTATGAAGAATTAATTGCTTGCAACTTGGAAATATCGTTTAAGGAACAAAAAAAAATGGTAATTGAACTAACCTTTCTTGCCGTATTTAATTAGTTTCAACTTTTCACCACATGCTCTCATTTTCAATCTTTCGTTGATTAATATTATATACGGATATACTTACAGAGTTACAATTAAGACTGCGTTATATGTCAAGGATATTTATGAGCTTATTGCTGAATATCTAATTGCTAATTAGTTACCATTTTTTAAATGTGGGTGGTTTGAATTTATTTAAATTTTTCAGTCTTTTGTAATTCACATTTATTAATAAAATTGTTTTATTATTAGAGCTAGCTTTATTAATGTGATTTTTGCTCAGTTTGATTTTAAAATAAATTATGAGAACGAACTTTAGAATTTCGTCTAATTATATATAGAACAACTAATTTATAATTAAAATAATTAATAATTCATCTTATAATTCTTTTTCGTAATCAACATCTCCAAATCACATACTATATGACTATATGTCTCAAAATATAATATTTATTAGGCATAACAAATAGTCTAATTAAACCTCAAGAATTAAGAAATTTTTAATTTATAATATGATGATGGATGGACTAATCCAATTTTATGCTTCAAATTGCAGTCAATCACATTTAATTGGGTTAACGAGGCTCAAATTAGCGGCTTAACCTCGATTAATAGTCAATTAATGCACCTGGTGATCAATAGCTGCAAAAATGTGAAGGTGAGCAATGTGAAGATCATAGCTCCAGATCTAAGCCCTAACACAGATGGAATTCATGTCCAATCCTCCACCGGAGTCACTATCACCAATAGTATCATCAAAACCGGCGATGACTGTATATCCATCGGGCCTGGGACCCGGAATTTGTGGATCGAGAAAATACAATGTGGCCCGGGACATGGCATTAGGTAATCTATAAACTCTCTTTGTTTCATTGGCTAAACTATTTCTATTTTTTTTTTTAGTCGGGGGATTGAGATTTATATCCAAGTCTCTTCCTTATAAAAAGGAAGACTACCAACTGAGCTAAATGCTAAATTTAATTTAACTTATTCTCTTTAATTTTTTTGGCAGCATTGGGAGTTTGGGCCGAAATTTTGATGAAGATGGTGTTGAAAATGTGACGGTGATAAATTCAGTGTTTAGTGGGTCAGATAATGGGCTTCGAATAAAAACATGGGCCAGGCCCAGTAAGGGATTTGTGAGAAATGTTAGTTATCGAAATATTGTAATGAAGAATGTTGACAATCCAATTATTATAGACCAAAATTACTGCCCCAACAACCAAGGTTGTCCTAGCCAGGTAAATACCATAATTCATACAAAATAATAGTGCTTTTTTTTAAGACCATACCAAAACAGATGTAATTGATTATATATAGATTTATCAGCATTCAAATATTCAATTTTTTGGACTTTTAAATCATAAAAATATTTTATACACTAGACAAATTTAAATCCGAGAATTAGTTAGTAGTGGCCGCCAAAACTCCATTTCTAGATCACATATATGATGAAAAATGGCATTAATTGTTTTATTAATATAATTATGGAGAACATTTAATTTCTTCTGCTAATTAATAATCATGTCTATTAATTTTGGCAGGGTTCTGGAATTAAAATTAGCCAAGTTACATATCAAAATATAGTGGGTACATCAGCAACACAAGTAGCCATGACATTTGATTGCAGCCATACCAATCCGTGCAGCGGCATCAAATTAAGAGACATTAAACTCACTTATTTGAAAAAAACAAAAGCACAATCCTTCTGCAAAAACGTCGCTGGAAGTTCCGGTGGCGTTATCATGCCGGAAAATTGCTTGTAAAATGAAAAGGACGACGACGACGACAATATATGGATCATACATCATCTTTCTGAAAGTATTATGGGACCAGTATGCAATTTACTTTTAAAATAGGGGTGGTTTTGAATTTTCTTTGTGAATTTAATTTCACCAAAGTGAAGATCAACTCCAGAGTGGATGCATACACATTGTTGGATGTAACATATTTACCCTCACATTCAACTAATGGTGGAGTTTGTATCATAGCATATATAATTGAAATCAAACTTTAACAGTTTCAAACAATAATATATACTCAAGTTTTATTATTGATCACACAATCATCTTCAATATGTTCGAAAATTTAAATTCAAATACCCTGAGAACTCCGTTTTTTCCCTTTGTTCGTAATATGGAATTTGAACCACTCCACAATATTCGAAATTTTCAGTTTGAACGAATCGCGATTTGAACCAAAATTAACCTCCACAGTACATTCAAACTCGATTATTTTCGATCATACACTAATACTAGCATCAAATACTTATAATAAACTATTAGAAGTTGATGAATGATGATTTTCAATATGTTTAATAAATGACTTTTAATTTATTTTCATTTTAAATTTTTTAGTTTAGAATTTGTGGTGCATTGAGAAATTTTAGTAGTATAAATTAACTAAGTAATAAAAGGGTATTGAAATAACTGCACACTTATTTTATTTTTCCTTTATTTCTTTTGTGGTACAAAAAATAAAATTAGTAGTGCAAATAGTCGTTCCTATAATAATCTATCTATTGAAATTTTATAATTAGATTTACACCTACCAGTTGGGACTTTGAGTAACATTAATCTTCCCGTTAAGATTTTTCAATACTGGAATATAAATTGGGAAAATTGAATTTTGTGTGTACGCTAAGGTTGATCTTTTTAAATTATGATACCCTACTTATTGCGTTTGCCGAATTTATTTTCAAGATGTTTAGAATACCTAATCAATGTTTTCTTTTTGTAAATCAATTTTCCTCAATAAACATGCAAAAGCCATAATCAATTTATTTATTAATGGTGTTCGGTTTAAATCATCGGCAAATCCTTCCAAAAGTTTTGATAAGCATATTGTGTTCAAGATCAAGAATATGGAAATAAGAAATGTTTCCTACCCTATAATCATTGATTAATTTTCATTTCCATGTTTAGAAATATTTAATTTAATAGTTTATTATAAAGATATAACGCGCATACTATTCAATTTCTCTTTTTGGGACACACATGAATGTTTAGCATCATAAACTCTCAAGTTGGAGTAAAAGACCATTTTTCCTCTCAAAACTCCATCTTGAATATACAACTTAGGTAACTTGACCATCCTCAACATGTTTCTAAATTTCTTTATAATGGTTATGTTCATTCTTTTAGCAACACTATATATTACGCTTATGTGTATTAGCTAGGTAGGCCCTCTCATGTCTGATACTATGTTGAGAATTATATTCTTTGAACTGGTTTAATGCGTACTTACCATCATTATTGAAATGCAAACACTTTAATAGTTTTCATGTTTACCTCTCAACCATGCATGGCACGGAATCTTTTGAACTTCTGAAATATCCCCCATCCCCCCTGTTGTTGAGGATATAAACATCCTCAATAAAAGTAATAAAAGAAACATGTTACTAGGCCTAGGGACGACTCCACCTCAAGCGGTCCACAAATATCATAATGTACATTATGTAATATCCTAAAATTTTGCTATATAAATTTAATTAGAAATATAAATATAATAGTTATAATGGGCCAATATGATTTCTATTTTATTTAAGTTTGCATATGGCCCAAATACCTAAGTATAAGCTTTTAATGTTGAGGCTCAATTTATGGGCTTTTTAGCTCATTTGCATTTTAATTATTTCCGAGACCTATAGTTTTCGAAACGAGACTAACGAATACATTAGAGGATAGTGCTCATTGATACGAATCAATAGATTTTGATTTCACCTTACATGGACTTCATTTGACCAAGTTATGAATTAATTCTTGATTTAATTAGATTTTAGGGTTTATTTGAGGAGTGGTATAAATATACCCTTATTTCCTTTTCTAGGTTATTTGTTGGGGATCCAAAATAGGTCAACCCCTTTTCTCCTCTCTTCTCTCTCCCTCTCGCCCCCCTCTTCTCCGGTGCCGACGCTGTCTTCACATCCCATCGGAATATTTCCGGTGACTTTATTTTTAACATGCAATTACATTTTCGGACTCCCTTCTTCTCCTCTTTATTTTTCTTTGATTATTTTTAAGAGATTTTAAGGTTTACGTTTCCGATTTTCGGATCTAAGAATGGGTTAAACCCTAATCTATCAATACTTTATAACATTTTTTATTTTTCAACTTTATTTTCGATTTTAGTATAATGTATATTGTGATTTACAGGCTATTTTGAATTATTTCTTTAAAATGTGTTCTTAATTTTATTTATAGTGTTCTTGACGTTCTTGAACACTTTAATTAATGGTTAAACGGTTGATTGTTGAAATGAAAAGAAAAGAAAAACAAAATGGAATTTGTTTTATATTTT
Organism: Perilla frutescens; assembly: GCA_026008535.1. Classification (NCBI taxonomy): domain Eukaryota; kingdom Viridiplantae; phylum Streptophyta; class Magnoliopsida; order Lamiales; family Lamiaceae; genus Perilla; species Perilla frutescens. The sequence goes on from BRKX01000013.1 coordinate 19,740,930, forward strand.
TGTATGTTGTCGTGAGTGTGTGCGTGTGTTATTGATACGTGTGTGTACTTCTTTTTCTTTTGTTTTGTTTTTACTTTATTTATTTATTTGTTTTACTCTTTGTATAGATTCTTCCATATTTAATTAAAAAGAATAAGTTATATTTTAAAATTAAATCATAGCCTAATGGATAAGTTTATGCATTTTTCTTGTTCAATCCTTCTAGCTGTCCCGGTGGAGATGACCTAGTGGTAGAGTGAGGTTGCTTGAAGATCAAAAGTCACGTGTTTGAATCTCCTCAATACCACCAGATCGGATGTATGAGTAAAAAAAATGATCCTTCTAGGTAACAGTTTAATTTGTATTTTTTTTATTTATTAAAATATGGAATTATGATATTATTTAAAAAAAACAGAGAAAACATAGCCAAAATTTTATAACATGCTCTTCATGATTAATGGTTAAGGACTATTCTTGTTGTTACATAGATTAGAGAGGTTTGAATTTTGTGGCGGGCGGTTAATGATTTTAATTAATGCATGAAATTATGAATTTATTTAAATAAAAGCATGCAATAAATTTTCAAAGATAGTATTATGGCCCATTGGTTATTGTCCAGATTTAATTTTATTAAGTCCACTGTTCAAATCTTATTATATGCATTTTAAGATCTATTTTATTTCATTTAAAGCTTGTGCCTTATTTGATTAAAATCATAATGATAATTTCAAAAATAGTATCTAGCCTAATGGATATGTTTAGATTTAGTAAATAAGAGGTTAAGGGTTCGAAAATTCCTTCATTAGTTTTAATCATTTTTATTTAAGATTATTTTGAACCTTATATAATTAATATCACTTAATTAAGTACTTTTGAAAATGATACTTAGTTAAGTGGTTAGAGTCCATGGTTTGAATCTCATTGAATTAATATTTATGTTTCTTTTAATCTTTTTATCATAAGACATTTCTCAACTATATATATAATTAATGATGGATTATAATTTTTGAAAATGTGGCTTAGCCCACTAGTTAGTTTTCTAATTCTGATTAGGAGTCCATGAGTTATATTTTTTGAAAATGTGGCTTAGCCCAATGGTCAGCGTTATAATTGTGATTATGGGTCCATGAGTTACATTTTTTCTTGAAAAGTACTATATATAGCCAACTATTTTATAGGGTGTTTTACATTTATTAAATATAATTATTGTAATAGCATTATCAGTAGACATTTGAAAAACAATTATGCAAAAATAATAAATATTACTATAAAAATAAAATTTAATGTAAGATACAATTTTTAAATTTTAATTTATTAGTTTATATTATATTAATACTTTTAAATCACACTAGAAAATGCACATGTTACGCACGCATTTAAAATAATTTTACTAAAATTATATTTAACAATTTTTATCAAATAGACATGTTGTAATATCACTATTAGTAGATAATTCAAATATATAATATTTATTATTTTTATTTACAACATTTCTGTTTCATAAAATTGTTAAGTATATTTTTAGCAAAACTGTTTTCAATACGTCCATAACACGAGCATCTTTTTACTGTAATTAAAATGTATTATTATTATAGAAAATAAAATGAAATTTAAATTTTTTTTTATTAAATTGCATATTATATGAACTTTTTTATTTACATTAGAAAGATGTGTGCGTTTTGCATGTGTTTAATGTTTTTGTCCAAGAAGTTATTTTAAAAATTATTAAATATTAATATTTTATATTATTATTTAAGATATTCACACATATCATTTTTATATAAATGATAAAAGGACACACTTGTGTGATACCGTCTAATGGGTCTCTTATGTTAGATGGATCTCAACCCAGATCCGAGTTGAATAAAATATATAATTAAAAAATAAAATGACTCGGGTATCACTAGGTATAAAGTAAGTCATCATTATATGTGTCACTAACTGCGAAGTGAAGTATCCTATTATAGTACTCCACTTCCGAGTTAATGATACTTTATCTCATAATTAATGATATTTACATGCCAGTTAATGATACTTCACCAGATATATATCTAATGATACTTCACTTAATAGTTAATGATATTTTGCCAAATTTATAATATCTAATCATAATTCACTTCATAGTTAATGATATTTCATTTCATAACTAATGATACTTCACATCAGAGTTAATGATACTTCACTTAATAGTGTATGATATTTCATCAAATTTATATCTAATGATGTTTCACTTCAGAGTTAATGATATTTTACCAGATATATATCTAATGATACTTCACTTAATAGTTAATGATATTTCACCAAATTTATATCTAATGATACTTCACTTCATAATTTTTTTGAAAAGAAAAACACTTTTATAAATCAAATGAGCTCCCTCAACCAATGAGGAAAAATATTGTTCTACGTACATAATTCAATACTCTCGGCACCAAAATGTGCCAAAGAATGTGCAACTAAATATAATTATCTTCCCTAAACATATGCTTAAAACCAGTAACAAAACCAGAATTAATAATTTCCGCTAACGGAGGAAGCTCCATCTCAACGTACTTCTTTCCATCATCGCCATTCCCTAGCAAACGGATGGCTAATAAAGAATCCGAATAAATCACAAAAGGAACAAGTTGCTCTTGCAAAGAAAGCTCGACACTGTAAAGGATTGCATTAAGTTCGACATCAAGAACTGACAAAGGCCGTTGTATAGGCATAGCCAATGCAGCACGAAGGCTGCCCCACCAGTCCCTCACAACCGCCCCCACACCAAAACTCCCGATACCCTCTTTAAAGGCCGCGTCGATGTCTAGGCAGAACACCCCATCCGGAGGCAAAACACCATTCTTTAGTACCAACTGTAACTCCACGGGACAAAGACAAACAAAGAGACACTCTAGCTTCATGAAAAGCTGTCAAGAAACTTTTTGAGAATTCAAGTCCAACCTCCACCTTTTGCCCGTGAGGTTCATGCTTCTCTTTACACAAAAACAACCAAACCTCATACTCCTCTTTGCCGAACTGTCTGCACACCTCATGCACAATCTCACGCAAGCAAGAAAGCTTTCGCTGCTTTAGCAAACTCCAAAACTGAGTTTCCTTCCAAAACCCCTTAACTTTCTCATAGTAGATCAGCCCGTGAAGTGTAGATTCTCAATCTTTCCCACAGACCTCACATAACCCAACTATTGGAACATGGTGCCTCCTCAAATTCAAAGCCATTAGAACATGGTATCACTTGAGTTTGTGGTACTTCACACATAGTGATACTTTACTTTATACCTAGTGATACTCGAGTGGCCGCGCGTGGGCGGGTGCGTGGAGCCCATACGCCTGACTGTTTTTGCGGGTTTGGAAGGATTTTTTGGACGGATTTGGATCCTATTTGACCCGTCTAACGCAAGAGACCCGTTAGACGGTCTCACACACGTTTTTGTCAATAATAAATATTACTATACAAATAAAATAAAATGAAATTCCACTTATAAAAATATTTCTTGTATGTGTATTAAATTTTCAAAAGATAAATAACTTTTTGTACAACAAAAGTAAATAGAGAAATTACAGTTTAATGGGTAATTTATATAAAATGCAACAAATAAAAATGTAGAAAATAAAGTATAATGGGTAAAAATAAATTAATTAAAAGTCCAAGAACTGAAAGTACAAAAAATAAATTATACAATCTATACTATATATAAAAGCAGAAAAAATCTAATTGAAATTGATTTTGAAATTGATTTTGCCGATTAATTGATGGCAATTTTGGAGTTTTTCCTGATTTTGAGGGCACACATTATCCGCTATTGAGGGCAGTTTTCCTCCGGTTAATCCAGAAAAAAAAACCCACCCCCACGTCTCGCAGTTACTTCATAAATTAATACAGAAAATCCCTCAAATGTTCTCTTCGAAACCATTCTTCAAATCCAAATCAGATGATTTCCAGAGCTCTGAGATGAAAACAACAACCGATTGTTCTCTTCGAAATCATTCTTCAAATCCGAATCAGATGTTTTCCGGAGCACTGAGACGAACTTTACAACCAAAAAATGATGTGAATTTCAGTTATGAAACCACGAGAGATAGATTGAATGCGTTGTTAATGAGCGACGCCAGAAAAGATGAAGAGCCTCTATTCATAGATTTGTGAAGACCGCCTTCTGGAAAGGTACCTATATTTTTACCATATTATTCTAGAAATCTGAAAACTGTATTATTCAATTGATATTAAAGAAATACTATGATTAAATTATACTAGAGGATATCTAATTCACTCTAATTGAAACACTCTGATTAAATTATCTGAAAATTATCTAATTTTGATTATATTATACTATATTTTGATTAAAATAAAGGGATTTATTTGTATTTTTTCTACCGAGAAGCCGTCAAAATGGTGAAGATGACGAAGGGAGGCAAAATCATGAACCCTACCGATGCCCACCACAAAGAGTTGTGCAAAAAGGAATTGAAGCGGGTAATTTTGATTATATTATATTTCGCGTAGTTCGTGTATATTTGTTAAGTCTGAATTCTTAGTGGATATATTAGAAGTCATAATTTTGGGCCTGGAAAACCTGTGATGTAAGATTGTTTGGGTCTTGATAAGTGCCAAATGGTAAGTAATATGAAACATATTTTTTCATTCTGAGTTTGTGTTGATGTTACTGTACAGAACAAGAAGGAAAGGAAAAAAGTGAGGGAAGTTGGAATATTGAAAAAGGACCCAGACACACTGAAAGACCAAATTTAGAAGCTGGAATCAATGAGTAAGTTTACTAGAATTGATTGATGCATTGGTTTGGGTGTCTCTCGGCATTGGTCGTGCTTTAGGTTGATGATCATTGCCCCAATTGTTTCTTTGACTTCCTACACTCAATGACATATTTCAAGATGATCATTGCCCCAATTGTTTCTTTGACTTCCTACACTCAATGACATATTTCAAGAAGAACGATGAAAGGGTGAAATGTTAATGATAAAATATTTTGTACCCAACATTTTAGTCTTCTCTCAGATAAAATTCAAGGTGGATTTCTGAATTGAGAATGCACAAGAGACTACATATACTGGGAAGATTATTATTTGAAATTTTCTATATCTTGATTATTCTGATGGGAAATTTGGAGGTTATGGACTGAGTTGGCTTTTGCGTGGATTAGGTTGTCCTGAATGTGGCTATATGGTCTGCACAGGCAGGTGCAAAGAAAGTCTATGCAGTAGAAGCCACCAAGATGTCAGAACATGCGCGCCAACTTATCATAGCAAACAAGCTCCAGCATGTGGTTGAAGTGATCGAGGGATCGATGGAGGATGTTGTGCTAACCGAAAAAGGTTTTGTGTCTATTCATAATGCCATTATCTTGATTTTTATTCATTGTACTTTTTGCTTTAATTTCACAATGGTAACTTATCTAATGAATAAATACAAACATGTATTTGTCTGCACCTTCAATCACTATTCTACCCTGCTTTAGCAACCAGTTTTATTTAATAAAGGACTAGAGAAAACTTCATTTCTGCTTGGGGTTAATCTTTTCTCTTTAGAATTTCAATGAAGTCAAGAACAAAATTTGTTTTCTCTTTAGAATTTCAATGAAGTCAAGAACAAAATTTCCTTTAATTTTTCTTGATTGCTACCTCTTGATGTATATACTGCGTAGTAATTACTGATTTGGTTTTTTCTTAGTAACGCCAAAAGTGGATTACAGGGTCTGCTAACATTTTTGGAATTTTATGAGGTAAGTCATAATTTGATTTCATTCTTATTATTTTATAATTTTAGTTTCAACTGTGTATTTTGAGGTTGTTATGTCTATGCACAATCAATGTAAGTTTTGTTTCTAAATTAGAGGGAAAAAGCTAAATTTACATCAGTAAATCTCTTATGCAAGGATCTGCATTAAAAAAGATATTTCAATTAAAAAAATCTTACCAAACATTAGCTGGAACTGTTAAGCTTTGGTACTCTATTCCATTTTCTAATCGAAATTAGTCTTAACTCTTAAGTGGGTTTTGTAGAACTCCTTTGTATCTCCCTATTTGATGTTTGTTCTCTTCGAACTAATTTTTTCTTAGTTTTGATTATTTATGTTCTCTTTTGCAGACTCTTCTAGCATTTGTTAATTTCAGACTTTATCATTCAATAAATATGAAGTATCCACCAATTCTCGACCTTCGGTTGGAAGCTCTGGCTGCAGATATATTTATTCAGCTGTTTGTGTGCTTATTTAGAGTGAATTGGATTATCTTTGTATCACTATTAAGAACATAAAATAATTGTATCCGGCTTCACATATTAAAAATAATATGAGGAAGCAGTTTGCAGTTTGGTAGAGTTCTTTGTTGATGTTCGAATTATGTAGATCTTTATGCTTTATCAAATGTTTATATTGTATTTAAGTGTATCACATCTGTAATTGAAGCATCTCCTTAGATCCAGTGAGGTACATAGGTAATTTGACTTATCATAATTGTTCTGTGAGACTCGGTTAATAAATGCACTTACAGATGACATTAACAGATCAGAGGCTGTTTCATTTGTAGAAATTAGAGCCCAAAGAAATAAACGTGTTGCTCAAATAAGAAATCTCATTTAGGTGTGTAACTTCTGCAGTTGTGCCTTATTTTTGCATTGACATATTGAGTTTGGTCTATATTTCATGGTTTTCTAAAGCTCCTGGATGATGCATCACTTTTGAGCAGGCGGCTGATCAAGATTATGAGAAGGAAAAACTAAATGAAAGAATTGCAAAGTTATCAGGAGGTGTTGCTGTGATTCAGGTAATTTTATTTTCAGTTTGTTACTGTTGATGTATTTACTGTGTGTATTATTTTTTCTACAATCATGTCAATTGTTACTCCTCGGATGTTTGAAGGTTGGAGCGCAAACTGAAAGAGAGCTGAAGGAAAAGAAGCTTAGAGTCGGAGATACCCTCAACGCCACTAAGGTCAGCCTCAAGTTCTAGCTTTCTAGAAGTAGTAATCATAAGTTTCTGGTGGATGTAAGTGGTTTTAATATTTCCTTACGGGCTGTAGACTGCTGTTGAGGAAGGAATTGTTGTTGGAGGTGGATGTACATTACTGAGGCTTGCATCCAAAGTTGATGCTATCAAGGAAACTCTCGCAAATGATGAGGAGAAGGTGAAGCATTATCTATAATTTATTCTTGGAATCGGTTCTAAATGATAATTTTGAGGCTATTATGTGATGTGATGTTCTTAAGCTCTGCAATGCCTCAAATTTAGAAAAGTTGTCTGAGCGGGGGAGGGTAATCTGCTTGCAGGTGAGAGCAGACATTGTTAAAAGAGCATTGAGTTATCCATTGAAATTAATAGCCAAGAATGATGGAAAAATAGTTACACCTCTTTGCCAAAACAAGCATTGAGTTATCCATTGAAATTAATAGCCAAGAATGCTAGAAAAATAGTTACACCTCTTTGCCAAAACATTGAACACACTACATTTTTCCTCTCAATTCTTTCAAAAGATGGTCCTCTTTTGTGTGACTGTGTTGCGTGTGTATCGTCAAATCTCAAAGTACTGAATAATATACTCCTTTTTTTCATTATTTTTTGTGAATTTTGGGACTAATCATCATAATTTGACCAATGGAAATAAATGCTTCGATTTGTATGATATGAATATTTTGAGTTGAAGTAACGGAATTGAACTTTCAACTTTTTTAGGTTTCATGTTCTGATTAATAGCCTTTTTTTTATTCTTCAATATGATTTTTTTGCTTAATCATGTTTTACATGAGTATTTTTAAAAAGTTAACATGATTTAGGCTATAAGATGAAAAAATGTTGAACCTTTGGATTTGTCTTGAGGTTTCGTGTTTTTATCCATAGTTTTTCTCTCTCCCTCTCTATTTTTGATTTTTTTTTAAATTTGTCCATCTTTTAGAAATGTTAGTTTTTCTCTCCCTCTCTATGGTATCTTGATTTTTTTTTCTAATTGAATTGTGAACAGGTTTGAGTTTATGCTATTTGAACTAAATTTATGAGATTATGTTACTTAAACCAGTTCCAGAATGAGAAGATAAATTACTTAATCACAAACTCTCCATAAATCATGTATCATGCATATGTATATCAATATATGATTTTTTGTGTTTTGGTTAATTTGACAGCAATGAAAAAGTGATTACCCACAACTAATATATTTGGCGTAGGATCTTCTGAAGAGATCCAAAAAAGTTGATGATAAATATACGAACATTCCATAAAAGAATCAAATGTTGAAGATTTGTATGTAAATCTGGTGGAAGAATTCGAGATCATGCATTCTTGGAGATAAGTTTCATTAGAATAATGCTTGTATTTATCATTATGTAATCGGACTAGAGGAAAAGGAATAACTATTGCTAATGGTGACGATTATTCTGAAAACCCAAGTTTGATCTCTTCTGAGCATTTTCTTGCTCAATCTTTAAACGAATCAGTATCCCATCCTTATCAATAATTATGTTAATATTTTATAAATTTTATAATAATTTAAATACTATTATTACTAAAATTACATAAAAATATAATATAATATTAAATTTAACTAATTTTCTTTTCATGCAACGCACCAGTGAGATACCGATTCACTTTCACCGTGCAACGCACGGATAAGATACTAGAATGTCTACATCTAATTTTATATAGAATTGACACCATCCACATCTAATTCACCCAAAATTCAAACATAAGAGGAGATATTGGGTGTGACATTAATTATGAACTAAATTACGCTATACCAGTTGGCAGCCGTGCAACGCGCGGGTAAAATACTAGTAATACACAAAAAAGAAGAAAATGTAAACTATCAATTTAGATATTTAATGATTGAAACTACCTATCAAGCTTAAGTATGATTCTTATTTTATTTGTTAATTATTTATAATATTTTTTATTATATTTAATAGATAGAGTCGTGAAGAATTCACTATAAAAAACGCAATTTTACGACGGAATAAAATCCGTTGTTAGATTAACGACAAATTAACGACGGATTTCAATTGAGACTTTTAACGACGGATTAACGACGGATTTTTCCGTCTTTAACGTACAGACGGAATAATCCGTCGTTAAACATTGAATTTAATATTTTTAATTTTAATTTTTTAATATAACGACGGATTTTTCCGTCGCTACGTTAAAAACGGGAAAATCCGTCGTTAAAATTAATTTTTTTTAATTTTTAATATTTTTTAAATTTAGTGACGGATTAACGACGGAACAATTCCGTCATTATTTTTTTTTTAATTTTTTCATTTTTTTTTTAATTTTTTAATTTTTTTTAATTTTTAATTTCCCAATTAATACTTAATTTACGATTTTGAAATTAATTTTTTTAAAATTTTGATTTTTTATTTATTTTATTTTTCAGATTTATTTTATTTTTTAATTTTTTTAATATTTTATATTATTTTTTTAATATTTTTTATTTTTCAATTATGAATCTGATTTTTTTTAATATTTTTATTTATTTTATTTTTTCAGATTTATTTTATTTTATTATCTTTATTTTTTTTTTATTTTTAATATATTATATCTTTTGCTATATTTAAATTACTAACTTATGACTTTTTTATAATTTTTTATTTTAATAATTTTTAGGACTTTATATTATATAATTATTTAATTTGGAAATAAAAAATCAATGAAAATAGGTTTTGTGTGTATATATATATACTAGTTGTATATTTTAACATGAATACCTTCTAGCTTACTTGGTTTGAACTTTGGGACGTAAGGCTGTTGGCCCGTTTTCGAATATCCTGGAGCGCAGATTTTGCCTGAATTAATTCAGGCTCCACGGGATCAGATTTTGCCTGAATTAATTCAGGCTCCACGAGGGTCGGCTTGGCTTGAGCCGCGGCTCATGGGTGCCCTGGCTTGGCTGGAATTTTTATTTTTTATTTTTTTTTTAACGACGGAATTTTTCTGTCGTTAATCCGTCATTAAATTTATTATTTTTCACAACTGAATTCGGCAATAAGTTAACGACGGATTGGATCCGTCGTTAATCTGTCGTTAAATTGATTTAACGACGGATTTTTGATGTTCAACGATGAAAAAATCCGTCACTAAAACACGATTTTTTTGTAGTGATTATTTTTCATTGAAAATAATAAAAAAATTAATTTAAAATTAAACAAGAATCAAAATACACAGTTTAAGAGGTTTTAGATGGATAATTTCAATCATTGGTGATCTAAATTGATAAGTTTTATGTTTGATTTTGAATTGATAATTAACCCATCTTTTGAAATGAAGCATGTACATGTTGAATAAGTATTTATTTAATAGTAAAAAAATACTATATATTTTACTAAAAATTAACCTAATTTTGATCAAATTGATAATTTGACAAAATTATGGCTGAATTGACAATTTAAAAAGAAATGAGTAAATTCTAACGACATTGTAAATGTTTGAATTTATGTTTTTTGTTGTTAAGGCATTTTTTTAAAAACAATCATGAAGTGTGACTGATATATATGGCTCAAGATTATTGCAATGGTTTTTTGTCCGCAATAATGAAATGTGATTGTGGCAAGAATCCAGCAAGCCACGCCACATTTCGGATCCCGGAATCTACAGAGCCCAAAATCCGTATATTAAAGTGTAATTAACTCAAAAATACAGTGATATAATGATCGATATTTGACGTGCATTAACACACGGAATACCGATGCCATACCGTCTTCTTCAAGCATAGCGTCCCAACCGAAATAGATGGCAAAATGGACTTGATTATATATCAAACAAAAAAAAAAATCCTAATGCTGAACTAAAGAATTTGTTTATCCATTTCTATAAATATGTACCTTCTGATTAACTTTCACCTTCAGATGAAGATTGTGCCAACAATCAAGCAAATGAGGCAACCTCATCCAAACAATACAATGGTAAGAGTGTGTGGCTGGTAGACAATCATCCTAGTGATGATAATGCCGGTGGATCGACACAAAATTAGGCGTAAACAATGAGCATTGCAGTCGGCCTCTACGAGCATTTTAGGTGTGACAATGACAACCTCAGCTATATCTCAGAACGATTTGTGGTTTGAGTTACCTTCTTGTCTCTTGGAAGGATTGACTCTTTGATCTATACGAAGAAGCGAGTTCCCGTTGAAGCAGTGTCGGACAGTTACTCGATGAGTTTTCACCTCGGTGGAACAACTGCCTCTTACCATCACCAACAAGATAAGCTCCTTGTCTCTGGTGTCTTCAGACCACCATGTTTGTGGAACTGATCCCTCCACCAAATCCTCCAACTTGTGATACTCCTCGTGATGCACCAGCACATCCGCGACTTGATCCGGTCTGATCATGCCGGCTGCTGGCGTCACCTGTAAATCAAGGGCGGGTTGCAAGTGAGCTGACCGTTAACTCAAATTTGATACTTACATAATCTTTGTTACTTAAAATACATAGATGAGATTATATATTCTAGATTTTACATAAATATTGCACATTGAGTAATTACAAAATAAATGAAATCTAAATTTAACATATATATATATTTCTGAAGTTTCTTTAGGCTTAGTATGGTCAATTAAACTCATCTAGGATAGCGAGTCAATTTTGAGCTTGTCAAGACTCGACTAGACTCATTTACGCTCCTAGGAAATAAGAATAGGTAATTACCTCGAGCCAACGCGGAAAACCTAGGCAGCCTCGTAGGCGGTACTCAGGTGTTGCTACATCATCCTTGATGGTGCATAGGCCTTCACATGCAATTCGGTAAAAGACATACTCTTCACCGCTTCGATTGGTGATTTTCAAGTTGAACGTGTCTTGGTTTTGAAGCTCTATGCTATTGGTGCTAACAGTTGTTTCTGGCACAAAACGCAGTGCATCGATGCTGGATCTGATTTCCTCGTTGGATTTAAGGATTTTCCCAAACTCCTGTCTCCGAACTGATTTATCAACATGAGCAATATCAAGGTTTAGCTTGCAACGAACGGGCTTGTGATCACTTTCAACCACGTCCATACAAGCTTCATACCTTCAATGCAGATAAAAGAATACAAGCATTACTACAAATAAGCAAGGCAAGGCAAGACGAGTCGTGTGAAACATGAGTTAAGAACACGAAGGCCTACTGTGATATGGAGGCGATCACAGGGCAATCTAAGCTGCATTCTTTCGTCGGACCTGCTCTGTTATCTCGATACAGAACTCTGTCACACCAAGCTGGGATTCGTTTCTTCTCACCCGAGTCATAACCTAAAACATACACGATTAGGTTATTACATCCTTACAAGAAACAATGAGTAGCACAAGTTGTGGACGTTGATGGCATTGTATTAGTACCTCCTAAACCCGATTTTCCCTTTTCAAACTTGTAAGTGGGAGGAAATCTGATGAGCGCCTCGCGCATTCCTTGGAAAACTTTACCGACTTTCATTTCTGCTCTAAGCTGATCTTTCTCACGAAGCCAATCAAAGCTTCTCTGAGAAACTAAGTCCCTTGCCTCGTCATAAGTAATGCCAAATAGACGATAATTGAAATCGCCATTAAAGACGATCATATCAGCTTCAGCAAGATCAGGCCTTATTTCTTCAGGATTAGATGTAGCCTGTTAGCAAAAATTGGAAAAAAATTTCACTTATACCAGAACTTGGATCAAGGAAATGACAAAATTCTACTTGAATTGAGCTATGCTTACATTTGAGCCACGGAGCATTTGATTAGCCGATGAAACACCAGCTGCAAAAATGAGGAGCCACGGCAAGCCAAACGAATAAAGCAGCCAAAATAAATATATGGAGAAGAGAAGAGAGCAAGACAAGTAGAGGCATCGCAGCATACCAGCAGCGTTGCTAAAGAAGTTGGTTGACCGAGTGAAGGTCATTGTTCGATATATATGATCAAAATCAGCATTCCGTTTGTTTACTGCTTCTAAATGTGCAGCAAAATGACAATTTACAAAACATATGATCCGATCATACACTCTCAACCTCAAACCTACACCTCCCTGCAATGGTATTTAAGATGCCATTCGTTTAAACTAGAACATCCATGTAAAGACGACAGAAAATCAAGATGCGGATTTCTAGCTATAAAAGCAAACTAAGCATTGCTTGTGACCTACTTACCTTATTTCCAATTGCACGACCTAAACCACATGCCACAGCAGCTACATCCAAGTCCCCGACATGGGGCCGAAGGGGTTTTCTTACCCTGAAAGGAAGGACGACAACAACCTATAAGAATTACGAGATAGAAGCTCATTCAATAACATTCAGGAAAAAACTGGAATTCAATGACATTGGAAAACTTCTCATCATGTTTTAGTACCAAAATTCGAGGAAAAATTGTACCAAATGGCTATCAGCAAGGCAGCCAGCTGCCTGGACCCTATTCGTTCAAAGACAGATTTTTCATCCAAAACTTTGCCAATATGATCCTGCCACCATAGCCCCACAGAACTTCCTTCTAGTCCTACCTAAAACATACAGTAGCCATTAGAAAATACGAAAAATGCACACTCAATGATAGGGATGAGAAACTTGAAAGTGGTCGTTGTTGATCTAAATAGTCCAAATCAGATATCTGATCACACACAATGATCTATGATAGTATTTGTAGTCAGAATATAATTTAGTATACCAATACTAAAATTGATTATGGGCTTACCGTTTCTCTTGCTGCTGACATAGCTAGGAAACCTGCACCCATTTCCACCTCTTGTAACCCAACAACTACAATATCAATATCTGAAACTGCAGAACCTAACCACGCCTTAAGAGCAGTTTGAGATGCTCGTCCTTGACCAACATTCCACGAGCCAACTAAAATACTCACTTTCTCCCGCTTTGTATACATGTCTGCTCTTTCGCATAATTCTTGCCTCAATATGTTGTCTATGGCTGCAGGTGATGATATGTTCCACGCTCGTATACCACCATGAGTGGCTAAGCTTAAAAGACATCCATTGCCAATGATTAATTTTATAACGGGCTCATTGTGGGCAATCCAACCGGCAACTAGGTTTCCTTCAAGGTCTAGTACCTGGATGTTGCCAGCTGCATAGCCAACCCATATTCTTGAACCATGAGCACAAATGCTCTGGACGCTAGAGGGGTGGCGAGTGAAATCCTGTAATCGATTCCCATTACCATCCCATTGGATTAATAATCCGTTCGAACATCCTGTCCAGATTACACCATCAGCAGCAAGAACCATTGCTTCAGTTTTTTTCGTATCTTCGACTAAAGCTCCTGCTCCCTTTGCAACTCTGCGAACAGCATCTGCAGCACCTATCAAAGCATTACGTGACCTCTGCAGAAAGCCTTGCGGTTTGTCCTTTTTGGCCTTGGAGACGAACTTAACGTTCATCTCATCTTCAACTGTCTGTTCTTGAGATGATGGCATCTCAAACCGATTTTCAATCTGACCCTCTATGTTGAATACTTTCAGAAGTTCTCTTGTGCGAGCATTCCTATTTTTTTTTAGCATTACCAACAATCAGATTTTGTTTATACCAATAATTTTTTGTCCATTTTCAAGGATAGCAGAGTCCAAAGCGTATGTGTAAGGCAACGTACCATAGTGAAAAGGATTGAGATCCAGCAGCCCAAACTTTGGCTCTAACATTGTCAGATAACAAATATTTTACATCTGAAGAGGAAATATTGCATACACCATTAACTGTAACTTGAGCTCTCAAGTCAATAACTGATCTTTCCACCAACAAAGCAGCCATTCGTCTTTCCTCTGATGAGAGAGCTAGAGATTTTTCGATAGATTCCCATGGCCAGAGCCTCATAGCACCACCCTCTGAACCCGTCCATATATCACCTGGATCCAAGCCAAAAAATTAAAAGAAAGAAAAATAAGATGTTGAATTATAACTTGTAAGACCATGAATATACTAGAGAGCATATTTATGGTTTCGTAATGCTCATGAACAATTGACTTCTAGCTTGAAATAGTTTAATCATAGTCACATTCTTAGATGAAGACAACATCAGAAGGAATTCTCTAGTACAGTGATGCAAAAGCAACGTCTGCATCACGTTGCAACTGTTGTTGCACAAGATTTGACAATAATAGAATTACTATTCCACATACTACACATTCAATAGTACAATAAGTATCATTCACATTTCACAAAGATCAAAAAACTTTGTTTGCCATAAGGAAGACAAAACATTACCATAAAAAGAAACCGTCATGGAAAGAACTGGATTTCGATGTGCTTGCCAAGAGAAGCCTTCCTTGAAAGCGCTGCCATCGGTGTATTGCTGCTCCATCTTCCATGATCGAATCTTACCATCCTTGTGTCCACTCCAAACCAACTTACTCCCTTCATCAACTAATAAACACAGCGTCTGTGAGGTGCTTGCTGATTCGTGAAATGGAGCTGTCTCGTCGTCTCCTCTCTGTAGCCTCCGCCCCATAACAGGTCCTGCCTCGATTGCCTCTGAATATTTAAACACTCTTACACCCGATTCCTGCCCGGCCCACAGTTGTGTATCTGCGCTGGCAATTGTCTTTATGAATTTTCCGCCCTGTAGAAATCCAAAAATGTCTTGATTCTCTTACATTTCCTAGACTTATTAAGCAAAGTACACACTATCTAATTACACGAATTATTGCTCTAACATAGAAAATGTTGGAACAAAAGGACCTGAAATAGTTCTACCATTTTCAGTTTTCTTATCCAATTTCGATTTGTTTAATGAGACACTGACATTATTTCAGAACAACAGTAAGACACTGCAGCTCAGCCTAAGTAAAACAAGCACATTGCCAGAGTAAGAAATTAGCACATGCGCGCGCACACACACTTATCTTCAACCTTTTCCACATCACATTAATTTTATAAATTATGAATGAAAACATATGAACTAGTAAATAGTAAGCATACTTGAAGAACGACGATGATAAGGCAACAGCATTAGCAATGTGCCTAAAGCAGAAAGAAGAGGACCAAGAAGAGGCAAGAACGCCTATGAGATTGTAAATTGTGCATTATCTATGCTACACCAGTTGGATCACACTACAGGCCCGCTTCCATTTTCACAAAATCAAACACAATATATATGCAATACACACAAATGAAAGTATAACAAGCACATCTGCATAGTAAGAACATTACACCTAAGACATTGACACAATGACACAAACAAACATATTTCCTTCAACGTTTTCCACACCACATTAATTCTATGTTAGGAATGCAAACAAACGAACTATTAAATAACTAAGCATACTTCAAGAACGACGAAGATGGGGAAAAAACATAGGCAATGTGTCTAAAGCACAAAGATTAGGACCAAGCAGAGGCAAGAACGCAAATTAGATTTTAAAAAATGAGTATAATCTATGCTACACTTGCTGGATATCTATCTATCTATCTATCTATCTATATATATATATATGTGTAGATATGCATATGTAGACTACACACAATGTAATTCACTAGGTGTAGGAATCAATGAAACCGCCAAAACAGGTTCAAAAACTCCAAAATCCTACCTGAGTTTCTCTCAAAGGGTGAGGTCTAATCTCGAGACACGGCGGCCGGTGAGGGTGCATTGCCGCCCTAATAGGGGTCTTAAAGACCCCAATGCCGCCTCCGCTGCCGATGAACTCCGGCAACGGCTGATTCGGCAGCAGCTGCGATTCATCAAAGTCGTCGCCGTCTCCCATTCCAATAGAATCCATCATGTCAGCGACGCCGCCAACACTGCCAGTCGTAATGGAATAACGGTAAAACTCTTCCTCGTCGGAGGAATTGGCGCCCAAAATGTCGATTTCATCGAGGCTGTGGTTGCGCGGGTGGTTCTGGAGGCGCTTGTGGTGGCCGCCGGTATTCGTCCGCAGCTGCTGGCTGTAGGAGTGAGTTTTCCGGCGCGGCGGCGAGTTGGGTATCGCCTCCAGGGCTTTGAGGTCGGCATCTTTGGGGGTTTCCTCCATTTTTTTGCGATCGAATTTTGTTACTGTTTTCCGGGAGTTGAGAGATGGAAAGGAGGAGGAGAGAAGTTGATCATTGTAGGTGGCTGAAGGAAAACTGAGAGGGAGAGTGAATTTTGGGAGGGGGAAGAAAGAGTCAGACCGTTGATGTGAGAGAAACAAAAATAGGAGAGAGAGAGAGGCAGTTGGTCTTGGTGGTGGCGGGGAAGCAGGCGAAAGATTATGGGAATGTTCGGACATGATGGCTTCATTTTGCGAGGTTGTAGTGTACGTGTATTTTTGTTGTGCTGCAGTCTATTTCTTTTATTTTTTATTTTTAGATTTGACTAATTTTTGGGTAAATACTACTGAATATCATATTATATTATAATATTAGATGACGTTTTCAAAAATATGTTTCTTCCCAAACGTTGTATTCTTTTAAATAAATCTGACCTCTAATGAAATATTAATCCATCAATCACTCTTGACCGGACTAGCCGAAAATTAAACACACGTACCATCTAATATTTGGTCACAAATTCTCCTCGGCACCTGGTGCATCGGCATAACCATCAGACACGCATGGCCATAACCATCAAATGGCCGACCTGTTCCGACTCTATCTGGTACTTACAAGTTACAACTCAAAATATAATAACTTTCTTTATCCCATATTAGTCATGTTTTCCTTTTTCGATTTGCAACTCAAACCCTAGCCGCTACTTTCTCTCCCGATCTCTCCCTTGATCACTCTTCTTTTCCGATGCCATCTGCCCCGATCTCGCTGATTCGCCTCCTCACCATCAACGATTCAATTTTTATTTTGTGCTCCGTTACGTGAGAGTCTACCTGTCCATAATTTTAGTAAACCATAGCCTCCAACCGCCACTTTCTCTCGATCTCGATCTCTCTTTGATTTTTCCGATTTCATAAGCCTCAGCATCACTGATTCATCACTTCGCCAGCGGAGATGCAACCTTTTCTCGATCCTTCGTGTTTCAGTCTACTCAGTCAGGTAATTGGTGATTTTATTCTTGCTTTTGTGGAAATCATGTTCGATTTCTATAAGAAGTTAGTTGTTAGGGTTTTGTGATTTTTTTCCTATTTTATTTGTGTTATTTTATTATTTTTTCTATATTTGTTCGTAAATGTTTATTTGTGTGTTTTGATGTAAAAATTATATGATTATTATTACTAAGTATTTTGTTGAGTTTCATTTTTTATTTTTATTATTTAAATCATAAACGATGTTTGTATCACTGTTTTAGTCATATATATGTTAGAAAATATATTGAATATGAATATCTCTTTATGTATACCAGTGGAATTGAAAATAAGTATCAAATTGTAGTTGATTTTGTATCTAATGTGGTTTTTATGTTGTTTTTTGTCTTTTCCATTTTCATTCACTGTTCAGAGATGTTAAATATCAGTTAAATATGAGTGGTATGAACTATTATTTATTTAGATTTCAGATTATATGTGGCACCCTCAAATGGATGTAGAAGAATAGACTAACAATATGAGCGTGCCTTGTTTTTTTTTTAAATAGAAAGAAAAGTATTGGAAGACTCGAGAAAGGATAAGATTTACTTCCATACATAATTTACATAAATATATTAAGGGAAGAAAGAGTACTCTGACGTCAAAAGAGTACAACAGGGAAGATAAAAGTTTATATACAATCAAAATAGTGAACTACGAAGGAGTTTCACGCTTGAACAAAAACAGAGTCAAAAGGTGGTGCGAAAAGCTTATAAACAAAGGCCCATCAGGTCATCATCCATATACATAGACCCACAGGAACTTGTATGAACTCCACGTCCCGCACCATGCATTCTCATGCTTCATCTGAGTCACCTACAATGCATGAACTACATAAGCTAAAGCTCAGTAAGCAGAAATCATGCATGCGACCTCATACACAACGCGTAAAGAAGACACCACATCATGACTAATGCTCGAGATATAAAATATTTTCATCTCAAAAGTATTTTCACTGTTTAGGAACTTGGCTCCCTTCACCAGACACCAACATGAGTCATGAGCTCATAATATAATCAATATCACTTGGCCAGAATATGATTAGTGCACTCATGTGGCTCATCCTTCCTGGACCCCAAGGGACACGCCCCCTGCCTGTTCCCTTTGATCCCACATGAAAGTCATCCCACATCAGCCACTCATCACCTCAAAGGTGCAGTCGAAGTGGACCATCCTCCCTGGACCCCAAGAGACACGCCCCCTGCCTGTTCCCTTTGATCCCGCATGGAAGTCATCCCACTCGAGGCACAAATATTAACACAGCACAACACGGGCTGGTGGTGACCAACCCCAAACAAAACATTTTCTCTCGCTCAAAACTATTTCATGCATGCAACCTCGATCATGTCTGTATGATGTGCATGCATATGCTCGTGCTCATGTACAAAATATTCAATGCAAATAGATAGAACGCCACAAGCATATTCCACTACACATTTATGAGGTAATAAATTATAACAGCACAATAGCAAATAATAATCACATACAAACAAATAATAATATATTCATGCATTGTAGTTGCAAATGGATTTCTACTTACCTCGAGTCCAGAGCTTGTAATATTTAAAGTCTTAATGTGTTCACTTTTTCAGGAGGATCTAATTAAGATAGAACATAAATTAATAACAATTGATACAAACATAATTAAAATTTACTGATTATTGTGAAATCTAACTTTAATAGAAAATATTATAATATTATAGAATATAATTTTATTAGGATAACAACTTCGTACCTTTTAACTAAACTCATAAAATTAGTTAAATAAACTTATGCTAAACCCATTTTAATTATAACAAAGTTATATACAACATTAACATACCATATCAATACTTCTTTTTTTTAATACGCATCAACTATCCTAATTTATACTTACTGTATAGACTAATATTGAAAGATAATCCTTCAATTAAATAAAACATGGAAATATATTACTACACTCTTATTTGATTTTATCATCATCACATACTACAAAGCATAAAACTTTAAACCTAATACTTGAGCAGTATTCTTTTATGCGAGCTTATATACACTAATATACAAACATATATATATATATATATGTAACAATAATATTTATTCGTTTAACTCTATAATTTAGTTAGTCATATATTTTGAAATAATAATTAATTCACAAACATAAACTCAATTCAACAATTATTTTGTTGTAATTAAGTAGTGTTTAGACCAATAGATGTATAACACAAAAAAAAAGATTACTTAAGTTAATAATTTTAGAAATTAAAACAGAAACTATATAATCATAATTGCAAACCATATTTTTATATCAAGCTACTAAATTAAAAACAATAAATCCCAAAGAAATTCATTACTAAAGTGAAGTGATCGAAGCACTAACCTGAACAATGGTTTAATTTAATTTCCTCTTCTTTTATTCTATAATTTATTTATATATTCTCAATTTATAATAGACACATACCACTTTTCTTGATAGGTAAGCTCAAGTTTGCCAAGTGTATATATTACGTGGAGTTGTGCATGTATTTCATTTAATTGACTAATCTAATATTTTAAGATAAACCATATATATCTCTAAGCTATATATACATATTATACGTATATCCACATTACAAATATATTATACCATATATGCAATCATATATTTTTATTTTTTTTTAATCTCACTATGCTTTGTGCAATTTCATTCTGTTTAGTAAATAAAATAATCTCTTGCTTAAATGAAAGTTTAAATGTCATAGAACAATTATAATGACAAATAAACAAATAGATATAGTAACATTAACACATATATTTACATAAATGCAATTGGCATAAAAATAACCACATAAGATTTATATAAAACTTAAACTTATATCAATTTAGATAAGCATTGAGTAGTGAGAGGTACGGATACTACATTATATGAGTAGTATGAATTTTCAGTTATTTTCATATTTTCTTTGGGTTCTTTTTTGCACGTGTTTTTGTATTCATTTAATGTCTATATATGTTAGTTGAAGTGTTTGATTTGGAATTATTATGTTAAGTATCATTTAGGATGCTTGAGAGTACCACTTGAAGTAGAAACAAGTATCACATTGTTCATAGTTTTTGCCTCTTATATGTTGTTTCATATGATATGTTTATGTGTTTAGGATTCAATCTAGCTTGTTTTGCCTATGTCAATGTTTGACTTTATGTGCAATTGTATATGGAGTACCAATTTTCAGGCTGATTAGTACCACATGAGATTCTTGTATCAGACTTTAGGTCAGATTTTATTTTATGTTTGTATGTGTGTGCATTTTCACTTGTGCATATTGAGTATAACATTGGAAACTCAATGGTACCATTTGATATGCTTGTACGCGTCAGATTTTAAGTACTGTGTTGCATACTATGTTGCTTTTATGTGTGCATGTGTGAATATATTGAGTATCAATTGGCATGCTGATTAGTACTTGTTGATATGTTTGTAGGTGTCAAAATCTAATTGCTTAGTTATTGATCTTGGTTTATGTGTGTATTTTTAATTGTGTAGTGTAGTATCACTTTGTACGCGAATTAATTTCTTTTGTAGTCCCACAGGACACAGCTGAATCTGCAAATAGTCCCAATATTTTCAAAAATGATCTTGGGACATCAAAATTGGTCCTTCCGTCATGTTTACCGTTAACTTTTACTCCCATTTTTGAACCCACACGTTAAAACTAGCAATTTTTTTTATTTCTCAACTAAAACAGTTGGATTGATTGGTCAATCAACTATGGAAGGAAACTTAGCGTTTTGGAGAGAAAATTGAGTGCAGAAGCTGAGGGAATACATTTGTATATATATACACACTCTCCACAAACAATCAAAACACACAATCATCCTAAAAAATCCACACACAAAATCATGTCTGTTACATCAAGCAATAAACATTTTGGTAGAGGTTTTCTAACTTGTCATTGTGGTAGAGCAGCCCTGAGGTGGGTTTCCAAACAACCTCACAGCCAATGCAAGGTATTCTACAACTGCCCAGATTCTCAATATGGTAAAGGGTGCGGTTTTTTATGTGGGATGATGAATATTTCATTTCAGAGGACAGTAGCTTTGACAGTCACCTAGGAAAATGGAAGCTACCTGAAGAAGTGAGAAAAATGGTGAAAGAAGTGAAGAATTTGGCCAAGAGGTTGATAAGATGAAGAAGATAATGAAGATTCTATGTGTTCTACAATTTTTTATGTTTGTGGCAATTTTCTTGAAGATGTAATGCAACTGTAATTGAAGATGTAATGCAGTTGTAATGTAATTGTTGAGTGTTGTATGACATTGAGGTTCAATGTTGCACTCGATGTCAGACAGACTCCCTGCGACATTGTCTGTGACATAGTCGTAACTAATCTTATCATTTCCTAGTTTTATTTATTATTTTAATAAATAAAATAACTTTATATATCTTAAAATATATGTGTATATCCATGAAATTAATATTTCAAATAAATGGATATATACATATTAGATATATTGTTTAAAATAGAGTTTGACAAAGTCAAAACTCTATCTCCTATTTTTTAGGTCTAGCGGTTTCTCTATTTAATTCTTTTTCTTTTTCAGAAAATTATATTTGCTGGATATTTAGAAAAAGAGTATGAACGTGGGGAAACTATCAACCACGCCTTGGAGACGGTTTCTTCCATCTACGGTGAAGTCTTGGAGTGAAGCGGTTATCGTCAACCCATGTTCAAGAAAGAGAAATCGTGGACCGTGTTGGATTCAAGTGAAGAAGCATATAAGGGATGTGTTCGACACTTGAAGACTTATTCAAGCCCAATCTATTTTCCGCTGTGTGAAGATTGAAGAAAGCTTGAGTCACAAACTTAGTATAGGTTTCGTTCTTCGTTCCTTCTTCTATCTTAATGTTTATTATTGTTCAATCCTTTCACGAAATAGATTGTACAAGTTAGGATAGATAGCAAGGTTGTGAAACCTTTACTAGTTTGTTTACAAGTTGACGGGATGTCAATTTGTATGTTTTAGTTTGTATACAAGTCGACGGGATGTCAACTTGTATGATCTAGTTTGCATATGATTTGACGGGATGTCAATTTGTATGTTGTAGTTTGCATATGATTTGACGGGATGTCGAGTTGTATGTTGTAGTTTGCATATGAACTGATGGGATGTCAATTTGTATGTTGTTGTTTGTATATGAATTGACGGGATGTCAATTTATATGTTGTAGTTCTTTTTAGTGATAGTCTAGATTAGAACTTGTAATGTTGCTGTAGTGTTGAGAGCCTTCGCGTCCAACATTAACGGCTTGAAAATTTTGTACTCTTAATAGTATAATTTCGCCCTGTGGCAATCATACACATGTTGTGTATGATTTAAAAGTTATATCATGTATTCTTGTGCATTTTATTTACAGCATATTTGTGTTAAGATAAGTTGTGTTAACTGTCTTTAACATTGAGTTTGACATTACGAATCTGTGTCTAATTTCAGTGTTTGTGGCAACAAATTCCATCAAGTGGCATAAAGATATTGAATCAAATTGCTGATATTTTTACTAAACCTTTGGATTTTGAGAGATTTTCTTCTGTAAGAAAATCTCTTGGAATGTGTGTCTGTTAGTCAATGTTGACATTCTGATGTTAAAGTCAATGTTATGATTTTGACATCAGATTCTGTAATTCTGAAATTAATAAAAACTATGGTACGATGATATGATTTTTTTTGAATCAATTCATGAGAATTTATTCAATCATGACTCATCTCCATTAGTTTTATTTATTTTCAGAATTTATTGTTTATTATTTTTTTATTTATTATTTAATGTTTAAATAATAAGTAATTGAATTTTTGTTGATAAGCAGATATACTTATCTGCATATCTTTTGATATGATAAGAGAGAGAGAATGAGAGATATCGCTTTCATTATTTTAATATAATAAAGTGGTTTGTCTTTATCTCTTTTTCAATTCAAAACCCCCTCTTTCTCTCTCCATATCTGATTCGCTTTTCTCTCTCCAAACGATTCATCTTCTCCGCCTCTTCAAAATGTTTCTCTCTCCTTTTTCATCCATGGCGGACCAAAACCCTAATCATCTACAAGCCATGATGATGGTGTTGCAGCAAATGATAGAGCTCACAAAAGGATCCCCATCATCAGCCTCAACACCGGCTGCTGCAGTACAACCCCCACTCTCTGCAACATCAACTCAGACCCCTGACATTGCTCCACCAACTGCTCATGCTGAACCAACTACAGCGAATGTCACTGAGCCTTCAACATTAAAGGCGATGCCAACTGAAGCTGAAGTTCATCCGGATCTCATTATTCCTCCTGGAACCGAGATCCTAAGCCCTAAGCCAATTAGGATGAACGTGCTTGGAGATTCCACAAATCCAATCGACCCGGAAGCCACTTCACACTTGCAATCTTTGTCAAAAATGGCGAAGACTTCTCATCCGACAAGGAAATCGAAGCAACTTCACAGTGATGACACTGACAAACCTGAGGTCGTCTTCTCCAAGAAGGTGAAGAAGGAAGGGTCTAAGGCTACCTCCAAGTCGCTGAGAGATGAGTCCGACTCCACTAGTGAACAAATTCCTACTTCTCCTCCTGTTGATGTCACACGGAATGTCAGTCCTACTGCTGAGCCCGTGGACGAGGATTCCGGCACAGATGAGGACTCTCCGCTTGATGTCACGTAAGCCTTCAGTAAGACTTTCTATTCTGAAGAGGCTAAGAAATCTCATGCTCTTTATGTTAAGAGAACTCTTAAGGTTGAACAAATGATAGATGTTCTTAGCTTTAAAAAATATGGGATGGATGTGTTTCTTAAGGAGAGAAGTTTATGGAAATCTGTTAGGTCACTAGTGTCATATGATCCTGATGTTATTCATGAATTTTATGCTAACATCATTTCTGATATGGGAGATCCCTCTAAACTGTGTTTTGGAACTGTGTTTGTTAGGGATAAAATCTATAAGTTTTCCCCTAATGTTATTAACACGTTTCTTGAGTTGGGCAATGAGAATACAATCATGTCTTTGGACTTGATTGATGATGTGGTGAATGTTATTACTGGAGGTTTGGTTTCAAAATGGCTCAACAAAGTGCCTGCTTCCAAGTTAACATTCTTTTACTCAGTGTTATACAAGCTTGTAGTGTGCAATTGGCTGCCCACATCAAATGTCTCTATCATCACAGTTGATCAGGCCATTCTCCTGTACAAGATAGGGAATCAGCTCCCTTTCAACCTTGGTGCATATATTTTTGATGCTACTTTGAAGGTTGCCTATAAGTCAAGTTCCTCGAACTTGCTTCCTTTCTCATGTTTGATCTATGGGATCCTTAAGAGCCAAGGGTTAAAGGAATGCAAGAAGAGTGTGCTGTCTGAGCAATCCACCTTCTCCATAATGAAGCCCAAGGGGAATGATGATAGGATCATTGATCTTCCTTATCCTCATGATGCTGCAAATCTAGTGCCTCCTTCTGCCGAAGGTACCCCTGCTCCTTCCCAATCTGATGTCTATCCTGATGTTGCCTCCACGCCTTCCATTCCCATTGTCATGATGCCGCTGGAGTCTCTTCAACATCAAATTACTCTGCTTGATCATGTGATTGGTCAACTCACCAAGGCTCGAGATTCTTTTCTGACTCTCCTTTCTACACAAAAGGGGGAGTGGATGATGATGTTGATGGTGATGATGAGGATGCTGGTGACACAGATGCTGGACAGAGTGTTGCTGGTAAAGCAAAGGGGAGAAAAGGTGCAGCCAAAGGAAAAAGGAAGATGATGTGAAGCTTAATGTTTAAGCTTCTGAAATTTAAAACTTTTTGTTAAAAACAATGTTTAATGTTTTTCTGTTTTTATGTGTGTTGGACACACGGTTTTGGTATGCATTTGATGCATATCTTGTTTTTTGTTGTTGAATGCAATTTATGATTGTGTTCTTGTTTTTATATGCTTATTCAGTTTTTTATATTCGTAACATATCATATTGATTAGGCATATTGAGTTTTTTTTTAGATATTGAATGATCAATATGTCTTGATTATTGTGTGTTGAACATTGAGTTCAACATAGACAGTATGTGTTGAAAGTTCAGTTCAACATTAATAGTGTTGTGATGAACATTATGTTCAACATTGATTTTATGATAGGATATGTTCCTATTATATGATGATCTGATTAAGGGGGAGTAACCCTTAAGGGGGAGATTTTAAGATCTCCATTTTCCGCTGCGACTCTAATTGTACAAAATAAATTGAGTTGTATGTTTTGTGCAGAAAGGCTAAGATTAAGGGGGAGATTGTTGAGTGTTGTATGATATTGAGGTTCAATGTTGCACTCAATGTCAGACAGACTCCCTGTGACATCGTCTGTGACATAGTCGTAACTAATCTTATCATTTCCTAGTTTTATTTATTATTTTAATAAATAAAATAACTTTATATATCTTAAAATATATGTGTATATCCACGAAATTAATATTTCAAATAAATGGATATATAAATGTTAGATATATTATTTAAAATAGAGTTTGACAAAGTCAAAACTCTATCTCCTATTTTTTAGGTCTAGCGGTTTCTCTATTTAATTCTTTTTCTTTTTCAGAAAATTATATTTGCTGGATATTTAGAAAAAGAGCATGAACGTGGGGAAGCTATCAACCACGCCTTGGAGGCAGTTTCTTCCATCTACGGTGAAGTCATGGAGTGAAGCGGTTATCATCAACCCATGTTCAAGAAAGAGAAATCGTGGACCGTGTTGGATTCAAGTGAAGAAGCATATAAGGGATGTGTTCGAAACTTGAAGACTTATTTAAGCCCAATCTATTTTCCGCTGTGTGAAGATTGAAGAAAGCTTGAGTCACAAACTTAGTATAGGTTTCGTTCTTCGTTCCTTCTTCTATCTTAATGTTTATTGTTGTTCAATCCTTTCACGGAATAGATTGTACAAGTTAGGATAGATAGCAAGGTTGTGAAACCTTTACTAGTTTGTTTACAAGTTGACGGGATGTCAATTTGTATGTTTTAGTTTGTATACAAGTCGATGGGATGTCAACTTGTATGATCTAGTTTGCATATGATTTGACGGGATGTCAATTTGTATGTTGTAGTTTGCATATGATTTGACGGGATGTCAATTTGTATGTTGTAGTTTGCATATGAACTGACGGGATGTCAATTTATATGTTGTTGTTTGTATATGAATTGATGGGATGTCAATTTATATGTTGTAGTTCTTTTTAGTGATAGTCTATATTAGAACTTGTAATGTTGCTGTAGTGTTGAGAGCCTTCGCGTCCAACATTAACGGCTTGAAAATTTTGTACTCTTAATAGTATAATTTCGCCATGTGGCAATCATACACATGTTGTGTATGATTTAAAAGTTATATCGTGTATTCTTGTGCATTTTATTTCCAGCATATTTGTGTTAAGATAAGTTGTGTTAACTGTCTTTAACATTGAGTTTGACATTACGAATCTGTGTCTAATTTCAGTGTTTGTGGCAACAAATTCCATCAGTAATGAAATGCTACTATATTGAAATGAAGCTATAATGCAGCTGATGAAATGAAATGCCACTATTTTAATCAATGAAATGAATATCTATTTGCTAATAGAAATGCACAAATAGGGCAAAACAAATACCATTCAAGCTCCAAAAAGTATATACAGATACCATTCAAGTTCCAATAAGCATAAATAGACACCATTCAAGTTCAACACATCAAAAGGGGTAAATTACTGCTATTTCCTTGGATCAAAAGCCTACTGTCCAAAAAGGCATAATAGCATACCATACAAATTCAACACATCAAAAAGGCATAAATATCCAAGGGTCTAAGGGTCAAAAGCTTACTGTCCAACTGCTATTTCAAATATTCAAAAGTTCTATTAATTGAATGGCTTCATATCAAAAAGTTCATCTGGCTTCATCTCTCATAAATGCTACTTTATCTGTCTTGTCTGCCCTTCTTCTTGATTGCCTAAAAAAGAGTACATTAATTTATTAACAAGTAGAAATACACATTGACTTACAAGTAACTGAATTGTAACTTACAAGAAGTTTTCTTCCTTTTTTTGTTGTTGGTTTCTTCCAATCCTTGGATTGTTGCACTTCAGCTTCTTGCAAGTTAGCACCTTCCTAATTATCAAGCTCATCCTCTTGAGTCACAGGGAAATCAGGTTGTGTGAATTGTTGCACTTCAGCTTCTTGCAAGTTAGTACCTGCCTGACTCTCAACTACTTCAGCTTCTTGCAAGTTAGCACCTTCCTGATTATCAACTGCTTCAACTTCAAACACCTTCCTCAATGTACAATCCTAGTCATAGTGTCCAATGTCCATGCACAAGCTGCAAACCACACCAACTTTCTTAGTCTTACTCACTGAACCTTCACCTTCAGCCTCCTATCAAAATTCAAATTTATTTAAGTTAGGACAATCTGAATTTACATCATAGATAGTTAAGCTATAACAGTCTAAATTAACACTAATCATACATTCCTCTTTGCACATCCAACTCTGTTATGCCCAGGCTCTCCACAATACTTGCACTTCACAGTGAATTTTTGTTTTCATAAGCTTTGTATCTTATCAGTGGGCTTCTTCTTCTTCTTCTTGTTAGGACTATCAGTGGCACCAACTATTCTTTCTCTTTGAGGTCTGCCTTTTCTTTTCTTGTGATTATTAGGTGGCAGTGGAGGTCTATAGCCTGTTTTCTCCCACATGTCTTGTCCACCCATAGGGGCTATAGCATGTGCATAAACTGCACAATAGGTCTGAACATGGTAGCAAGTGTCTACATAGTCTTCTGGTGCACCACCATCTGCACAATATACATCTTCTCTCTCACCCATCAAATCCTACCTCAACAATGCCAGAAACCATTCCCATGCCTCTTTATTCTCAACTGTAACCACTGCATAGGCAAGGGGGAAAGGATCATTGTTAGGATCCATTCCCACAGCAGATAATAACACCCCTGCATTTGGGCAAGTCAAATGACACCCATCTACTCCTATCCAAGGCCTACAACCTGATCTAAATCCTAATTTCATGGCAGCTAGGCACACATAGAAGCTCTTGAAAGTTCTCACAGCAGTTGTGGTATCTAGTTGGACAATAACCATGGAGCCTGGATTCTTCTTGTGAAGCATGTCTGCATAATCCCACAAACTAGTGTATTGGTCAGTGGTGTCTCATTCAATCATCTTTAGTGCCTTCTGCCTTGTTCTAAAAGCTTGCTGAGATGAAATAAAGACTTCAAGTTCAGCAAATGCAGCTTTTCTAAAACCACTAGCAGTCCTATTAGGTTCACATCTAAAAGTTGTCTCAAATCTCTTAGCGAACCAGGTTGACTTGGCATTGGCAACATGGAACTGTCTCCCACAAGTGTGTGTAAGGTCCATTTCTCTAATCTGAAATGATGTCTCATTTTTTACCTTGAGTACATTTATATGCCAACCACACCCATCATCTTTCTTTTTGCACTTTGCATATATCCTCCTACTGTCATTTTTAACAAAGTTGCAGGGTCTTCCAACCTTCACTGCATAGCTATGAACATCTTCTTTGAATTGAGCTTTAGTATTGAACTTATGGCCCAAAAAGAATCCCCTTTCATTAGAGCTTCCACTCATTACATCTTATGTGGTTGTTTCATCATTGTCAGTGTCTATGCTTTTGAAATCACTATCAGTTCTGTCTGCATCTGACATGCCACTTGAATCAGAGTCCTCATTACTCACATGTTCTGTTTCTGCCCACTCAACCTCTTTGTCAACATTCTCATCATAAATAATGTCATTTATAATTGCCTCACAACTATCTTCCTTAAATGTGAAGTCTTCATCTTCATCATTCAAAGCATCAACATAAACCTCTTTCTCATGATCATTCACAGCATCAACAAAAACCTCTTCCTCCTGCTCATTCACAACATCAATACAAACAAACCCCTTCCTCCTGCTCCTTCACAGTATCAACACATTTCTCTTCCAAAGTGGATAGAACACCAACTGCATTTTTCACACTGTCTAAATATATGGTGAATTCTCTAGAATTCGCTGCTACTTCTTTAATCAACATAGCATGTTCATCAGTTTCTAAAGGCAGCAGATGTTCTTCCATAACCAAAAAAAATCTTTCCTACCCATATAACCCAAATCCTCGCATAAACCTTTTAGATATTTCATATCCCATTTTTTCCCATCAATGAAATCAAATACACTAGTTCTCCCACCTATGTACTCAAATTTTTCTTCATAGTACAGCATCATACCTCTATGTTGCAGTCTCGGTGTGTACCAAAACTCACAATCCCCATAATTTGGGTCTGCCTCGGCAATGGATGATTTTTGCCTTATCATTGCGAAATTTGAATATTCGGACTATAGATTTTTGATGTTCTCTCTACTGGGCAGTGGGTTTTTGTGAATGCATGAAAAATCAATGAAATTTGTGAGTGAATTTTAGGGATGAAATATGGAGAGATTAGAGATTTCAGCGACTGGATTTGGGGAGAAAAGGAAATTAGGGCAAAATACAGAATTAAGGATGAATTTTCGCACCTTAAGAATCACGTGCAACTCACATGGAGGGCTTCTATCTATATTTGATGGACCCGTTAAATAATTGGGACCACAAATGAGAATTTTAATCGAATAGGACCATATTTGATGTGAAAATTTTTATAAGGACCATTTTTGAAAATATTGGGACCATTTGCGGATTTGACTATGTCCTATGGGAGTACAAATGAAATTAATTCCTTTGTATGCTGACTAGTAGCAATTGTTATGCATAATAGTATCAAAGTTTTTTTTTTGTTCATGAAAAAATGTTTTATGTATGTATGTGATTTTTTGTGTTTGGTTGTTTGTAGATTTTTTTTCCTTTTGCAAATCTTTATTGTTAGATGAATATTTCTGTCCATATATGTATAATATATTTTTATTAGTTTGTGGTTTTTAATATGATGTTTACTGATTTCTATATCAGATTTCTGCAATGAAGAATAAGTTTACCAAGAAGCAAAAGGAGTCCAAGGATGTAAATGTCATCCTAAAGATGTTTGATGAGGTCACTTCTTATGCTGCATCAGAAAAAGTTATTAAAGGAAAATCTGCAATGAAGAAGAAGTTGACCAAGAAGCACAAGGAGTTGAATAAGGATGCTGCAGTAGAGACGGATGATTGGTCTGATGTTGAAGTAAAAAAAAAGTTCAAGAAAGTTATTGAAGTGAAATATGCAATCAGGTATCACTACAAAAAATCTCAATTTAACGACGGATATTAGAGACAGATATATGTCCGTCGTTAGTTGCGATGGTTTAACGACGACACGTCCATCGTTACATTTTTCAGGCATTAAAAAGTGCGGAAGTTTTTCGTGCGTAACCTTAACGACGGTGTAAAGACGGATTAACCGTCGTTACATTTAACGACAGATCATATCCGTCGTTAATATTAAAATTTTCTATTATTTTATTTCAGATAAAACTAACGATGGATCCCATCTGTCGCTAATATGTTTATTCTCTGATTTCAACTAAATATTTATATAATAATTTGTATCTATTTTATTTAATATAAAATATTTTCTAATAAATACAATTGAAACCCCAAAAAACTAACGACGGACGCGTCCGTCATTACAAATAAAAATTAAAAAAAATTAAAACATTAATTAATGACGGAGAAGTCCATCGTTAAAAATAAAAATAAGAAAAATTAAAAAAGATCCGACCTTTTTTAACGATGGATGCAATCAGTCGTTAAATTATTAACGACCGATTTAACGACGACTATGTCGGTCGTTAATAATTCCCTATGACAGAAATAGGGACCAATTTAATGACAGATACGTCCGTCGTTATATCGATCGTTAATAATCTAACGACAGACTCCGGTGGTCGTTAAACACCATGCTGACTGAAGGTTTAACGACGGACGGTATCCGTCGTTAGATCATTCTAACGATGGAAAATCTAAGATTAATGACGGATCTATCAGTCGCTATACTGAGATTTTTTTGTAGTGTATATGAAATGTGTTTTATGATTTCGTTTTATTTTCTATTTTGGTTTTAATTAATGCTCTTATAGGCATGTTATAACTGTTGTGTTTTTTCTTTGAGGTCTGCGGAGGATAAAAAATGCAAGAAGCTAGAGGAAAAAATCTTGCACTGATCCTTCTTTTGGTGAAGAGAGTAATCATTCGAAGAAAGCTTGGGCTACTTCTGGGAAAAATGGCGAAGGAGAAATTGAGAGGTAATATGTTTATTTGAATTGTTTTAAATATTTTTTTCTTTCAGTTTTTTCCTTATTTTTCCTAACTGATTTCTAACTTTATTTCGTGTTTTGCAATCTTATAGTCGGAAGAAGCTACATACACTATATGTGCTCGTATTGCTCTTGCGGGCACAAATGACTTGAGATTTGAATTCTACAAGTGTGTCCTTGGATTTGTGAATAGAAGAAAGAAATGACTGAGATTTTTGAATTTATATTTGGATATTTGGAATATTGTGATTTCTTTTGGATATTTTGATAGAGTTGAAGAACTGTTGGTGTATTTTCTTGTTGTGTATAATGAATTATATACTAGGTTTTTGATGTCATTATTCTGCTTAAACAAGAACTTTTTGTCTTGGAGATGGCTGTATGGGACAAATTCTCTGGTTGGTTTATACGTGATTTTTGTAATGTTGAATCAATTGGGTTTATTGATAGTAATGAATGAAACGGTGGTTTGTATCATTGAATTTTAAATTTTGTATCATTTCAGATATGATTTTGTGGAATAAATTTCTTATAAAATAATCATTGTCTTTATTAGTGAACAACAGTGATATATTGCTTCAGAATTAGCTGGAATTATGTCCGTTCTAGAACATCCAAAACCTACATTTAAAGAAAAATAGATTTATTTTCAGAAAAAAAATATTAGTATCATTTGTTAAAATATAAAGTATCACATGTTCAAAAAAAGTAACACTTATGCCTGGAAAAATATCATTTATTCTGCCTAAAAGTATCAAATTACATGCAAAAATGTATCATATAAGAAGCAAATGTATTTTCAGTCACTTTAATGTCATTGAAGTGTTATATTCTCCCCAGTGAATAAATGTTTATTTCCATATTGAAAAAAAAAATCATAAATGAATGTCTAAGAAATAATTACATCATAATAATATTTTAAAATCATAAAATTCCAACATAATAAATTTCCATCAATATTTTGTTCCAATACAACTTTTAAAAAATCCCAAAATATATTTAAAAATGAAGAATCTTCAATCCAAGAATCCGCAAAGGGAATTGAAGATGTGAGTCAGATAAACAGAAAAATGTATCATATGTGAAGCATAAACGTATCACTTATATTAAAGATAGATACTGAGTTGAGTTTGATCCACTATTGTCCTTCTTCTTTCTATCTTTCTCAAGTTGTCCCTTAATTCTTTTTTTTCCTTTCCTTGATTGTTGCTTTTGTAGGATCGAGCTAGTATGCTTGATGTGGAGACATTTGTGTCTTCGATTAAATTAAGCATAGTTGTTACTGCCTCAACACCCTCAAATATGCACTTAGATCCATCTTCCACAATCCTTCTTGCTTTCTTCATTAGCTTGGGCTCTTAGAAGTATAGTGTAGTAATTCTTAGCCATCTCATGCCTCCAAACATTAAAATGTATCATCAGATCATAAATTAATTAAGCACAACTGTAGCTAAAATGTATTATTACACTGAGAGAGAGACCAACTCCTTGAATGAGAATAAGACCCACCATGATAACATTGGCAAGAAGCATCGGCAACTCCATAAACAGATTCCAAAAACTTTTCCTACATTTAGCATATTGGCCATTGATCATTTCTCTTCAATATCAACGTGATAAAATTTTAATTCTAGTTAATTAGTGACAAAAAATAAATAATTTGGTTGATAATATGTGAGTTACATGAGCTCATTGAAAAATCATCCACCATTTTTGTAAGCAATATATTTTTACTTGAAAGCTGATTTAATGAACAACAAACACGTCTGATAAGTCCATTTATTTTGAATTTTTATGGACATTTTATTCGATATAAATGTCCTTTTAGTCTGTTTTGGGTTGAAAATAACCAAGTTGCGGTCAAAGGGCATTTCGGAGGTCGAGTCTGGCGAAAGAGACATTTTATGCCTAAAATTCAAGCCTATCTAAACACCATAAATAGCACTCAGAGGCATAAGAAACTTCTTCAGCATTCATCCAATATTCAGGAAGCAGAATGAGCACAACACCAAGGATGAAGTGTGCAGACTCAACCACATGCGTGAAATGGGCACATGCGAGAATTCCGGAAATCAGTTGGAGTCAAAGATGCGTGAGAGATAGATACAAGTCCAATGAGAATTTGTACTAAGATGGACTATTGGGAGGTGTGGAGATGAAGAGATAAGCTCAATCCCTAAAAAATAGGGATTCGATCAACAAACTGGGATAATACTTATCCAGTCAGTTGCAGAGGGCATGCCGGACCCGGAAGGCAGTTGAAGACCCCCGCCTGTGGGGGAATTTGAACTTGAAATTGTATCTATAAAAACAAGTTTCATTTTCTAGAAAAATAGCTTTTGGAAGTCCGAAACACTGATATAATATTTTATTTTTCTACACTTTAATTTTGTACGTTGCTAAGGCAGCAAAACAATCTAATAGGCCTTATGCCTTTAGGATTTAGGATATGTTTATGTTCTCAATGTTGGAGTTGAGTATTTTTGCTTAATTAATTCAGTAAGTTTTCGTTTAAATTATGTGTTTCATTTCTGCAATTTTAATTATATTTAGCATGCTAGGTTAGATCTTTAATTCCGGTGTTTGAGTAAAAACTGGACTCGTGAGGCCTAATGGGCATAGTAATGCATGAAATGTTTTCTTCCGATTCTTGGCCTTGTTCCACGTGAGTGTGTGTCTGAAATGCCCAATATGACTGATCACTCATCAGACATAGAGGGCAGACCACTATTAATTGAATTGACGAATCATGACTGTGTGTTGATTCATATAGTAATTAGGGAATCGGTGAGATGTTATGGGCACACGAGGAATCAATAAACACAACAAATTTGGGTTCGTCTAGGGCACACTGATGTCTATTCATTTATATCTTTTTGGGGAACCGGGGGATGGGTGATAGGTTAGAAGTTTACTTGACGAGGAATCGCTCTTAAACCTAAAATGAAAGGATGAATAAGGAGACGCAGAGAAGAATCTGGTCTCCATAACTGGGTGACTTATTAATGCATGAAAATCAGTGTGCCCATGATCGAGTAGTTTTAGACTTAAACCAAATTCTAGTTCAAATGTCGGAACCTTTATTATTTGATATTTTCTTTAATGTTCTTTTGCAGATTTAATTCTAGTAAAGTGACAACAAACCAATCCCCTTTTGTGATTGATTACTGAAAGGTGAAATCATAACAGCTCTCTGTGGGATCGACTCGTACTCATGAGCTAGCTACACTCGTTGTGGGTACAGGAGTTACAAATTTATTTTGAGCGCAAAATGACCGCACGTCAATGTCACATCCAGCCCTATCCCCACTATTCCTCCAAGCACAAAAGATATTTTCTTCTCCGTATTTCATCGTGTCCCTACACCCAATCAAAAAAGCATAATTATTTTAATTCCAATTTTTGAATTTCGCACAAAATCCCCCAATTTTTTTGACACGCAGGTGTTGAAATACTCAAAATTAATCTTAAAACTCAAATCTACATAACTAAAAAGCTTGGATTGAATTTTCAAAACACACCTTGATCTATGATGCATCAATCCTACATGGACTGAAAGTGATGAGTGCAACAGAGAAATAATGTAATTTCATATAGTCTCATAGATCAATCCTACATGGACTGAAAGTGATGAGTGCAACAGAGAAATAATGTAATTTCATATAGTAAATGTGGCTTTTAGCGGACTATCTATATATGGCCTAAAAAACTTTCTAGTTTGGAATCAAGTCTAGAAGCATAACAATTCAACTAAAAAAGAAAGTTCCAAATAGATATTTTTTTCCCTCTGCTCTAAAATTGAATGGCTAAATATTTAAGATAGACTTTAATAGGAAATCAATTCACCTATACATCATAATCCAAGTCTACATTTTCGAGGGATTCTTCTTCCATTTGCATGTTTCTAAAAGTTTCTACAAGACTTGCAATTGATCTATCGACATCCTGCACATATTCTGATGCTGGAGGATAATTGTCCCTACAAATAAATGGAAACAAATTTAGTTTTATCATAATATGCTAAGCCCATACCATTTTCTCAAGTAATTAAAAAATAGAAGAAAGATGTCATGATTTAATGCCATAGCTAATGTGAATTGTACATTAACATAAATTTTGCAATTTTCAACATTAAAAGCAAGGCTGGGTGAATTATAAACCTGCAAAAATTGTCTGAATAAAAGACCTTGTCTCCGTAGCTTTGGCTTCAACATTAAATGCAATTCGTCATTCATCAAACAAATTAGGATATTCTTCTGGATCAACAAGAGATTCCACAGTTTTCTGATTAATCTGCCAATAGTAACATAGAAGATTAAATAACAAAATATTTTCTTAACAATATCCCCAGCACACCTTAGTTTGTTTTGTGATTTCGAGAGCAGCAACAAAAGCAATCGGATTTGTTAATTTTGACCTTATGTTTTTCTTTGTCGTGATGTCGACGATTGTGTTGGTATTTCGTCGACGAATGGTGTTCGCCGACGGCGGCGGTGGTGGCTTCACCTTCGACAGGGATGAATAGAATCAAAATCAAATTTATTTGATTTGAATCTCGTGTTTTGGCTGCCAATACGTCGATGATGGTGTCGCCGTTTCATCACGAACGATGGTCATGAGCTTCAGCCTTTGGGTACGGTGGTGATGGTGGTGGCGATGGCGAGTGGAATTTGTGAACTTCAAGTTCGAATTCTTCTTTCCATTTTTCTATTTATTTTAATTTGAACTGAATTTTGCAAATTGGACTGGCTCCGGGTTAATGGATCGATCCGTATGATGATTTGGTCCATCAGTCTTCTGCACAGGAGAGTGGTCCATCTTTAATAACGTCACTCAACCAAATTGGGGAAAATTATTAGCCGAATCATGAGGTACTACTACCTCATGTGTCACAATATTTTTATTGGGATATTTTCAAGTGTCTATTGGGACATTTGAAAATATCTCAATAAAACTATTGTGACACGAGCACCTCATGATGCGCCTAAAAATTTCCCATCTAATTAGTATTCATCGTTATGTTCTTTTTATTAAATCTAACCTCCTTCAAAATTAAATATGCACGTGTTTCTAGCTAGTCCTCTTTGTTTGGTTGGAAAGTTCACCACGTATTAGATTTGATTAATAAAAATGAAATGATGGGTATTAATTTTTAATTAATCAACAATGAGATATATTCGCAAAAATGCCCAAATTATGTGTCTTTTGAAAATGGCCTAGTGGTGGAATAGTATTTTGTTGAGGGTAAATGTTTTAAATCTTATCACCAACACCACTAGTTGTGAATTTATCACACGAGTCCGTCACACCTAGTGTTGTTTTACCTCTCTTCTGTGTGGTACTAAGACTACCATTATCAGCAACCGGAGAAACACTCCAACTGGGCAAACAACCTCAATATTTAATTAATTTCTCTATCTTCCGCATCACCAATATTCTACCCAATCCAACCACATACAATTTAATAGTTTATCAGCAACCTCCTCAAACACTCAACCACAACATTATATATTAATTTTTCTTTTCTTTTATTAATAAATATAATATAATGAATTTGAATTAAAATAAATAATTATTATTATTGAAAATTGTAACAACATAAAATAACAAACTTTAATATAATAGACATATGATAAAATACAAAATAAACAAAATAATAACATAAATAACAATAAACTCAACATGAATTGAAATAAATAAACGACAATTAAAATAGATGAAAAAATATAAATTTAGTGTTGATTGCTGAATTTTTACCATATATGTTATATCAAGTCATCACGAAGAATGTCGTGAGCTTCTCCATTGTGAAGTTGTGACCTAGTTCACGAAGTTCTGTAGTGAAATCATCAGGGAGTATGGAAGATTATGATGTTGTTTCTTTTCCCTTTCTTTTAGCCTTACCCTTAGCTTTGTCTCTGCCAATTGGACGATAAAATAATAATGGATCGGTACCGGGAGTTTCTAGAGTAGAAGCAGGTGGAAGATCCCCATCTTCATTGGTTCTTTATTTTTTGGAGCTGTCATGACTTTCTTCGACACTATCATCATCATTTGGACGGGAACGTGTGCACACCCAGTGCTATTCAATTTCAACTCCCACTTGTGATGATGACACGTCACTTTCTCAAACACCTCATGGTGAGTAAATTTGAATTTCCCATATAATGTTTGAGTAACTTTCTCAATATCCTCTCTGGACTATCCGCTCGATCTTCGTTCATACGCTTTTTTTGTATGCAACAGTCCACAACGTCACATTTTTGTTGAGGCATCTGAAACATTGCCTCAATGATTATGAGGATCGAGGGCCACCAATATCGGGATTTTCAAATCGAGTTTTATCATACACGTTTAAATTTTTTGACCAAAATGAGTCACTATTTTAGTTATTGCCAGTAATAGAACTCTATTACTGATGAAACACCAAGAAGACATAAGCCATATATCTTCTTAATCTGTCTAGTTTGAAGGGTTTGTGTGTGTTTGTTGCACATTTTTGGGGTTCATTTTAAGAGATGTTTTGAGAGGTTTGGCTTTCTAGATTATGAGAATGGGTAGGATTATATGAAAACTGAGATTTCATATTTGATAATTCTTCAGAGTTTGGAAGATTTTTGAGGTTGGGAAAATAATCTTGAGAGTGATTTTGATATTGAGGATCGTAAAAAAAATTATTTTCTCGATCCATTTGGAGATAGAGAAAAAAATGCTAAACATATTGAGATATTGAGAAATTTGTGAGGTGTGTGAAAATTTAGTAAAAATGGTCTCTATTTATAGAGAATGAAAAATACGATTTTTGATATTTTTTATTTTTTAAAAAAATAATTAAAAAAATATATGCATTATATCTACATATCCAAATAAAATTTACATATTCAATAAAATAGAGACAAGTGTCCAAATAAACTTTACATATCCAATAAAATTTAGATATAATGGATATATTTTATTTTAATAATACATAAAAAAATACAAAATACAAAAAAGAATAAAATAATAGAGAGAGGAGAGAGAGACTAGCGCTGATGGCCTCCCTCGGTCGAACGCAAACTTCAATCCATTTTTTTTATTTCAACGTGGCGTTGGAACGGTCGGCAAAACGAGAGCCGATAATTCTAGTCTGTGTAGGTGTGGTTTAGTGATTTACCACTCCTATGTAATTTTTGCCTTTTACCTCTCTTGTGTGGACCTAGTGTGGTTTACATTTTCTATGTGGTACTAAGTGAGGGTCAGGTTTAGTGGTTTACCTTAATTTGTCGTTTATCTCCTATGTGGCTTGCAATCTATTACACAGGAGAGAGATTTTCCCGATGCGCAACTTGATAACGGTTGTGAGTTATGGCTCTTTTGTGTGGTACTAAGTGTGGGTGTGATTTAGTGGTTTACCTCTCCTATATAGTTTGTGGTTACCTCTCTTGTGTGGTTTGCAAGCTATTACACAAGAGCAGGATTTACCCGGTGTGCAACTCGATAAGGATTGCGAGTTATCCCTCTTTTGCGTGGTTTGCAGCACAAGAACGGGATCCAAGAGCGAGGTTTATCCCATGCGCAACTCAGTAACGGTTGCAGATTACCCCTTTTTTGTGTGGTTTGCAGCACAAGAGTGGGGTTTACCCGATGCACAACTCAGTAGTGGCTGCCAGTCACCCACTTCTGTGTGGTTTACAGACACCTGTTGGTGTGGTTTAATAGTTTACCTCTCCTATGTGGTTTACAGACTATTACACATGAGTGAAATTTACCCGATATGCAACTCGACAAGAGTGAAGTTTACCCCATACGCAATTCAGTAGCAACTGTGGGTTACTCACAATATCAAAAAAAATATATACATTAAATTGCCCAAACCATGGGTTACCTTACCCTCGACATTTCTGGATCCACCTCACATCAGTAACCCGGCCCCTACCACCTATAGATGAAAGATCTCCCTCCAAGCCCAACATACGATTTTCATCGAAAACCGCTTATGAAAAACAAAAATCCCAAACCATGCAATATAATTAAAGATTAATGGTAACGACACAATGTTCTGAAACATAACTGCAAAACTATTAACATTCCTCTAAAAATAAATAACAAAGCAAAACATAACAAAAACAAAACTATTAACATTTAAACAATTAAACTCTGTTGCAAGAATCAAATAAATCAAAGTTCACAGCTTTGGGCTTTGATTCTTACAATAATCTGATAAATCTGGAAACATGTTCTTATGCATATATTTCATCAAAGGATTACCACTTGTTCCACTCCATTGTCACGGCAGAAAAAACTGCAAGATACACAGATAGTATTATCCTAACTCCTAAGCTACCTCCAGTTCACTTGCAAATGTATTTTTGTCACGAAGATCAAAGTGAGGATTGGGAAGCAGATCTCTTCCATCTCCCTAGTTTCTCCCGTCCCTGCCACGAATTCAAGAACGATGTTTCAGAATCTCAGCTGCACATCCAGTATAAATGAAGCAAGAAATGTGATATTTTCGCGACATCCACATGGTTAGACTCGGTTCATATCCATGGAAGCAAAGGAAAAGCATAGTATCATAGGGTATGGGATTTATGTAATTGAGATAAGAATGTACAATAATTGTGACCCCATGGAATTTGAGTAAAAATGCGTGTAATTGGACACATTTAGGCATACCAGACGATGGTGTAATATCCCAACGAAGGATAGAAAATTAAAGTTGAAAGGTTATACAAAGAGATGCAACGAACTTCTTTAGCAATCTAGATTAATCATTTGGGCAGAGCGAGGACTCAGTAAGTAGTTGTAATGATATTTTCAACAAACAGCTCGGTTTCTTATTGGAATGTATACTTATCTTTGCCAGCTGTTATAACCACAAGATATACCTTTGTCAAGAAATTTCAACTCGACTTGAGTTCTGTCGGTGTCCTAATTCTTCATAAACTAATGGTTTAGGTAGCCAAGTCATGTCTACAAATGTTATTTCCCATTCCCCATGTTCGCCAACACAGGATTTTCATGAAAAATGCCCCTATAGGATCCCTGTCACTAGAATGATTCTTGACTATTCACATCTGAGGGCAAATCTGGAAACAAAACTAAGCAGCACGCAAACAACAGATTTTTTACAATATTAATTTACCTTTCGAGGAGCAATAGCCAACTCATTATCTGAAATATGTGTTGCTTTCAAACCAATAGGATGCAGCACCTCTTCATAACTGCTTAATAGAAGAACTTGTTAGAAGTCCAACAAGACAAGTACAGAGCTAAAATGTGGAGAAAAAGATAGGCCTTTTCATGAAACTTTGACATATAAGGATCGGAATTCAGTTAAAGTAGAAATTACTCGGTAACTGATACTCTAAATGGAGGGCCACCCTCGTGATCATCTATCTGTCAATAATAAGAATATATGCAAATGATCAGACTAAATAAGAACTAAAAATAACAGACATGGTAAACACTATTGATTTAGCAGACAAGTGACTTGACCGTAAATTCTTTAATGAGGTAATACAACAAAACCCCAAAATAAATTATAATTTGCAGACTCAACCTGAAAAAAAAATTGCGCCATCAAATTCAAGATATTGTTACTAAACAGAAAAACTTGCTATTGGAGCTATTCAACTTTTCTAACTCGTACATAGCTATTGGGTCTGTAAATTTTTAAAGTATGGTTAAGTATAAATCATTTTCGCAGTTTTGCTTTGTGGAACAAAAAAGGAATGAATCATATGCTTGTGTTCATGCCCCTAAGTTTTTGTTCATGCCAGCTTACTGCATTTCCATCATTATCTCCTAGTAAACTTAGGTTATTGGACCCAGAATGACGGATAACAGCTTACAAGAATATACTGTGATAGGAGAGCGAGGCATGTTGAGTTGTTATCCACTATTTCAGGTAATTTTAGAGAAAAACATATGAAAATAGGAAGATACCCGAAAGAACTATAAAACTCTTGACTAACCGGATAGATTAGTGTTATG
The DNA here is from genome assembly GCA_026008535.1 of Perilla frutescens. Classification (NCBI taxonomy): domain Eukaryota; kingdom Viridiplantae; phylum Streptophyta; class Magnoliopsida; order Lamiales; family Lamiaceae; genus Perilla; species Perilla frutescens. The sequence goes on from BRKX01000013.1 coordinate 19,783,078, forward strand.
AGCTCCCCATCTGGTGCTAGAAGATTGGACATTTTCCTGGCCCACAACGATCTCAACCTTGGTTCAATGGCACAGAAAAAGCTGCAGAGACCATATTATAACCTAATGAGCACTAATGAAAATACAGCATAACAACTTGAATGCATGTTATGAGGAAACTTACGTGTAATCAAAAATGAGATCAAACAACTGATCTGGACACCAAGTGAAGAAGTCTTTCTTTAAGAAAGTGAAATTATCTGTGTTTGGTGAGCCAGACGACAACTACCATTTCATGCAACAATCAAAGCAAGAATTTAACAATGTTGTAAACAAAAAACTCAAGATTATGAAAATGATGCTGCAGCCACAAAAAGGGGGAAAAGAAAGAGAGAATCTAAAGCTCAGTTAGTTTCAGTGACAACAGATTAATGTTCATACACGGTAAAATACATAAAACGCAATGTACAACATCATATGATGCAATCGTCTCATTAAGTTCGCAACACAGAATATACAGATAGGAATTACTAGATACAGACAAAAGCTGTTATCCAATTTGATACAAAGATTACCATAGGCACAAAGCAGCATACGAAAAAACAGTACAAAATTATTAAATATGCTTGACATCGGAAATATTAGTTCAAGTTACTTTATTTTAGAATAGCAAAGGCAACGTCCTTTTAGGATGGCTTTCAAAAACAAATTAAAAAATGTATACTCTTGCAGATGAAGATTCCTACTTGATAAGCACTATAATCAAGTGCTCTAAATAATGCATTATCAAAGAATGAGGTTCAGTAATCTTCCACCAAAATCAAATTTTATTAGATCAACAATGAAAGCTGCAAACTCTTATACAGGTCTATTTATGAGAATACATAAAAGCAGGTCTTACTTCTATTGCTTTCTGAATTGCATTGTCTGATACGTCCAGACCTACAACATGGCGCTCAGCGCATGCAATTGCCATAACATCATAACCCTGCATAGATAGAAATTTCTCAGAGTAACCAAACCAGAGACAAAAACTGAAAATGAGAACGAGAACAGAAAGATGATTGCACAAACTAAATAAAGCAGGTATAATCGAACCAACACATTTCTTCTGACAGGCGAAATTCAACAAACGGGCATCAATGTATGCCAACCATTTATGGTGCAGTTAAAAAGCCATAATAATACAACTGCAGCATCACAAGATTACTGTTAATGGAAACACGAAACAAATAGTACACAACAAAGTAACAAACAATTCATCAGTTCCATATCCATTAAATCCACTTCTCAAAACGAATGAAATACATAAAGAAACAGTTTCCTGATCACATGAACAAATCTTGGTACCTTGATAATTCTACTACAGATTTTTCTCGATTTCAAACTTTTATCCGTTCCCCAAACAACCACGGGAAAATGCTGCAGCAAATTAGTAAATTTCATATTTTTCCATTATCATCAATGGTGTGCAATACCTTCAATCCCTACAGTACAAAACCTTCCTGCATAAACTGTTCTACAAATAGCACATTTTTTTCTGCTACCTCTTCACATCATAAGCTAATTGTCTCTACCTTAAAACGAAACATTCCACACAAACTTTAACATCCCACATTCCCTCAAACTAATCATAACACAGAAGAGAGAGAGAGAGAGAGAGAGAGAGAGAGAGAGAGACTTACACTACCGCAACCAGGGACAAGAGCTCTGCCCTTGGGAAGGGATCCAGTGTTGTGAAGGTGCACAAGAACTGGGGTGGGGCTCCCCAAATCCCAAGGCGTCAAACCTTCTTCCCAGCATTTGTCCCAACTATCTGAAAATTCCCACCATAAAAAAGGGGAAAAATCCATTTTCCACTGAAGAAACAAGAAAAATAACCCATAATTCATAATCAGCTCATAATTCACTTACTGGTGGAGCTGGAGTGAAAAACTTGCTGAAATTTCTTTACTTTTTCATCAGCTGTGATGGGGGATTTTGATTCCGGAATTTCAGTTGACATATTTTTAAAGCGAATTCGACGATAATAAGGTGGGAGAAGTCGAAGTGCAGGTGAAAAGTAGAATTTAGGAAGGAGGGAAAAATGCATGGATTTTTTGGGAAGGAGAGTGGTAGAATTTGAGGTTTGGGATAGAAGAACAAAGATCAATTGATTTTGAGAAGTGCAATATGCAGCGGGAATATTACACTTTGCACCCCCGCGCCACACATTTTACTGTCTACGGTGCATTATACTCGCATGTTTTATAATAAATGTCATTCTGACACTTTAATTTAAGGGAGAAATTTTTATCTAGATAATTTAATTTTAAAATTTAGATAGTTGGATAAATTTTAATACCATAGTAGTTATTTGGACAATTTGTACTATATTTAAACCCTTTGACCACAAAAGCTGATATTCTCCTATTTTTTCAGAAAAGTGTCTTACACACTCGTACTTTTCATGCATAAAAAATAAAATAACGATAATGCGTAATGATAATTAATATAATAACGATAACGAATAAAATATCACTAATGCATAATGCATTAACGATAATTGCCCAACACAATTGTTATGCATTATTCTTCAAGCAAAATAAAGACTAACCTTATGACTTTGAATTTTTAACTAATCGTTATTCTTCACTATTAACTAACCGTTAGGCATTTTTCATTAGGTCTTTTTTTACTAATTATATGACTTTCGTTACAATATATCGTTAAGCATTTTTTGTTAATATAATTATATGACTTTCGTTATAATATTCGTTAGACATTTTTTTAACTTTCGTTAAGCATAATCGTTAGGTTTTTAAATTTTGTTAGGCATAATCGTTATTATAATTAATCATTATTCGTTAGGCATTTTTTTAACTTTCGTTAGGCTTTTTTTTTTTTACTTTCGTTAGGCATAATGATAAGTAATTCAACTTTCGTTATGGGTTTTTTTTATTTAAAGTTAAACATTTATCTTAATTATAGTTATGACTTTATTTATAAGGGTTAATTGCCAAAAAATGCACCACCTTTCAACAAATTTGCAAATTAGACACCACTTTTCAAACGTTTCAATAAAGACACGACCTTTCATTTTGTAGCAAAATAGACACCCCCTTTCTTTTCCGGCCACCGGTAAAATAACGTGGCTTTATTTATTTCCTACGTGGACTATGATTCCTACGTGTATTTGCCACGTCAATATTTAGTTTTTAGTTAATTGCTAAAAAATGCACCATCTTTCAACGAATTTGCAAATTAGACACCTCTTTTCAAAACGTTTCAATAATGACACAACCTTTCATTTTGTAGCAAAATAGACACCCCTAATTTATCACGAGACGTGGTTGCAATTGAGGGTATTGGCATGCTAATGTACAAAAAGCTCATGACACCGAACCTCTGCTAGAGAGGGAGGTGGATGAACCAACCTCGCTGCTGCCGCCACTAGCGCCGCCGCTCTCCGCCGCGCATCAGCACCGTCTCCGAAGGCGGCCATGAGGCTGAGACACCGAACTGCCGGCAACGGGAGGAAACGCAGGAGGAGGAGAGATTTTTTTTTTCTTTTTAATATTTTATTTTATTTATTGATTTTATTATATTTTTATTTAATAAGGATATTTATGTAATTTTATAATTATTTATTTTTGACTTATATAATTTAGTGGTGCAAATAGAAACACCCTTAATTGGAGACATTCAGTATGTCTCCTTCTCTTCTAATTCAAGAGCAATTCTGAGTGTCTCCAATTAATTCGATCTTGCGTAAAATCTATTGTAATTTGACTTGATGGAATTTAATTTGGCATGAACTTTTTGTACATCAGCATGCCAATATCCTCAATTGCAGCCACGTCTCGTGATAAATTAGGGGTGTCTATTTTGCTATAAAATAAAAGGTTGTGCCATTATTGAAACGTTTTGAAAAGTGGTGTCTAATTTGCAAATTCGTTGAGAGGTGGTGCATTTTTTGGCAATTAACTACAAAATAAATATTGACGTGGCAAGTACACGTAGGAATCATAGTCCACGTATGAAATAAATAAAGCCACGTCATTTTATCGGTGACCGGAAAAGAAAGGGGGTGTCTATTTTACTACAAAATGAAAGGTCGTGTCTTTATTGAAACGTTTGAAAAGTGATGTCTAATTTGCAAATTCGTTGAAAGTTGGTGCATTTTTTGGCAATTAATCCTATTTATAATTACTGTTATGACTTTATTTAAATTATCATTATGGCTTTATTTTAATTATCGTTGTGTCCATGTTAACTAATGTTATGGTTTATTGTTAGGCTTATTTTTAATTATTGTTATGCCCTCTGTTTAATCGTTCAAGCTATCATTTATGCCTTCTATTTCTACCGTTATCCCTTTAGCCTAACGTTACATAAAATCATAATTTACTAACATTTTCATTATACATAAAAAAATTTCGTTATGATTTAAACCCATTACGAAAGTAATAATTATGTTAAAAAATTTCGTTATACATAAAAAAAAAAAGAATAACGTTAGTTTTTAGAAAAATTTCATTATGATTTAAACACATAACGAAAGCAATAATTATGTTAAAAAATTTCGTTATGCATAAAAAAAAGATAAGTTTTTAGAAAATTTTCATTATGCATAATTAAATGTATAACGTTAGTTTTTTTTTAAAATTCGTTACGGCAATCGTTATTTATTATCCGTTTTCGTTAGGTGAAATTGGGTAGGGATCGATCATCTTTTTTATATTTATATGTTAGGTATGAGTGCATTTATTGTTTAGTTATTAAAAAAATGTAAAAGGTACAGTTACCAAATGATTGAGGTGTGGGGACAAGTGTGTCATAAGGGTATTTAAGACATTTTCACTCCAAATTGCTCATAAAACTACTATAGCCTTATATCTTGTTTGTTTTTCCCAATTACTATTTTGTTTTGCCTATTTTTATACATTTGCACTTAATTTTATCCATAAAAAATAGGCAAAGTTTTCAGTGCATGTGGTGCACATAAGCCTTATGTGAGACGGACGGGTCAAATTCGCGGGTCAACCCGTAAAAAAATCCGGTAAAATCAGTATCAACAGTAACATTAAAACGTATTACTTAAAATTCGAATCATCTGTATCATTAAAAAGTAAGATCTCTGCTACTTATTTTGGGGTGTTTTTAAGGGTTTATTTTGTGTTTTTAGGGGGTGTTTTTAGGGTTTTATTTTGTGTTTTTTTTAGAATTTATTAATTTCATTTTAGAGTATAAATTTATATTTATTACAAACAAATTATATCAATTCGTTTTAATTTTAAGGTTCAATAATTTTATTTTATGCCATAAATTTTGTTGGGAAAAATAAAAAAAACAACAAAGAAAATCGAAAAAAAAATTAAAATAATCGCCAGAAAAAAAAAATGACAGCCACGCGCCGCGCGTGGGGTGCACATGGGCACCACGCGCCCGTCTGAAGGCTGCCGTATGTGAAGGCTCGTTGATAAACTCGGTTATTTCAGTGCATATCGGGGTCGAACTTAGTACTTTTTATGTGCTTTCGGGCTAATAGATTGTATTTAGGTTTAATCTTCGTTTAATTGGTAATTTCACGAGTTGTTGAGTGTTGCATATGAAAAAGGGATGAAATGAGTCAAAAGGAGAGTGTCATGAAGGTGGAGACCGAAACCGAGCCGGAGCAGTGTTGAGAAGTGCCGCACGGACCGTGTGGAAGGATATCAGTGGCGCACGGACCGTGCGGCTGTGGAAGAGAGAAGGCTCGAGTACAGAAACTACCGCACGGACCGTGCGCCAACACATGAAGTGGCGCACGGACCGTGCATGAAGTGGCGGAAAATTGTTGGCAACTTTTGGCTTTCCTTGTGCGATTTCTACTCGGGTTCAAACTCATCCTAGGTATAAAAGGCATATTGGCTGGCGAATTTGCACACCTTAATACATCCCGAAACCTAGAGATCCAATTGAAGAGAAGATCAAGAGGAGTTCAATCAAGAAGAATTCAAGCACTCAATCAAGACAAGCGAAGATTCTACCTCCGGGTTTATTTAGCTTTTGTCGTAATTTTCATTATGGATTGTTTTGGATATTCTATGTTATTTTCATACTCCATGGATAGCTAGAATATTTCGAATTCTAGGGATTGAAAGTAGTTGATTATGATGCATATTTGGTTTTGAATTTAATGTTTAGACCTTGTTCTATTTTGATTGTTCTTGTGTTTAATGCTTTCCATTAACTGGCCATTAATTGGATTGATTTTATGTGTTGTTCCAATATTCGAGAGATGAGGTTTAATGCATGATCGGGAACAATTAACACCTTAATTAATAGAATTGAGAGGTTTGAGATTAAGAGTGAGGACATTTGATCTTGAGAGCTTGTTGGAGTTATAAATTAGGAATTGAACGGAGACGTTAGTTTTTAGTTTGTAATCTACAATTTAAATACTTCGAGAGAGGATTTGAATTATTTGAGTGATCGTCTTAATAGAACTCGAGTTGTAGTAAACATTAAGTGAAATATCATTTGTGTTGATTAGACAGTGAAATCAATTCCCTAGGATTCCCTCGTTTAACTGGTTTTGTTTCGATTCGTTAATCTTGTTTAGTTGGTTGTTAAGTTTAAATTGTTGAAAGTCTTATTTTAATTTGTTCAGTTACAATTCGCATCTTGGTATCTGATTAGTCTAGATAGTGCGTGTTAGTTGATGTCATAGTACTTAGGATAGAATGATATAATCTCTATGGATACGATACTCTTGCTTGCCGTATTTGCTATAATTGCACCGTACACTTGCGGTTTGATTTGTAGTTAAATAAAAAGTTGATCAACTTTTTGGCGCCGTTGCCGGGGATTATTTAATTTGAATTCTAATATTGTGATAAGATTAATTGTACTAGTTTAGGCAATTTATTTTATTTTAGTTATTTTACTTTGTCTTTTGGTGTTCCTAGGTTGTTTATGATTGCAAGATCAAAAGGAGAGATATTGCAGCCTTTTGATCCTGAAATCGGAGCAACTGCTCGTCACCAGAACGCAAGAAGAAGAAAAGGAAAGATGGCAGATCAACAACCAGATACTGCAGAACAGATACGCCTCATGCAGCAGCAACTGGAAGAGATGCAGCGCATATTTCGAGAGCAAGAAGCTGCAAGAGCAGCTGCCCCGGTACCAATCAATCAACTGTTTACACCGGTGCTCAATCATGGTCAAGTTCCTGGTCCTGGAATCAACGCTAATAACTTTGAATTGAAGTCGGGACTGGTGGGCATGGTTCAGCAGCAGCACTATGGAGGGCATAAGACAGAGAACCCAAATGCTCACCTTCAACAGTTTTTGGAGATCTGCAGTACCATTAAGATGAACGGGGTATCGGATGATACTATCCGACTTCGTTTGTTTTCTTTCTCGTTGAGAGATGCTGCTAAAGATTGGTATCACTCGCTGGATCTCAACACAGTGGATACCTGGGAGAAGATGGCTCATAAATTTCTTCACAAGTTCTTTCCGTCTGGTCTAACTCTGAAGCTGAAAGGCGAGATCACTCAATTTCATAAATACGATGATGAGAACTTGTATGAAGCTTGGGAGAGATTTCGAGAGCTGCTGCGAAAGTGCCCCAATCATGGTTTTGGGGTCGATACTCAAGTTTGTATCTTTTATAATGGATGCGACACTGAGGTGAAAAGGCTTCTGGACGCCTCTGCTGGTGGCTCGTTGCTTAATAAGGGGTACGAACAAGCTGTGTCTATCATCGAGGACATGGCTACAAACAGTTACCAGTGGACCAATGATCGGCAAGTGAAGATGCTTAAACGGACAGCTGCAGTGGACGATAATGATCCGATTGCTCAGTTGTCTACTTTGAATGCTACCATCAACAACAGATTTGATGCTCTGTCACGATCGGGGGCCGACAATGCTGGAGGAGATGGAGTAGAGGATGTACATTTCGTGCAGTAAGGGGGACCACCGAGGAATTTCAATAATGGGTATCGGAACCAAGGGAGTAATCAATACTACCAAGGCAACCATTTGCACCCGAACTTATCTTATGGAAATCCCAATAATGCTTTGCAGCCTCCTCCGAGATTTTCTGTGACAAATGGTGTGATTGATGAGCCCAAGAAACCGAAGATGGACGATTTGTTGATTGCTTTCATGGGAAAAATAGAGAAATACATGGGAGAATCTCAAAGCCGATTCGAAAAGCTAGAAAATACAGTGGGGGCTATGGGAACACAAATAAAGATGCTCGAAACTCAGATGGGTCAGATAGCTACAGCTGTAGGAAGTCAGCACCAGCAAGGACAGTTCCCGGGCCAGCCAATGGTGAATCCTAAGGAGCATTGTAAAGCTGTCCAACTTCGGAGTGGGACATCGTATGAGGGTCCCAAAATGCCAGATTCAACCCGCATTGCGGATGGAAATGACAATGACGTGGAGAATAATACCACTGATGTTTCATTACCTGTAGCCCCAACGGTAGCTCCGAGGGCGCCAACTGCAACCCCGGCACAACCTTCTTCAGCCACTATTCCATTTCCTCAGAGATTGCAGAAGAAAAAGTTGGATGATCAATTTTCTAGATTTTTGGAGGTGTTCCGAAAGGTGCATATCAACATTCCTCTAGTGGAAGCTTTGCAACAAATGCCGAACTATGCCAAGTTCCTCAAAGATGTGGTCTCGAAGAAACGGAGATGGGGGGATTATGAGACAGTCAGCCTTACAGAGAATTGTAGTGCTGTAATCCAAAAGAAGTTGCCGACTAAGCTTAAAGACCCCGGAAGCTTCACTATCTCATGTGTGTTGGGTGACAACCATCATGGATCGGCACTGTGTGATTTGGGGGCCAGTATAAATCTCATGCCCTTTTTGTTCTATGAGAAGTTAAAGATCGGGTCTATCCAGCCGACTACTATCACTTTGCAGATGGCGGACCGGACTGTCTCGTATCCTAAAGGGATAGTTGAAGATGTGTTGGTAAAAGTGAATGATTTCATCTTCCCTGTGGATTTTGTAGTCTTGGATATGGAAGAAGACAAACATGTTCCACTGATTTTGGGGCGACCCTTCCTGGCTACGGGGAAAGCTTTGATCGATGTTGCAAAAGGCGAGCTCACACTACGTCTAAATGATGAGAGTGTCACTTTTTCCATTTTTAAGGCGATGAAGTTTCATGAGGATGGTGAGGCCAAGATTGTAGAGGAATGCAAGATGATGTCCGTGATTGACAGCTGTGTGGAAGAAGTGTTAACCGAGCTATGCACATCATCGGATGCTTTGGAGAAGAGTTTGATTCATTCTTTGTATTCTTCTTTTTCTTCTGATTCTTTTACTGATGACTCGGATACTCTTGACTTTGTGGGTGCTCTAGATTCTTCGCAGGAAATTCTGATGAGACGGAGCCGTTTTCTACCTTTGCGGAGTGACAACGAAGAAGCAAAAAAGGACGATGGAGACACCAAGGCAGCACCAAAGCTGGAGTTAAAACCTCTTCCTGCTCATCTGAGGTATGCATATCTTGGTGATGACGAGACTTATCCAGTGATAGTCTCTACTTATTTATCTGTGTCTGAGCTTGATAGGTTGTTGCGTGTTTTAAGAACTTATAAATCTGCTATAGGGTGGTCTATCTCTGACTTGAAGGGAATTAGTCCCTCTATCTGTATGCATAGAATCCTATTAGAAGATGATTACAAACCTCGTGTGCAAAACCAGCGTAGACTTAACCCTATCATGCAAGAGGTGGTGAGAAAAGAGGTCTTGAAATGGTTAGATGCGGGTATTATTTATGCTATTTCAGATAGTGAATGGGTGAGTCCGACCCAAGTTGTGTCGAAAAAAGGGGGTATGACTGTGGTGCAAGATGAGAAAAATGAGATGATTGCAACTCGTTTAGTCACGGGGTGGAGAGTTTGTATTGATTATCGAGCTTTGAATGCAGCTACTAGGAAAGATCATTTCCCTCTACCTTTCATTGACCACATGCTCGATAGATTAGCTGGGTATGAGTATTATTGTTTCCTCGATAGGTATTCCGGTTATAATCAAATTATGATAGCTCCTGAGGATCAACATAAATCTGCGTTTACATGTCCTTATGGTATTTTTGCTTTTCATAGAATGTCATTTGGTTTATGTAATGCCCCAGCTACTTTTCAAAGATGCATGATGTCAATTTTCCATGGTTTGATTGAAAAAATTATGGAAGTGTTTATGGATGACTTTTCTATTTTTGGTGAGTCTTTTGATCATTGTTTGGAGAACTTAACTCAAGTACTGCAGAGATGTGAGGAAACTAATTTGGTCTTAAACTGGGAGAAGTGCCATTTTATGGTACGTGAGGGCATTGTGCTTGGACACAAAGTTTCTTCTGCAGGTTTGGAGGTGGATCGGGCCAAAATCGTAGCCATTGAAAAACTCCCACCACCGAAAAGTAAAAAAGCCGTGTGAAGTTTCTTAGGGCACGCAGGTTTTTATAGGCGGTTTATCAAGGATTTTTCTAAGATTGCTAAGCCTATGTGTCACTTACTAGAAAAAGCCGTTGCCTTTAATTTTTCTGATGAGTGTGTGCAGGCTTTTGAGACATTGAAGAAGGCGTTGACTAGCGCTCCCATTTTGATCTCACCGGATTGGTCTCAACCTTTCGAGATCATGTGTGATGCTAGTGACATTGCTGTGGGCTCCGCATTGGGTCAAAAGCGAGACAAGATTTTTCGGGTTATCTACTATGCTAGTCGCACTTTGGATTCGGCCCAGGCCAATTACACGACTACTGAGAAAGAGATGCTAGCTGTGGTTTACTCATTTGACAAATTTCGTCCATATCTGATTGGAGCTAAGACGATCGTCTACACAGATCATGCAGCCATCCGTCATCTGTTTGAGAAGAAAGATGCCAAGCCCCGGTTGATTCGTTGGATCTTGTTGCTCCAAGAATTTGATGTCGAGATTCGGGATAGAAAGGGGTGCGAGAACGTGGTGGCTGACCATTTATCTCGCCTGGAGAACCCCGTAGAAGGCGACGATCCTCGAGTACCTATCAATGAGGATTTCCCTGATGAGCAGTTGATGCTCGTGCAAGCTGCGTTCCCATGGTACGCTGACATCGTCAATTTCCTTGCAGCGAAGGTCTCACCATCTGAGCTTAATCCCTATCAAAAGAAGAAGTTTTTCCATGATTTGAAGTTCTATTTGTGGGATGACCCATTTTTGTATAGACGATGTTCAGATACAGTAATCCGACGGTGCGTTCCTCAAGATGAGTGGGACGCAGTCATTCGCCAATGTCATTCCTCTCCAAGTGGTGGACATTTTGCGGCCAACAGAACGGCTCAGAAGGTGCTTCAAAGCGGGTTCTATTGGCTTAGCATTTATGGAGACTGTCACTTGTTTGTGCGCCAGTGCAATGAATGCCAAAGGACTGGCAGAATTTCAAAAAAGAATGAGATGCCGATGACCCCAATTGTGGAGGTGGAACTTTTTGATGTATGGGGGATCGATTTCATGGGTCCCTTTCCGGTGTCTAGTGGTTTCCAGTACATCCTTCTTGCAGTGGACTATGTGTCAAGATGGATCGAGGCCATTCCGACCGTGACGAATGATTCTAAAGTGGTGATAAAATTCCTTCAAAAGAATATTATTACCCGTTTTGGAGCTCCTCGTGCACTAATCAGTGATGGAGGATCGCATTTTTGCAACAAATGGTTGGAAAACGTTTTGGCCAAATATGGGGTCAAGCACCGAGTTACCACGGCCTATCATCCCCAGGCCAATGGCCAAATCGAGCTTGCCAACCGGGAAATTAAGCAGATTTTGGAGAAGACCGTGAGCGCTAATCGGAAGGATTGGGCCATCAGACTAGATGATGCATTGTGGGCCTATCGAACGGCTTACAAGACTCCCATCGGCACCTCTCCGTACCAACTTGTCTTTGGTAAATCTTGTCATCTTCCGGTGGAGCTGGAGCATAAATCTTATTGGGCTGTCAAGAAGCTCAATTTTAATTTCTTGAAAGCGGGAGAAGAACGATTGCTCCATCTCACCCAATTGGATGAATTTTGGAAGGAAGCGTATGAAAATTCGGCTATTTGCAAGCAAAGAATGAAGGACTATCATGATAAAATGATCAACAAAAGAGAGCTTCTTCCGGGTGATAGTGTTCTGCTGTTCAATTCCCGACTCAAGTTATTTTCGGGCAAATTGAAATCGAAGTGGTCCGAGCCTTTCATGATCCTCAAGGTTTTACCAAGTGGTGCAGTTGAATTGTTATCACCAAGTGGAGATACATTTACGGTGAATGGTCAGAGACTGAAGAAATTTTACAGCTCAGAGCAAAAGAACGAGGTTTCAGTCCTCGATTTAAGGAAAGCATGAGCTTGAAGACATCGAGCTAACGACGTAAACAAAACTAGCGCTGGTTGGGAGGCAACCCAACATGTTTGGTATTTTGGCTTTTGTTTTTTTCAGTTTTGTTTCTTTCTTTTTGTTTTTTTTTTCTTCTCTTGTTTTTGGTTGTGTTTGTGTTTGTGGCTCGGAACAGGCAATTTTGGAGCGTTCCCGGACCCGTAAGTGCCGCACGGACCGTGCGCGAACTCAGTCCAAGCCGCACGGACCGTGTCCGAGGGCCACAGTTACCCGTCGGAATCCAGAGAGTCACGCACGGTCCGTGCGGAACAGCATCTATTACCGCACGGACCGTGCTTAAAAAAAAACAAAAAAAAAGGAGAGCGAAATTCCGCACGGACCGTGCGGAAATGAAAGAACTGGAGCACGGCCCGTGCGTCGAGCCGTTGCAAAACCGGGAGACCAGAAGGTGCCGCACGGTCCGTACGGGCCAACGTCCCCTACCGCACGGACCGTGCGCGACTACTCGACCCTTTTAAAACCCCAATTTTAATACAGGTTCGTTCTCTCTCTCACTCACACGGCCCATGTCTTCTTTCTTCTCCCTCACCTCGTTCTTTTTCAACAAATTCACGCACCATTCACCATAATCTCTTCCTATTTCTACCCAATTTTGTCTTCTATCTTCATATTCTTCAAGATTAGTGGTGCAAAATTGGCATTCTACAAGTTTAGGTGTTCCAAAAGAGGGTTTTGTGAACTTTTCATTTTCCTCCTCCAAGGTACGTTTCTTTCATCTCTATTCTCTCATGAGTGGTATGGTGGTGTAATTGAAGGATGGGTACTTGCAATCCATGGCTACATTGTTTCAATTCTTGAGAATTTCATTGAGTCTTTTTCACAAACACTTGGTGGGCGTGTAGTTTCAAAGGATTTTGAGGCTCTACTTGATATGTTATGCAATGCTTTATGTGTTTGCTTGGAATTCGATGGTATAGACTTGCATGACTCATGTGGGGGAAGGATAGTCTGGACTTTCTTGAGGGTTGTTTGAGGATTGGAAGAATGGAGTGTTTCTTGTTGTGTGTTCAAATCCAAAAGGATCAAAATGCTTCAATTCTATGATGATGACCTCTATCTATGCAAGTTGGGAGGGGCTAGCATGCTATTGGGGGGTACCTATGTTCTCTAACTACTTTATCATGTACCTCGTGGTGTATCGTGAGCATTATAATACCGGAATTCTTGTGTTATTTTGTGCTTAATTAGCTTAAATCACGTATTTGGATTGGTAGTTAGTTTTGGCTCATTGGTTTTGTTGCTCACATGTTCCTTGCTTCACTAGGTACATTGCATCACTATGAGTCGCCGCCGCCCCGCCAACCCGAATACTCCATTGAACTGGGGGTGACACTTACTGATGATAAACATCGGGAGAATTGGGACCGATTGGTGACATTCGGCTTCCAACCATCTCGCTACCCCCATCGCGACACATTGATTTCGTTGGGCATCAACGAATGTTTTTGGGAGCTTAGCCGTCGAACCGGCTTAGCTATGATGTTTCAGGCCCGCTGGCCATCTTATCGACGCATGACGCTAGAATTTTTGAGTACACTGAAGGTGGTGAAAACACCCAAACCGGCCCAAGTCCAACATATTGAGTTCTGATTGAACAATCAAGACTTTGTGGTCACAGTGGAGCAGTTGAATGGGATACTTGGCTGCTCGGGTGACCTTTTCTTTGAGCCGGAAGATTACAATCGGGACGCCTTTTGGAATCAAATCACCCTTCCACCTCCAACGGGTCCGCAGCGATATGATCCGCAGTCAGCCAAATCTACGCTCATCCGGAATCCCGTCATCCTCTTTTTCCAGCGAGCGTGTGCTAGCTTGCCATTTGTCCGATATGACAGTGGAGTCGTGCAAACCACTGAGTTGTTCTTGCTATGGAATTTACTCCACGGACGAGCTATTGATATGGGCGCTTTTGTCGCTCTCCAGCTGCAAAGAGATGCTTCTAAGCGTAGCGGCATTCTATGTTGTGGTGGCGTCATTACTGCAATTGCCGACTACTGTGGGATTGATAGTGAAGGTTGGGAGGCCGCTCAAGGGGAGGAGGCCCTTACTGTCGATGTTTTGAAGAGCATGGATTTTCTGAAGGTGGATAGTCAGTATCAGGGGTTCTTTATTCAGCGGGCGGGAGACCACTTCCCTCTTCCCGACCCTGTCCTTACTTATGTTTCTGGTTGGGATGACCGACACAATTGGCGATTAGCAGAACCCGCCCACATGCAAGCCATTGCGGCCCACCCGGTCCATTTACCATGGCGTAATAGTTTTAATCCCATCTCTCGCCCTCCTCATCACCTCCTTGCGATTGAAGGTGTGCAACGGGAGCCCGAGCATGCTCAAGTACACGAAGAGGAGGTTGATTTACCAGGGCCTTCCCGTGGAGGACGACGCAGGCCTAGAGAGCGCTCCCACACTGAGACTCTCGCGCATATGGGCGCCCAAATTGGACTTTTGGAGCAAAGAGTCGAGGGAGTTGAACAAACCGTCAACACCATGAGCGGCCGCGTAGAGGCTATGTCTATTAGATTGGGCACCGTTGATGCCAATGTCTTGCGGATGTTGCAGATGATGCAGCAATGGCATCCGTACCAGCCTCAGCCCCCTCCGGAGTGACAGGTTACATTCTGCAATTCACCGTCTTTCTCAAACTTATTCTCTACCCTGTTTTGAATAAGTTTGGGGGGTGTTACGGTGGATTTTGAGTGTCTTTTATCGTTTTATTCGCTTTCTCGCATGTTAGGTTGCTGCATTTGCATTAGTAGTGTTAGTAAGCACGTTTATTTGTTTTCGTAGGTCTGACTTGGGTAGAATTGGTGTTTTATCTTGTTTGAGACTTCGGTGTGAGGGGTTTTGACAACTGCTTGTGATGATAAATTGTGTGTGAAAAAAAAAAGAAATTGACGGAAAGATGATGAGTCTAAATGATGATATCCACTGCAGTGAATTGCTTGTTTGTCTTGATTAATGATTTTACCTAGTGAGATTTGAGCTTTATTTTCTTTCTTGTGTGGATTGTTCAAATGCATGTTACTCGTTCTAGAACTTGCTTGTGATCTACTTGAATCTATATCTTGAGTGTGATGAAGGAAAATGAAGTTAGGCCATTTTTCTCTAACCTTGTTTATCCTCTAAATAATAACCAAGACAGTTATATGACCGTAGTGAGCCCCTTCGAGCCTTGAGCCTTTTGTTTGTAAAGCCAATTTTAAATTCAACCTTGTTCTTGTGCATTTTTCTTTTCATTGCTTGGACTACTTGAGTGAGTAAAGAGACATGTTTTTTTCGTGATGGTTGAGTTATTGGTCTTGTGAAGAAGGGACAAAGTGATATAGTTTGGGTAAACAAAAGGGTAGTGATTGAGAAAAACGTAGTCAAAAAAAAAAAACAAAACAAAACAAAAAGTCAAAGCTTAGCAAAGCTAGCTGTGAAAAGGAAAAAAGAGAAGAAGAAGAAGAGGTGTAATTGTGGTTGTTGGTAAGGAAGAAGAGAGTTAGACAAAGTCTTTCTCTAGTTTGGAATTGTATGGAGTAGGCGGATGTGAGGAATATTTGGAATTAGATAACTCAAGCAGTCCAAGCCTAGTCACTTAGCCTATAATCATCCACCTTGTCCAAAGAGCCCACATTGCAACCTGTTAATAAAGTCCTTTCCGATTCTTGATTTGCACTCATAACATTGGAGGAGAGGTGAGATTATGAGCAAGCTTATGGTAAACCTGTGCATGTTTATTTGAATTGAGAGTATATACACTTAGCCATATATACTTGAGAGTTGAGATGTTTGATGCACTTGTGAGGTTCATTAATGCAAGATGATATACGAGATAGTAGCTGCGGTGCATTGTTTCGTTGACTTATCAAATTTTTGTTGATGTTTTAAAGTTGTGTTTTGTCTGAAGCAGTGTGCAATGTCTCAACCCCTTATGCTCGAGTTTTTCGTGAGGTGTTATTTCTCCTTTTTGTTTGAGGACAAACAAGTGGTTAAGTTTGGGGGGTTGATAAACTCGGTTATTTCAGTGCATATCGGGGTCGAACTTAGTACTTTTTATGTGCTTTCGGGCTAATAGATTGTATTTAGGTTTAATCTTCATTTAATTGGTGATTTCACGAGTTGTTGAGTGTTGCATATGAAAAAGGGATGAAATGAGTCAAAAGGAGAGTGTCATGAAGATGGAGACCGAAACCGAGCCGGAGCAGTGTTGAGAAGTGCCGCACGGACCGTGCGGAAGGATATCAGTGGCGCACGGACCGTGCGGCTGTGGAAGAGAGAAGGCTCGAGTACAGAAACTACCGCACGGACCGTGCGCCAACACATGAAGTGGCGCACGGACCGTGCATGAAGTGGCGGAAAATTGTTGACAACTTTTGGCTTTCCTTGTGCGATTTCTACTCGGGTTCAAACTCATCCTAGGTATAAAAGGCATATTGGCTGGCGAATTTGCACACCTTAATACATCCCGAAACCTAGAGATCCAATTGAAGAGAAGATCAAGAGGAGTTCAATCAAGAAGAATTCAAGCACTCAATCAAGACAAGCGAAGATTCTACCTCCGGGTTTATTTAGCTTTTGTCGTAATTTTCATTATAGATTGTTTTGGATATTCTATGTTATTTTCATACTCCATGGATAGCTAGAATATTTCGAATTCTAGGGATTGAAAGTAGTTGATTATGATGCATATTTGGTTTTGAATTTAATGTTTAGACCTTGTTCTATTTTGATTGTTCTTGTGTTTAATGCTTTCCATTAACTGGCCATTAATTGGATTGATTTTATGTGTTGTTCCAATATTCGAGAGATGAGGTTTAATGCATGATCGGGAACAATTAACACCTTAATTAATAGAATCGAGAGGTTTGAGATTAAGAGTGAGGACATTTGATCTTGAGAGCTTGTTGGAGTTATAAATTAGGAATTGAACGGAGACGTTAGTTTTTAGTTTGTAATCTACAATTTAAATACTTCGAGAGAGGATTTGAATTATTTGAGTGATCGTCTTAATAGAACTCGAGTTGTAGTAAACATTAAGTGAAATATCATTTGTGTTGATTAGACAGTGAAATCAATTCCCTAGGATTCCCTCGTTTAATTGGTTTTGTTTCGATTCGTTAATCTTGTTTAGTTGGTTGTTAAGTTTAAATTGTTGAAAGTCTTATTTTAATTTGTTCAGTTACAATTCGCATCTTGGTATCTGATTAGTCTAGATAGTGTGTGTTAGTTGATGTCATAGTACTTAGGATAGAATGATATAATCTCTGTGGATACGATACTCTTGCTTGCCGTATTTGCTATAATTGCACCGTACACTTGCGGTTTGATTTGTAGTTAAAATAAAAGGTCGATCACTCGTGCACCGAAAACCAACTCTAAAAAATATCATTCTACATAATCGAGGTAAAAATTTCAAATTTTTCTCATATTTGTCTCATTCAATGCATTCAAATGCCCTCAAACCCTAGCTGTCCCCTGCAGTGGAGATGTGTAGCGCCCCGGTCCCGAAAGACCGTGGAAATGGACGCCACGGGGGTGGGAATTAAGAAGCGGGAAAGAAAGGGGTAATCTAAGTAACAAAACCTCAATAGAAGACTCAAAATATCCAGATATGCTCTTTAATACATATATTGATCCATAACACCAAGATCAGGATTCTTAGTGTTTTAACAAAAGAGTAGCATAAGTGCGGAAGCTTATTTCCCAAAAGAATATTAACAAAAGGAGATAATGGGAAATAGGTAAATAATAAAAGTCCATCTCTCAGCATCGTCACATCCACGCGCCAGCCTACTCACCTGAAAAATATTTGGAAATATTTGGGCTGAGTACTAATGCACTCAGTGGACAAGTTTTTACAATTCAAGTTATGCAAATCATTTTGTTAAAGTAATCTATCTGTGTTCATGCAGATAGTGAAGCTTAGGAGGTTTAAAAATTGGAAGCAACCTAAGTTCACCAAAACATTTTATCGTGAAGTGCTTAAGAGTATAACCCGTCACTGTCCGCAACCCAAACTACATCACCAGCGCATAACGTTGAGTATGGCCATAGTATACCCAAAGAGTATAACCAATAAGTGTTTCATTTTTGTCTCACCGACAAGGAGTAGGACAGGACAAATAATGCATGCATACTGTAGCTACTCACAGTGACACAACGTTGGTATATGAGACTCCGACAACATACAGTAGCACGTAAATATTTAACACAGATAGTCACATATGCAATTTTAACAAAGCAGAGCTTAATAGCTCGAAAGATACAATTTGTAAAAATATAATAGCCCACCTTTCTCGGGATTCTGAAAAGCTAACTTCTGAAGAATCAACCCTGATACTCTTTCTCTAGCTCAGCTGGTACTACAGAAGGTAAACTTCAACTCAGGATAATCGCTATATTTTCGGGAATTAATCTACTATAAACGGAACTGTTATTAATTTTATTCTATTCTAAAATAGATTGCGCGACTCTAGAGACCTTGAATATTTTCGACGAAGAAGGAAATAAATTCCAAAACGTTATTCTTGCTTTACTGGGATTAACTGATTTGACAGAGGTCTCTTTCCAAAACTTGTCATTTATCCAAAGTTTACCAAATTTACACCACAACACTTTTTAACCGTTCGAAAATTACGAAAATATTCAGGGATGATACTATATATGCCAAGACTAAAGAATGAGAATTTTAGAATTTTTCGATAATACATGCTCCCGGTATAAAAATAACTGTCTACTTTAAATAATCGAAATTATTCAAAACTCGCAACGAGATCGCGAAACTTGGCAGGCTTATAGGAAATAATATTTTGAGCAACTTTTGAGAAGAAACATTTTCTATTTGACGACCCAAAATAGGTGAAACGGGAGTTTCGGTAACAATATTCACAGATTTTAGCTGAAAATGTATCGGTCTCGATCGAGCTCGATACTCGTTGAATTTTCGCTCAAAAGTACAATCTTTGATAGTGCAGAAAATAAGGAATTTAATGGTGTAATCAGATCAAAGATCGGACGGCTAGAACATAAATTCGAACTGGACATATTTATAATATAATATTCGGATCCGGATTTCAAACGATGAGAAATCAAAAATATATTCCGGTTAACTACAAGATCCAAATGATCAAAGACTATTTATAAAAAGAAAATTTCTAATACGACTATCCAGGAAGAGTAGATCTGAGATTTATATAAAATGAAAACGGGAAAAATACCGAAAACTCACAATATCAAAAATCGAAATCGGTAGAATCAAAGATAATCGAAATATAAGCATATTTAGAACTTGAAATTTCTAAATTTATCGATCTGAATGACCAGAATCGGAGAAAGTACCTTCTCCGAGGAATTGGCGGCGGTCACGATGATTTTCCATCGTGATCATCCTTCGTGTCATCATTTCAATCATGTATTCGTGATCTACGCGTTGACACCTTCAAAATGACTATTTCAGAATTGAAATAGGAAACTAGAGTCGTACATTCTCTGGAAGCTGCTCGGCATTTCGATTTTGAAAATGAATGAAAAATGAAACCTTAAGCTCCTATTTATAGAGAAAAAATAAATAGGATAATAACGAATAAAAGAAAGAGGATAATGATGGAAAAAGAAAAGGATAATCACGAATAAGATAATCTTTTGAAAAAGAAATTGGATAATGACGGATGTGCCTTTTTCTATTAAATTTATTATTTTTCAACTTAAAGTTGTGCCAAGAGTTCATTTGAACTCGAAATTTGAAATTTCAAAGGTTGGCACGATTCTTGAAATATTTTCTATCAACCCGAGAAAAATATCATAACATATTTTTAAGGCAATTTTTGACCAAATTAGATTTAACAGATTCCCCTGACTGCGATTTTCCTTTATTTGAGTCATTTAAGGACCCAGCTTATTTTCTAACTTACCAGAGGGTAACATAAGTTGAATAAAATCTTCTAAAATATTTCGGGGTATTACAAGATGTGCCTATAAATAGGACATCCTGCAGCTTCCAGTTCTCGACATTGTCTAGTTCGCCGGAACCTTGCCAGATTTGTGGTGCTACTGTCGGAAGGACGAAGCCGTTTCATCTTTGAAAGACAAGGCACATCCTGCAGCTTCCAGTTCTCGACATTGTCTAGTTCGCCGGAACCTTGCCGGATTTGTGGTGCTACTGCCGGAAGACGAAGCCGTTTCATCTTTGAAAGACAACCGCCAAACCGTGAGCACTAGCCGGGGCGTATTTATCTTGCGGAGAGAGGTCCTCTCGACTCGGCTTGCCGGAATCTGCACATCGATTCCTGTCTTCTTGCTTTGTTTAATTCAGTTAATTATTGTAATTGTTATTATTCTACTCTTCTACCTTTCTGTACTTCCATTGTAATTCCAGTGAGGTGTAAAACGTGACAACATTGAGTTCAAATTCAATAACTTGAGGTTCAATTTCTTCTTCTTTTTTTCGAACAATGTGAGTAGGCTCGAAAATTCATTTTCAAACTTGGTTTTTGTTTTTAAAATTTTGTTTTCGATCCTGCCATCAGTTTTTTATTTTTTGTTCTCATTTGGATTGGTTTGAAAATTTAGATTTCAATCTTGAAGAAAAGATATTCGAAATCAGATTTCCAAACCATTTTTAATAGTTTCATAAAGTTATTTTCGAACGCATTGAATATGATCTCAGATGTGTAAAATCAAATTAATTAAGATGACCATGAAAAGATTGTTCTATTTTTATTTTCTCATAGAAGGCAACAAATATGGTGGTAGGCGACCGTAGCAGCAGCGTACAAGCGCCTCACACCTATTTTTTTATTTTTTCAAATTTTTTTATTATTTTTTATGTTTTACTTTGCTTTTTGATTTTATTTTTTTCTTTAAGTTTTTCTCTAAAAATATTGACCGTTAAATGGAATTAGTGAACCTAAAATTAAAGTGAATTAATTTAATTTTTTTGAAATAAATATAAATATATATCTTAAAATGCAATTAGTGAGCTTTAAAATTAAACTGCATGAATTTATTTATTTTTCTATTCGGCAACTCGAACAATGCATTTTCCAGACACTAATGTGTGGACTCGTGCATTGCGGTCGATAATTAAGTTTCTTAAAACATAGATAAACTCTAATTGAGAACAATAAACTTTGATTAGAAATAGGAACTCTAATTTTGAAATAATATTTACCCTAAAATTAAATCAGTGAACCCTAAAATTAAAGTGAATTAATATAATTTTTTTAAAATACGGTGACTCGCACAATGCACTCGCCCGAAGCTAATGCGTGGGCTCGTGCATTGTACTCACTAATTAATTTTCGAAACAAATCTAAAATATAATTGGGAATAATAAACCTAATTGGACATAAGAAAACTTAATTTTTGAAATAAATATATACTCTAAAATGAAATTATAATTAGTGAACCTTCAAATTTAAGTGAATTGATTTAACTCCTAATTGGGAATAAGAAACCTCGATTTACATGTATTAAACCATAATACAGAGATAATTAACTCATATAATTAAATTAACATGGTGATACTTTTTAGGTTATAATAGCTGATACTTCTTAGTAGAATGAGTGATACTTTTTTTTGCCATATTTTTTTTCCCGGGTCAGGGCGGGAAGGCTCGACCGGCTCAACCCGCGCGTGCGAGGCCTATATGGGATCATTTGTCTTTTAATGTGTTGGGATAAAAATGAGACATATATTTGGAACTAGAGGATCTCAAATAGGTAAATCTATATAGTTTTAATTTTGGAATACAAATGAGAAACACAAACTTCGAATTAGAGGATCTCATTGAATAAGGTGGTGCATTTGTTCTCAAAATATAAATAATCTAATATTTTCAAGTGATATTTTATATTTAATTTACATGATGATATTATAGCAATATAAAAAAGTGTCCCTACATAAATTTTGAAGCTGATAATATTGTTTTACAAAACTTTTGTAATTACAATATCGTTCCAAAAAATAATAATATCAAGAGTACATCGGCAGTCAAAAAATAATATCATATGTTCACTTTGAGTTACTCACGTCAATTAATTATACATGAACTATGACTTCAAAATCATTTAAAAATATTAGATTATGTACACTTGAAAAAACAAGGAGAATACCCGACACGGTGCATCATAATACCACAATCTATTCACACAAACTAAATATCTACGTACCACAATTGACATACCAATACTGCCTTTAACAAGTAAATAACACTAAAATTTATTCAATGTAAGAAAGACATGTTACAAATTTATTGGATTCGTGATATATAGAAAACAAACCACGATGCAAATTAAATGCATAAATGGAAAACATTAATGCAATAATATTTCATGTAATTCCTAACTTGCATATAACTTAATTTCCTCATCTTCCTCAAAGCAACGCATCTCATTTTCATCCAAATGCACCCACGCTTCAATCCCATCACCATCTTTAGTAGCCATGAGCGCGGTGGTGTTGCTACGCGGCCGTTGCGGCCGCGTGCTCGTCCACATCGGCTCCCCCCACCCAAAATCAGCCTCGTAGAATCCGAACTCACTGTTATCTGCAAATACTAAGAAATTCGTCTCAGGATTCTGAAACGCTTTGATCATCCCTCCCAAACTATTCATGATGATATCACGTCCATCTCTATCAGGAGACAGTATTTCAGCATGATCAGCTATGCTTTTCTCAACGGCATCATCTAAGATTCCAACCAATTCGTCGATTCCTATTCCCGATGAAGATACCGGCGGCGTGAGCGCGGTGAAGCAAAGATTCCCACAAGCATGCTTTGGTTGAGGAGGTATTGTTCTCTCCCTTATGTTCACGAGCTGAAACACGACGAAATCTCGGGACTTCCCGTGTTTCGTCGTGTCTAGCCGGATAAGGGATTTGGCTATAACGGCGGAGACAGCAGAGACTGCAGAGATAGGTTTCTTGTTTTGTTGCTTGATTTTCGATTTCAGACTCGTTAAGGCCGCCTTGTCGAACAACAGCCTTTTAACGAGAATGTTGTTGGCGTCGATGCTCGATCGTTTCAAATTAATACCGAAATTGAAGTCCTTAAACGGAAGCAGCGACGGAAAATCAAACGTCGGGGAAAATCCAACGACTTTATCTGGATTCGTCGTGCTTGACCACGCGACGACGAATGTTGCTAGTGATGGAACGTCGAAAATTCTGTGAGAAACACTGACGGCGATTGATAGCCCACCACACGGGAAATGTGTGGCTTGGATTGAAAGAAGTGGATCTTCAGCAGATTCGTCATTGACGAAATATTGATCTGGGTAGAGATCACCATTGAGCTGGTGGGCCTCAGTCTTTGTGACGAGGCTCGTCAGCTCGATGTCTAGGGCTTCCGCTTCGATGAACTCGGCGCCCTGATCACTGCAATCAACCAAGTGATCATTCTTGATGTATCTTCCGGCAAGAGGGTAGAATTGGACCAAGGTTTTGGCTAGTGATTCTTCCAACTGGCTATAATTTTCCGGCTTCGATTGGTAATACAGAACAACGGCCAAATTCATCGGCGACAGAGAGTTATCTAAGAAGGAAATTTTGTAATTCTTCAGGTTTTGGGGAGTTGGGGTGTGTGGTTTTACCAACTTTCTGTTCATTTTTTGGACCTTCATGTTTGCTGGAGTTGGTGTTGCTTAGTTTTTCAGACAAACCCCCCTTAGTCTACACACTTATATAATCTATGAATAATAACATTACATGATTATATATAAATATGAAGAAGCCAGCCAATAATGACTTCGTTGAAAATCAAGCATATAGGAAGTGTAGCAAATTTGACTTAACTAATCACAATTTGTTGTCGGTTTGTCCTAACGTGATTTTTTTTTCTTTTTCTTTTTTTGGCAATAATTCTTTGTTATATTTGTATTGCCAGTACAATATCGAGACAATTAATTATAAATGCTCTTACAGTATAAGTGTATAACAATGTCTCTTTTTTTTGCAGAGTGGACATGGTACTATTAATTTGATTAATTAATATTTCTTTATATAGTAATTGCTATTATTTGCGTTGTCTCAAGTTACTCGTTAATTCACAAATTACTCAGGTGGAAAAACAATTCATTTGGTGTATTTAATTCAGATCTCAAATTACTCCTACAGAAAAATAATTAGGTGAAATTAAAAAATTAAAATAAAATAAATTAACGGATTTAGAATTTCTATTGAGAAAATATTTTAATTATAATAATACTTTTTCTTTTTGGAAATGAGACTTTTCAGTTTATTTTAATTCCATGCACGTTGGTATTGGGTCAAGCATGTGAATAATTAAAAAAACTTTTAACAAGACAAAAAAGTTTATACATATCAAGATTTCCTGCAGATTTGCCCCTTTAAATAGGAATAATAACTCAAGCTTGTCTGGTTGAAATTTGAGCCAATTAAACACTAGCCATAATAAAATGGAAGTGTAATTTCCGAGAGTATTATTTAGTGCCTCCAACTAATTTTGGAAACGAGCTGGAGGGAATTCAATTTTTTTATTTTTTTAAAACCCATAATTGTTTGCCGGGCTTCTGCCCTCATTAGTTGAAAGTGTAATTGATTTGTGGTAAATTAGTTTTGGGGATCAGTTTTGACTTATCACTTCTGAAGATCAGTCAATTAGAGATCAGTTTTGACTAATCAGTTCTGGAGATCAGTTTTGACCGATCAGCTTGAAGATCAGTTTTGACTGATCAGTTTAATAAAGAAATAAAAGGACATAGTCGATGGCAATAAATAGAGACCACAACGACAGAAAAACAGCAGACAAAACAGAGAGCAAAATAGAGGAGAGAGAGAGAGAGAGAATTCGAGATTTGAAGGTCCGAATCTTCACCAATCGTCTTCAAATTTCAGATCCAGACTCGTAGCAGCAAGGGCTTCGACTTGGGACTAGAGATCCTCTCCAAAGTAGCTACGGTAAAGTTTTCCTATTTCTTTCTCTATTTAGTTCGGTTCCAAGACTAGATTGCTCTTGATGAATTTTGTTGATGTTGATGATTTGATTCTCCTACTGTGATAGGGAGGAGACATTGTGTAACTATGATTACATAGTGGAGGTTTTTCTGGACTAGGTCCCGTGGTTTTTACCCTGATTGGAGGTGTTTTCCATGTTAAAATCTCGGTGTTATTTACAAGCTTTGTGTGTGCATAATTTGATCTATTTATCTGCTCATAGTTGGGTGCTCAAACTTGAGTGGCAGATCTGGGAAAATTTGGTGTTCTAATTTTGGTGTCGACATTCCGCTGCGGCGACATCGGAGTTCATTTTGTATGAGCTATAGCCTCTGCCACAACAGTGGTATTAGAGCGCTGGTTAGAGGGAACAACTATGGAGGGTAGTAGCAGCAGTGGGTCTATGATTAAATTGGTATCTGATAATTTTTGCTTCATTGCAAAAATTTGTATGATCTCGTGGAGGGTGCTAATGCTAAGCCCGAGGAGATGTCTGATAAAGATTGGGCAAAGCTTGGGAGAAAGACCATTGGTACTATACGCCAATGGGTCGACATTAGCGTGTTCCATCACGTAGATAAGAAGACGGACCCGTGTGAGGTGTGGAAAAAGCTCCGAGAGCTTTATGAAAGGAAAAATGTACAGAACAAAGTATTTGTGATCAGAAAATTAGTGAACTTGAAGTATAATAACGAAAGCTCAGTGGCAGAGCACTTGAATGTGTTTCAAGACTTGGTGAATCAGCTTTCTACCATGGAGCTTGTATTCGATGATGAAGTACAAGCTTTGTTTCTTTTAAGTTCTTTGCCAGATAGTTGGAAACGATGATGGTGACACTTAGCAACACGGCTCCAAATGGAAAGTTAACATTGAACATCGTGAAAGAGAGCATGTTCAATGAAGAGACTAGAAGGAAAGAGAATGGGGCCAGTTCTTCCCAAGCACTTATGACAGAAAACAGAAATAGAAGCAAAAGCAGAGGACCTAAGGGTCGTGGAAAATCTAAAGAGAGGTCCAAGTCCAAAGAAAATTTCAAGTGTTATCATTGTGGTGGAGCCAACCACATGAAGAGAAATTTCAGGCTACTAAAGCAAGAAAAAAAAGAAAAATCATCAGAAGAAGTCTGATGACGAGAATACAACGGCTATTGCTACACACTCCGATGATGACCAGACAGTTGTTTATGTCAGTGATGAGTGTTGCCACGTGGAAGATCCAGATGTCAAGTGGATAGTTGACTCTGGAGCTTCTCGTCACTGTGCTCCAAAGAGAGAGCTTTTCACAAGCTATCGAGCTGGAGACTTTGGCCAGTTGTACATGGAGAACAAGAGTGTTGCGCCAGTGGTTAGAATTAGTGATATGATTGTTGAAACAAATTTGGGATACAGGTTGACTCTGAAGAATGTGAGGTATATTCCTAAATTGCTCGACAACTTGATTGCAGTGAATGTTCTTGACAAAGAAAGATATGATCAGAAATTCATTGATGGAAATTGGAAGCTTTCCAAGGGTTCCTTGTTGGTTGGCAGAGGGAAGCTTTGTTGTACTTTGTACAGAACAAAGCTCAAGATCACTCAGAGTCAGTTACATGTAGCAGAAGATGAATAATCACCAAACTTATGGCACAATAGGCTAGGACACATGAGTGAGAAAGGATTACAGCTCTTGGCCAAAGAATCTTTGATTCTAACGGTGCAAGGTAAACCACTCAACCCTTGTGATTATTGTTTATTTGGTAAACAACATAGAGTTTTCTTTCGTTCAAATTTTAAATGAAAGATGCATGTATTGGAACTAATACATTTTGATGTTTGTGGACCACTTGAGGTGGAGTCCTTAGGTGGGAATAGGTTCTTTGTAACCTTTATTGATGATGCTTCACGTAAGACTTGGGTTTATATCCTCGAGAGCAAGGGGGAGGTATTGCAGAAGTTTAAAAGATTGCATGCCATGGTTGAGAAGCAAACAGAAAAAATGTTGAAGTGTTTGCATTCCGACATTGGTGTTGAATACACATCAAATGAGTTCAAATAATATTTTTCTCAGCATGGTATCAGACATGAGAAAACAGAGCCTGCTACCCCTCAACATAATGGTGTTGCTGAAAGAATGAACAAAACTATTATGGAGAAAGTTAGAAGTATGTTGAGGATGGCCAAATTGCCTAAGTCATTTTGGGGTGAAGTTGTTTTGACTGCCTGCTACCTGATTAATAGATCTCTTTCAGTCCCTTTGGAGTCTGACATTCCAGACAGAGTTTGGAGTGGGAAAAATGTCTCTTATTCCCACTTGAAAGTTTTCGGATGCAAAGCGTTCATGCATGTCCCAAAGGAGCAAAGGAGCAAACTGGATAGTAAAGCCACTCCATGTATCTTTGTTGGATATGGAGATGAAGAGTTTAGTTACAGACTATGGGATCCAGAGAAGAAAACAATTGTTCAAAGCAGAGATGTTGTCTTCCATGAGCGTGAGACCATGGAAGATTTGAAGAAGAAAGAGATAGACACAAGAGTGCCTAATGGTGTTGTGGATCTGACTCTACAACAAATTCCTATCGTCAATGCTGGTGGACAAGAAGAGCCAGAATTTGACAATGAACAGGCTGCAAATGACCAAGAGCCAGATGTTGAGCAAGAAGAGCCACCATTAGAGAATCCAGAACAACAACTTAGAAGATCCAAGAGGGAGTGTAGACCATCATCAAAATACCCCAATTCAAGTTATGTGTTAATCACTGATGAGGGAGAGCCTGAAAGCTTTAAAGAAGTCCAGACTCTCAAAGACAAGAGTTGCTAGATTAAAGCCATGCAGGAGGAGATGGATTGTCTACACAAGAATGGTACTTATGATTTGATCGAGTTGCCTAAGGGCAAGAGAGTACTAAAGAACAAATGGGTCTTCAAGCTGAAGAAGGATGGTGATAAAATAATCAAGTATAAAGCACGCCTAGTGTTGAAGGGATTCAGTCAGAAAAATAGAATTGACTTTGATGAGATTTTCTCACCGGTAGTCAAGATGAGCTCAATTCGAGTTATCTTGGGTTTGACAGCCATCTTGAATTAAGAGATCGAATAGCTTGATGTTCGAACCGTATTTCTGCATGGGGATTTGGATGATGAGATATATATGAGTCAACCAGAAGGTTTTGAGGTTAAAAGGAAGGAACACTTGGTTTGCAAGTTGAAGAAGAGTTTATATGGCTTGAAGCAAGCTTCAAGGCAATGGTACATGAAGTTTGATTCTTTTATGACTAGCCAGAGTTATAAAAGAACAGAGGCAGACCATTGTGTTTATGTGAAACACTTCCCTAATGGCAATTTCATCATTTTGCTGTTGTATGTTGATGATATGTTGATTATGAGACACGATATTGGTATGATTGGGAAGCTAAAGAAGGAGTTGTCTAAATCCTTTGACATGAAGGATTTAGGCCCAGCCAAGCAAATCTTGAGAATGAAAATTATTCGTGACAGGAAAGCTAAGAAGTTGTGGCTATCATAAGAGAAGTACATCGAGAGAGCGCTTGAAAGATTTAACATGAAGAATGTTAAATCTGTTAGCACACCGTTTGCCAATCATTTCAAGTTAAGCAAGAAGATGTGTCCTACAACAGAAGCACATCAAAAGAAGATGGAATTGGTTCCCTATTCCTCTGCAGTGGGTTTTTTGATGTATGCGATGGTCTCAACAAGGCCAGATATTGCTCATGCAGTTAGTTTGGTGAGCAGATTTCTTTCCAATCCTGAAAAAGATCATTGGGAAGCTGTGAAGTGGATATTCAAATACTTGAGAGGAACTTCAAAGCTATGTTTGAGGTTTGGTGGTGCAAAGCCAAGTCTTGAAGGTTTTGCAGATGCTGACATGGCGGGTGACCTTGATGGCAGAAAATCCACTTCATGCTACTTGTTTACTTTTGCAGGGGGAGCTGTATCATGGCAGTCGAAGCTGCAAAAATGGGTTGCTTTATCCATCACTGAGGCTGAATATATTGCTATGAATGAAGCTGACAAGGAGATGTTGTGGATAAAGAGATTCTTGAAAGAGTTGAAGATTAAGCAAGAAATGTATGTTGTACTTTGTGATAGCCAAAGTGCAATAGACTTGAGCAAGAATTCTATGTATCATGCTCGGACAAAGCACATTGATGTGAGATACCATTGGATTAGAATGATATTGGAGAAAAAGTTAATGAGAGAGGAGAAATTCCACACCAATGACAATGCTGCAGACATGTTGACTAAATCAGTCACAAGAGAGAAGCATGAGAAGTGTGTCGGGTTATCCGGCATGGATTCTTTGTGATCACCTGAGATTGTATACCTTCTTCCAACTATTTCGGGAGGGGGAGATTGTTGGGCTTGTTCCCTCATTAGTTGGAAGTCTAACTGATTTATGGCAAATCAGCTTTGGAGATCAGTTTTGACTGATCATTTTTGGAGATCAGTTTTGACTGATTAGCTCTAGAGATCGATTTTGACTGATCAGTTCTGGAGATCAGTTTTGACTAATCAGCTTGAATATCAGTCTTGACTGATCAGATTAATAAAGAAATAAAAGGACATAGGTAGTAATAAATAGAGACCACAACGACAGAAAAACATCAGACAAAACAGAGAGCAAAATAGCGTAGAAAGAGAGAGAGAGAGAGAGAGAGAGAGATAATTCGAGATTTGAAGGTCCGAATCTTCACCAATCGTCTTCAAATTTCAGATCCAGACTTGTAGCAGCAAGGGCTTCGACTTGGGACTAGAGATCCTCTCCGAAGCAACCACGGGAAAATTTTCCTATTTCTTTCTCTATTTAGTTCGGTTCCAAGACTAGATTGTTCTTGATGAATTTTGTTGCTATTGATGATTTGATTCCCCTACTGTGATAGGGAGGAGACATTGTGTAACTGTGATTACATAGTGGAGGTTTTTCTGGACTAGGTCCCGTGGTTTTTACCTTGATTGGAGGGGTTTTTCACGTTAAAATCTCGGTGTTATTTACAAGCTTTATGTGTGCATAATTTGATCTATTTATCTGCTCATAGTTGGGTGCTCAAACTTGAGTGGCAGATCTAGGAAAATTTGATGTTCTGATTTTGTTGTCGACATTCCGCTACGGCGACATCGGAGTTCATTTTGTATGAGCTATAGCCTCTGCCACAATACTTTTTATAGATTAAAAGTCAGCTGTAGCATCATCTGCTACAACTCGCTGAAGCGTTACGGGGAGAGATTCAATTGAATTGAATGAACGACTAATCCAGTGGAAATAGATTATGTGGAAGTCTTCAAAGATCTCAAGGATATCATAGACAATCGTGCTGACTAAGAAAAATCATATTTTTCATACTTTAAGCGTGGATTATTATCAATTTTGGTACTTTGTATATCCCGTCTACTCAAATGGTATCATGACAAGTGACCGGGCACGTGGTCTCACTTCATTTCCAATTACCTAGAATAAACTATTTCTTAGTAATTTGAACTTTAATTTTTTCTATATAATTTTTAAAATTGAAAGAACCAAATTACTTTAAAAAATATAATTCCATAATTCAAAATCCTAACTACCACTTTCCCGGCGAGAATACCCCACCGCCGACCATCAGATTGTCAAATAGCTTGAGCCCACATCCATACAACCCATAGCTTCAAAATCTCTCATGTAATTTAAGATTCGACATCTAATTAATGACCTCGAAATCCTAATTCAAAATCCTGACAAACAAATGGCAAATCAGATCGAGTGTGTGCACACACTGAATAGTTTTGAGAAGTCCAAAATAAATATTAATGTTCATATTTTTTTGTCAAAAGAAAGCAGCGGAAATATATTGTTTCTATTTATACATAACCGATTATAGACTTGGCATCATCTAATTGGAAAACGATACTATATTTTATTGGACAAGGATCATTTAATAATGCTCCAATATTTCAATGCTACGAGAATGTGAAAGCTAGAAATCTTGATATACTGAATTAAGTGTAAGCTTTTTCAATGAGCAAACATCTTTTGACTAAAAAATTTCAACGGTCAACAACGACGTTCGTCGGATTTAAATAAGCCTAAAAGTCTCATTCCCCCCAAAAATTTTAAGATAATTGTTAATGTCAGAACATTTGAGCGAATTTTAAAATATATCTCAATACTTGAATAATGTTATTTTTTTTTTTTGAAAATCTTGAATAATGTTATTTTGATACCTAATGTTTTAATTTTTTTTTTAAAGGATCCTTAGATGATATTTTTACCAATGAAAATCTCATGTGGCACACCAGAATCTAATATGAATTATTTCACTCATCATATCATACTAAAGATCTAAAATATGTTCTTTTATTATGAATTAATTTATTTATTTTTGCAAATAATCAATACGGCAAGAGTGAAAAAGTGTAGGCGGAATTTTATTTTTTTCTAAAATATTTCGGGATAAAAAAGTCATTGTTTAGTATGACATGATGAGTGAAAAAATCCTATCAGCCATTGTGCATTCCAAATAAGTATATATTATATACCTGAAAATATCACTTTAGGACATTTTTGAAAATATATTAAAATATTGGGTATCAAAATGACATTATTTAAATAATGAGATACTTTTCAAAACTCACTTAAATGCTGCAGCATTATATGACATTTATCCAAATTTTAAGTATGATTATGATAATGCCAGCACGTACCAGTCATGTGTGAACTTTGGAAGCATATATAGATTTCTCTTAAATTTTTTAATGTTCACGCATGACTCATTTTAATTAGAAATATGAATGTTCTACCCTCTTCGCTCGTAAATCGGAAGAGATCATTTATTTTACCATGATATTTCATCTCGTATGTAACACGTCTGATTTTATTTCAAGTTTACTGAATGGATATCCGATGATTATGAAATTAAATTAGAAAGATGATACTTCATCCCATTTTAATAGGTCCATTGAGATGTTTCACGAGCATTAAGAAAAGGGTTGGAAAAGACAATTAATGAATAGTTTCTTAACATGCATGTGTGTGTGTGTGTGTGCGTGTGTGTATCGGGACATCCGGAAAAAACAAACAAGTCTATCAAAATGTGACAGAGCCACGAAGGGAGCATATAGAAAATACAGTTATAAATAAAATTCTCAATTACTTTTCTTCTAACAAATTAAACAGAAAAATAAAACATAAACTAGTTTGATTTTCAAATTTAACAAACTTGAACTAAAGTCATCACTCATCAATCCCGTTTTTCCCCATAGCTCTATCACAACTATTTATGGCATAACATAACATATATAGTACTAAGAAAAAATTGTTGGTAAACTTATTCGCTCGGAATAGTAATAATAAGATGTAACAAAAGCTTAATAAATTAATAAGCCAAACAGAAATACAATGCTAAAACTACATAATACAATACAAAATATTTTGCTAATAAAATTATCACTAACTATATAATAATGCAGTAAAAACTACAGATATAATACTAAATCTAAATAATAAGAACAATTTAAATAACTAGAACAAAATTAGATACCTGAAACCATTTAAATAACTAGAGCAATTTAAATAATAAGAATAACTTTAGAATAAGTTCGAGACTGGAAATCACCGTTTCTTTAAACAAAATTGGCCCTGTATGAATGATCGATAATTCCCAACAAAAATTACATGATCAGCATAATTTCATTTCATTTATCCTAAGTTGCAAAACAATCTAATTTCCTCATCTTGCTCAAACAAACGCATATCGTTCTTCTCCAAATGCAGCCACGCCTCAATTCCATTCCCCTCTCTGTTTTCCATCAACACCGTCACATTCCGACTAGCCTGCGGAACAATGCTGGCCCAAACCGGGTTCCCCCACCCGAAATTGGCTTCGTACGATCCAAACTTACTGTAATCAGTAAAACTCACCACATTGGCCTCACCACTGACGAATATTTTTGAAATAGTCGTCAGTGGTTTGATAATCAAGTCATCACGTTCTTGCTGAGTCAATGAAAGTATCTTAGCACAGTCTGAAATGGTTTTGCTAGTTGCATCTCCTATCAGATCAACCATTTCTTGAAGTCCTACTTCATGATCTGATTCAACTGCAGCAATGTAACGATCCACTGATAACAGCACAAGATTTCCACAAGCATGTTTATGCAGGGGAGGGACTGTTCTCTCCCTCATATTCACTGCCATAGTTAGTAAACAATCTCTGGATCGGGCGAGTTTAGCCCGATCCAAAGCGATCAAGGCCTTGGCTATAAGAGCGCACACTACTCGCACCTTTGATATACCTGCTTTGCCTTCATTTGGCCTTAAGCTCGATCTCAGACTGGTTATGGCTTCAATATTGAATGTAAATCTCTTGACAGAGTTTGTATGATTCTGCGTTCCGTGTATCATAGAACCAGAGTATTTTCTCTGGTTCTTGCCCGGAAACACAGACGAAGAGTCGAAGGTAGGGCTGATGCCCATCTTTCTTTCAGGTCCTAGATTGGTAGCATTGGACCAGGCCGCAACAAACGTGCTTACTGAAGATGCATCGAAAATCTTGTGGGATATACTGATTCCGATTGCTACTCCACTAC
This sequence comes from Perilla frutescens, assembly GCA_026008535.1. Classification (NCBI taxonomy): domain Eukaryota; kingdom Viridiplantae; phylum Streptophyta; class Magnoliopsida; order Lamiales; family Lamiaceae; genus Perilla; species Perilla frutescens. Next base: position 19,816,963 of record BRKX01000013.1, read on the forward strand.
AGTCGAGTTCAGTGATCTGAATCGAAAGAATTGGATAATTGGCTTCATCTAATTGGTGATTCTTGCGTGGAAGGAAACCATAGAGATTTTCGAGGTTTCTTTCCACGATGAGGGTGGCGAGCTCGACGTGGGGAGCTTCTGCTATGACGAGCTCGGCGCCCTGATCGCTGCAATCAACGCAGGAATCCTTCATGATGAATCTACCGGCAAGGGGGTAGAATTGGACTAGAACTTTTGCTAGTGATTCTTCCAAGTTGATTTGTTTATCATTTGATGCGTAGAAGAGTAGGATTCCGATTTCCATTGGTGGTAGGAATTCATCCGTGAGTGAGAATTTGTAGTTTTTGAGATTTGGAGGAGTTGGAATGCATGGTTTCACTAGCTTTCTGCTCACTTCTTTGATATTGTTCATGTTTAGAGATTGAGGGAAGTCTACGAGCTATTACTGAATCTATGAATCTATGAATAATAACATTACATGTCTATACATATATATACGTACCTATTAATAATAAAATAAAATATGATGCATTTATGATCGTCGAAGAATTTTTAAATTTAATGTGTATGAATTCAACGTGAGAAAATGGACAAGAAAACAAAAAGGGCTGGGGAGTCGCTAATTAATCCAATTTAATTATAAATATGAAGAAGCCAGCCAATAATGACTTCGTTGAAAATCAAGCATATAGGAAGTGTAGCAAATTTGACTTAACTAATCACAATTCGTTGTCGGTTTGTCCTAACGTGATTTTTTTTCTTTTTTTCTTTTGCAATAATTCTTTGTTATATTTGTGATGCCAGTACAATATCGAGACAATTAATTATAAATGCTCTTACAGTATCAGTGTGTAACAATGTCTGTTTCTTTTTTTGCAGAGTGTACATGTTACTATTAATTTGATTAATTAATATTTCTTTATATAGTAATTGGTATTATTTGCGTTGTCTCAAGTTACTCGTTAATTCACAAATTACTCAGGTGGAAAAACAATTCATTTGGTCTATTTAATTCAGGTCTCAAATTACTCCTGCAGAAAAATAATTAGGTGAAATTATAAAATTAAAATAAAATAAATTAACGGATTCAGAATTTCTATTGAGAAAATATTTTAATTATAATAATATTTTTTCTTTTTGGAAATGAGACTTTTCAGTTTATTTTAATTCCATCCACGTTGGTATTGGGTCAAGCATGTGAATAATTGAAAAAACTTTTAACAAGACAAAAAAGTTTATACATATCAAGATTTCCTGCAGATTTGCCCCTTTAAATAGGAATAATAACTTAAGCTTGTCAGGTTGAAATTTGAGCCATTTAAACACTAGCCATAATAAAATGGAAGTGAAATTTTTGAGAGTATTATTTAGTGCCTCCAATTAATTTTGGAAACGAGCTGGAGGGAGTTTAATTTTTTTATTTTTTAAAACTCATAATTTCTTATAGATTAAAAGTCAGCTGTAGTATCAACTGCTATAACTCGCTGAAGCGTTATAGGGAGAGATATCGATTCAATTGAATTGAATGAGCGACTAATTCAGTGGAAAGAGATTATGTGGAAGTCTTCGGAGATCTGCTCGGTGGATGGAAGGAATTCACAAAATTACAATTCTCTGTATTTAGGGGGTGCTTTAATGCTTCAAAAGATATTGAACGTCACCTTCTCTCCATCAAACTCACACGTCAGTGTGCCTTTGTCCACATCAATCTTGGTTCGAGCTGTCTTTATGAAAGGCTTTCCCAGTAACAACACTGAAGATTTTGACGTTGCTGTGCCCATGTCAAGCACATAAAAAAATCTGTTGGGAAGATAAGCTCGTCCACTTTTACCAACACATCTTCAACGAGGCCCTCTGGATATACATTTGATCAGTCAGTTAGCTGAATGACCACATGGGTCTCCTGCAGAAGTCCAATCTTTAACTCCTTGAACACCGGCAAGGGCATTACGTTGATTGATGCCCCCAAATCCAGCATGGCCTTCTCCACCTTCTTGTCTCCTATGATGTAAGGAATCATGAAAATCCCTGGATTATCACATTTCTTGGGCAACTTCCTTTGTATCACAGCCGATACATTCTCTCCAACTAAAAATCTTGCATCATCATTGAAACGCACCTTCCTGGTGCAAAGCTCCTTTAGAAACCTGCATACCGCGGCACTTGTTTGATCGCTTCGATCAATGAAATGTTGATCTCCACCTTACTGAATACCTTTAGAATTTCCCTGGTTTCTTCTTCTCTTCTATTTTGTGTCAATATCCCTGAAAAGGGAGGTTTCCGCTTCTTTGGAGTGGGTACTTTAATAGGCTGGTGGTGGCAATGGGCATACAGGATGCCCATTCTCTGGCCTCTCTATCTGAAATTTTCATGGTCTCTTCAGCCAGGGTTATAAGTTTGGGAATGAGGATCATATCTTCTGGGATGCCCATTCTGGCCACATACAACATTCACCTCTTCCACTTCGTCTTGTAGAGTGGGGCATTCATCAGTGAAATGAAGCACACTCTTGCATACTCCACAGGGTCTGGCCTTCTTTGCATTGCTCAAACTAGACAAGATCTTTTTGATTTTATCGCACAACCTGTCAATCATGCAGTCCTGGTCCGGAGCCCTTTTTGATTCGCTTACAACCCGAATACCCTCTCCACTGAAGTCTTGGTTTTCTTCGGCCATTTCAGTGAGAATTCTGAATGCTTCAATAGGCTGTTTGTTCAAAATAGACCCTCCACATGAGGCATTCACGATCGTCCTCTCATGTGGTGTAACATCCCAAAAATTTCAGAATATCTTGGTGAGTTTTCTAAATTTATTTAGAAGACTAAAGAAAATAATTGGAGTTAAAATAAAGTTAAATAGATTTAAGTCACGACTTTTTATGTATTTTATGTGAAAATCGATTATGAGATTTTACGTTTGCCGTCGGAAGATAGTCAATATGGTCTTTTCTGAAATGTAATGGCCTAAAGAAAGCTGCTAGTGTTTTTAGAATTTTAATCTGACCTCTATAGGAGTCCCGTAATTGAAAATCATAAAGGAAAAACCTGTAAATAATGTTTTTCCATAAAGACGTGATTTTCGAATCATTATGAAATCATGTGTATTGATTTGAGTCTTATTTTAACTATTTGTTTCCATAGAAAATCGCCCAAAGAATCCATTGGTGTTTTCAGATTTTCAATCTGAGGTCAATCGAACGGTCGGGAGCGTTTTCAGTAAAAAGGGCGGAATAGTAAATTTGCTTTTGAAAAGGGAATATTTCTTCCATTTTCCTCATACAACCTGCTCATTTTCAACGATAGGTTGGTTTAATAGTACTCGAGCCAACAAGTCTCCTGATATTTTTGGATTTTGTGTTGGAGGTGATTTGGACCTCGCTATTGAATAAATCAACTTTAATTGAATCCGGAAAACGCTTTATCAGTTTTTATATCCGAAAAAGTTAGACCTACTCCAGAGCCCTTTTTCGTATAAATAAGGGAGGGGGAGCTCATTTTCACTTGCTCATTCTCTCTCTTCTCTCTCATTCTCTCTCTCGTTCATTTTGACGAATGAGAGAAACCCGGGCCTGCTTCGAGTAAATCATGTATGCGGGCCCAGGTTAAGTTTTGTTGGGTGGGTGCTGCTGCGGGAGTAGTTGTCGAGCACCGGAAGGCTGCTGGAGAGCCGCCGCCGCTGTGGTTGGCCGGAAATCGCCGCCGCTTTGGATGTCTTGTTTTAATCCATTTCTCATCCTTTATAGTTGAAATTTTAATATGTTGTGTGTTTTAAATAGTGATTCATTTCATATGTTGAGTGTGTCGTCGTCCGGTGGTTTGAAACCGGTGAAAACGCCGAAAAACGTCGAAAATAAAGGGGGCGCCTATCAGTTTTGGTTTTTGCCCATTTTCACCCTTTTTGAGTTGTCAAATCGAAAAAGTTTGAACAAGAAATTTGCTCGAAATATTATTTAATCCTATAGGACTGCCAAGTTGCGTAATTTTCCGATATGTTTTGATTAAAGTCGATTATTTTAATCAGGCGATTTTTTTATAACTAAGACATGTGATTTCAGAAAATTCCCAAAATTATATAGTTTAATAAATATATATGTGGGGTCATGCCTGATTATTTTCATAATTTTTGGGAAAATAAAAAGTGTAATCGAGGTTAGCTGTGAAAAATATAGTAAAATAGCAAGTTACGGAAAGTGAGCTTTGTCAAATCTTCTGGCCCTATTAAATAGGAAATTATATTTTGGAATTTATTTCCTTCTGTGTTGAAGTTGTATGAGGTCTCTAAAGTTGCGCATTCTTAATTGAAATATAATTAAAGTGAATAAAAGCTCTAATTAAATATAATTGATTCTTTAATTAGAATCTCACTCATTGATAGGTCAAAGTAATGTACATCAAAATATACATGTCTATCATATAAAGATTAAGAATTATGAGTATCTAAGATTTATATTCTTATGTGCTGTCAGTCCATGCATAAAAATTATCTCGCTGCGATCCAGTTCAATACGCTATAAAAGTGCACTAGATGATTCCATAGCCAAGATAGACTAATTCCAAATCATACTACAACTATACCAATGGTTCGTCTAACTCCATCTAGGTTCTTCTCATATTTTATAAGGAACCGATAACATGATCTTTTATGTGCATTCCACACACCATATTATCTACAATATTAAGTATAAGACGATTTGCATTATTTATTATATAAAATAAATGCAAAATATGTGAACGTTATTCTCATTCATAATTAAGGGAAATAACTATATACATAAAATACATGCTTTTAGTATACAATCCCAACATTTATTGCTTTAGAGACATAATTTACTTGAATTTACATCATTTAATTTTATCTTATTACCTCTTTAGCCAAAGGCAATGATTTATAACAGTATAACATATATATAGATTATCAACCGCACTTGATAAATAGTGTTCATATATTTAGAATTAATTGAAAGATTAAATTGACAATTTTCAAATGAACATGAAAACCTAATATGTCCAAAATGTAAATCGAAACCGAAGACAATTAACAAAACAGTAAACCGTAAGTGTTTTCAAACCCAAAAATAATAGTTTAGCTTTAATGACAATCTAAAATATTCTAATTGCATCCACTTGTACCAATTCACCATTGCCCTATATATTTTTAGATACTAAAGCTAAATTAACTTCATAGCAAACCAAAGTAAGAATATTAAATTTCTAAACACGTCAAATGTGGTAGTGGATACAATTCTTCTTTATGTGTCCATTTTTTTTACAAAAGAAACATTCATTAATTTCTTTATTATACATTTGCCTCTTGTGAGCTGGACCCTTAGCCTCAACACATTACTTTAATAAACATTCATTTATTGCCCTTACCTTTATCTTTCGTGTTGGTCCCAGATGAGTCATATCGGTTTAGAGGGGGGTGTGAATAAACTGATTCAAAAACTTTAAACTGAAATGCGGAAAATATTAAGGGCCCTTTGACTCGTTTGAGCTTATCGATTTGAACTGATCAATTGTCTATTTTCAGTTTGTGTACGATAAGTGCAGCTTGTGTGAACTTGTGTGCAATTTCGAGAATAAGCAACTTAAGGAAAGCAGTACAATACACAATCGATTTATAGAGGTTCGAAGTCTCAAACTTCTACATCCCCTCTTCCTTCCGCAGAAGGGACAAATTCACTATATAACTTGAGTTAACCTTACAAATTATACAATGAATGTAAACTTGTTGAACCTGGTAACAGTGAGTTACTTTACAATGTTACCTCAGCGAGGTTGACGGCTCACACTTGCAGTCCCCAGCAGTTAGCTATTGCGGCGGTATTTTCTTTAGCGGTGGCTTATACTTAGCTGGAGAGTTAGGTGCTATTGTCGTCTTTACAAGATTTTAGATCTCTTTCCATCTTCAAGATGTTTAGTCTTGAACAGGGGTATCAACTGATTTTGCTCCTTGACTTGAGCTGAAGTAGTTGATCTTTGTAGAGCGTGAACTGAGAATATTCTTCGGCTGGACTTTCAACAGTGAACTGAATGTGCTTAACTTGTAAAGTTCTTTTTTTTTTTTCAGGTTGACTTTCACAACTAGAAATATCGCTTTGAACTGAGTGGTGGTGGGGAGAAAAGAAAGCTCAGTTTTGAATTCTTTGAGTCGTGCGAAAGTTAAAATTGATCGAAAGTGAAATTAAGAAAGTATTTCAAATTATGTTTCACTCGATTTTTACAGAGGAGTGAATTTGTGATCGTTCAGTTTCTCTAAACGATCAGAGACCGGTTGGTTCATTAATGGTTTGTTAGTTCACATAGCCATTGGTGCGGTTGATGTAGCCGTTACTCTGTTATTCGATCTCTGGTGAGCATTAACTCCTTTGATTCCTCAGTTAGAGATCTTGGATCCGATCTTTGCTAATCAATTTGGCTAACGCTTTAGTTCGAATTCTTTTCTGAACTTCCTCTCAATTCAGCTGATCATGAACCATTGACTGTTTGACTTGTATATCAGTTCGACTTGTCTCATCTTCAGCTTGGCCATCAGTTGACTCGTCTTGAGCTTCAGTTCGGCTGATTTTAAATTTTGGCCATCAGTTGAATACTTCTAGTCATCAGTTCGGTTGTCTTGACATTTGCTTCAATAGTTGGATTGACCTTGATCTTCAGTTCAGCTGACTTGGCTGTCAGTTCAGTAGTCAAACCTTTGAAACCTGTTGACTTAACCTTCAGTTGGGTTTTTCTAAGCCTAAGTTGGGTCATCTAGATCTTCAGTTCGGTTGACCTTTTCTTTAGTTTTTCAAGAATTATTTTGACACGTTTTGACATATCATTAAAACTTCATTCAGGATTACTTTTGATAGTTTTTCCCAACATTTTGAAACACAAACCATATTTCCTACTTCAACCTTACCTCTTTTGAACACAATATGAAATGAACTCATACAAAGTCCACTTCTCTTGTTGTTGTTATAAGTAATAATTGACATTAAATTAGTTGAATTGTGCATGAAGAGAAATTAACACTAAGTGCACAAGTAAGTATCAAATATCTCGAGCTTTAGTGTTCTTAATTTGAAGTAGTGCATGTACTCCCTTATACTTACCTTGCATATACTTTATTTGAGATCAAGCTAAAAAAAAGAACGTGTCTCAACCTTATCATTTTTAACAAAGTGCTTTCAATTTCAGTAAGGTATTTAATGGCCTTATGATTTCTCAAAAGTTGTCTCGAAAGATTACCAAATTAACACATCTTAATGATTATTAGACTGATGTAATTTGATGTCCCACTTCTCAAAGTTCTTTCTTTCATCAGAAGAACTTGCATCTGCACGAGAATGTGATCGTTTGATCATTAATGCATAGTCCAGATCCATACAAGCCTTAAAATTTAACTCATTAATCACGGAAATATTGTTGGTAGTAGCATAAACTGAGGTAGCTAGCAGACATAATAACTGAATAGAGAACAAAACTAAATTAACTTTTATGCCCACATTATCCTTAATACTCAATTATTGAATTCAAATAAGTTGGCAACATCTCAATGTACCTAATACAATATCAATATCAAGTCTATGGATATTAATATTAACTTGTAAGTGGTCACCTCTTTGCAATGATCAAATACTGACAATAAATCATGTCAAACAATAGCATTCATGTGGGCTGACATATTATTCATGTGGACAACCTTATAATTGTAACGTATTTATCATCACACGTGTTTGTGCATTTCGGTCAAGTATTAACCTTCATGTGGACCGATTAAATCCCATATGAATATACACTCGCACAAACATCCAACATTTTTTGTAAATAAATCTACGCAGAGAGGTCCCTGTGGTTACTTCATGCTTCAATTAATTTACTTCGAATGTTGACAAATCAAATAGGAACGTGAGATGTAACAAATAAAATTCAAAATAAATAATTGATTCATAACAAATAAACTTTCTTTGGGGAGCAAGTGCCAAAATCTTTAAATTGGTGCCAAAACACCAAATCAAAATTACTTAGGTACTCAAACTTTACTTTAGTTACATAAAATCACAATTAAAATCAAACCATAGTAGTTGGTGCCACAAAATTTCATATTGTTTTATGCATATAAAGGCTCAATTGCAAAACCAAATAACATATAGATCATTGAATTCCATATAATCTCATAACTTAATAATTAATTGTAATTTCAAAAAAATTAATTTTAGGATAAAATTCCAAATTTTCAAATTAGTTATCCTTATTTTCTTAGCAAACTTCAAGTTCGAAAAAAATGTAACTGACCTATAAAAGTCAACGAATCCTAAAATCAAGAACACCATTAGAAAGATCATTCCGAGACAATGAATTTCAAGTGTTCACTGTCGTCAATTCATCGACATTCTCATTTGATTTGTGCCTGAATCGGCCACCAAATGCTGTAAATCTCAATCCTAATGTGTTCTACACTCAAAGGGCTTTATAACAGTAGGTCGCACATCGAAATCAGACATTCCGGTGTGGCGGGAATCGAGTCTGCAATTTATCCCTGCTATTGTTGTGCGAACAATGTGATTTCTTAATTTCACCGGTGAAAATCGCCACCTTCGGCTGGAATCGGGTATCGAACCATATGCCGAAATGTCTGTCTCTTCAAGATGAACAAATTTCAGCCTTCAATCGATCATAATAGCAGCCAAATCTATCTAATTTTTGCTGAAAAATGGCGAAGTTGTGTCTGCCGAACAACGAGCAACATATCTTTTCTATCGGTGAAAAATATAATTTTCACAGTTCAATCATGGCCGAAATTACTACCAGCGTGATCGTTGAGACGAGGCAAAACATTCCTTTCACACAATTGTTGAAAATGGCTGACCATTAGATTGAATTTCGGCATGAAAGTCATTGTCCCGACACCTAAAAATTTGAACTTGAAAGTATCGACTGAATCATAATTTGGAAACCCACGACCCCAATTTTTTTTTAATAATTCATAATCAAAATTAAACAATAATCCAAATCTCCAAAGTTCCAAATTCCAGATACCGATCTTGCAATACACCTTAATAAATTGAATTCCAATATTTATTCTTAATCCAAAATTTAGAATTTTGATTAACTGAAATTCAATGATAAATTGTGAGTCCAAGTCCAAATTAACAATTCAAGAACAAATCTTATTCCCAATCTTAACAGAACAAGAAATTCAACTTTTAAATCGGATGAAATTAATCAAAATTTTAACTTCAGTTCTCAGAGATTCGACAATAGAGTGACTCCGGTACCACTTGTTGGATTTAATCACATAAACATATAAGTTTATTAACCTAAATTAAATCTCAAATCATGAAATCTCTATGTCCAAATCACCGAGACATAAAATCATAAACTAAATGCAGAAGCGTACCTGAATTATAAATCTTTAGATCTTTATTGTTGAATCCTATGTTAATTTATTATGGTCTTCCAAAGATCATCTTTCTTTTGCTTTCTATAAAAAGAATATAGACCGTAGGGATGAAGTACCGTTATTTGGGGACCATAACCCTAAATATATAATTGTGTATATTTATCATTTTCAATTTGGTCCCCTAACAAATTAAATATTTACATTATTTCCATGATTATCAGATACTTTAATAGTCCCTAATTAAACTTGAGTAGACCACTTCAATTGAACTTATCATGAAACAGTTATAAACATTTTATTTTATATATGTAACTCCACCAGATAGAAATTTACCAACACAGTGTTGATGGGTTGTCGTCGGCCCTATTTCAAATATTCGTAGGGACCCCATCACCTCCTGTAACTTCATCTTGCTTACTTCTTTGGCCTCTTCAATGGCCGTGACTTTGTACGCGAATCTTCTACGCAGAGATCGCAAAACTTTTCGCACAAGTTTCTCTTCAGAGATCACATCTCCAAGGGCAAAGCTTTCATTAGCGATGTCACAAATCTTGGCGTTGAAATCAACAAGTTTTTCACCTTCATCCATGCGAAGGTTCTCAAATCTGGTGGTAAGTAGTTGCATTCGAGAGGCACGAACACTGCTTGTTCCTTCTAACGTGGTCTGCAAGATATCCCACGCATCCTTGGCTTTGTCACAGGTGGATATGAGCTTGAAGACATTCATGTCAACAGCAGAGAAGATAGTGTTCATGGCTTCAGCATTTAGCCCCATGAAATGGTAGTCGGCATCCTCCAATTCTTCTTCCGGCTTCAGCACCACTTTGTCTTTTTCATCCTTTTTGGTGGGAGGCTTCCAGCCATCAGTCGCCATCTTCCAGGCCTGTTCATCAATCGAACGTATGAAAGCTGTCATTCTAGATTTTCAATAAGCATAATTGTTGCCATCCAGGAGCGGAGGTCGCACCGTCAGGACTCCTTCTTTCATTGTGTCCATCTCGGCAAAACAACACAAAATACATAGATTAAAAACCCACGATCACACCTTAAGAAAGGTGACCTGCTCTGGTGCCAATTGTAAAACGATATTCCGTGCTCAAAAGTGTTTAATCAATATTTCTATAAGTTGTTCTACGATATGTGTGGGACAGATGTAAGAACATAAATTTAAAAAGTAGTAAAGTACGCACGAGATTGATAACCCAGTTCAGTTAATCAACCTACTCTGGAGGGATTGCTCCCAAACTTGAAGATTCGACTGTTACTCCTTCATGAAGTGTATTAGGGTTCTTACACATACAGGACTCCCTCCTTATGTCGCTCGTTTTTCTCCACGAACTCTTTCGCTAGCCGAAAGCTGTAAGATCCTTTTACAACCATGACACTAGACTCCCTCTAGCTACCCATGACTTCAACTTACAATCTCTCCCGAGATTACGTACAAAATGGATTAAAAATCCCCTCACGTGTTTCACTCGAAAACACTCAAAACTAGTCTATCACGTTGAACTGTTTTAAGGAACAACTACTAGTAAAAACTTGGGACACAAACCACAATGACTCTCAAATAATATGCTAAGAGAATCTAAACAAAACGTCCACCGATTGCACAATGAATCGGACTTCAAATAGCCTTCACTTAATACTTTTCGTCGATCTTCATACGTCGCCAATATGGAAGTGAATCGATGGTTTGTGATCTTCTCAAATATGTGTAGATACTTTTCTTGGATAGGAGGGTTAATTGCAGCTCGGTATCTACTCCACAAGGCAGTCAATCGAACATATCTTGCCTCTGCACGAATGGATCTGCGCAAGATCTTCTATTTATGGAAACTGCCATATAAAAGTGTCCCTACTTCTGTCTGGGATATCAGAGGGAACAGTTTGCCAACTGTTCTTCTTTTCAGACACAGCGGAATGAATAGCTTCAAGGACATACCCAAGCACACATTGTCAAACATATCTTGCCAACAAAATAACACAAACACTTAAGTGCATAATAGTGGCACTAACAATCTCCCCCTTTGGCATTTATGGTCGATAATTATCAACTCAATCTACACAACACTTGAATGAACTTCGCAGATCAAAATATATCAAAACAAGCGATATATTCACAAACTGTCAGGGACAGTTCCAAGCACACTCCTCCTGAGTCTGATTTGGGAGTGTCTTCAAACACAAAAATGTTTTCGCGGTCATAACCTCATTGTCTAGAGGGTCAAATATTAAGTACAGACCATCAAAAAAATTGGGGAAACAAACTTCCCAAAATAAAATTGTTCAAGAAGTGTTTGCAAAAAAAAATAAGGAGAGCACACAAGAACTTATCAGCAGCAGGCAGCAGACAGACAGCAATAGGCTTGAACTTCATTCCCCCTATCTTCCAATCATCCTCTCTCCCTTAATTGTTGCCAAAAACGGCAAGGAGTATCAATGCGGGGAGGAATCATCATCTGCATCAACATCGGCAGGAGCAGCAGTGGTAGTGGAAGGCTGATCAGCAAAGGTTCCAACAGCAACACCATCAAAGGGCGAAGTAAGTCCAAGTGCCCGGGCTTGAAGATCAACTAGAAGAGACTCCGATTTCTATTCTCGAGTCGTGAAAGTCCTAATGGACTTTTTCAGCATCTGCACTTCGCGCTCCAGAGACTTTATGTGAATGTCAAAGAAAATAGAAGTGACAAACAAATCAGGAGTAGATCTGTGAGGGACAGAAGGTGGCACAGTTCCAGAACCATCAGCTTCTTCTCTGGCAGGAATATTCTGGGCATGCTGGGATGAAAAAGCGTCTCAGGCTCATAGACATCATCATCACACACCACATTGTGCTGATCCATGATAAGACTGAAAATCATGCCAGGGAAACTAATCAGCTGTTGACTCCGGGAGGACTCTGCATGAGCCACAACATGCTCAAAGATGAGCTGGCCAAGGTTGAACTCCATCCGATTTCCAACCTTAAACAATAACAACCCCAGAGGCTTCCCAATCATGGAGTTATGAGTGCTGGAGATCCAGTTTCAAACTGCAATCTTATGAAGTATGGAATACTTCACGCTTAAATCTGATGCCATCAAGGAATGGCCCGATGGCCAAACACACCGACTGCCACCAGTCAACTCAGCAACAACCTCATCCAACTCAAACACGGGAGCAGGAGCAACCACATGCTCACGACCCAGGTATCCATTTATCACAGACAGAGAAAATGGAACCCAATGACCCTGCAGAAAAATACCAAAAGCATGCTCAGATAATGCATCACGAATGGACTTAGAAAGATTAGCATAAAACTCATGCACAATAGCAACAACAAATGGAGGGGCAGTATATGTAGACTTCTCCAATCTTAAATCATGCAAGATTTCAATCACCCCAATACCCTCAACATCTGCCTTAATCAACTTGTGCTCAGACACTAAAGAGCAACAAACAACCAACTGGAACTGACTTTGGTGAAAGGCAGAGAGAAACTTACTCGAATCATAGGCTTCAGATTCAGAACCAGATCTGTCAGGGACATCATCAGCCACATCCTCTGCTTCATCATCAGAGGAAGAAGGAGCTCTGGCTTGCTTCATCAAAGGTCGGTGGGGACCTGACACCAAACCTATCCGCTACTTAGACAGACTCCGTGTAACACGGTGAGCAGGAACAACAGTAGGCTTTCTAGCCAGAGCCTTTTTATCAGAAGACTTCAACGATTTGGGGGCTTTAGAGGAAGACCCCTTCTTTACAACAAACTTCTTAGACTTGGGGGTTTTAGAAGGAGGCTTTTTCTTTGCAGCAACTTTCGCCAGCACCTTGGATTTGAGATTGGCGATAGGCGTGTTATCTTCATCATCAGTCACCGGAGGGGTGGCTGGAATATCACGCAGCTCCAGCTTGCGTTTGGTCCCGCGAGCTTTCGCTGAAGATGTGACAGATCCAGACTCAGTCATAGGCTAATCATCATCCAAGAAGGAGATGTCTACATCGTCTTTGCCTTTTCCTTGGACAAGGGTTTCAATAGCAGCAGGGGTGAACCATCACCCAACGGAACTTGAATAGTGACTACAGGCGAGTCACTAACCAATGGTGCAGCGGCGAGAACAACAGTTTCTTGCACAAACTTTAAGGCATCAATTAATGTCGCAAACTCCTCAATTGATGCCGACTCTTCACCAACAGCAGAGGCGATCAAGGCTTCCATCGATTCAATGTTCTCCAGAGGTGGCGAAGAAGGATTATTAGAAACCCTAGGAGAGGGTACAGGTACATGATCTATCTCAGACACAAATTGATCAACAGCTTCCACAGTATGTGCCACAAAAAAAGGTACAGAAGTAGGGACATCAAGAACGGCTTCAATTTGCTGTTCCAAGACAGGGGTAGAGGACCGAAAGGGAGCAAACACCAACGGTTTTGAGAGCTCGCCTAATTTCCGCCACAACTCTTGTGTAAAAATTTTAGGCTTCTTGAATAGAGAGAGCTTGGAAGACTCAGATTTGTCTGCCATTGATTTCTGAGAGTCTTGAGTGCAGAAAATTCAAGAGAAAGGCTTGAGGAGAATTTTGAAAAAATTTCGTTGCCTTAAAAAATTTGAACAGTAGATTTAAGCCCTTAATTAGAGAATTTTAATAAATAAATTCCCATAACTGTCACATCCCATAAACAACACCCCTCTGCTCATTCTTGGGAAGTGGACCCGAACACGGCGCAGGAAACAAGGATCCATTAGCCGTTGAGAAATAACCGTTCAAACTGTCCCAACATCTATCTGAGACATATTCGGCACACACTGCATTGACCACACCAACTTGGTCATTTTACTCTCTTTGTACACACATCACTGACCAAGATAGTACATAGAGGCTTCTCTTCAGAGGAGAAGTTCAGAGAACACAAAGACCCAAAGAAGATCTAAGTGTTTTAAACCTTGCAGTTCCAAGTGCCTTTGTAAAGATATCCGCAAGTTGGGCATCAGTTCCAACATATTCAATCACAAGCGATCCATCTTCAACAAGTTCACGGATGAAATGGTGACGAATATCTATATGTTTTGTTCGTGATTGTTGGACAGGATTCTTCGAAATATTTATGGCACTCATGTTGTCACAGTATATGGTAAGGACATATGTGGCACACCATAGTCAAGCAACATTTGCTTCATCCAGAGAAGTTGAGTACAACAACTTCCAGCCGCAATATATTCGACTTCAGTAGTAGATAAACAAATCGAATTCTGTTTCTTTCTAAACCATGAAACGTTGTTGTTTCCAAGGAAGAAACATACTCCAGAAGTACTCTTCCGATCTTTAGTACACCCAGCCCAATCTGCATTGCAAAACCCTACCAAACTATGGTTTGTATCATAGGAAAACCAAAGTCTCAACTCAGCAGTACCTTTTATGTACTTGATTATGTGCTTGACAGATTTCAGATGACTTTCTTTGGGATCAGATTGGTACCTAGCACAAACACCCACACTGTAGCAAATGTCTGGCCTACTTGCTGTAAGGTAGAGTAGACTACTAATCATACTCCGGTACAAGGTTTGCTCAATAGAAACACCAGCTTCATCTTTTGACATCTTTGAGGATGTCCCCATCGGTGTTCTTTTCGGGCTGCAACTATCCAAACCAAACTTGCTGATCAAGTTCCTCGCATACTTTTTTTGAGACACAAAGATTCCATCATATTTTGCTTCATTTGAAGCCCCAGAAAGTAGGTCAGTTCGCCTATAAGACTCATCTCGAATTCTGAAGTCATGTCCTTCACAAACTCGTTCACCATTTTGTCTGAGACAGATCCAAAGACTATATCATAAACATAAATCTGGACGATGATCACATTAGATTTTTCTCTTTTGATGAAGAGAGTTCGATCAGCTCCACCACGAACATATCATTTCTCCAGAAGGAATTTAGTTAGCCGTTCATACCAAGCTTGAGGAGCTTGTTTGAGGCCATAGAGGGTCTTTTTTAGTTTGTACACATACTCAGGATGGTGAGGGTCTTCAAAGCCTTTGGGTTAGCTAAAAAACATGTCTTTTGACAAGTACCCATTCAAGAAGGCACCTTTCACGTCCATCTGGAATAATTTGAACTTCATCCAAGCAGCCATTGCAAGGAGCAAATGCACCGATTCAAGACATATAACTGGAGAAAAAGTCTCGTCGAAATCCACTCCTTCAACTTGGGAATAACCTTGGACAACAAGTCTTGCCTTATTTATGGTTATGTTTCGTTCTTCATCGGTTTTATTTTTGAAGATCCACTTTGTGCTGATAACATTAACATCTTCAGGGCATGAAAAAAGATCCCAGACTTCATTTCTTTTAAATTGCAAGAGCTCTTTTTGTATGGCTTGAATCCATCGCTCATCTTGCAATGCCTCTTTCACATTTTTGGGCTCTACAGTTGAGGTGTAACACACATTAGCTATTAATTCAAGATAGTTCTTTCGAACTCCTCTTGTTCAAAATCCTTCACCCATATCACTGATGATATCAGATACAGAGTGGTTCTTCTGAACACCTTTCGAGGGTCCAGAAATATCCAGTTTCTCACTACTAGCTTCTGTCAGAATATTGTGTTCCGAACTATCTGGAACAGATGCTGGAACATGGATAGTAGCTTCAATGCTTTCCTCATCAATCTGGGCGGCAGATTCTTCCAGATCATCAACAACAATATTAATGGACTCCATCACAGTCTTGGTCCTTTTGTTAAAAACACGGTAGGCCCGAATATTCCTCGAGTACCTAAGAAATATACATTCGTCTCCTTTGGCATCAAACTTGCCAAGTTGCTCTCGGTCAATCAAAATGTAACAAGTACTCCCAGAAATATGAAAGTACTTTAAGTTTGGCTTTTTTCTTTTCCACAACTCGTAGGGAGTAACTCTTGTCTTGGATCTTAAGTACACCCGATTAATGACATGACAGGCTGTATTCACAACTTCAGCCCATAGATTATTAGGGACATATTTCGCCTTCATCATGACTCGGCTCATCTCTTGAAGCGTCTGATTTTTCCTCTCAATCACACCGTTTTGTTGAGGTGTTTTCAGTGCTGAGAACTTTTGACCGATTCCTCTTTCTTCACAGAAATATCTGAAGAAAGCATTTTCAAACTCACGACCATGATCACTTCTTATTCTTACAACATTGGTTCCTTTCTCCACTTCAAGTTTGAGACACAAATTCTTGAATGTCTCGAAGGTTCTCTCTTATTTCTTAGGAACTCCACCCATGTGAATCTAGTGTAGTCATCCACACACACAAATATGAACCTTTTTCGTCCAATACTTTCAGTTTGGACAGGCCCCATCAAGTCCATATGTAACAGCTCCAAGGCATTTGAAGTGGTAATCTTTTTCATAGATTTATGAGATGTGTGAATTTGTTTTTCAACTTGACATGGTCCACAGATTTTTCCCCGATCAATACTCAATTTGGGAACACCAATCACAGCTTCAGTCTTCATGAGTCTCTGAAGGTTTCAAAAACTGATATGGCCAAGTTTTTCATGCCATAAATCTGCTTCACATAGCTGGGATCTGAAGCAAGTCCCCTTCATGTTAAAGAGATAACAGTTGTCCCTCGATCTGTCTCCATCCATCAGAAGAACACTTTCTTTATTCTTGACAAGACACTTTTCTCTAGTGAAATGCACTAAGAGACCTTGGTCACACAACTGACTAATGCTAATTAAATTAAATTTTAGTCCTTCTAGAAGCAGCACGTCCTTCAGGTTGGGTATCCCATGCACATTTAGATATCCACGACCAATCACTCTACCTTTAACACAATCTCTAAAGGTAACAGATTGGTATGAGCAATCTTTTTGTATATTGCTCAGCATGCTAGCATCTTCAGTCATATACCGAGAGCATCCGCTGTCAAAGTACCAGCTACTTTTTGCATGAATATTAAGGGCAGTGTGAACCACATAATTTTTGTGGTTGTTTCTGGATCTGTTTCCGACATTTCTTCTGGGAAACTGATCAGATTCTGCAAAACTCCTTCTTTTCATCCTTCGGAGGTCATTGATATAGTTTCTGTAGTGTGGTCGAATGTGCCCAGGTTTTTCACAGTAATGACACACAACACGTGTCTTTTGAGGAGACTTCGTTCGCTGCTGCTTATTCTTTGGCTCAGCTCTCGATTCTGAAACTGTCGAATCTTTTGTTCCAGAGGTCTGTCCTTAACAGAATCCACCATAGTATGACTACCATTGTATCCGAGCCCCGAATGATCCAGAGGGCTCTTTCCCTTGGAAAGAATCTCATCCAGTTGGGATAATCTAGAGTTCATCATCTTCACAAGCTTCTTCAGATGTTGAAGCTCACCAGTCTGAGAGTGACTGTTGATTCTGAACTTCAGCAAGTCACTTTGCACTTCCTTGAGACGAGTGGCAAGATTATCTCTTTGTTTTAAGAGATCGGCATTTTCTTTCATCAGCCTTTCATTGGCTTGAACCACCATGATCCAACTCGTATGAAGTTTTTTATATGCTTCCATGGCAGATTCTTCAGTGAGTTCTTCTCCATCACTGCATTCAGACACCTTGTCAACTTAACTGTCAGGAACAGACTCAGACATGGTTTCTTTGACAGACTGTCTCATGAAAGCAATATGATTGCTCACACATTCTTCATCACTTTCGCTATCATCAGGGTCATCACTCTCACTGAAAGTACAACAATATGATTTGTTCTTCTTTTTAAGAGTATTGGCATACTCGGTTTGGTAGTGACCAAAACCACCATACTCTCTACACTTGACATCTTTATGTTTGTCTTCATTTGAATCTTCATCTTTTGATCTCCGAGGTTTAAAAACCTTATTTTTTCCAGAATTATTTTAAGAAGACTTCTCATATCATTTGGCAAATCTTGAGAAGTTCTTACACAACATAGCAATTGTCTCGGCAAGATCATTTTTGTCAGGGACATTGTTTGGCACATCAGTACTGGAACCTGCCTGAAAAACTATGCTTTTTCTTTGCACTGTCTCATCATCTGTCAGTCCTATTTCAAATATTCGTAGGGACCCCATCACCTCCTGTAACTTTATCTTGCTTACTTCTTTGGCCTCTTCAATGGCCGTGACTTTGTACACGAATCTTCTACGCAGAGATCGCAAAACTTTTCGCACAAGTTTCTCTTCAGAGATCACATCTCCAAGGGCAAAGCTTTCATTAGCGATGTCACAAATCTTGGCGTTGAAATCAACAAGTTTTTCACCTTCATCCATGCGAAGGTTCTCAAATCTGGTGGTAAGTAGTTGCATTCGAGAGGCACGAACACTGCTTGTTCCTTCTAACGTGGTCTGCAAGATATCCCACGCATCCTTGGCTTTGTCACATGTGGATATGAGCTTGAAGACATTCATATCAACAGCAGAGAAGATAGTGTTCATGGCTTCAGCATTTAGCCCCATGAAATGGTAGTCGGCATCCTCCAATTCTTCTTCCGGCTTCAGCACCACTTTGTCTTTTTCATCCTTTTTGGTGGGAGGCTTCCAGCCATCAGTCGCCATCTTCCAGGCCTGTTCATCAATCGAACGTATGAAAGCTGTCATTCTAGATTTTCAATAAGCATAATTGTTGCCATCCAGGAGCGGAGGTCGCACCGTCAGGACTCCTTCTTTCATTGTGTCCATCTCGGCAAAACAACACAAAATACACAGATTAAAAACCCACGATCACATCTTAAGAAAGGTGACCTGCTCTGGTGCCAATTGTAAAACGATATTCCGTGCTCAAAAGTGTTTAATCAATATTTCTATAAGTTGTTCTACGATATGTGTGGGACAGATGTAAGAACATAAATTTAAAAAGTAGTAAAGTACGCACGAGATTGATAACCCAGTTCAGTTAATCAACCTACTCTGGAGGGATTGCTCCCAAACTTGAAGATTCGACTGTTACTCCTTCATGAAGTGTATTAGGGTTCTTACACATACAGGACTCCCTCCTTATGTCGCTCGTTTTTCTCCACGAACTCTTTCGCTAGCCGAAAGCTGTAAGATCCTCTTACAACCGTGACACTAGACTCCCTCTAACTACCCATGACTTCAACTTACAATCTCTCCCGAGATTGCGTACAAAATGGATTAAAAATCCCCTCACGTGTTTCACTCGAAAATACTCAAAACTAGTCTATCACGTTGAACTGTTTTAAGGAACAACTACTAGTAAAAACTTGGGACACAAACCACAATGACTCTCAAATAATATGCTAAGAGAATCTAAACAAAACGTCCACCGATTGCACAATGAATCGGACTTCAAATAGCCTTCACTTAATACTTGTCATCGATCTTCATACGTCGCCAATATGGAAGTGAATCGATGGTTTGTGATCTTCTCAAATATGTGTAGATACTTTCCTTGGATAGGAGGGTTAATTGCAGCTCAGTGTCTACTCCACAAGGCAGTCAATCGAACATATCTTGCCTTCCACGAACGGATCCACGCAAGATCTTCTATTTATGAAAATTGTCATATAAAAGTGTCCTTGGTTCTTTCTAGGACATTAGAGGGAACAGTTTGCCAACTGTTCTTTTTTTCACGCATAGCAGAATGAATAGCTTCAGGGACATACCCAAGCACACATTGTCAAACATATCTTGTCAACAAAATAACACGAACACTTAGTGCATAACAGTGACACTAACAATAATTAAGGACATTTTAGTCCAAAGTGAATATAATAAATACTTTTAAATGTTAGGGGTAAAATAAGTTTTTTAAAATTTTAAGTGGGTGAAAAATAAGTTGGCTCTATATTATATATAGTGGTGAAAACTACCAATTCCTGCAAACATGAAGGTCTCCAAATTTAGCAGGAGAATGTTAAAACCACATTCCCCAACGTACTCCTGAAATCCTCAGGAATTACTATATTTCCTTTCTTGATAAGCATATGGGTTCAATGAATATTGCTGTAGTTCTGTTGTATCAATCGAAACCGAAACATGACAACCTCTTGCAAGAATCACTGTCCAAAATCCTAGTCCAATTCTACCCTCTTGCCGGAAGAATGATCTCTTAATTGATTGCAGCGATCAGGGTGTCGAACTCATCGAAGCAGAAGCTTTCGATGTCGAACTGATGGATCTCGTCGCCAAAATCGATACCAATCAACTCAATGATCTTGTTCCAGAACAATATTTCAGAGTTGATGAAGCTTCACACGATCCACTCCTCTCGATCCAGGCCACAAATTTCCCTTGTGGTGGGCTGGCGATCGCCATCAGCGTTTCTCACCGAGTTTTCGTCGCTTCATCGCCTGGGACATTCATCGCCGCCTGGTCAAAGGCCACCAATAACAAAACTGTTGGATCAACAATCATCCCATCTTTCGACCTTCCCTCATTGCTTCCGTACAAGCATCACGATTTTGGCTTTGGTACCACTACCAAGCAATCGAGCAACGAGGTTGCCGTTAACAAGTTTGTAGTAAAAAGGTTGTTGTTCAACAAGGAGGCTTTAACAAGGCTGAAATCGAAAATATGGCCAGAAAATGGGAAAACAATATCTGGAGTGCGTGTTGTGTGTGCCCTTATAGCTAAGGCCCTCATCCGTCTCGACCGCGCAAACCGCAGAGATTGTGTCATTCTACAAGCAGTTAACTTGAGGGAGAGAACAATCTTCCCTGTGCCCAAGCATGCTTGTGGAAATTTTTGGCTTGGCTCGCACACACAAAGTGTAGCTGCAGAGGAAGCTCAGGAGATTGGAATTCAAGAATTGGTTGATGTAATAGGTGATGCTGTGAGGAAAAGCATAGATGATCATGCTGAAATACTTTTACAAACTTGATAAAACATGGTTGGAATCCTGATCTGAATGTTATGGTTTTTACTGATTGGAGTAAGTTTGGATTCTACGAAGCCGATTTCGGGTTCGGGAAGCCGGTTTGGATGATCTCCGGACCCCAACAGCCGGTAAAGAGCACGACCGTGCTGATGAGCAACAGAGAGGGTGATGGGATTGAGGCATGGCTGCATTTGAACCAAAACGACATGCCTTGCTTCGAGGAAGACGAGGAAATCAAATTCTTCACAACCTAACTAATTAACATCATATCGAAATTATTATATTAGAAATTAAAGGATCGTTCTTTGATTTATGTTTTATATTATGTAATCGATGTTTTGATTTGTGGTTTGATTTTGTGTATGTCTTTCTTTATCTTTCTTTATATTTGTGATTTGTTTTCCTGTATGCATGTGGCTATGACCCAGCTTGATCTTTCTACTACTCTTATAAAAGTGCCTTGTTTTACAAATTTGATTTGCCTATTAAATGTTATCTTCAATTTAAAGGTAATAATGTAATTAATTTAATTAATAGAAAATATTTTTAAGAAATATAATAAATTTTTTTGAAAAGGTAATACAGTACTACAATCTAATACACTATATTCATATTACAGTTCCGATCCTCAGGTACTATTAATTAATTAGTTTCCATCTACTAATTTCCAACGAGAAATCTTAAAATCGTAAATTTAATATGTTTAAAATAACCAATTGCACGAGTATTAATTAATTGACATGATTTGATATTAACTTCCAATCTAGATCAATTAGTTGGCATGCTTAATTAGCAAAAAGAAGCTTTGGAGACGTTCATTTTGGTCATCATCAGATGGGATCAGAATTATCTTATTCACCACATAATTGTTTTGGAATAATAAGGAAATCTTATAATTGCTATAATTGTTTTGGAATAATAAGGAAATCTTATAATTGCTAGTGGAGCTCAAATGTATATATAATAACTCGGGGATTTTTCTCAAAAGTAATTACACTAGGTAAAAACTTGCATGCATCATAATACAAATAACACTATATGAGACGGGTCGGTCAAACCCGCTTTTAACCCGGTCAACACGGGTCAACCTGCGCTTTGACCCGGTCAACGCGGGTCAATCTGCTTTGACTGGATCAACCCATAAAAAAAACTGTCCAAAGTGAGTACCAACCTTCCTATTAAAAAATATAACAAAACATTCGAAAACTACAATATGTATCATTAAAAAGTAAGGGGTCTGCTAGTTATTTTATACTAATTTATTTAGTTCAATTTCTGATTTTTTTTTTAGTTTTTATATTGTATGTGTTGAGATTAATCTAAAAAAATCATCATTCCAAGAATTTGCAAAGGAAAGCAAAACACGAGTTCGGTAAAATAAAAAGTACCATGTGGTAAGAAGAAAAGTATCAAATACAATAAAGACAGGTATCAACCTGAGATTAATACTATCATCATTCCAACTATAATAAAAAGTACCATGTGGTAAGAAAAAATGTATCAAATATGAAAAAAACAGGTATAAAAAAAATTAAAAAATCACAAAAAAAAGAAAGACGGGCGCGTGAACCCCACCGGCCGCGCGTGGGCGCCATGTGGCACGCCTGCATGGGGCCACGCGCCCGCCTGAAATAGGCGGAAATAGTTGCTGTTGCATGCAAGTGCAGCTCATTACACTATATATGTCATGTATCAATTATGCGTGTAATGATCCGGTCTTAAAATTGACATTGACTTTTTTTTCTATTTTTTTCTATGGTAAATGCTCACTACATGTTCGTGGATATGTTGGATGTGTGATCGCTTACTACGTGTTCGAGGAAATGCTCTACTTGTGTATCAAAATTTTTTTATCTAAATTAAACTATAAAGTTTACCTTTCTTCCTCAACTAATTGAACTAATGAGGACTTTGTAAAGATCTTGGTAAATCTATTTATGAAACAAACAATTCGAAATTCTAGGAAAGAATAAAGTTTAATTAGAAAATTGCAAGTGTTGGAACCAAATGCAAAATATACACAAATCGTAATTGTACGTGTTTCACTAAGAATATGTTAGCTACATTCCCAAATTAGAAGAGATGATATATTATTATATATTCATAATACATATTATAGAACAAAATAAACTTCGAATAATACTAAAACACTATTACATAATTGACTGTAACATCAACTCCAACGTACAGTTTTATGAATTTTCGACACACATACATAAGCAAAACAAATTATAACTCATTAGATGATGGGTTCATCTTAAAAAAAAAAAAAAAAAAAAATAACTTATTGTCATTGTGCGCATATATATATATATATATATATATATATATATATATATATATAGGATATGGATCATATGAGAATAAATGGTTGGTGTGAGAAATGAGAAATGAGAATACATCTCACACCATCCAATTTAATGATCCAATGGTTGAGATTTAAGGTGGCAATTTCGTAAATAATAGGACAAAAAATAAGGAAGGAGGGCTATTTTCGTCCAAATCAATTAAAATTGATGATGTCAGCAATTAAAAAAAAATTCTTAAAAACTTTAATCGACCATAATTTCCTCATTTTTAATCCAATGCACACAAAAAATATATCAAATTAAAGCTCTCTTCATACTCTTTCATTTAAGATGTCGAAAGGCTATGTTTGGATGAAAAAATATGAACGAAAAATAAAAAAGAAATTTTTTTACGCGTGCCCAGGTTGTAAATGCTTTCGTTAGCATCTAATAATTCTTCGTCAGCATTATGATAACATATGAACGTATGCTAATGAAGCATTTGTCATATGCTAACATAATATATTCGATGTGCTAACAAAGAATTATCATAATGCTAACATAGTATAAATTTATTAGGGTTTATTAAATCTCAATTATGGTTTATTTAATCTCGATTATGGTTTATTCCATCTAATTATCATTATTCTTTTGAAATTTAATTTTTTGTTTATAGTTCTTAATTGATTATTATGGTTTATCCTATCCAATTATAATTTATAACGTGTGTTGATAGAGTATTGACATATGCTAACATAGTGTATTCGCAATGCTGACGAACCAAAACTATAATGCTAACGTAGTACAAATATATTATTATTATGATTTTTTTCAACTCATTTAGGGTTTACCACATCCAATCAATGTTTATTTCATCTAATTAGGCTTATTTCATCCAATTATGATTTTTTCCATTCAATTAGGGTTTATTAAATCGAATTAGGTTTATAATTAATTTTTAGAATATTTTTTTCGCCAACAATATTTGAAAACTTTAATTAGCATAACTATAATGCTTCGTTAGCATTATGATAATACTTCGTTAGCATAACGATCTGTTATCAAATCCTCCGCGATTTTTATAGAATTACCAAATTACAGTAATACCCCCGCGTGAAAAACTTTTCAGATATTACAAAATTGCCCCGCCTTTTTCATCAAATCTGGACCTTTGATTTTTGATGGATGTGTGGTGTGAGATGTGTTCTCATTTCTCACACAAGGGGTTATTTTTATATAACCCCACCCCTATATATATATGAGAGGGTTAACATGCATATAGGTGCCTAGTGTATAAATTATGGATTAATCTAAACCATTAATATGTGAGATCGACGGATGTTATTAATTCTAAGAGTTAGTAATCACCATGCTCATTTTTAATATGTGAATGCACTTAAGGATAATTTCGTAAACTTGTGTATGTATTATATGGAAAGAACGTGATTGAAGCGAATTCAGTGACAATTAATTTTTGCAATTGTGAGGGACGTTATTTTTTTTTAGAGTTCTTCTAAATACTATAAAAATATAACAAGCATCACAATCATTTTAAGGTGCATTAATAAACATTGTTTTTTAGGTGGATTCATTAAAATTTATTATATTTTATTTTGAAGTTGAATTTGTAAAGTATTCAACAATGTCAATTTTTTTTACGTTACATGATGCTTTAATTGTATTTAATAATGCTAGTTTAGTGTAATTGTGAATTTGATAGTTTTAATATTTATTAAAGTTTATAGTGATGCAATTAATATTCGACAATGTTATAATTTATTTTTCTATGCTAATTTGACATTATGTGATGCTTTAATTAATATTTGATAATGCTAATTTATTTTTATTTTTTGTGAATTTACTAACAATTCACAAATATACCAAACAAGTTAATGAAAGCATTACTAACCACAAAATAAGCATGCATTTACTAAAAACAAAACAAACAAAATTAAGCATTGCACAAAAAAAATTCAATATTATCAAATTTAATACTAAATTTAATTTATTCCAAAAAAATCTTACTATTTTTTTTAATCCATGTAATCCATAAAACTATAAATATAGAAACTAAATACCTGAATTAAAATGACGAACAAATTATGCTTTCAACTACTCACAAAAAAACATTAATAATATGCTCGAATAAATAATAGGAATATTTCGAGGTAAAAATTCATACTAAATTCAACAATGCATTATCAAGGACCAAAAAAGTATTAATAAAATGAAAAAAAATTCAAAAAATAACTTTACAATAACCTAACATAATAAGTTATTAAAGCATCAAATTAAAACCAATAAAATTAAGCATACTCACTCGAAAATATTTAGTGTCACAATATATTGTTATGTTATTTTTATGAACTAGATGTTTTTTATACTATTTTGTAATGCTTTTTTTTATTTGATTAGTGTATGTTTAGGTTGTTTGATGTCAACATAAATTGTTAAGTTATTTTTAAATTTCATAATGCTTTTTTTCTGTTTTTATAATGCTTTAATGCGCGATTATTGTCTTACTATATTATATGATGATGCTTCTTTTGTTATACAAGATGCTTGTAATTTAGTGGTCTAATATTTGCATTAACCAAGTATGGAACATGCAAATTTATTATTTTGGTATTGTTAAAATACATATTAGATCCTTATTATTAAAAATATTTTATTAGAAATTCAAAAATATTGTAATTAATTTATTTGTCTATAGAAAATATTGCTTATTATTAATATTGTATGGAATAGTATAAATAACAATGTATCGATTGTTCTATAACCTCTATAAAAAAAATATTTAGTGTCATAATATATTGTTATGTTATTTTTATATACTAGATGCTTTTTATACTATTTTGTAATGCTTTTATTTTATTTGATTAGTGTATGCTTAAGTTGTTTGATATCAACATAAATTGTTAAGTTATTTTTAAACTTCATAATGCTTTTTTTCTATTTTTATAATGTTTTAATGTACGATTAACGATGGTAATATGATGATGCTTCTTTTATTATCCAAGATTCTTGTAATTTAGTAGTTTAATATTTTGTATCAACCAAGTATGGAACATGAAAATTTATTGTTTTATTACATTAGTTTATTTAATAATTATTTAATTTTAGTTTTTATTATCCGTTCCTAAAATATTTTTAATAGTAATGAAGTAAGTAAAAGATAACCATGTAATAATATTGATATTGATTTAATTGACTTCTCCATTATTTTGAGAGTGATATGCATAATATATTAAATTCATGGATGTTGAAAATGGTTAATATGAGACACTATTTAAATCGGCATGCTATTTTTAGTCGATAGAATGCTTATTAGGTATTTTTATGATGCATTATTGTGTGATTAGTAGGGTGTTTTTTTTTCATTTTCAAATTTTTTTATTTGAAAGTTTAAATAATATTATTGTAGCTTTTAATACTTTACTATCTGATTAGTTGATTTTTTATATTATTTTTTAATGCTTTTTATTTGATTAGTGTATATATAGGTAATTTGATGCCAACATAAATCGTTATGTTATTTTTAGATTTCAGGATGCTTATTTTGTAAATTTATAATGCTTTAATGTATGAATAATATCATACTAGGTTATATGATACGGTACTTCTTTTGTCATCCACATGCTTGTAATTTAATAGTCTAATATTTTGTACTAACCGTGCATATGGAACATGCAAACTTATTGTTTTTAATGCTGTAAAAATATAATTCCTTAGCATTAAAAAGGAATTATAAAATTAAAGTTGTTGTATTTATTTGATAATATAAAATATTAATTATTATCATGATTAATAATGTAAGAAGAGTATAAATAATAATAAATTGATTGTGTATAATCATTGTAAAAAAATATTTATCAGTGCATATCATAATATATTGTTATGCTATTTTTGTGCTAGTGTGTTTTCTTACAATATTTGTTAATGTTTTTTTTTTATTTACTTAGTATAGCTCCTTTGATATTAACGTAAATCGTTAAGTTATTTTTAGATTTCAGGATGCTTATTTTGTAATTTTATAATGCTTTAATTTATGATTAGTGGCTTACTAAGTTATATGATGATTTTTTTTTGTTATTGGAGATGCTTTTATTTTAAGAGTGTAATGTTTAGTATTAACAATGTGTAGAATAAGTGAAATTGTTCCTTTTGGCATGCTAAAATATACTACTATATAACAATTCATTAATACTAAAAATGTATTAGAAAATAAAAAATGTTATATTTATTTATTAATAGAAATCAATAATTATTATAACAATTCATTAATGCTAAATAAAAACTAAATGAAAAATTATTACGATAAATTGAAAAACAAAACGAAACACTACGGTAATCATTAAAGATAATGTAAATGAAAAATGAAATTAATAGATTCACTACTTACATATAAATTAACGAATTAATCATTATGGTAAACTAAATTTACAAATGTTTGATAATAAATATTTGAAATGGTTGATAAGTATTGATTTTGTTAAGGACGTATAATAAATATTCATTTTTAATGTAATTATAAAAATAAATTATATAATTAAAAATAATACTAACATATTAATAAAGAGGCAAATAATGGAAAGATCATAAATCAAGGAATTTAATGATTTTAAAGATTTTAATTAATTTGTCATGACAACTATGCCCTTTCTACATAAAATAAATATAAAAACTTATTAAAATAAAATTGATCATAACCATTCATCTAACTAATCTAATGGATATGGTGAGTCCA
Organism: Perilla frutescens; assembly: GCA_026008535.1. Taxonomy (NCBI): domain Eukaryota; kingdom Viridiplantae; phylum Streptophyta; class Magnoliopsida; order Lamiales; family Lamiaceae; genus Perilla; species Perilla frutescens. The sequence continues at coordinate 19,845,195 of BRKX01000013.1, forward strand.
CAATTTATACACTAGGGGAGTATTTATAAATGATCCATTCTCTCTCTCTCTCTCTCTCTCTCTCTCTCTCTATATATATATATATATATATATATATAGGGATGAGATCTGGTGAGAACCAGTCATCAGGTGGGAACTAAGAACCAATCTTATCCTTCCATTTCAAAATCTAAACGATCCAGATTAATCCAGATTTTCGGTGGTAATTTTGTAATTAAAATGAAAATCTTCAATTCGCCCGTCTCATTAAGGGCAAAATCGGAACTGAATCAAAAATTGTCCAGATTCAATTTTAGCCTCCTACTTCGCTCATTTTAGCCTCATGCATTTCTCATTTTAGCATGTGTTGATAAACAAAAATGGAACGATGATTTCATTGGAATGAAATGCAATACACCCTATTTGGGGATAGTGAACCCTAATGGGAATCTCATAATTACTAGTTGGGATCAGATGAGCCCTAATCGGAATGTAATAAATCCTAATTGTGAACGGTGAACCCTAGTGGAAAATGTCACATCAATTTTAGCCTCCTACTTCGATCATTTTAGCTTCATCCGATTCTCATTTTAGCCTCAGAGAAAAAGGGAAGAATTATTGAATTACTATATTACCCCTCATCCCACAAAGTTGTCGAAAATTACAGGAATGCCACCGCCCATCCACTTAAATCTGATTTAATCTGGGCCGTCCAAATTGAGTCAAACAAAGGTTAGGATTGGTTCCTAGTTCCCACCTGGGGGAAGGGTTCTCATTTGATCATTTTCCTATATATATATATTGAAAAAACCGAACTCTCGGTTCTGAAAGAGTTGTGTATAAAGTTGAGACAACTTTGCATACGTAGCGGAAATTTAAAACAGAAATAATGGATTGGAATTTTCACGAGATTATATTTCTATAATCTCGCGAAGTGCCTCAGGGCGAAATCTTCACTATATAAAATATGTGAATTACAAAAACACTACCAGATAAATTCTCACTAAATATTAAGACACTTTATCTCTTCCTTCACAGAAGGTTGGGACTAAAGTTGTCTTAACTATATCTAGTAGAAACGGATAAATACGAGAACTCAAAACTTTACAATATCTGAAAAGCTCTATTAAAAACTCGTATTTAACACTAACTATCTGAACCCTATATATACACAGCTCGTTGCTTGATCCCCACTCAAAGCAACCGATCCACTAAGCCATGATCTCCACTCCTACATTTCCGGCGCAACTTCCGGAACAACCGTGGCTTCAACAGATCTTTGGACTTGGTCAAATCCCACATGCTCCTATTTTCTCTCAACATATTTTTTCCTGCAAGAAAGACAAAAACTCCAAATACACGATTTAAACAAATATCCCTAAATCTATGATACACTACCAATCGGTATCAACATATATATATATATAGGGAAATGATCAAATAGGAACCAAATCCCCCCGTGAGAACCTAAGAACCAATCCTAACCTTAGATTTGATTAGATCTAATGACCATAATTTAGTCAAAGTTTTAGTCAAAGTAAGGAGGCAAACTTGTAATAGTTGAGAACTTAATGAAGGCGGGGTTATTTTTGTAATTTGAAAATTCGGTTATGTTTTTTTAGATTTAGGGCCCAATTCTCGAAATTAAATAGACAACACTTTAAAACCGTTGTTTTTTCTAGCGTTGTATTAGTATGCTAACATGAAAGATTTATATTGCTAACATCAACAGATTTTGTGGCTAACATGAGGTAAACTCATATTGCTAACTTGACGAGATCATAATATTAAATTGACACGTATTAAACACCACACATATAACATTGGACCACATTTAAAATAATATTGTGTAACATGTGTAATATCATTCATACATACAACATACTACTAATATGTTAGAGAATATACACACTGCTAATATGTGGCTAATAATTTGCTAATATATTAGTAAGACGTTGCTAATATGTGAATAATGATATGCTAATATGACTTAAATTATCAAATATTACAAGTTTTCAAAATAATATTAACCATTGATAAAACTATAATTGTTTATGAACTTAACTATATATAACTCATACTTTAACTATTTTCTCATGAAAGCAACTTAAAATTTAAAGTTGTGCATAAAAAATATCATCTTACCAACATAAACCCAAGATATGAGCAATATTGTGATATCATATTAACAAATGTCTGACAGTTACGAATTGAATATACGTGAAAAAAAGTTTTTTGTATTTTTTATCAATTTTTGCTCAAATAAACATATGCACTATGGATCTTAAATGAAAGAGCATGAAAAAATCTTTAATTTGATATATTTTTTGCGTAAATTGGATAAAAAATGAGTAAGTTATGATTATTTAAAGTTTTTAAGAATTTTTTTAAAGATGATGACATCACTTTATAAAAAAAATCTGGAATTACCCCTTATATTTTGAATTTTACATATTTACAACTATGTCGCCGTCTTTTTATCCGCCATTTCATCAAAATCCTTGAATTTGATTAGTTCTTAGGTTCTCACGGAGGGATGGTTCCTATTTGAACCCACCCATATTGTAGCGCCCCGATCCCAAAAGATCGTGAAAATGGACGCCACGGGGGTGGGAATTAAGAAGCGGGAAAGAAATGGGGTAGTTAAATTAATGACGGGGTGTTAATCCAAAAGGATTAATGTTTGGAATAAAATTTAACAACCGAGTATGCCAAAGATAGGTTATGCCTTCCGGAAAATTAAACATCATAACCTCTGTAACTAGAGTGAATCCCCGTTTATAACGGTTTATAAGAGAAGAATGGAGGCTGTAACAATTCAATAAGCCCTTTCATAGGTCAAACGATAACAAATAAACAGATACCAACAATCAATAGACCCATTCATAGGCCGACAAAAGAAACAGAGACCAATATACTGAACAAATTATGCCCTTCCATAGGCCAAAATGAATGATCAAATAGACATAACGAAAGATGGGCTTCCTCCCCTTGGAATAATTATATAGCTAAGCATATGATACATGTTAACTAGGAAGTCAACAAATGTTCAGAATCAGAGAAGCAGAATCATATCAACAAAATACCAAAATCAGAGTTCTTAGCATTTAGCAAAAGAATATCATATGTGCGGAAGCTCAATTCTTAACAGAATACTAATAAAAAGAGACGACAATGAAAAAATATGTATATCATAATAGCCCATATCTCAGCCTCGTCACCTCCACGCTCCAGCCTACTTACCTGAAAATGTTTGAAAAGATTTAGATTGAGTACTAATGCACTCAGTGGGCAAGCTTTACAATTCAAGTTATGCAAATCATTTTGTTAAAGTAATTTATCTGTGTTCATGCAGGTAGTGAAACTTAGGAGGTTTAAAAGTTGGAAGCAACCTAAGTTCACCAAAACATTTTATCGTGAAGCGCTTAAGAGTATAACCCGTCACTGCCCGCAACCCAAACTACATCACTAGCGCATAACGTTGAGTATGGCCATAGTATACCCAAAGAGTATAACCAATAAGTGTTTCATTTTAGTCTCACCGACAAGGAGTAGGGCAGGACAAATAATGCATGCATACTGTAGCTACTCACATTGACACAGCGCTGGTTTATGAGACTCCGACAACATACAGTAGCACTTAAATATTTAACACAGATAGTCACATATGCAATTTTAGCAAAGCAGAGCTTAATAACTCGAAAGATACAATTTAGAAAGATATAATAGCCCACCTTTCTCGGAATTCTGAAAAGCTAACTCCTGAAGAATCAACCCTGATGATTTCTCTAGCTCAGCTGGTACTACAGAAGGTAAACTTCAACTCAGGATAATCGCTATATTTTCGGGAATTAATCTACTATAAACGGAACTATTATTAATTCTATTCTATTCTAAAATAGATTGCGCGACTCTAGAGACCTCAAATAATTTCGACGAAGAAGGAAATAAATTCCAAAACGTTATCCTTGCTTTACTGGGATCAACTGATTTGACAGAGATCTCTTTCCAAAACTTGTCATTTATCCAAAGTTTACCAGATCTATGCCACGACACTTTTTAACCGCTCGGAAATTACAAAAATATTCAGGGAAGATACTATGCATGCCAAGAGTAAAGAATGAGAAATTTAGAATTTTTCGATAACACATGCTCTCGGAAATAAAATAACTGCTTATATTAAATAGTCGATATTATTCAAAACTCATCCGAAAATTACGAAATTCGACGGGAGCATAGGAAATATTATTTCGAGCAACTTTCGAGAAGAAACTTTTTCGATTTGACGACCCAAAATGGGTGAAACGAGAGTTTCGGTAAGAATATTCACAGATTTTAGCTGAAAATGTATCGGTCTCGATCGAGCTCGATACTCGTTGGAGTTTTGCTCAAAAGTACAATTTTTGATAGTGCAGAAAATAAGGAATTTAATGGTGTAATCAGATCAAAGATCAGACGGCTAGAACATAAATTCGAACTGGAAAGATTTATAATATAATATTCGGATCCGGATTTCAAACGACGAGAAATCAAAAATCTATTCCGATTAACTACAAGATCCAAATGATCAAAGACTATTTATAAAAAGAAGATTTCTAATACGACTATCCAGGAAGAGTAGATCTGAGATTTACATAAAATTAAAATGGGGGAAAATACTGAAAACTCACAACATCAAAAATCGAAATCGGTAGAATTAAAGATAATCGAAATATAAGCATATTTAGAACTTGAAATTTCTAAATTCATCAGTCCGAATGACCAGAATTGGAGAAAGTACCTTCTCCGAGGAATTGGCGGCGGTCACGATGATTTTCCATCGTGATCATCCTTCGTGTCATCATTTCAATCATGTATTCGTGATCTACGCGTTGACACCTTCAAAATGACTATTTCAGAATTGAAATAGAAAACTAGAGTTGTACATTCTCTGGAAGCTGCTCGGCGTTTCGATTTTGAAAATGAATGAAAATGAAACCTTAAGCTCCTATTTATAGAGGAAAAATAAATAGGATAATAACGAATAAAAGAAAGAAGATAATGATGGAAAAAGAATATGATAATTACGAATAAGATAATCTTTTGAAAAAGAAATTGGATAATGACGGATGTGCCTTTTTCTATTAAATTTATTATTTTTCAACTTAAAGTTGTGCCAAGAGTTAATTTGAACTCGAAATTTGAAATTTCAAAGGTTGGCATGATTCTTGAAACATTTTCTATCAACCCGAGAAAAATATCATAACATATTTTTAAGGTAATTTTTGACCAAATTATATTTAACAGATTTCTCTGGCTGCGATTTTCCTTTATTTGAGTCCTTTAAGGACCCGGCTTATTTTCTAACTTAGCAGAGGGTAACATAAGTTGAATAAAATTTTCTAAAATATTTCGGGGTATTACATTCTACCCCCCTTAAATAAATTTCGTCCCGAAATTTCCATATCTTGAGAAGAAGTATCAAAGTACATCTTCAGGGTTCAAAACCTCAATTTTTGTACCTGCAGCCTAGAACCGATATGGGTCTCCTATTCTTTAGGTTGATTCTCAACCTTTATCCCTCTTTCCACTTTCTTCTTGGTCAAGAACTTCTTTGAAGAGTCTATACTCGCTCTTCTTTTCCACGCAAATTTATCTTTCTGAAAGCCTAAACGTTTGCCATCTTTCTCTATCCTTTGTGAGAGCTATCACGATGTACCGACTTCATATAATCTCCCCATGATTCGAATGAGCACGCCCTTGGACGGTTGGATTACAAATTCTATCAGGTTCGAAGTGTGTTTTATCTCTTTCTTTAAAATGTTGAGATTTGACGTTCACGTCTTCTTGAAGCGTGCTTGAATCGTATTTCCGATGCAAATTAGTCTTATTTTCCTTGTTATACTCTTCTCTTTTCTTTAAAGTGGTAATCCGACTGTCTGGCTCCCGCTAGTGATCACCTTCGCTTCCATGCATAAAAAAGAATCGCATGTCTAGACTTTAACAGTAAGCTCGAAACTTGCTTGTTGACATCCATTGATCATCTTAAATGTTACAAACCGAGAATTTACTTTAGAAATGTACTTAGGACTTTGGAGAACATTATCTGATACTGTTTCGATTCCATTCGTCATTATGGAATACTATCATTCGCTCTCCTAACAATATACTTAAATGAATACTTCTATAAGCCCTCTCTTCTATTTGAAGACTCACACTTAAGTTATATGAGTGAGATTAAAATAAATCAAACACCTCTGAGTGAGAACTTTATCTGATCAACAAAAGCTGGAAGAGAGGTAACACTAGGTTATTTATACCAAAAATATTACCTTCTTAGAGGATTTATAACTCGAAGGGTTCTCACATCTTACAAATATATATGAGAATAACAAAAGAAAATCAACGCTTAAGAGCTGAGAACCATGCTGGAATATTTTGATAAAGGCGTCAGCATAGCCTAAAAAGTAAATGCTATTGCTAATTCTTGATGATCAAAGAAGTATCATCCAAAAGATATCAAATTATCCAAGAGGATAAAATAAACGAATCCCAAATGGTATAAATGGAGAATTTCAAATGATATGAAGCTGTTGAAGGGAAATTGATTCAATTAACAAGAGAATAAATCAATTTCAAAAGAGAATGAATAAATAGACTCATCAAAACTTTCTAATGAAACTCTCAATCTATCGAACACTAGGTCTATCTTCTTAACGATCTTCTTCGGGTTCTCCTTCCTTCTTTCTTGAGCTTCACTCATCTTGTTTTTTTTACGAGGTTGCTACGATAAAGCACGAGTCAGCTAGACTTTGCACTGGCTGGAAAAGTGATGTCTCGGGAATCATTTTCTACCCATCGGAAGGATACGAGAGAATGACTTGATCTATGATACCTCCTAGACTCAAAATAATTTGACTTAACTTCTCCTGGAAGCTGAGTAGAACACCGGAAAACATATCTTTAAATTAATTTGGCTGCAATCGTGATGACCATCTTTACCCTCATTCTAAAAATTAATCTAAAACAAGCTACAAATCTTGGGAATGAAAAACGTCAGGGCCTCGATTAGCCATCCACTGAGGTGAAGAGCTTTCTCTTGGAGGAACAAATCTTTATTCCATGTAATTGCAACAGGATCGTTAAACATGACTCCTAAGTTGAAAGCTTCCATAGGGATTTCTTGAACATGTAATAGATCCATAATCTGATAACTGGCCTATAAATTGATTACTCATTTCCTTACTTCTGGTTCGTAGTCAAAGCTTTTTAATCTCATCTCCACAGAGAGGTATAAAAGGCGGTGATCGGTCTACTTCAATATTTCGCTCAGGTGACAATTCTGATGTTGAACCTTGTTTGTAGCAGCCATCATCGTCTAACATATCTACATAGATCATTGACTTACGTTTTTATTTTCAAAATATTTTATTCCTTAATGTGTCCATCTTCCTAGTAACAACGCAAATTCTTGGTCAACTTTAATACAGCTCAATCTGAAAGACTTCTTCTAACCGGATGTTGACCCCCCCGTAGAGTAGGTTATTTTTCCAACAAACTCAAACACCGAATCGATTTCTTTCTTGGTATACGTACAAAATCTTGTAATCCGCTCATCGTGATATACATGTGGCACTTATTCTGAGCCGAAAGTTTATGTTCAGTCATCAAAATGAAACGTTTCCTCTGTCAAACTATGTTCTCAACAATCTCATTAGTGTTTACAAATTCAGCCTAAGTTCAGCAACTATAGGCTAAGTTAATCTTACATTCTCCCACTTTCAAGTTCTTGTACTCATCCAAGAGTATGAACAATAAACACATTCCAGCTATCAAGGTTTACAGTATGCATTCCGCATGTTCCCAACATCACAAGTATGCACAAGGCATATATAAACAAGTTCATACATATATGTAATCAACATAGTTTTTCAACAGAAACCAGTATGCTCACTGACATATTTCAAAACCAGTATGCTATCACCATAGCAACAGAGTACGCAATCAGCGCAATTAATCAGAGTATGTTATCCGCATAATAATCAATCTTTCGAGGAATTCCCGTCAACACGGCGAATCCTAATCTTTCATTTTTAGACAGTCTTAACATTTCAACAAATAATGTAAACTTTTAAAAAACTAAAATTTGCATAAAAACATGCGTACCTTTTAAGCTGTTGCGTGAGTGACGAGCTGAGGGCTTATATAATATCACATGGAATTTCAATGAAAGATGAAATAAGACCCAGCAGGTCTGCAGAGTCGCAAACCTGATCTGATACCACTTTGTAGCGCCCCGATCCCGAAAGACCGTAGAAATGGATGCCACCGGGGTTGAGAATTAAGAAGCGGGAAAGAAATGGGGTAGTTAAATTAATGACGGGGTGTTAATCCAAAAGGATTAATGTTTGGAATAAAATTTAACAACCGAGTATGCCAAAGATAGGTTATGCCTTCCGGAAAATTAAACATCATAACCTCTGTAACTAGAGTAAATCCCCGTTTATAACGGTTTATAAGAGAAGAATGGAGGCTGTAACAATTCAATAAGCCCTTTCATAGGTCAAACGATAACAAATAAACAGATACCAACAATCAATAGACCCATTCATAGGCCGACAAAAGAAACAGAGACCAATATACTGAACAAATTATGCCCTTCCATAGGCCAAAATGAATGATCAAATAGACATAACGAAAGATGGGCTTCCTCCCCTTGGAATAATTATATAGCTAAGCATATGATACATGTTAACTAGGAAGTCAACAAATGTTCAGAATCAGAGAAGCAGAATCATATCAACAAAATACCAAAATCAGAGTTCTTAGCATTTAGCAAAAGAATATCATATGTGCGGAAGCTCAATTCTTAACAGAATACTAATAAAAAGAGACGACAATGAAAAAATATGTATATCATAATAGCCCATATCTCAGCCTCATCACCTCCACGCTCCAGCCTACTTACCTGAAAATGTTTGAAAAGATTTAGATTGAGTACTAATGCACTCAGTGGGCAAGCTTTACAATTCAAGTTATGCAAATCATTTTGTTAAAGTAATTTATCTGTGTTCATGCAGGTAGTGAAACTTAGGAGGTTTAAAAGTTGGAAGCAACCTAAGTTCACCAAAACATTTTATCGTGAAGCGCTTAAGAGTATAACCCGTCACTGCCCGCAACCCAAACTACATCACTAGCGCATAACGTTGAGTATGGCCATAGTATACCCAAAGAGTATAACCAATAAGTGTTTCATTTTAGTCTCACCGACAAGGAGTAGGGCAGGACAAATAATGCATGCATACTGTAGCTACTCACATTGACACAGCGCTGGTTTATGAGACTCCGACAACATACAGTAGCACTTAAATATTTAACACAGATAGTCACATATGCAATTTTAGCAAAGCAGAGCTTAATAACTCGAAAGATACAATTTAGAAAGATATAATAGCCCACCTTTCTCGGAATTCTGAAAAGCTAACTCCTGAAGAATCAACCCTGATGATTTCTCTAGCTCAGCTGGTACTACAGAAGGTAAACTTCAACTCAGGATAATCGCTATATTTTCGGGAATTAATCTACTATAAACGGAACTATTATTAATTCTATTCTATTCTAAAATAGATTGCGCGACTCTAGAGACCTCAAATAATTTCGACGAAGAAGGAAATAAATTCCAAAACGTTATCCTTGCTTTACTGGGATCAACTGATTTGACAGAGATCTCTTTCCAAAACTTGTCATTTATCCAAAGTTTACCAGATCTATGCCACGACACTTTTTAACCGCTCGGAAATTACAAAAATATTCAGGGAAGATACTATGCATGCCAAGAGTAAAGAATGAGAAATTTAGAATTTTTCGATAACACATGCTCTCGGAAATAAAATAACTGCTTATATTAAATAGTCGATATTATTCAAAACTCATCCGAAAATTACGAAATTCGACGGGAGCATAGGAAATATTATTTCGAGCAACTTTCGAGAAGAAACTTTTTCGATTTGACGACCCAAAATGGGTGAAACGAGAGTTTCGGTAAGAATATTCACAGATTTTAGCTGAAAATGTATCGGTCTCGATCGAGCTCGATACTCGTTGGAGTTTTGCTCAAAAGTACAATTTTTGATAGTGCAGAAAATAAGGAATTTAATGGTGTAATCAGATCAAAGATCAGACGGCTAGAACATAAATTCAAACTGGAAAGATTTATAATATAATATTCGGATCCGGATTTCAAACGACGAGAAATCAAAAATCTATTCCGATTAACTACAAGATCCAAATGATCAAAGACTATTTATAAAAAGAAGATTTCTAATACGACTATCCAGGAAGAGTAGATCTGAGATTTACATAAAATTAAAATGGGGGAAAATACTGAAAACTCACAACATCAAAAATCGAAATCGGTAGAATTAAAGATAATCGAAATATAAGCATATTTAGAACTTGAAATTTCTAAATTCATCAGTCCGAATGACCAGAATTGGAGAAAGTACCTTCTCCGAGGAATTGGCGGCGGTCACGATGATTTTCCATCGTGATCATCCTTCGTGTCATCATTTCAATCATGTATTCGTGATCTACGCGTTGACACCTTCAAAATGACTATTTCAGAATTGAAATATGAAACTAGAGTTGTACATTCTCTGGAAGCTGCTCGGCGTTTCGATTTTGAAAATGAATGAAAATGAAACCTTAAGCTCCTATTTATAGAGGAAAAATAAATAGGATAATAACGAATAAAAGAAAGAAGATAATGATGGAAAAAGAATATGATAATTACGAATAAGATAATCTTTTGAAAAAGAAATTGGATAATGACGGATGTGCCTTTTTCTATTAAATTTATTATTTTTCAACTTAAAGTTGTGCCAAGAGTTAATTTGAACTCGAAATTTGAAATTTCAAAGGTTGGCATGATTCTTGAAACATTTTCTATCAACCCGAGAAAAATATCATAACATATTTTTAAGGTAATTTTTGACCAAATTATATTTAACAGATTTCTCTGGCTGCGATTTTCCTTTATTTGAGTCCTTTAAGGACCCGGCTTATTTTCTAACTTAGCAGAGGGTAACATAAGTTGAATAAAATTTTCTAAAATATTTCGGGGTATTACACATATATATATAAATATACTGAAGAATCCGAACTCTCGGTTTGGACAGAGTTGTGATCAAAGTTGTGTCTAAAGTTGGGACAACTTTTGAACATGCAGCGGAAATATAGTAACGAAACAATGGATTGAAATTTTCACGAGATTATATTTCTATAATCTCGCGAAGTGCCTCAGGGCAAAATATTCACTATGAATTTGTGAATTACAAAAACACTACAAGAAAACTCTTACTAAACTTAAGACACTTTATCTCTTCCTTCGCAGAAGGTTGTGACTAAAGTTGTCTTAACTAATACTTGTAGAAAAACTATTATCTCTATAAACAGATCTGATTTTTATCTCTGGATTTTTTATCTAGCTCTATACAAATATTTCCTATTTATACTATACTAATTACTTGGTCTCTACTCCAAATAACAACTTGATCTCTCCATGATCTTTATTCCTAGATTTGCGCCGCACGCCCGCAACTTCCGCAACAACCTTATCTTGCAACAACCTTATCTTGATCAACTCTTTGAACTAGTCAACCATATAAGTTTTCCTAGAATATTTCAACCAAATATCTTCCTGCACAAGTAAATAAAGAATGTCAAAACAAAACATATCCAACCTAACAACAAACCAACGGTTTCAACAAATGGTTTCAACAATCTCCCCCTTTTTGTCTTTCTTCCCAAAACAACTTCACATATGTAACATAATCAAATCATAACTGAACTCCCCCTAAACATGTACTAGGAACAAAAGAACAAAAATCATAATTACTCAATTTCTCCCCCTGTCATGCAAACCAAGCAAAATTCCAAAAAGATAATCTCATGATATCATACCATCATAACAACTAAAACACTAACATCAAACGATCATCAGTGTATCGTGAAATCATCAGTGTATCATAAGTTAGGCTGCATCAAAACAAAAACACATCAAAACATAGTTGTTTTTAAAACAAAGTTGGAGAAATTGTTTAACAAACATCAAAAATAAAAACTGCAACAGACTGCAGTTCTTCCTTCAGCACCTCAGCCTTCCTTTCTACTCCTCCTGCTCTTCATCATCCTCATCCTCACTTTCATGTTGTTCTCCTCGGCTGGTGCCTTCTCCCCCTTTTTGGGAAGAAAGGAGACGTTGGAATACACATCTTTGTTTATCAAAGATCTGAATCTGTGCAGTGAGGAAATGGATTTGTTTCTGCAAAACAAACACAGGAATAGTACAAAGATGCTTGGATGAACAAGGAGCAGATTTAGTAACATCACTCCACGGAAGATCACGAGTCCTTGAATCAGCAAGAAAGGCTTTCTGTACAGTCTGGAGAGGAAGTCTGGAGGTCAGAACATCCTTCTTTGTTGCCTTAAACCCTTGGTCCAATAGCATGTTGTAAATGAGAGAGGGAACCACCAAATTCTTGTTGGACTTTGTCATGGCAATCTCGGCAATCGAATTGAAAATATGCTGACCTAGATTCACCTTTTCCCCTATATATACTTTATACAATAAACAAACATGCTCGAATGGCACCATCGTTGTGTTAGAAGTAGGAATCCAGTTTGACACAGAAATTTTGTGAAGTGTAGAGAACATTGAAGTGAGGACAGAAGCAAGTCTGTTAGGTTTCTTATTAGCCACCCACAACTCAGCTTGGCCTCCAGTTAACACTTCGGCCATATTAGCCTCCAACTCCTCAGTAACCTCCTCATCAACTTCAACTACATTAGGTATTCCCAAAATTTGTTAATCCTAGCCGGAGTAACTGTGAATACCTTCCCTCGTACAAAAACTTTACCATATTGCTTAGAGGCTTGATTTCCGAAATCATGTGTCAAATTTGCATAGAAATACCTAACTACTTCAGCAACATAGGGTTTCACATAAGTAACACTCCCCAATACTTTCCTCTTTTTCAAAAACTCAACCAAGTTATATCCAGAAAAATCTTTTAAATCAACCGCACGATCATTCAAGATTTCTCTATTCTTAAAGAAATCCCAATTACGCTTAGCAAGATCAGAATAAAACAAGATTGAGTTAGCCCTGGATACCTCTAGATCAAATTCTGAATCAGCTTCCTCCTCAGCTGGAGCAACACTCCGCTTAACTTTCTTCACAACTTTCCCACGAACTTTCGAAGGAGAAGAGAAAGAAAATTTTCTTTTATCCTTCTTTGAGACAGCAATCATCTCTTCAGCTTCTTCGCCTGTCCCCGAGTCTGACCCATGAACAGAAAAAGTTTTCCCGCCCGAATCATTCTCCGATATCTCTTTGTCACACTCCTCCTCCTCTTCGACCTCACTGACGATCTCAATCGGCTCCACTGGAGTCCGCGACGAGCTACCGGTCATGTAAAGGCGCTTGGACCGTCTAGTCTGAGAAGCTTTCTTAGATTTAGTTGATATCTTCTTGGAAAGAGTTCGTGTTGGAGTAGTCTTTTCAGATTCCTCCACCTGGATTTCTTCTTCAATTTCAGAGAAAGGAACCTCAATTGGACCATCATTGTACATATTTCCCTCGTTGGAAGGAAAAATTGGGTCGAGTTGCTCATTGGCGAGGATAGGGGTATCAAGACCTTGAGTGTCGAGACCTGGGGTGTCATAGGTCGACATAATCACTCCGTCAGGGGCTAGAATTATCGTCTGCTCGGAAGATGGAGAGACTGAGAATGGTTGAGCTAGAGAGGGTGCCGGAAGAGAAAGGGGTTTTGACTGAACTTCCGAACAACTCCCTAATTCTGGAGAGATCTCCATAGGAGCATTACCTCTAGAGGGCGACAAGAGAACTTTTGGTCGGATTATCGAAGTAGACTCTGGTGACAGAAGATGAAAAGGGTTAGAAATAATCGGTTGTTGCGGAGAGTAAAATGAGGCTTGTGGAGGAAAGGTTGAGAGATGATGAATATAGGCTGAGGCTTCGGGATCACTAAGCAATTCTTGACTTTTCTTCATCTTATCAGAATCCATAGCGAAAATGGCGAAGAGAGTGAAAGAATAAGGGTTGAAGGGAGACGAAGGGGTGTTGGAAAGGAATGAATAGAATGAATAGAATGAGAGAATCTAAAAGAAAATGACCTTTTTAAAAGAAATATGGAAGAATATAACTATATCTGGTAGATACCCACTTCCAAATAAATAGGAATCAGTATATTAGAGATATAGTCAAAATAGGTATTAAAGATAGAGTAAGATACATTTCCAGATACATTCAACTGACTTTCAAAATTTTTCGATTTTTTTTTATAATTATCCAGCTATTGTCACCAAAATTTTATTTATCAGAATACTTTTGATACATCATAGAAAACTTATTAAGAAGAGAAGCAGATGATGAATAGATGAATAACCAAAAGAATCTCATAAAAATCATTTATCTAAGATCTTTGATCTAGTTATATGATTTTATAAGAACAATCATGGTTTCACCTTAAAATAGGCTTTTCATCCTCGAATCTGTTCAACTTCATAGTTAACGATGATATGCCAAAAGTGTGACAACAATTGAGTCAACTGTATTTTTCATATAGAACACAAGCCAAGAGATTTTCTCAAAATTGAGAATCTCTCATAGCTTAAAGCTTTTGTAAATAAATCAGCCAGTTGATTATCTGTACTAATATACTCTGACTTTAATAACTTCCTTTCAACTAAATCTCTAATAAAATGATACCTTAAATGAATGTGCTTGGATTTGGAGTGATGAACGGGGTTCTTTGCAAGGTTAATGGCACTTGTATTGTCACAGAGCATTATCAAGGAATCGCTTTCCAGACCATAATCATCCAACATCAACTTCAGCCATATCAACTGAGTTGAACAGCTCCCGGCAGCCACATATTCGGACTCGGCTGTGGACAATCAGATACAATTTTGCTTTTTGCTGTGCCAAGAGATGAGGTTGTTTCCTAGATAACAACATCCTCCACTTGTACTATGTCTATCATCAATTTCTCCAGCCCAATCAGCATAACTGTATCCAACAAGATCTGTTGTTGTGTCCTTTGTGAACCATAGACCCAATTCACAAGTTCCGGCCACATACCGAATGATCCTTTTTATCGCCTTAAGATGTTCCTCCTTGGGACACGACTGAAATCGAGCACATGCACACACAATGTACATGATATCTGGTCGACTAGCAGTTAGATAGAGAAGACTCCCGATCATTGATCTATATAAAGTTGGATCAACTTCAGGTCCAACTGCATCCTTCGATAATTTTTCAGTCGTGCTCATGGGAGTCCTCATGTGCTTTGCATTCTCCAAACCGAACTTCTTTAGAAGATTTTTGGTATATTTTATCTGTGAGATGAAAACACCATTTTCCTTTTGTTTGACTTGAATTCCAAGGAAATTGCTAAGTTCACCGACCATACTCATTTCAAAAGTGGTGGACATTGCTTCAACAAATTCCTTCAAAGCTTTCTCACTTGTCGACCCAAACACTATATCGTCGACATAGATTTGAGCGATTGTAAGCATGTCTTTATCTTTCTTGAGGAATAAAGTTCTATCAGCATGACCCCTGGAAAATCCAAACTCAAGCAAGAATTCAGTTAACCGACTATACCAAGCTCTTGGAGCTTGTTTTAGTCCATATAACGCCTTATGTAATTTATACACATGACTTGGGTTTGTTGGATCTTCAAAACCTTTGGCTTGTTCCACGTAAGCTTCCTCTTCAAGTACTCCATTCAAAAATGCTGCCTTAACATCCATTTGATGAAGAGTAATGTTAAGATAACATGCAATAGCAAAAAGTAAGCCGATGGACTCTATTCGTGCAACGGGAGCAAAAGTCTCATCATAGTCAATCCCCTCTACTTGAGTATAGCCTTGGGCAACTAAGCAGGCTTTATTTCCAATGATATTTTCAAATTCATCAGTTTTATTTTTAAATATCCATTTAGTTCCTATCACATTTATCCGACAAGGTCTGGGCACAAGTGTCCAGACTTTGTTTCTAACAAACTCAAGTAGCTCGGCTTGCATGACACTTATCCAAAACTCATCTTTTAATGCCTCATTAACATTTTTGGGTTCAACCATGGATAAAAAGACAACAGTACCAACTTCATTAATAACACACGACAAACACACCATCCTTACCATTTCCTTGTAATTGACAACAGTTCTCCCTCTTGTTCTGACCCCTTCGTGAATATCTCCAATGACTTGATCAATTGGATGATCTTTGCGAATCCTCTTCGGTGGGTCTCTTCTAACATTCCCCTAGATTACTTCTGGTATCTCTGAATTTTCTAAGTTGAGATCTGATTCAGAGTCATCTGAAGATGTATCCTCGTTTGTCGCTGCAGTGGGCTCAACATCAGGGTTAACTTTTTCTTCTTCCTCTTCAGTGCTACCTGTTCTGCCCTGTATCTCAATTAAATCATTAGTATCGTCTACATGAGTATACAAACTGGCCATATCATCAAATCTCACATTTACACTTTCCATCACGGTTTTGGTCCTAAGGTTATAGACACGGTAGGCATGACTGTTAAGTGAGTAACCAACAAACACACCTTTGTCACTTTTGGGATCAAACTTAAAAAGATAGTCCCTATCATTCAAAATGTAACAAACACAACCGAAAACATGCAAGTATTTCAGATTGGGTTTTTTACCATTTAGAATTTCGTATGACTTCATGGTGGTTCCAATTTTTAAGTTTACACGGTTGCTTACATGACATGCCGTGTTTAGAGCTTCTGCCCAAAAACGTTTGGCTAACTTCTTCAACTGTAACATAATAGTGGTCATCTCTTGCAGAGTCCTATTTTTTCGCTCGGCTATACCATTTTGCTGAGGTGTCTTCAGAGCTGAGTATTCATGATGAATACCTTCTTTTATGCAGAAGTCTAAGAGTTTAGAGTTCTCAAACTCCCTTCCATGATCAGATCGTATTCTCTTAACATAAGCATGGTAAAAGTTTTTGATCTTAGCATACAATTCTAAGAAGGTATCATGAGTTTCACCTTTATTTCTCAGAAACTTTACCCAAGTGTATCTGGAGAGATCTTCAACTATCACAAAGGAATACCACTTTTCTCCAAGGCTTTCTACCTCAGCTGGTCCTATAAGGTCTATATGAAGCAGTTCGAAACAGCTTTGAGTGGTAAAAGGTCTCTCAGAAGTTGTCACAACAGGGTGCGATGCTTTAACTTGTTTTCCCTTTTGACAATCTCCACACAGGCTTGGATTTGAAATGTTCAGCTTTGGAATCCCAAGAACTGCATTCAACCTTTGGAGGTTCATCATATTGCAGAAATTTGTGTGGCCCAATCTTTGATGCCAAAGCTGCACCTCATTTACTTGGGCACTCAAACAGCTGTTCCTGTTAGTTTCATAGATATTATTGGAAGATCTTACCCCAGAAATTACATGTTTGCCATGGCTGTCAATCACAGTACAACTTCTTTTATCAAAGATGACACTGAAGTTGTCATCACAGAGTTGGCTGATGCTAATGAGATTTGCTGTTACCCCTTCAACATGTGACACATTGGCCAACTTTGGAAGTCCAGGACTGTTCAGGGTTCCTCGTCCTACAATCTTGCCGTTTGATCCTCCTCCAAATGTGACTTCGCTACCATTAATCTTTTGGTAGTTGGTCAGATAACATTGGGATCCAGTCATGTGGCGAGAACACCCGCTGTCAAAGTACCAAGTTGTCGAATCATTAGATACTGAAGCAGTGAAAACAACTTTGCAGGTATCTTTGGAGGCAGCTTTGGGCTTCCAGACCAGGTTCTTGGTTTTGTCACTTTTGACTTTAAGACCTGATTTTGAGGCCTGTGACCTCAACTGAATCTCCCTTTTATGTTTTTGCAGAAACTTATGACAAAAGGGTTTTATATGCCCGGGGAGAAAACAATAATGGCAAACAAATCTTCTGCGCTTCTTGCTTGCTGATGGAGTAGAGTGACCTTCTTGAGCTTTCACAAAGGGTTTTCCACTTGTGGACAGAATTTGAGTGAAGACAGTTTTTACAGTTTTATCATAACCTATGCCATGGGAAGTTACCTGAGTGTGTGCACGAACTTCATCAAGTTTAGAAGTACCTGTTTTAAACTTTTTGAAAGTTTCCTTGGCAAAATTGAGTTGAATCCTCATATCATCAATCTCTGCATCTTTCTGTGTCAACATAACTTCCAATCTTGCAAGAGATGTCTTCTAATTAGTGGATTCGTCAGTGAGTGACTCAATTTCCTTGCACTGTTTTATCCACTTGGCGTGCAGCTCCTTGTAAAGTTCCTGCCACTTTATTAGCAACTCCAGAGTTTCTTCTTCAGTAACTTGTACTTCTTCCTCATCTGCAGTAGTGATCACCGTATTGAAGCAGAAGAGCGCTTCATAATAGGACTCATCATACCTGTCAGAAGTTATCTCAACTTCAGCAAGCTTTGAATTATCCGTATCGGTACATACTGCAGTTAAGGCTGCGTGTTCATAGTTTGCATCATCCGAGACTTCTTCCACAGAGATTCCCGAGGTGTCCAGTTCACTATCGCTGAAAGATAGGAATGTGACAGGTTTTCCAAGTTTCCTAAAAGTGTTTGCACATTCATTTGCAAAGTGCCCATAGCCATTGCACTCATAACATTGGACATTGGAGAAATCTTTCACTTCTTTTGGTCTAAAGTGATCTGATGCAGCACGCTTTATGATCTTGGGATCTCTTCCAGGTGAGTTCATCTTTTCATAAATCACCAAAGGTCCGAACGAGTCATGGCGAGGCTTACGTTGTTCAGTACCTCCCTTCTGTTGTTTACCTCTATTAGCTCGAATGAGAGTGTTGAGTCTTTTGGTGAGAAAAGCATAGTCTGGATTTATTTCACTGATTTCTTCAAGATCTTCATCCTCGTCTTCATCATAGGGTGAAGTTGACTTTGAAGTTGATCCAGCTGTCAGGGCAATTCCCTTCTTCTTTTACCCACCCTTCTCATTCATCTCCATTTCAGAGGTCTTCAGGTCATTCATCAGCTTTGTAAAGTCCAAACATCCAGTGGTTGTTTCCGTGTCAATAGCAACAACCTTCATATCAAAACGAGGTATTAGAGTTCGCAAGGCTTTAGAAATTAACCTTTTGTTGGTGATTGGATCACCAAGATCAGTGCACTCATTTGCAATCTCAAGTAATTTGTTGCAATATTCTCCAACTGTCTCATCTTCCACCATCTTCATGTTCTCGAATTTTGTGGTGAGAATACGATGACGTGATTCTTTAATTCCAACATCGCCTTCGCAATGTTGTTGGAGGATATCCCATGATTTCTTGGCCGACTCACAATTTCTTATGAGTTTGAACATTTGAATATCCAAAGAAGACTGAATTGCGTTGGGTGCCTTGTCATTGAAGGTAGCATCTTCATTTTGTGACCTGGTCCATTCCTCTGGAGGGGTACGAATAGTGTCTCCTTCAGCATCAACGGTCTTGGGATGCGTCCATGCTTTTTGAACAGCATTCCATGCTCTTGCATCAATGGATTTGATGCATGCTCGCATTCGAACTTTCCAAAAAGAATAGTTCATTCCATCTAGAACAGGAGGTTTGTTGAACAACGGGTTAGTACAATCCATTGTACTCACAAAAGCAGGATCACCACTTAGTGTGTCAAGTGTATGCTCTGATACTAATTGAAGAATCCGAACTCTCGGTTTGGACAGAGTTGTGATCAAAGTTGTATCTAAAGTTGGGACAACTTTTGAACATGCAGCGGAAATATAGTGACGAAACAATGGATTGAAAATTTCACGAGATTATATTTCTATAATCTCACGAAGTGCCTCAGGGCAAAATATTCACTATGAATTTGTGAATTACAAAAACACTACAAAAAAACTCTTACTAAACTTAAGACACTTTATCTCTTCCTTCGCAGAAGGTTGTGACTAAAGTTGTCTTAACTAATACTTGTAGAAAAACTATTATCTCTATGAACAGATCTGATTTTTATCTCTGGATTTTTTATCTAGCTCTATACAAATATTTCCTATTTATACTATACTAATTACTTGGTCTCTACTCCAAATAACAACTTGATCTCTCCATGATCTTCATTCCTAGATTTGCGCCGCACGCCCGCAACTTCCGCAACAACCTTATCTTGCAACAACCTTATCTTGATCAACTCTTTGAACTAGTCAACCATATCAGTTTTCCTAGAATATTTCAACCAAATATCTTCCTGCACAAGCAAAAAAAGAAAGACAAAACAAAACATATCCAACCTAACAACAAACCAACGGTTTCAACATATATATATATATATATATATATATATATAGAGAGAGAGAGAGAGAGAGAGAGTGAGTAAATGGCATCTAGTACATCTTACTATAATGTACATGTACAACAGTGATATATTCATATAACATAATACAAGAATATAAAATAAAATCACCATTAACATATCATTAGCCCTACATTATTCTATTCTATATGTATCAAATACCCTAGCTTGTAAAATATCTAATTTCTTCATCTTGCTCAAACAACAACATATCAGTCTTGTCCAAATTCACCCAGGCCTCAATTTCAGTGCCTTCTTTCTTCTCCATGAAAACAACAAATTTGTTACCAGGCACCTCAACAATGCTAGCCCAAACAGGCTTTCCCCAACCAAAATCAGCTTCATAGAATCCAAACTTGCTCCAATCACTAAACCATATCACATTCGCCTCCTCACTCACAAATCTTCGATATGCATCTGCCACAGGTTTGATGATGATATTGCTAAGACCTTCCTCTCCTGCAGACATGATCTCACCGCAGTCGGCCACAGATTTGTTGATGGCATCGCCTAATAGTCGAACCAATTCTTGAATTCCCATATCCTTAGTCTCAATTGCATCCATGCATCGAGTTGGTGATAATATCACCAAATTTCCACAAGAATGCTTAGGCAGCGGTGGGGTCGTTCTACCCCGAATGTTAACTGCTTGAACAACGATGCAAGGCCTCGATTCTCCTCCTTGCTTCGCCTCATCTAGGCGGATCAGAGCCCTGGCTATAAGAGCAGTCACAACACGCAACCTTGGAATCCTCTGTTTTCCATGATCTGGCCTTAAATTTGATATCAGACTAGTAATGGATTCCTTGTTGAATGAGAACTTTCTAACAACACTTTTACTAGTCTCAGTAGTTTTGGATTCTTCGACCTTTTTTCTCTGATTCTTGGCTGGAAAAAACGAGGGGGAGTCGAAATTTGGGCTGATAGTCATCATGAACTTCCCCTCGAGCTCTGATTTGTTGGCGTTTGACCATGCGGCAATGAATGTTTCAAGTGAAGATGCATCGAAGATTCTGTGTGGAACACTGATGCTGATTGCTAGCCCACCACACTTGAATTTTGTGATCTGAATCGACAAAAGTGGATCAGTAGCTTCATTTTCTTGGAATCTGTTGCATGGAGGAGAAAGGGCTTCAAGTTTTTCCAGATTTCTTTCTGCAATCAGATCGATCAGCTCGATTTCTAGAGCTTCCGCTATGACGAAGCCAGCGCCTTGATCGCTGCAATCAACGCAGCAATCGTTGTTGTTGTATCTTCCAGCAAGTGGGTAGAATTGGACCAAGATTTTGGCCAATGATTCTTCCAAACAGCTTCGTTTTTTATTCGATAATGGATAGAAGAGAATGACTCCGACTTCCATTTGTGGGCTAACCTCATCGATAAAAGATAATTTGTACTTCTTCAGATTTTGAGGAGTTGGGGTGCATGGTTTTATCAATTTCTTGCTAACTAGTTTCATATTTGTCATGTATTACAGAAAATGGAGAATTTGCTCACAACTTCTCCCTTTGAAACTATTTATTAACCATGGCCCTCCGATACTTATGAATAATTCACCTACCTTAGTTGTAATCCATATTTACATTTTTCTGTTTGTCTCATTTTCCTAACATTTATTAAAAAAATGAAATACTAACTTTTATTAAATTAATGTTATGTGTATGTATATTGATGATGCTAATGAACAATTGGCATTTGTTATTCTATTTGTTTTATGACACAATTGTTCATGCTTCATCTGACTATTTCTAAGAGAGGACGGGAAATTCCACTAGATCTCATATCGGATATGAGATTCTCTATTTCAAATTTGGTATTCCAACTCTTATTCCACGATCAAATTTACAAGTTTAATTAATAATAGATATTACAAAAATAAAAATTAATGATAACATAATCAACCTAGTCACATTTATCAATGGAAGATTGAAATTTAAAAAATTATCCATCATTTTTTAAAATGATAGTGAAAAAAAAAACTACATGTTTTGAATTTAAGTTATTATGATTAAAGGATATATGTGTTAAAAAAAATTAAAAAAAGTTAATAATGTGAGGATCTCTGCAATTTTCCAGTAGTACCTCTACCCCAATATGAGTGGATGAGATCTTCTATTCCAAATTTAGTGTTCTAATCCATGTTGAACGATCAAGTTTATATAAAAAAAAATCTTCAATTTTAATTTAAAAAATTATCCATCATTTTTTAAAAAAATCAATCATAATAATCATTTCTTTGAAAATTAAATATTAAAAAATACTTATAAACTCTAATTGGGTGGAGTGAACCCTAAAAACAATTATAAAATTAAACTAAAACATAATAAATTAAAATTGAAGATTTTTTTTTTTATATAAATTTGATCGTTCAACATGGATTAGAACACTAAATTTGGAATAGAAGATCTCATCCACTCATATTGGGGTAGAGGTACTACTGGAAAATTGCAGAGATCCTCACATTATTAACTTTTTTTAATTTTTTTTAACACATATATCCTTTAATCATAATAACTTAAATTCAAAACATGTAGTTTTTTTTCACTATCATTATAATCAATAAAATTCCTAATTTAATATTTAACAAGGAATCCCAAATAATAAGATATTAAAAAAATAACAAAAATATTGAGCAAATAGTTAATCGGTTGAGAATCAATAATATACATGGAAATTTAATTACATTATTTTATTTTATTTTATTTAATAACTAGTCGTAGCTAATAATGGACTAATTATATATTTAATGAATTGAGGAGTACTATTAAAGTATGAGATTATAATTTTGTATAGGCGATAAGCCCTTTTGTTAAGTTAGGTTCTATCAATAACGCAAGAACTAACTAATACGCTGACTTTGTCATTAAAATATCCACGTCCAAGCTAATTTCTTAACGTATGCCTTTATTTTTTAATTTGTTAATTTATTGCATAAAACATATTATCGTGTATCAAAAAAAATATTGAAGGATGCGATTATTGGTGTCAAAATTGGACAGGCCCAATCCAATTTCGAGCCAGGTTGGGCCTTTATTTTTTGCCTGAAAATTTTTGGATCGGGCCGGCCTAGAGAACTGTAGTTGCCCATGGACTTGGGCAAGGTCTGGCCGGGAAAATTCCATGCTGCCCGTAAGGGTAGCATGCCCAAATTTTGTATTTTTATTTTTTAGTATTTTTTAAAAAAATGTTTTTGCAATTTGTTTTTTGGGGATATATCTTATTTTTTAAGTAGATGTGAATTATGCTCGTCCCAATTTTTTATTTCGCCTCCTACTATGTAAACGACAATGTTGTGAAATTTTTTCACACGATATCATAAAAATACAGCATAATAGGAGGCGGGAAAAAAAATTCTGACCAACATAATTAACATCTACTAATATCGCCATTTATATCCCAAAAAAAATAATTGCAAAAACATTTTAAGAATAATTTTAAAAAATAAAAAATCAAATTTGGGCATGCTACCCTTATGGGCGGCATGGAGTTTTCCGGCTGGCCGCCTCATAAAATTTAGGCTTGAGCCCATGCCAGTCCGAAAAAGCTTGGCACTTGGGCCTATAAAAAGTGGCCCAAAATTTCGATGGCCCAACCAATTTTTCACACCTGCCCATGGGCTCAGGCCGGCCCAGACCAATTGATATCTATAGATCATCAATTAAATGACAACACATGGTGTGTTCCAAAAGGTATCAAATTATAAATTTATATTTAGGGTTGATTACACATTAGTATTAATGTTTACTTATTTTTATATCAAAATTTTAAAAGTTATACATCAATACTCAATTTTTACATAACTTTTTTCAGTAAATTTTTTTTCCCGCAAATCAAATAATAACATGATTTTCGGAAAACTTACATGGATTTTCACCCGGTTTATTAAAATGACGAAGTGTAAATTAAATTTAATCATTCACAAACAAATGACATCATTTTAACCTATAAATTATTTTATAAAAAAAATATTTGTGTTAAAAATGTTAATTATGCAAACATTAGATACTGATGTGTCATTGACTTTTATATTTATAATCAAACTTCGAATGCAATAATTAATCTTTATTCTTTAATTTATTCTCGAACAAAAAAAACATTCAACCAACAATCAAAACCATAATCAAATGCTAATTAAACGAAGAGGAATCTCACACTAACACACACTTAATAAACTAGCTATGGATAAGCCACAATAACTGATTCAATAGCTTTGATCCGTTTGATTTTGTGGCTGCCGAAGCCGGCCGCATCGATGAGCTGCGCCCATTTCTTAGCAGTCCTCTCCTTTCCGGTGATCGTTTCCAATATATCCCGTGCCAGACGAGTTCCGATGAACTCGTCATTACTTTCTTTTTCATTATCAAGCACGATATCTATAATTACCACTTTCTTTCTATCCGCCGGAATAGCTTCCTTATATTTCTTCAGAATCTTGATGCATAGTTGATCACTTCAATCGTGCAGTATTGCCTAGAGAGAGAAAGTGGAGAGAGAGAGTAGTAACAAATTCATCCAACGTTGTCAAGTTGATCGCTTATTTATCAAAATCTAAGAAATTAAAGAAATACAATAATTATAATTAAAAACGCGATTTGATATTTGAGACTTATATATAACCATTTTAAAGAAGAATTTAGGTGCGTAACTATAAGTATAATAGCATCCCTTTTTGGAATAGTTTCAAACATGTCCCCTTCAGTGTGGTTGGCCCGATCTGGGGTCGGTGCTCCGGACATGACATGAGGGAGATCAAAATTGATCCCCCTCATCTAATGAAAGGCCTAGACCATCATCCCGAGAGTTGTTCCTGCTCGACCACCCACATCCACCAACAAAGAAATTTCTCAAAAAATCTCAGGGCAATCCCTTATCAGTGATGAGGTCGTCACTCGACCAGACTGTTGAACTCTTGACCGTCAAATTCAGGGCTCCATATTTTGTCATCAGCAGTAGTAGACTAGCAGGCTCCAAACCTGACCCTTTTCAAGCTTTCAAATCTATTACAAATACTTTAGGGTATTACAAATAGTGCTTGTACACAATAATTCATATCACAAACTATTTATTAATACAGAAAAGTTCAGTTAAAAAAATATTTTGAATAATTATTTTATAAGATAATGACACATGAAAATGATTCAATTAAAATATGCACTTTAGTGAAATGACGCAACCGAAATGGCAATAGAAATCTCCTCATTTTTTGGTGATTTGTTCACGACAACCCACCCTTCTAAAAGGGCTATTAATAATGTCCTAGCTACTGTGGAAGTTAAGCTTAGTTCGAGCAACCAAAGGTTATTCGAGGCACCATTTAAAAAAGATGAAAATGTTGTGGCTCTTAATCATATGCATCCATCTAAGTCACCGGGCCTGGATGGTTTATCGGCTAGTTTCTACCAAAAATTTTGGCCTGCAATTGGGAAGGAGGTTATAGCAGGAGTCTTCGGGGTTCGTAATAGGGGATAGAGTCTGAAGGACTGAAACAAAACCTTTATTGTTCTTATCCTGAAATGCGATAATGACACGCTATTTATTAACAAAATAACATGTACTGCAAGTGCACGATGCTATTGTAATACGTAGGTAAACAAGAGTATCGTATCTCACAGAGACTATATTTACTCGTTCTTATTCATAGATACTTAATTCATATCTAGACACTAAATAATCGGATAAAGAGGAATAACATAAACGAGCATAAAATAAAAGACACAAAATAAATAAATATTGAAATAAGAAAATAGGCGAAAATACTAGGTTTTAGGGAACATGGATTTACAACATCATTTTACTATATTCATTGATTCTCTCAACCCGACTAATTAATCATGTCTTTAATCTATCAATGGTGGGGATCACTAGACTATTATCAGACTGAGGTTTAAGGCATATACCTTAACATAGATATAATGAGCATGCACTTCACTGCGGTCAGTTCTTCACACATGTCATTACTCCTAATCAAGTTCTCGAAGATCTATTTAACTCTATGTGATACTTGTTCACTTGGTCGGTCCTTCCAAGCACACATAATCTGATTTCTATCGTTCTATCATTAATCCTTCTCTAGTCAGTGCTTCAGATTAACGACTAGCATGCATAATTGGTGATCAAGCATCCATATAAGATATAAAATAAATCATAGAAATCAAACCCCGAGAGATAGCAGGAAGAAAAAGTAATCAAATCATATATAAAAATTCACAGGTTCTGATCCCTAAAACCTAGCTACAAATTTAGCTAAACATAATAAAATAAATAAACAATACTAGAGTTTCAGTATTCATGACAGAAAATATAAAGAAAACTGAAAACAAGATGTAAATCGGCGACTCCGTCTTCTCTGTAATGGTACTTCAGCTCTAACAACCATCGACGTCTCCTCTTGAGTAGACGGCAATTTCTTCTCTTTTTTCTCTCCTCAGATGTGTGTTAGGCGTCTTAGTGTAGCTCCAGTCGTGTCCTCCTTTGTATGTAGCGTGTATCAAAATGAATGTTTTTATATGTAGGTTGGAAACCCTGAATTGGAGTGAGAAAATCAAGTTCCCGCAGATCCATCACACCCTGGTCGAGCCAGGCCAGATGAGCCAGATCGATCCACTCCTTCAGAAATTACACTGGATCGGGTCGACCAAGCTCTTCCAAGTCAACCCACCCCTGCTTGAGTCGTGCTTCAGAATTCTTTGGATTTTGATAACTTAATCTGGTCCGTTAGGCTTCCATTAAGTATTTAATTAAGCCCAAAGACTTAATTAAATGCCTCTTTAACTCTTCTTGTCCATCTTCACTAATTTTGCTCCATATATGCAACGAAAAACTAACAAACACATCAAAAACTCCAAATGATAATAAAATGAGCACACAAGCTATATAAAATGCACAACTTCACATATTAAAACACATCAATTCATATCCGAAAGTTATGTAAAATACACAGCTGTCAGATAACCTGAGAAAGGTAAAGGATTTCCGGCCTATTAATATTGCTTATAAGCTCGTCTCCAAAGCCATTGTGAACAGACTAAGGAAAGTGCTCTATGATATGGTGGATAAATACGAGAGTAATGTTTTCATCTCTAGGAGACAGATCTCTGATAATATTACATTAGGTTTCGAGCTTGCTATGGCTCCAAAACAAAGGGAGGGTGTGTGACAAACGAGAGATACGAGCAATAAAATTTGATACGCAAGGGTCAGAGATTTCTCATTTGTTTTTCATAGATGACAACTTGCTTTTCTTCAAAGTTTATGATAAAGTGTGTAGAGTTTTGAAGAGTTGGTTTGTTAAATATGAATTAGGCTCTGGCCAACTAATTAATCTGGACAAATCTTCGGTTTCTTTTAGCTCAACAACCCTGCCTAGAGTGGCAGCAAAAGCAAAGGATATTCTTAGACTTCAGGAGATTGAAGGGCACGCTTTATACTTGGGGTTACCTGCTGTCTCACTATACAAGAAAATGGTGCAGTTTGCGTTTCTCGGAGATAGAGTTCTTTGACATCTTGGGGGATGGAAAAACAAGCTTCTATGAGCAAGGGAGAAAGAGATCCTGATTAAATCGATGATCTAAGCCATCCTGATATACACCATGATGTGCTTTAGGATTCCCGAGGTAATATATAAAGATATTGATCGAGCTTGTTCTTGATTCTAGTGGGGAGACACTGAGGAAAAAAAAAAGATTCATTAGGTGAGATGGCAAGAGGGTTGATTGGGATTCTGAAAATTACTAGCTTTTAACAAAGCTTTACTTGCTAAATAGGTTTGGAAGTTGATTAAGAGGTTGAATCTTTTGTCACCCGAGTGCTGAAATCAAAATATTTCAAAATCAACCATGTTTTAGATGCTAAAGTTTGTTCAAAAGAATTGTTTCTTTGGAGATCGATTTGTTAAAGCAGACCTCTCATTCGTTAAGGACTGAACTGGAAAATTGTAGCAGTCAATGAAGTGAGGTTGAGGGATGACGGCTTCATGGATTCGGTTGCTAAAGGGACCTATAGCTCTTACATGTAAGAGGGACAACTCTTTCGAGCTCGGCAGTTCATCATAGAGAATGGAATCAATAGCTTTTCTACACTCTTTCTTTCGCCCTAATGCTATTTCTATGATTTTGAATGTTCCAATTGAGAGGGATGAAGATGAAAAGTGTTCGTGGAAATTTGAGGAAAATAGTGGACATTGTGTGAAATCCGGGTATCTAGCTGAGATGGGCTATTTTAACAGTATTGCTTCCTCGTCAAGTGCGGTAAGAGCGGTGAGAATAAAAACACATGGTGTGGAGTTTGGAATTACCACTTAAGATTAAAATCTTTCTTTGGCGACTCTACCATGACTAAATTGTCGTGGCTTTGAATTTGAAGGCGCACCATGTCCCAGTTGTGGGAATTTGTGAGAACAGTCCGCTGTTTTGAAATAATGTACAATTTTGGTCCGAGTTTGATTTTTTCGACACTTTTGTTCGCACAGTTTATTTTTGGATACTTTTGGTCCCAAAAACTAACAAATTACTTAACGGATGTTAAGTGCCATTTTGGAGGAAAATTTCCACTATATTCCCTCTATTTTTCACCAGCTATTATATAAGCACACAAGAGGCATTTTACCTTCATTTTACCCTCATTTTTTACCCTTAGTTTGTGCTTGCCTAATTATTTCGATGGGTTCAAAATATTTGTAGTTGTCCAACATCCTCAATATCAACAAAAAATGAAACATAAAAAAAGAAGAAGGAGGAAGCAAGTTAATTATGTAAGAAAAGGAAACACATAAATAATGTTTGTTTCATCTGTCTAGCTCCTTTAGTCAGCTCAAATAATATAGCATACTTCTTTCCTCCTTTAATTATGACTTTATAACCTTTGGATGAAGAAGCTTGTGTCGTCTTCTCAGCTTGCATCATCTCTTTATCAACCTAAAATAATGAAAATAGATATAAGGATTATAATTTTAAGCCAATGAAAAAAAGATACGAAGACTAGAATTTTAAAACAATAGACTACCTCAGCCTCATGATTCATTTTTTCTACAGTTTTATCAATACGAAATTCTTGAGCAGTCTTTTTCCACGCACATGTCTTCTGATTGTGGTCTTTTTCTCTACAATATTTGCAAGTGATAGAATATTTTTGTTTGCCTAGTCTAACTCTTTCTCTCCATTTCCATTTGGTCTTTTTCTTTCTTTTTTAAAAAGTTGATCAGGCTCATGCCTTCTTGTTTTTGTAGGCCTTCCACATCTCCTTCCAAAATTAGGTGGAAATGGAGGTACATAATCAGTTTTATGCCACATCATTGGCCCATCAATAGGTAGTATGCTACGCTCATATACAACTCCATATCTCTCCACTGTGTAGCATTCATCTACAAAGTATTATGGATTTAAGCCTTGAGTATGGATTGCACTAGCAACATGTTTACAAGGAATGCCATTAATATCCTACTTTCTACACAACCAAGTGTGTCCCTCAAGTCCACACTGTGAATCTTGAACCATCAAAAACACTCAATCTCATAGTTCCAATCATCTACCTTGAGATGAATACAATCAGCTGCGTTGTTGGTTCTTCTGTCTAGCATTTTAACTATCATTCCATACAAAATTCTCCCATCCCACTTTCTTTTAGCTCTATCCCTATAGGTGGATAACCTCTTCATTAAGTATTGTCTTATCCACTCCAACATTGTTAAAATGGGTCTATCTATACATCCAAGATACAAATGTTAAAGGACTCACACATGTTATTTGTCAAAATGTCACATTTCGAATCTTTCTTGAAGTGAGACCTTGACCACTGGGATGGTGGCTTATCATGTACCCACTCGAAACATATAGGATCTAATTTTCCCATTTCTTCCATTGCTTTAGAAAATTCTAGAATTGTTGAGGCTCTTCCAGCTGTTCATAGAGCATTCTTGAATGGATTTCCTCTAAATCCAACCACCTTCATGTTACCATGAAGATGTCTAACATAAAATTTGTGTTCAGCACCTAAAAAAAATACATATCACATAAGCACCTGTCATATATGCATATTACAAAATTAAAATAAAATGAAAAAGAAATAATCATTTTATGTTGAGCACTATGGTTAAGATTTCATATGCATTAATCGCATAACCAATAGCTCCAAGTTTCTGCTTCAGGTTCTTCATGTGAAAAACTAATACAAAAAGTCTCTTCATTCTATCTTTTTTTTAATGATCTTTCCAAAATTGAAGGTAATGGAAGATTAAGCCTCAATTTTCTTTTGAATTTCTAGAACATAACTATTATGAAACAGAAAAAAGAAAAGAAAATGAAATTGCAATTCTGATATATCAAATAAAATAATAAGAACATTATTCTGTCTTAGCATCTCAATATATATATATATATACACACAGTACAATAGTCAATGAAAAATACCTGTAAACACTGTTTCAATAGCTAGAATAAGTCCCTTTTGTTGAAAGGAAAGAACCAAAGGAAAATAATAGCTTAAAATAGTTCCAGAAAATTAGGGATACACATTGATTTATTTTCTTTCATTGTACAAAACAAATCCTTTAAAGGAGCATTGTAATTGTTTGTTTGGTGATATACAAGAACAATTAATCTCTCTTGCCTATCTAATTTATCAACAATGGAGCCTGAACCATTTAACATGGTATCAGAGTAGGATATCAAACCACAGACTCAGAAAGAATTTCATCATAGTCTATAACCCTCTCGGCCAAATTGCCTTGATCTTCAAATCTGCATCAGAAACAAAACCCAAACAGAATGTCAGAACCAGCTGAAAACTCAGAAAACCAAAACACTGGGAGTATTCCAGAAGAATTAACTCTTCAGTTTGCAACCCTTTTAAAAAACAGCCTTGGGCTGCAGCAGCCTTAACCAACACAAAATACCGAATCCTTGAACATTGGATTCAAGCTCAGCGGTGATAACTACCCACTATGGGCAGTATTGATGAAGAACCCATTGGGGGAAGACGTAAATCCTAGTACATTACCGGAGACCCCAGCCCTCCTCCAACAAACGATCCGGGGTACAGAAGATGGGAACAAGACGACCAATGTGTCTTCACATGGCTAGTGCAGAATATAGAACCAGATCTCATCAATGCGGTATCCAAACATCCAACATCTAAGTCTGTATGGGACAACTTAGCCCTTACCTACGGCAGTGGAACGGATTCACTACAGGTCTTTGATCTGCATCGGAAAGCAAATACAATCAAACAAGGAGAAAACACACCTTAGAGGAGATTTGGGCAAAGTTACAGGACATTTGGTTAACAATCGACAGAAAAGAACCTAATCCAATGGAGTGCTCTAAAGACATAGAAACATATAATTGAATTATCCAGACCCAGAGGCTGTACCAATTCCTCGTAACTCTAGACGAAAAGTATGAACCTGTCAAGAAAGAGATTTTGAAGCGAGAACTGCTACCCTCAGTCAAAACGGCATACGGAATG
This sequence comes from Perilla frutescens, assembly GCA_026008535.1. Taxonomy (NCBI): domain Eukaryota; kingdom Viridiplantae; phylum Streptophyta; class Magnoliopsida; order Lamiales; family Lamiaceae; genus Perilla; species Perilla frutescens. The sequence goes on from BRKX01000013.1 coordinate 19,877,033, forward strand.
ATCCGTCGGGAGACCACCAGGGACCGAATCCTTCGGCCGACAGTCACCGGCGAACATGGTGACATATCATCAGACATAGGTCTGGGCTTGGCGGCTTGGGACAGACCTCATAGAGGCTACAAAGGAAAAGGGGCTTGACCCACCGAGGAAGACAAATCCAAGCTCGTATGCTCACACAGTGGCATGAAAAAACATAGGAGAGAATCGTGTTTTTCAGCTTGTTGGATACCCCGACTGGTGGGATGAGACAAAGAAAACCAAGTAGCCGAATCAAGCTCGGAATTGAGGGGGAGGCATCGCCGCCGCGGTCACCACCGACCGGGCTACTGACGCCATAATGGGCAACGCCGGGGCAGTGATCGGTGGCATAAAAACTGGAGTTGTAGAGGCAAATGCCACAGCGGGGACGAACACAAGTAGATGGGCGGCTAGGGTTCCAGAAAATGAAGGTAGTAATAAGGATGGTTTTTTGCACATTGGTCCCTTAGCCTTGGAAAACTGTAATTCATACCCCATGGACAAGACAAATTCTGGAAAATTGCAAAATCGCCCCATATCTTGTACTAACCCTTTTCAGGTCCTCGAAGATTATCCAGAAGCATGCACAGTTCCCGGGGTGTGTACTACCAAAAATAGACAGTGGATTTTCGACTGTGGTGCTACCAACACCATGACTTTTGACCACTCTGATATTGTTGCCTCAACAAAACCCAAAAAGTCTTATGTACAGACTGCAAATGGAGGACTTGCACCAGTTCAAGGAGCTGGCACCATTAATTTATCACCCACTCTTAAATTGTCCAATTGTTTACTTGTTCCAACTCTATCACACAAGCTTTTATCTATAAGTCACATCACAAGAGAACTGAATTGTACTCTACTCATGCAACCTCGCCTCTGTTTGTTACAGGATATTCAGACGGGGGAGATTATTGGACGTGACACTAAAAGACATGGGCTATACCATGTGGACGAGATAGCTCCAAAAGGTGTTGCGATGCTGACTCACGGGCCTGGTAACCGAGAGGCTTGGCTTTGGCATCGTCGGTTAGGGGGCACCCTTCTATTAGTTATCTGAAATTATTGTTTCCAAATCTTGTTTTTTCTAGAGACATGCATTGTGACACTCGTGTTTTGGCCAAAAGCCACAGACAGTCATTTAAATTCAATAATAATCGAGTTAATTCGATTTTTTCTCTTGTTCATTCTGATATTTGGGGTCCTGCACCAATTACAGGGGGTCCCGGGTATCAATATTTCTTATTGTTTATAGATGACTATTCTAGAATGACTTGGATCTATTTTTTGAAAAATAAATCCGAAGTTTTTTCTAAATTCACCCATTTCCATGCTCTAGTAAAAACCCAGTTTCAGAAATCTATTCAGGTTCTCCATTCTGACAATGGGGGAGAATATGTTAATTCTAGGATGTCTCAGTTTTTTGCTTCTAATGGCATCATTCATCAAACCACTTGTCCTCACACACCAGAATAGAATGGTGTTGCTGAACGAAAAAATAGAATCCTCCTTGAAATGGCCCGATCAATGTTACTCGACTCCGGAACACCAAATTACTTCTGGCCGGAAGTCCTTGCCACATCGGTTTATCTCTTAAACCGGCTTCCTACTAAGGCTTTACAACTGCAAACTCCTCTCTAAGCCTTATCCACACAAGCTAAGATCCTTACTCCTTTTACCCTCAAACCTAGGGTGTTCGGATGCTCTGTCTTTGTTCATCTTCCGAAACATACTCATGATAAACTTTCTCTCTGTGCCCTTAAATGTGTCTTTGTTGGCTACGGTATCCCTCAGAAAGGATACAGGTGCTACGATCCCAAGTCCCGTCGTATGTTCACCAATATGAACTGCGATTTTTTGGAAAACGAGTATTTTTTTCACCATCTTCGGAGTCAGGGGGAGAGTCTAGAACCTAGTGACTCCTTAAGTTGGCTCTCGATACGTCTACCAAGCTTCTCGGCTTCAATTTTGGACACTGGCCCAACAGATGAAGTTAACAACACCGCGGAGACATCTCCAAACATAGTACAGTCCCTAGTCCTGAGTGATCATGCTTCTGAGACATCTCCACCTTCTCGAATATCTGAGGTACAAACTTCTGCTAATAGTAGTAACAATTCCAGTTCTTTTTCTTACACTGCTACTGATGAATTAGAGAGTGAAATGAGTAATGAAGAGACAGGTAATGAAGCTGTTCCTGATGAGAGAACAGAAACGAGTATGGAGGCTGAACGGTATGTTCTACCTCCAAGGAAGAACAGAGGAGTTCCACCCAAGAGGTATTCTCCTGAACATACTAAGCGGAGAACTCCTCTATATTCTGCTGAAGATTGTGCTACAAGTAATCTGATTGCATCAGCTCGAGCATTTGAGGCAGTACTATTGAGAGAAGAAAACATTCCATCATCCGTTGGAGAAGCAATGGAACATGAATGTTGGAAAGAAGCAATGAAAAAAGAGATTGATGCATTGGCGAGAAATCACACTTGGGAGAAATGCCAGTTACAAGAAGGAAAGAAACTTGTTGGATGCAGATGGGTTTTTACCATCAAACAAAAGCCAGCTGGCACTATTGAAAGATACAAAGCCTGCCTTGTAGCAAAAGGCTACACTCAGATATATGGGATTGATTACTCGGAAAAATGAATACCGTGAGGGTGTTATTGTCAATTGTAGCAAACAGGGATTGGCCACTTCATCAATTTGACGTCACCAATGCCTTCCTTCATAGAAAATTAAAAAAGAACGTGTACATGCAGGCACCTCCAGGTCTTTCAGGGGAATTTAAACAAGGTGAAGAGTGTCGATTAAGAAAAACATTATACGGCCTGAAACAATCACCTCGAGCATGGTTCAGAAGATTCACTGATGCTATGGTAAAATGTGGGTACAAACAAAGTAATTCTGACCATACTCTGTTCTTGAAAAGGAGAAATAGCGAAGTAACGTGTTTGATCATCTAAGTAGATGATATGATTATCACTGGTGACGACACTGAAGAAATTACGCGGCTAAAGAAGAACTTGTTTCACGAGTTCAAAATGAAAGATCTGGGGACCCTCAAATACTTCCTTGGGATTGAGGTATTGAGATCAAGAAAAGGCATATTTCTGCGTCAGAGAAAATATGTTCTAGATCTGCTAGCTGAGACAGGTTTGCTTGAGTGTAAGCCAGCTGACACACCGATTGTGGTCAACCATGGCCTACAGATTTGTGAGGGAGCTGCACTAACAGACAAGGGGGGATACCAATGTCTGGTTGGCAAACTGATCTACTTGTCTCATACCCGGCCTGACATCGCCTATGCAGTTGGTGTCGTTAGCCAGTTCATGCACCAACCCCAAATAGAGCATATGGAAGCAGCTTTAAGAATAGTCCGTTATCTCAAAGGCACAGTTGGATACGGCATTCTGCTTAAGAATGCTGAACATCTGGATATACATGGGTACACTGATGCAGACTGGGCTGGAAATCCTATGGACAGAAAATCCACGAGTGGATATTTCACATTCCTTGGGGAAAACCTAGTCACGTGGAGAAGTAAGAAACAGAAAATTGTAGCCTTATCTAGTGCGGAGGCTGAGTTCAGAGGAATCAAGAGTGGGATCACTGAAGTCTTGTGGCTGAGAAAGTTGTTGACCGAGATTGGTTTTTCTCCTTCTAAACAAAGTCAGTTGTTCTGTGACAACAAAGCCGCAATTAGTATCTCAAAGAATCCAGTCCAACATGATAGAACAAAACATGTCGAGGTTGACCGACATTTCATTAAGGAGAAGATTGAGAGTGGGATCATCGAATTACCATATGTTCGATCTAAGGATCAGTTGGTGGATATTCTGACTAAGGCAGTAACGCCAAGATTTTTACTGAAGTTTTTCGCAAGATAAGCATCGGAGATCCCACTACTTAACTTGAGGGAGAGTGTTGGAAGGAAAGAACCAAAGGAAAATAATAGCTTAAAATAGTTCCAGAAAATTAGGGATACACATTGATTTATTTCTTTTCATTGTACAAAACAACTCCTTTAAAGGAGCATCGTAATCATTTTTTTGGTGATATACAAGAACAATTAATCTCTCTTGCCTATCTAATTTATCAACAATGGAGCCTGAACCATTTAACACCTTTTGCTTATCTAACATGAATGTGTATATATAGGCCAGTCCTTTCTATCATCAAACCCTCTTTCAATCCAGTCTCAATTCTCTCTTGTTTCACTCTTCACAACAGCATATGCTATTCCATAAGTATCATTGTTTGGATCCAATAAACAAGCTGTGAGTAACTTGATAAACATGGATTTTGTATGCATTTTGGAATTATTCGGATGATATTTAATGGTTAATGCATGCATAAGTTGGTGTTTAATCACAGTTTCACATTTTCTTCTGCAATTTCATATTTTTGCTCTTTTTATTGAAGTTTGAGCTCAGAAGGGGATATTTTTAGATCCAATTCAGTTGAGAAATGAGCTAGAAACATAGAGAACTGAGTTAGGGTTATTTTTCGACTTGAATCGGGTCAATCAGATGAGAAATGAACGAGAACGGAGTAAAATAATGGAGTGTGCCAGAAACCGACGACCAACTCACCGATCCCCGGATTTACCTGCCGATCTGTGGATTCTTCACAGTGACTCGACTAGTGTGAAATAGTTTAGAGAAATCTAACGACCAACTCACCGATCTTTGAATTTTACTCGCCGATCACCGAGTTCTTCAGCGTCGGCCGTTGAGTTTTCTGGAAATTGGTGTTTTGCATATTTTTGATCTATGAACTTACTTTTTAGGCCAGGTTTTATTACTTAGTATAAATAGGTTTGTTTAGGGTGAAAATTAGGGGATTCTTTTCATTATATTTCAGTTTTATTTTCGATTTCATAGCTTCGTGGATGGATGTTTCTCTATAACTTAGATCATTGAAGTTTATTTTATATCATTCCATTACGGTTCTTTTAATCTTTTGCAATTTCAATTATATCTATTAATTTATTTATTTCTTCATTTATTTTAGATTTAATTATGTGTGAGTAGTTCGTATAATTAATTCTAGGGTTTGTAGCATGTATGAAATTATGTATTGATTTAATTCTTCATCAATTGTCCTTCCGATTATCATGTTCAAACTTTCAAGTTTAGATTTCTTATGCATGATTAATGTCGTAGTAATTGTATGCTAGCTAATTAATTCGAGTCCTGATGGAGATAATTAATTAGTGGAATTAAATTGAATGATTTGATACACATACTTGTGATCTATAGGAGGTTTTAAATTTGTTGATTTATTGGGAGTTAATAATTAATCTAGAGACGAAAGTAATAGATAAATTGTTAATCTACTTTTACCTTGAGACTTGGCGGAGACATGTAATTAGAATTCTGATCCTCCACTGATAATTGAATTACATTGGAAGTTGATGGAATTAGATTAATATATAATGGATTCATGTGTATGCATTTCATATGATTAATTATTTTATTTATTTGATAGTTTACATTTTTAATTTCATTCGGTTTGCATTCTATTTGATAATTGAATTTAGAAATTAATTTTAATTATTTGCCTAGGACTAATTCAACTAAAAAATAGGTAGCCTGAATAATAGAAACTTGTTAGCTTAGTACTTAGTGTTAATCACAATTGCAATCCCTGTGGATACGATACTCGATTCGCTTACTTTATTGCATTAACCTGTGTAGTTGTAGTTAATTACATAAAAAATAGCGCATCATGACTGTCCTTGATGTGGACCTTTCAGAAAACATCCATTACTTCAATAATTGGTCTACATCCAGAGAGGAAACCTTTAATCATTGCATCAAAATAAATATAGAATTGAACCTCTTAGGGGAATTGTTGGACCTACTAGTTTCCTCCAAGGCCATAATGACAGTAGACCCAGGATTAGTGGTTCTCAACATATCATCATAATCCCACAACTTAATTTCCATATTGGCCTTCATATGTACCATCAATAGTATCTAGTGCCTTTCTTTTTGTTGTGTAAGCTTGAGAATGACTTACATTGACCATAATCTGCCTTATAACATCAAGTTTAAACATTTGGGTATTTCTTTTAGCATCAGACCTGAATTCCTCTCCAAACCTCTTTGCAATCCAATTGGATTTCACATTGGAATTATTCCAAACCTCTTTGCAATCCAATTGGATTTCACATTGGAATTATTCATACTTTTACATAGTGGATCATATTTTTTTTACAGAATCTCCAAGCATATCCAAATAACATATACACACACACACACACATGCACACACATGTAAGGCATCATCTTCCATCACTACAAGAAATGCGCTCATACACCACGGGTTTTGGCCGTGGTGTATGCCAAAACAAAACCGTGGTGTGGAGAGGGGTTGTCTGAAAACCGTGGTCAATTTACCACAGTTTTAACAAAATCGTGGTCCCTTTACCACGGTTTTGGTAAAACCGTGGTCCAAGAACCACAATTTTATGTAAAACCGTGGTTACAGCACCACGGTTTTTTAGAAAATCATGGTGAAGGGACCACGATTTTAACATAATCGTGGTAAATTAACCACAGTTTCGTTAAAACTGTGGTGAAGTAACGACAGTTTTGATATCCAACCGTGGTTGATTTACCACGGTTTTAACAAAACCGTGGTAAATCAACCACGGTTTTAAACAAATTGTGGTAATTTTTTTATATTTTTTCAATTTTTTTATTTTTATACCGTTAGTTAATAATCTAGCTGTATAATCATAACCATCCAAAAGACAAAAATTTATCCAAAAATATTTTATATTAAATCAATATCCAAAATACATAGTTGCATCAAATATGTAAAATTCACTAATACAAGATTCGATTAATTGTTTAAAACTACAACATAATAAATCCAAAGTTCTATTACATAAATCTTACTAATTTCAATAGGTAGCACGATGACATTGGAGAGACAAAGGAGCCAAGCAGTGCTCATAACAACCTGCCACATGCCATAAGAAAATTAATTAATTTCAAACATTGAAAATAGTAACACATTAATTTATCGATTTTTTAAAGAGACTAATTAATTTGTAGAAAATAGAAGATTCATGTGATTTACAAATAATGCTTAGTGATGACAACAAAGTAGTCATGTTGTGCAAATTATATGCAATGATATATTACAATCACTAACAATAATAATAAACAAGTGCGTTAAATTTTGCATAATCTTGACAAACGTTCTGCTAATGATCTACATAATTAAATTTGAAAATAGAATAGATGAATATTTACATAAAAAAAAGATATAATGACTATAAAATAAAAAATTACCTTGCATACCGATCTTATCTTATATATGTTGAAGCACGCAATTCGCCCACTCCACACGAACGTTATCAATCTCTCCTAGCAAATACTTCTCTTTTTTGAACTAGTTACAAGTAAAAAAAATAGAATATATTAAATGGTACAGAGATAGGTAGAAAAATTTCTTGAAGTAATAGAAATAAAATTAAATTTATTACCAATGATCTTACGGAAATTGAACCATTTTGTTGAAGCTCCTCAATGATTTCTTTCATGAATCGCAATACATAAAATCCACATTGCTTAGAATCGGGTTGTCGAGGAGCCTATGTTAAAATATTAAATGTTATAACGTAAGAGTTGCATAAGAAATGAATATACATATATGTATGTACTTTTACAATTTCCCAAGTTGCTTGTTTTTTAACTTTTTTCCCCAAACTTGTGTTGAACAAAATTATTGCCCTTCAACATCATATGAACACATAAATTAGTAATGCATTCATCCAAATATTACATATTAAACTATCACTCATTTAGATACTTTATTATAATAATATGAAATTGACAATTGAAATAAGTTTGAGGCCATACTTGATATATGGATCGATCTCATTTGTCAATACATAATGATGTGCTTGCTCCCACTCTTCATCATTGATAACAACACTGACCTTGACAGACAATATGCAAAGCCCAACACTGTTGACAAAGATCTGATAAAATTTAAGAGCCTCCGTTTAACAAGATGACCAGCTTCTATTGGAATACCTACTGGATCCAATGCTCTGTAAAGATAATGATACCAATAGCTGAAGCCAATTTAATCACAAGAGACTTCCTTACAAACGATTAATTGATCTACAAGAGAAACGCAAAAGCTCTATAGAGAAGAAAGATCATTAATGCTCTGCAAGCAAATAAAAATGCAAGTGTGCATGACTGTATGGACTCAGTAACAGTACAAGTTGTACAATGCAACATTAAATCTCTATATTTGGTTAAAAATTGGACATGCTAATAAAATATCATTTGGCATATGAGAAATCATTGTAGTAACAAATGAGACAATGAAATTACAAAATTACAAGTCCTAGCCTAAACTATAACAAAAGGAAGATCAAAGATAATAGCAAAACACTTCAAACTGTGTGCTCTATCAACGAAAATGGCTTAGCCATATCTTGTGATACTATCTTAACACTTTAAGGTTAAAAGAGTTTTGTTTCGCGGTCCACAAATTTATACTTATAATTCTGGTTTATGCTTACTAGACACTACTAGGACCACACCCGCAATTGGACGGGGTCAATTGTAGAAGCAATAAGCTTAATTCGAGTCGATCTCTCAAGGAAGACTTTATGTGAAAGAATTATCTAAAGACTACACATGCTTTTAACAAAACAACTAAAATAAAATTTAAACATTCTAACAAGGGGTTTTGATGATGACTATGCTAGGAATTTGAAATGGACAATAAGCAAGATAATTAAATGCAACAACACAAATTAAAATGAGATTAGAGGAAATAAGTTTGATTAAGGTATTAGGGTGTAGATTCTCTCAATGGTTTTATCTCTATGCTTAATTCAAGTTCGTAATGCTATTCTCACAAATATGATAGACCCTTCCAATTAGTTTAACTTCAATTCCTGTCACCGTTTATCCATTAAACCTCTCTTAGCTACATCATACAAGCAAGATTAACATATTAGGCTTAGGAACCCCATGCAACGTGGAAAGAACCAATTTCCGGATTTAGATTCACAATCAAGACTCCTCTAAATCCTATCAATGTTCAAGTAGTGATCAATTACCTAAACATGAAAAAGCACGACTCCAACAACAACAATCAACAAGAACAAGCATAGATCAAAACCACATCGATCCTCTACCCCCTAATAGAGAGATTAGCCATTAAACATGCTTAAAACAACACAAATACCATAGAAGGAAGTCATCTCATAAATCAAATGCAAATAACTCAAACTTCTACAATATTAAGAATCCTTCAAGAGTTTTGGGACAAATTCCCACAAACATCCAAGAAATACAAAGAAAATACGAGATAAACCTCCTCCGAGCTTAGCTTCTGCGGATGGCTCGTCGTCGGGACCTTCTCGTCTTCTCTTCTCCTAGCTTAGCTTGGTTCCTTTCTTCTTCTTTACCTCTGCTTCTCTCTTGTGAAGGTGATGGTGGTGAAAATGGTGAAGGAAAATGTGTAGAGATTTTGTGTGTGTAAAAAGAGAGAGAGAGAATGGAGAGAATGGTGTTTGTGGTATGGTGAGAGTGGAGTGAGTGGAATGAATGATGGTGTCCCCCTTTTGATCCCTAAAATCTATATTCATAAGAGAGAGATGAGAGATCGTAAGAGAGAGAGAGGGGAGAGACCTAGAGGGCTATGATAAGATGTATGGTGGTAGGAGAGAGGAAAGGTGGTGGGGAGGTGATGGTGATGGACATTAATTGTGAGAGATTTGGGAGGAGGATTTTGTGGAGAAAAAGTCCACAAAGTGAGCTTAGGGGAATTAATCCCTACTCCCTAGTGCTAGATTAGAGTGGCTCAAGGATTGCTTGTTTCCAAAATGAGGAGTGAAGAAGAGGAATATGTTCATTGTAGAAGAGGAGGCGAGAGACGAGTGTAGAATGGCGATGATCGGGCGAACAGAGCATATCGCGCGTCCGCGGAGTGCCGCGCACCCGCGGAGAGCTTGGAGTGTGCTCACCCGCGGGGCGCTTCGCGTTCGCGGGGTGTCTCCGCCGAGAGCACCCTCGCGCAGCCGCGGGGTCGCTTTGTCTTCAAGGTGCACGGCCGCGGGGTCTTTGCTCCTCCTTCCGGGTGCATCTCTTCTGGCCTATCTTCGCGCCGTGCCACCTTATTACCTAAAAATTGAAATATTGCGTACAAAAGCTCAAGTTCTCCAAAACTTGGCTTATTCCACCATAAGAGCAACAGAGAATAAAATCACACAAAACCTAAAGATAAACTAGAACAAAATATTAGAAAATACAAATGGAACATGCAATGCAATAAAACACGACAAATAAACACCAAACAACTCCCCCACACTTAGCTCTTTGCTTGTCCTCAAGCAAATAAGAAATTAAAAATATGAATCAAGAAGGAAATATTCACAAGGTGATCATGTAATTGACAATTTGCATGGTTCCCACAAAAGCATTCATTATCCAAGAATGTGAACATAATATCCAATCAAGTGAATTGCTTGTCCCTTCAAGTCTAGGAAGAACACATTAGCCCATATTCAATTAAATTACATCCCCACAATCACATCCGAACTTATTAATATACTACATAAGGCAACAAGGGGATTGCAAACACAGGACAAGAGTCATTAGCTCAAATCATTGAGCATAACCGAGCTTCCTAATGTGGTTTCCCATACTCATCATGCAACACGTGAAAGGATTTGACACACACATGAGAGGAGTAGAATCTGGAATGCAATCCCATTTATTTAAGCAAATTTACAGGGGGTATGGATCAAAAATCACAAGGTAAAACCATAGGGAGGAAATCCCTAGTGTCCTTGTGTAGTTTCCCATACTCATAGTTGAATAAATCAACTAGAGGAGTAGAGATCCTTATTTTCCCCCTTTTTTTATTTTTTATTTTTGTTTGTTTTTTTTAGTATTATAAATACGAGGATAGATGATTAAGGGGAGCAATTTTGAAGAACAAGGCCAATCATTCTTCCTATTCTTTCAAGGGCAAGACTCTTCAAATCAATTATCAAATTATGATCACATTCAAAAATAATTCATGTTCAAGAGTGAAACCAAAGAACAATTCATTCAGATATGAGCAACTTGAAAATAATTCCTTGAAGATTCATATAAAAAATTTTCAAATTTGACCATTGGGCAAGGTAAAATACTAAGTGGGAGAATCACAACATACCTAGATAACTAAAACAACAATCATGCAATCAAAACCAACACAATTAACATAACAATATTAACACCAACATATTTAAGCAAAAACAACAAAATTCACTACATAACATAACGAGCTCGCCCCCACACTTAAAACATGCATTTTCCTCAATGTATGAAAACAAGATGCAGTCAGAGAATAGGGAAGAGTAGCACATTACAAATCGTAGAAGACCGACAACAGGCGCTGGTTCCTACAAAAGATACGACAAAACATCCAACGAACAATGGAAAGGGGTGAACTGAAACAATAACAATACACACACGAACACAAAAATAAAAAGTACACAAAACACAAAAGAACTTCACTGCTCTGGTGGATCATAAGGTGGTGGCTGCGGCTGCGGGTAAGGATAGGAGATGGTCCAGTTGTTCCAGCTTTCCTCAAGGGCCATCATCCTCTCGTCATGCATGTCGAGACGACCATAGATGTCCTGCCTCATGTTGCCAATGTCCTAATGGAGGGATCCCAACTCTTGGCGAAACTCGCCCATAGAAGCATCGAAGCGGTCCTGGAATTGCCCCATGGTGTTGCTGTAGGATTGCTGGAATTGGCCCATGGAGGTATCAAAATGTTGCTAGAATTGGCCCATGGAGTCGGTATAGTGCTGCTGGAAGCTCTGCTGGAACTGCCTCATGGTGGTATCGAAGTGGTCCTGGAAGGACCGCTAATCAGCTTATGACATCTGATACCCATGCTGGAGCATCATGGAGGGATACGGTGGCGGCTGGTAGTGAGCCTGTTCATTGTCTTCGTCTCCTTTTGCTTCGTCTTCTTCTTCTCCTCCCGCATTTTCTTCCTCATTCCCTTCTTCTTCGTTCTCTTCCTCGTCCTCATCATCATCATCATCACGTGGGGCTGAAGAGGAGCCTGCCTCCCTGTAGCGTCTGAGTGCCTCACGCTGAGCATTCATAAGTTTGGAGACGCAGGGGCGGTCGGTGTGAGGAACCAGTCTCCTCGAATCCAGGATAAGTTGGGCTCGCTTGAGCTCATCCACAGTGATCAAATATTCCTTGACCTTGCTCTGTCCGGCAGGGATGGCACCTGTGGGTGGAAGCACACCAAGCTTGACAGCAAGCGCAGTGATGAACACACAAAAGGAGGAGTGCATCTTGGTGCGTCGAGTTATCTGCTGGATAGCGGTCCAGATGAAGTAGGACGGGCAGACCTTGGTCTTGTGGAGAGCACACCAAAGAAGATACACCTCAGTGGCATTGACCTTGTTGGCTTGTTCCTTTCCAGAGATGGAGTAGGCAAGGAACTTGTGCATGATGGCAAGGGCAGGGTCCCGAATGAAGCCAGTTGGTGTCCCCTGAGGATCCCAATTACTGATACCGGTGAGCTCATGCCAGGCGGAAGCCGTGTTGAAGTCGGTTGGCCTCTCTCTGGGCCCAGTCGTCGAAAACCCAAAATATGACTTCATTCTAGCCAATGTCACCTCAAACTCTTCGCTCATCATACGAAAAGTAATCTTCGAATTCGCAGAATCAAGCTGGAATGTAACCAATAACTCAAGGCACAACAGATTCAAGCCAACATATTTCAATTTAGCAAATTTATCCAAAGTTAACACCTTCAAATAGCTTTCCACCTTCCCATCAATTTTTAATGACTTCAACAAATTCCAATCAAGATAACGGGGAGAGGTGATCTCATAGTCAGTAAAAGCCTCATACCGGTTACCTTCGGCATGAGTACAAACCGTGAATGGGCACCGATAGAGCTCTTGGAGATTCTTGTCGCCCTTTTGGTGTGAAGATGACGGGTTCTTCGTCCGGGGCGGCATGACTAAGCAAGGTAGAGCAAGGAGAGCTGGTGAAGTCGAGCAAGACACGCGGAGAGGGTGTGGAAGCTGGCGCGCGGTCGTGGGAGCTGATGGGGGATAGGCGCGCGGTCGCGAGCTGTTGGCTGAGGTGGTGCGCGGTCGCGGGATTTCAGGCGGAGCTGGGCATCGCCTGCGGCGGCAGTGAGCGGTGAGCAGTGGTTGGAAACAAGAGGTCCGCGGGCGCGGAGTTTCGAAGCGGCCGTAGTGACGGGGATCGTGACGTGGAGCGTGACGTGGAGAGGAGGAAGCTTGAGCTATAATTTAGCTAAAATTTGAGTGTGGAGGAGAAAGGGAAATTTGGGGGTGATGGAGAGGAGAAGTAGCTTCAAAAGCAGTGCAAGGGTTTGAGAAAAATAGGGTTCCAAAGCGAGTGGTCCCCTTTTATAGGGTGCGGGGCGTGCAGCCGCGGGGAGCCGCGCGCCCGCGGGACTCCATTTCTGTCAAATTTCCTCGCGCGCCCGCGGGGGCTGCGCGCTCGCGGAGTCCGGGCGCCGAGAGGGGGGTCACGCGACCGCGGGGCTTGCGCGGTCGCGGGACTTGCCTTAGCCATTTTCCTCTGCCATTTCTTCCCCAGCTTCACTTCTACTCAACCTGCAACACAAGTACCACAAATATAAAAACACACAAACACAAAATAGATTAATTAATATAATTAAAAATAAGAAAATCATGGGTTGCCTCCCATGCAGCGTTCATTTTAATGTCTTGAGCTAGACGAAGTTTTTAGAGCATTCAATCGGAATTGACAAGTTTCAATTCCTCCACATCGGCTTCATGTGAAAATCCTTTATAGTATGGTTTGACTCGATGGCCGTTCACTTGGAATGTAGCATTCGTCACTGTGAAAAGAGAGAGAGAGAATGGAGAGAATGGTGTGTGTGGTATGGTGAGAGTGGAGTGAGTGGAATGAATGATGGTGTCCCCCTTTTGATCTCCAAAATCTATATTCATAAGAAAGAGAGGAGAGATCGTAAGAGAGAGAAAGGGGAGAGACCTAGAGGGCTATGGTGAGATGTATGGTGGTAGGAGAGAGGAAAGGTGGTGGGCAGGTGATGGTGATGGACATTAATTGTGAGAGATTTGGGAGGAGGATTTTGTGGAGAAAAAGTCCACAAAGTGAGCTTAGGGGAATTAATCCCTACTCTCTAGTGCTAGATTAGGGTGGCTCAAGGATTTCTTGTTTCCAAAATGAGGAGTGAAGAAGAGGAATATGTTCATTGTAAAAGAGGAGGATGAGAGACGAGTGTAGAATGGCGATGATCGGGCGAACAGAGCGTATCGCGCGCCCACGGAGTGCCGCACACCCGCGGAGAGCTTGGAGTGTGCATGCCCGCGGGGCGCTCCTCGCCCGTGGGGTGTCTCCGCCGAGAGCACCCTCACGCGACCGCGGGCCTCGCGCGGCCGCGGGGTCATTTTGTCTTTAAGGTGCGCGGCCGCGGGGTCTTTGCTCCTCCTTTCGGGTGCATCTCTTCCGGCCTATCTTCGCGTTGTGCCACCTTATTACCTAAAAATTGAAATATTGCGTACAAAAGCTCAAGTTTTCCAAAACTTGGCTTATTCCACCATAAGAGCAGCACAGAATAAAATCACACAAAACCTAAAGATAAACTAGAACAAAACACTAGAAAATACAAATGGAACATGCAAAATTATGCAACAAAACACCACAAATAAACACCAAACAAGTTTCAAACTGTGAATAAAATCCAAAATGATAGAGCAACGACCCTAGGGCATGCCAAATGTAGGTAAAGAGAATTGGGCCCAGATTCAGATAGATTTATTGTGCACACCCATTAGCATGAGTTAATTTTAGAATTGGGCCTCCTACTAAGAAGATCACATGGATCCTATGTACTTAGTTATCGATACCTTATAAGGGCTGTAATCATTCATTATGATTTATGAATGATTATTTTTCCAATTAGCTTTCAGCTTTGTGATTCATTATTGATTATTGGAGTGACGTGCATTACTTGAGTTGGAAGTAGATCATATCACAATCCATCCAAATAAGTATCAGCATCGAGTACTTTACTGATTCAATTTTTTTTATCCACTGCATAATGCATACAGCTGCCATAAGTCCATGACATAGCAGTAATTTGTAAAACAGCTTGATACCTTTTGGGGAGATTTATTTTTTAATTTACGTTATTGGAAGATAAATAAAGATCTATCTTTAAGGGTTTAGAGATTATTATAGATGACTAGGTAAAAAGAGTGAAAGTTACATCCAGGTACAGTAGATATAGCAAGAAAAACAGTGATTCAAAAGTAATGCAATTTCTGTCTAGTTCTACAAACCACACCGATTATTATCCCTCTGAAAACAGCACATCACAAACACAAGAGCCTCTTTCTGCAAATTTCATCTTAATATTTACAAAAATAAAGAGTAGATAATTTATCTTGACCCTTAAATTACATAACAAAACACATAAATGCAATTGCATATTTAAAGACAAGAAAAATCGAATATTACTCACCAAAAATTAGGGATTCATCGTAGCTGATTTCTCAAAGGCGCATCGAGGAGAAAATGACCTAAGGGTAGGTTGGGTTACTAAATTTTGAATCCTCAACTCGCAATAACCTTAGAAAATGAGCTAAAAAATCTCAATTGCCGACAGCTACTTGCCAGAGCTATCCTCTTCTCTTCAGACGACGACCACAACGCACATTGGGATGGAAAGATGACGATGAGGTGAATTTAGGGTGAAGGAGATGAAGATGGATGGCGATGGGGGTGAAGATATTGTTAGGGATTTTAGAGAGATGGCGCGCGCTCTCAATTTTTGGGAAAACGGCGCGGGAGTGAAATTATCATTGATTTCCCACATCTATTTCTTTTGTTTTAATTTTTAATTTTAATATTAAAAAATTATGAAAAAGTGTATTTACTTTACCACGGTTTTATTAAAATCCGTTGTCATACTCATATCTGAACCAACACCACGGTTTTGACTTGAATCGTAGTCAATAAAAATACGCACATACACCACTATTATTTAATATGGGTCGTGTATTCATGAATATACACCACAGATTCTTTAAAACCGTGGTGCTATTTTAAGGAAAACGCGGTCATAGACCACGGTTTTTATGAAAATTGTGGTTATTGATTAATTTACCACAGTTTTTGCAGTAAACCGTGGTTAATCAAGGGTGGTCTATGTGCATGTTTCTTGTAGTGTATCTTTGTAATACCCCAAACTTGTTAGTATAAAAAAAAAGTATGTACCAATCTTAAGGGTAAGTTAGGGAAGAAAATGAATCTTTGTAGGTCTCATATTTTTTTAAGGTGAAATATATTTGTTGAGTAGGTTAGAGATACCCAGGACATTCTTATATTTATTTATTTTAGAACCCCGAA
Organism: Perilla frutescens; assembly: GCA_026008535.1. Lineage (NCBI taxonomy): Eukaryota > Viridiplantae > Streptophyta > Magnoliopsida > Lamiales > Lamiaceae > Perilla > Perilla frutescens. The sequence goes on from BRKX01000013.1 coordinate 19,893,492, forward strand.
TATTTTTTTCCCAGATATAATCATATCCAGGATATATGAATTATGTAAATATATATCATTTAAATAGTTGTACTTATAAAATGGTAATTTAGATATATATACATATATAGTTAAAATAATAGTAATGATTATATAAAATCAACATTACTATATAGTTTATTCCATTCTATAGACACTAGCTAAATGCAGTCACTAAGATTTATTTTTTCCACGTAATTGAGACATGGCCCTTGGTGGCAACAAATGATCTAGATGCAAGGAAATTTGTACAAGTGTTATTAATAGATAAATGAGGAACGAAATGATTAGTAAATATGGTAAATTAGTAATCAAATTCCACATAATATACACTTGGAAATCAAAGGGAATTCAACAGAGAACAAATTAGAAGTACTATCATCTCCAATATTGAAAGAAAATGTAAATCTTTTGCTTTGCTAATTATAATTCGAATCTGAACAATATATATATATATAAAGAAGAATATAATTTTTGTTTCAGATTCATGGATAAATTTTTTAAGACAAATTATTCTATTCATCTCGATGTATTTATGTTCATCTTCTTTAATTGAGGAATGCCTAATTTTGATTTGTAATAATTTAGGTGAAGTTTAAAAAAAATATGTGTAAACTTACGAGCCAATTTTAGCTATATGAGATACATATCTATATATATATATAGGGGTGGGGTTATATAAAAATAACCCCTTGTGTGAGAAATGAGAACAAATCTCACACCACAAATCCATATAAAATAAACGGTCTAGATCAATCCAACCACCTGGTGGCAAAACTGTAAATAACACACATATGAAAAAAACCGCCAATTCAGTAAGGGTATTTTCAGAACAAATTTAAAAAATTAACACACGATAGCTATAATCATGAAAAATAGAGTCACGTCCCTTCAAAACTGAAAACTTCTTCACAAACGCAAAAGAAGAACAAAAACCGAGAAACCAAACATTCAAATTTAGGGTTTTCATTGTTAACAACGAGAATCGATGAAGAAGACGACGTTGTTGTGGAAGAAAATCAACGAAGAAGAAGAAACTTGTGAAGAAATTATGGCTGGAAGCAAAAAAATGGTTCAAACTTCAAAAAAAGGTAATATTACAGAAATTAATCGAGAATTTTTTTCATTCGAGTTCAATTTTTCGCGAAAGATGAATAAAGTTGAAATAATTAGCATGCACTTTGAATCTACATTCTATCCGTTTAATTCAAAGTAGACATTGATGATATGCCTAAATAAATTCAGAGAGTTTCGATTTTGAGTAGAAGTTCATTCTCCTGGTTAATTTGAAGTTGTAATTTGTTCTTTGTTTAATTTTAAGTACAAATTCCATCCTCCTGAATGATAACCAAACATAAGGAATAGAACATATATTTTGTACACCATTAGCATCGAGCCTGACCTTCGTTAGCATTTCATATACATAACTAATCATGTTTTGTTATGTTTCATTTTGAATATAAATTGATCATCTTAAATTAAACAATAAATAGAGCATATATTTTGTACACCATCAACATCGAGTTTGGCTTTCGTTAGCATTACATATATATAACAGTTTGTTTTTGTTTCATTTTGAGTATAAAATCATAATATTAAATTAAATAATGAATAAAGCATATATGTTGTACACCATTAGCATCGAGTCTGGCTTTCCTTAGCATTACATATACATAATTGCAACTGTTTGATTATGTTTCATTTTGAGTATAAATTCATCTTCTTAAATAAATAATGAATAGAGCATAGATATTGTACATAATTAGCATTCAATATGGCTTTCGTTAGATTACATATGCATATATGTGTGTTGATGAGTATTTCATACTGTCATTCATATAGTTATCTGTTTTAGCTAACAAAGCTTTTATTTGTTACTAATTGTTATAATTTCTACTATTATTTGCAGAAGATAAAAACAAACGAAAATCAACAGAAGAAGATCAAGAAAATATAGAAGAGCTAATTGCACAGGAAAGAAGAACGAAAAGAAGACATGAAAAACAAGTTGAAGTTGCTCCAGAGGAGGAAATACAAGATCAAACACAAAATGCAGATGATGCCGATGATGAAGCCACAAGCAGTGAAGATAGTGATGATAATTCATCAGATAATTCAAGACTCTCTAAGCGTTTATCTAGTCTTAAGATGAGGACGCCTCCAAAAGCTCTTGCTCATGCTGTAGCGCAAATGAACCCAAAACAAAAGAAAGCGGTTGAAAAATTAGGCTTTGGAAGCATACTAAAATTCACAATCAATGCAGTACCGCAAAAGCTTGCTTATTGGTTGCTGGAAAACCTTGATATACAAAGCAGGGAGATAAAACTAAACAATGGTAGAAGGCTGCATTTTGATGCTGAAGATGTACGTGTCATACTTGGATTCCCAAGAGGACTGAGAAAGATAGTAAAGATGAAGAGAAGTGAACCATGCGATTTTGTAAATGTCTTCATGGATAAAATGGGCAAAGGATACAATAGAATTTCAGTTGCAGATGTTCATGATAAGACACTTGTTGAACTTGATGGTGGGAAGTGGTTCCAAAGACTGTTCATGGTACTGCGTACAAGCTGTCTCGTCGAGAGTTCAGGGAATGGATATCTTTTCCCCCCAGCTTTTGCATTACTTTGATGATGTTGACAGTGTAATCAACTATGACTGGTGTGAATATGTTGTGATGTGCTTGGTGGACACTACAACTGTAACGCCCAAAATTGGGTTGCTACAATAACAAAGTGGCAACAACACAAGCACAGATACTTCACAGGGCCAATCCTCTTTCTAGTGGTAAGCATAAAAAACTAAGTTTTAGCATCCTTATACATCTATGTTAGCATATTTCTACATCTACGTTAGCATTCATCTACTTGTTTGTTAGCATATTTTATCAAAATCCAACATAACTTCATTTACTTGTTCTTATCCTATTCAACAGATGTTTTATGTGGACCGAGTGGAGTCGTTCAATAGAGAAATCCCAAGGTCTCTGCCAGCATTCGATGGGTGGACATTTATAGATTTAATAATGAGACAGTCAGAAGAGATAGCATCTGGAGGTTTTGGAGGAGGATACCCATGCCCACGATACGGTATGGTTGATTACATCAATGATAACCCACACCTCTTTGCTGAGGAAGAGATTAAGCCGCCTGTAAAGGCCACTGATGAGCCTGGTCCTAGCAATGTAGCACACGCAGAGCGTAGGCAACCACCTGCCACTGTTACTGATTACACAGACGCGATGATAAATACAGCGAGGATCATGACATATGCCATGGTAAGACTAATGGGATTGATTGAAGGAGCACCGAACAACATGTTTGAAACTTTGTTTCTCAAGAAAACATCAGAGATAGTGCAGAATCTTCTTCTGCAAAAGCCTATGTCATCAACACCTCCTGAAGTAGCTGTAAAAGAACAATCACAATCAACACAGGATGATGATGACTTGTGGTCCAACCCAGAACGCATCGTAGCAATAGAAGAGATTGAGAAGGCACTTGCTAAGAGGGCTGCATATGAAAGGAATGTAGATGACATGCCCAGCTTCAGCGTTGGCATTGGCCTAACACAAGATGATAATGATGATTGGCAGAAGGTGATGAATGTAGCTAGAGTTGTTCAGGAATCAGAGAGGCCGATTGAGAGCGAGGTAATACTATATACATTAAAATATTTTAAATTTAATTAAATATCACACTTCTTATATGACACCTTTTAAAACATCATTTAGGGAGAAGAATTGAATGATGATAGTCAGAAGCAAACTAGTGTTCCTGACGAAACAGAGGTAGATACAAATATATAAACAAATTAACTTGTATTTATTATATGAGAAACTAATATCATGTACCTCAGAAAGAGAAGACTATGCAGGAGACAAAGACTGTGGATGAGACAGAGACTATGGAGGAGATAGAGAAAGCTGACGAGGGCAGCTTGAAAGAGAATATGACTGTGGAGGAGATAGAGAAAGCTGACAAGGGCAGCTTGAAAGAAAATATGGCAACATACAAGCGCAAGGGAAATGTACAAAAATTTAAGCATTGCTAGCATTATTTCTCACTTAAATTAGCATAGAACATTCACTCCATCAGCATACACATAAAACACATTATATTATGTGTACTATCGAATGCAGCAGTAACACAACATTTAGTCAGCATTTCCATATTTATTCATTAGCATGCAAAATACAAAAAAGTTACTATTTTAAATAATTGTTTAATTTAAAGCAGAGTGTTGTCGAAGATCACTCCCACATCAAAACAAGGGCCAGGGGTTTGATGAGCCATTTGAAGCATTGATGTCACCATACATATCAAGGACTGTCGATGTGATGGAGATAATGTCAAAGATTGAGGGTGAACTCTACTTCTGGGTGGTTCACAAGACTTCAACAAAGTACTTGATCTGTAAGTATAGTCAAATAAAACTGTAAGTATACAAATAATGTTACAGTGGTTATGAAATATTTAAGTATGAATTACCAGCAGACTTGAAATATCGCCATATTTCAGTTTCAGTCAATCCTTCTCTTTCTCCATGGCAGTTGAATTATCTATGATGACTGATTCCATGTCTTTCAGATCAATACAGATCAAGAAGAAGTGATTCATCTGGAATATTGGGAAGAAGAACTGCGTATATGTTTTGCCAGTATTAGTTGCTGATATGAATAATGTTTGAGATTAATGAAATTTTTAATAAGATCATACCATTTCAACTTCTGACAGTTTTACCCATGGGAATGCATTCACCTCATTCTTAACTCTGTCTATAAATTCGCTCATCCTTCTGGTTACATTCCAAGTATTGGGGGGGTTGACAATTGTGTTATTCTATATGTCAATAACAACATATTAAAACTTAATTATTTTAATGGAAATAAGATAATGATCTTTTGAAGATAAAATATTTTGCTTACACATGGGTAGGTTGTGAAGTAAAATCTATATCGAGAGTCCTTTGATCGCATACGTTCATTATGGTTCAACACCGTACTCCAAACATCAACAACTGCATAACTGATGTAAGTGTCTGGTGTTAGAGTCTGCAGCTCACCTCTGTTGATCATGACTCGTCCATCAGAGTATAAAATATCCTCCCTGCATGTATGTTAATATATTATTTTCATTTCTAATAAATGTTAAATAATATCATATTTACATTTTTTACCTAAGAAAGCTGGGTTGCTTCAGAGATCAAAGGAGATCAAGAAGTATATTACATCATCACAACGTCTGCAGATGGCCTGGAGAGATGAGAAGAACAAGAGTGATTGTGGGGTGTATGTACTTCGACATATGGAGACGTACATGGGCAATGGGGTGAAGAATTGGAAGACAGGGCTGAAGAAGAAGTCTGCAAAACAGATGAGGTATCTGAGGATGAAGTACTGCACCGCTATCCTCAATTCCGACACCAACATTCATAAGACCGATAATGTTTAAAAGGCAGAATTCTATTATAGAGAATCTTCAGGGGATGGTCCCATTGATGTTGCAGGATTGTATCTCAACAAACAGAAGTCATGAATGATTCTATGATCCATTAAAACAATATATTGCTTAACTACTATCACATTAAAACAATGTTTCCCAACATATGTATATTTTCTACCATGATGCATTAGGACATTATTCTGTAGGATAACTACTTAGGTAATTATTTTTTGTATATGTCAATGATCAAACATGCTGAAGGTTTTTCTGGATATGCTAACAAATATCAATATTTTTTACTGATATTATATAGATATTTTTGTGCTAATGAAGCTTTACAGATTTGCTGATATAGTAATGTGATTGTGCTGATGAAGGTTTAAAGTTTCGCTGATATAGTAATGTCTTGTGCTAACGAAGCTTTCAGTTGATGTTGAAGATTCCATTTCTTGCTGATATAGTTACGTTTTTTTTGTTAAAGAATCTTTAACTTGATGTTCATATATATAAGTCTTGGTGCTTATTAAGCTTTGTTTTTGAGCTGATTAAGATTTGATGATTCGCTGATATAGTTGTGCCATTGTGCTGACTATGCTTTGATTTGTTGCTCATATTTATAAATTTCATATATATACATGTTTTTATGTCGATAAAGATATTTTCTAGTAATAATTGTTCTATCAATTATTTTTTCTAGCAATAATGTTATCAAAAAAGAAACAAATGTACGACAATCATCCTTCGTTTGCAAAACTATATACCTATATCAGCAATTCCATAAAGCTTCGTCAGCACAAACCAGCAAAGGTAAAAATAAAGCTTATAATTATATGCATTGAGATAGTTCTCATTAAAAATAACCATAAAAGACCATTAAATTTTTATTCTATCATTAAAAACGAAACAATTTGTTCATCATTCTCACAACATAAAAAAATAAAATCCAATTAAAAATTAAGAACCACCAAATTCAACATTTTCATATACCCCATAAATGAGTTATTCAACTAAGACTTATTTTATTAACAAAACTAATGTTTCGAACATCTTCATCATCAATAGATTGGTACCTGCAAAGAATAAATAAAATATAAATAAGATTGGGTTCCTAATTTAGAACAAATAAATTAAATTCAATATACATAAAACTTAATCAGCATAATTATATACCTCCATTAGCATCTCAAGTCTTATAGATCAGCATTAGTCCTTCACTTTGCCACAATTCCTAGAATCATGCCTGCACATTTTATTGCACTTCTTACATGTTCTTAAAGGTTTTTGCTTTTCCCGAGCAGCCTTCTCAGCTCTTGGTATCAATCGGCTACCATTCCCTTTAGTTTTGACAACATCCGGCGGCAACACATCTACTTGTGTAGGGCAAGAAGAACGATAAAAATTATAAAACATTCTATTCTTTTCAGATTCAATTCCTTGTTTAGAAGTTTCGTGCTTTAAAAATTCTTTAAAATCCCGAACACAACGTAATAAAGCAGAGAGCTTTTCATCATCATCATCAGCAACACCAATACATGCATAAAACTCAGAAATGCATGTGTTAATCTTCATTTTATTCTCATCAACTGCAGCACAACTACTTACCAAATCCGTCAAACATCCATTCACAGAATCAAAACATGACCTTGTCCACCGACGAACCACATATTTATCAGGAATTCTATCTACATTCAAATCCTTCAATAATATGTATATATGACAGCACAACAACCCTTCCCGAACAAATTTTGAACAACTGCACACAACTGTTTCCTCAACACTATCATATACAACCTGAAAAATCCCATCTCCATCATTAACATCATAAAACAGTTGAGGTTCATTCTTAGTTATGCTCATAATGCGGCATTTAAAACAAGCAGAATAAATTTCCTTCTGAACCTTAACAAAAATATTTGTAGTGTATACAGCCGCAGCGTGTTTCTCAAATAAAATTGGAGTCTGCAATGAAGGAACTGTTGATTCATCATAGCTATTCATCTCAGCATATGCATGCCTCTGAGCCTCAATTGCACTATTATACTTCATAAAAAATTCAACAAGATTGCAGTTGGAGTTCACAAAGGAGCCATAAAAGTTGTTGGCACTTTCAGAAATTGATGTAATCCTGCTCATTGTTAAACCATTAAATGAATACAAACACAACATTAAAAATTAAAGAAAAAATTCAACTAGCTAGCATGAAAATGAAACTGTCGCAACATTGTTAAACCATTCCATTAGCATTATTGAACCACTCAATTAGTCTTCGGAAACAAAACTAATATTTAGCATTTCTGTACCACTTCATCAACATTATATAACCACTTAATTAGCATTCAGAAACAAAACCAAATCTATACATAATTATATAAGTCATTTATACTTAACAATCAAAAAATAAATAAATTACAAACCTGTTTGTGTTGTATGTAGCATCAAATGATACATAATCACCAAATGCAGATAAATTCCTCCTGCAAATCGGATCTGCCCAAAAAATATGCTTCAACTTATCTTCCCCATCAATTAAATACTCAAAATAAAATGCAGAGCACACCTCCCTCCTCTTAAAAAGATTATCAATCACCATTTGAGCATCTGCACCAACAATGTAAGCCCTTAGATCACGTGTAAAGTTCTTAACATCAGTCTTTGTACATCCTATATTACAATGCCCACCAGCTACTTCATTATATAGTTTATAAGAATCCATTGGCCCAATATTTGCTCGAACACAATCCAAAATAAATTTCTGATGTACATGTCCTATATTTCTATTCACCTTCAAAAACCCCTTATGTTTATCACAGACTAAAGGATGTGAGTGACGTTCTTCAAAAGAGTGAATTGAATATCCATCCAGACCACTAAACTTAAGGACTATACGTGCCCTGCATCGCACCCTCCTAGAAACTCTACGTCTCTTATCCATAACACCATCAACATTAGCATCATGATCCACGGCTGCATTCTTTTCACCAGCACGATTGCAAAGAATATACTTCCAAGTAATTGTACCATCTTTAGACCTTATAACAGTAGAATTTCGAACATCAAATCCACAACGAGCCGCATAACGCCTATAGAATTCTATACCATCCAAAATATTATTAAACATCATTCCAACAACTGGCTTGACAGAAGAATCACACCTAGGTACGTAGTATTGCGTCAAACCAGGAGATATAACTATACCAGTATCTGAACAATCGTCAACTGACTCCGAGTCTGCCACTTAACAATACAATATAGAAAAATATATATAGTTAGCATATAATGTATTCTTCATCAGCAAATAGTTAATTATTCATTATATTAGAAAAATATGTATAGTTAGCATAACATGTATTATTGATCAGCAAATACTCAATTATTCATTATATTCGATTTGCATCAAACTCTGTCACTTAACAACAAAATATAGAAAAATATATATAGTTAGCATATAATGTATTCTTGATCAGCAAATACTAAATTATTCATTATCTTCGATTTGCATCAAACTCTGCCACTTAACAATGCAAAATATAAATTAAATTGCATCGTTAGCACATATAGCATTCTCAATCAGCATAATAACAGAATTTATCATGCTAACATAATCTAACTAATTTACAAAATTCTAAAAACTGCATAAACTAATAAACACAACATCAAAGCGAATCAAAATCGGATAGCAAACTGCATCGATAACCAGAAAATCAAAACACAAGGATCACTCGCTAATCTCAATAGATTGACGAGCATATCCAGGAACTACCGATCGCACAATAAAATTAAAAAAAAAACATACCTGATGAATCCATCAAATACATCGCGGCAACCAAATAACATAGAAACTACCGATCCAAATCAAACAAATATATTGAGGAAGACGAGCTCGTGAAATCCGGAAGAGATATGGTAAATCAACGATAGCTTTGGTAACAAAATCTAAATTGATATAAAATAACATAATTACTAAATTACTTAAAAGCCCCTGGCGGCTGGAAAGTTAGGCAAAATAACAAAATTACCACCGAATTTTGCATTAAATCTGGACCCTAGATTTCATCATAATGTGTGGTGTGAGATGTACTCTCATTTCTCACACCAACCATCTATTCTCATATGATCCATATCATATATATATATATATATATATTATACTATTATACTTGGAAAATTTAGGAGAAAAATAAAATGAGTGCATGCACAATCCACGTAAGTGATACTTGCCAAGTACAGGTATGCTATGGTGATTTGTAATTTGTAGAACATATATATGTATATATATATATATAATAAATTAATAAAGAACAAGAGAGTAACTAAGTAAATTGAGACAATGTCTTCCTATTTAATCACATCTATAATTTTACAATAAGATAAATAAGCAATATGAAAGAAAGTGACGGGTTTAGTGAATTAAAAGAGGAAAAATTGCAAGGTTTGTTCCTAAATTTATATTAGGTGTTATTTTCATAAAATTTTGGTAATGATTGAAGGTTTGAAGAAATCAATTAGGAAAATATCAGTTTAAATGTAGAATTTATAGTATGTGATTTATATCTACGAAATTATAATGTAACATTAAATTAGAATTAACTCTTTATTATTTTGTTTTGGGCAGAAGGTTACATTTGGTTATATAATAATAATAATAATAATAATAATAATAATAATAATAATAATAATAATAATAATAATAATAATAATAATAATAAAGTATCAATTAAGGATAAATATGCTATATGATTTATAATAAAATATAAAGTGTAGTATAGATACATAAATTAAATTAAAAGGGAGTTTAAGAGTTGAGTTTTTCGCTCGGTCCTTTAGCTAAACTCAGTCAAGATTGATTGTTGTAGGCTTAAAAGAAGTATCAGAATCCGAGCAGAACCAATTCAGAATCTGAAAGCTTTTATGTTATCTAAGTGGGCTATATCTTTCTCAAATTATGTTCAGCTAATAAGCTCAACTGTTTCTAGCTAAATTGTGAAGCATGAATATATGTATCAAAATAATTTAGCTGACTGTTCGCGTTCGCCAGTATCCTACGAAAACATTGAGTGCTTAACTAAACTCGAGTTCAGATCCTTTAAAGCTTTGAGACCATATACACTATCCTTTATTAGACAGTTGGGCTGGAGGACGTGTATACAAGTTAAGACATTGTAGGAAGGGACAGTTGAGATAAAGCGTGCAAGTAAGATTAAAAGAAGCTTTGTATACATGGAATGCTATTAGATTTGAAACCTTTCCATTGTTATACTTGTGTGGATACGATATTCATATTTATAAAATGATTGTAACTGTTTATCAAAATTGCCCACTGGGTACACTAGTACTCAGCCCAAATATTTTCACGTTGAGAGGTAGGCTGGAAGATGACGGAGCTGAAGCAAGGGCTGACTTTTTGTTATATGCTTGTTTTTTTTTGTGTTGTTTAGAGATCCTAGATACTCTAAAACAATGAAGTAGTTTGAAATATTTGCTTAAGTTTAATAAAGATGCTCTGCGCTTGTTCCGCTTACTCTGATATAGATTGTCTTCAATTATTTGAATCATATTATGATTTGTGCTTATTGTTGAGATGTGTCTTCGCAATTGATTGGTGCGATAAGTTCCCTTTGATAATTGGTAATTCATTCAAGTTCCTTCTGAACGCCTTAGTGCGTGGTTCTATTACAGTTATAAGGTTATGTTGCCCAAATGATTGAGGCACTGACCCTACTTATATCATTGTCTTTATGCAACAATCTCTTCCCCCTTTCCCCTAGTAACGCACCGGTCCCTTGTCGCTATTCTTTCGGGACTAAGGCGTTACAATTTCCCAACATATTCAATTTTCACAAAAAGGAAGATTAATTACCTTCTTCAGAATCGAGTTCGGTCGATTTTTTGCCGGCATCAATCCCAAACATTTTTCTTGATTTTGTGGTGATATGGGTTTATATTCAGTTTTTTTTTTTTTTTTTTGGATTTTGAGTTTTGGGATTCGATTTGCCTCAAGATTTTTGGCAGATAGATTTTAGGGATTTTTTTGGTGAGTAGTGTTTTGGCTTTAAGCCCTACCTTTACTTGAGGGATTTTATGTGAGCTGTGTTTTGACTTCAGGCCTTTCACCTTCACTTAATGATGTTAAGTAGTTTGTTAGTTGTTGGGACAAAAAGTGTCCAAATATAACTTACGGGACTAAAAGTATCGAAAAAATTAAACTTGGAACCAAAATTGTACATACTGGGACTAAAAGTATTTGGACCCTAATCGTACGCGACCAAAAGTGTTATTTACTCTTAAAAAACCGACTAAAAATAATGAAAATCCAATAGCTTAGGTTGTGAACAATCGAATTTGCTCGTCTTGCTCAAACAAATGCATGTCCTTCTTATGCAGATGCACCCACGCCTCAATTCCATCCCCATCTCTATTCTCCATCAGCACTGTCACGTCTTCATCATGCAGGGGCGCAACGCCCACCCAAACCGGCTTCCCCCACCCGAAATCGGCTTCATAGATTCCAAACTTACTCCAATCGCTGAACATTACTCCAAAGGCCTCGCCACTAACCACTCGTGGGAGTGCATTCACCGCCGGTTTAACCATGAACTCGTCCACTCCATCCGAACCAAGCGACAATATCTCAGCACACCCGGAAATGGTTTTTCCAATGGCATCGCCCATCAGATCAACCATTTCCTGAATTCCCATCTCTGCAGTTTCAGCCGCAGAGATGGAACGGGTGAGCGATTGCAGTATCAAATTCCCACAAGCATGTTTATGAAGTTGTGGCACTGTTCTCCCTCGCATGTTCACTGCATGATTAATGTAACAATCTTTGGATCGGGCGTGTTTGGCTCGATCCACCCCGATTAGGGCTTTGGCTATTAGGGAAGACACCACCAGCACCTTTGAGATCCCCCGCCTCCCTTCTTTCGTGGTGATCAGATTCGACCTCACAATGTTTATGGCTTCCTTGCTGAAACAAAACCTTTTGAACACAACTCCAGTATCTTCCCGTTGAGATGGTTCACCATAAGGGTTATCCCGTATATTCCTGCCTGGGAAAAAGGCGGGAGATTCATCAAAATTTGGGATGATTGTGGTTTTCCCGCCGGAATTATAGGTGGCGTTCGACCAGGCAGAAATAAATGTTGTGAGCGAGGAGGTGTCGGAGGTTCTGTGGGAAATGCTAATTCCGATCACCAGCCCTCCGCGGTTGAAGTTTGTAATTTGAACGGACAGTAATGGATCTGTTGCTTCATCCACTTGGTAAGATCGGCGGGGAAGGAGATCTTGTAGATGCTCTGTTGTCCCGACAATGTTGGCTAACTCAACATCGAAAGCTTCTGCTTCGACAAACTGGGCGCCCTCATCACTGCAATGGACGGAATAATCGCTCTTGATGTATCTTCCGGCAAGAGGGTAGAATTGGGGTAAGATTTTGCCCAATGATTGTTGGAGTTTTTGGGAGATGATCGTTGTCGTTTCCGGTTTTGATGGATAGAAGAGAAGAACGCCGATGTTCATAGATGGAGCAAGCTCATCTATGTATGAGATTTTGTGGTTTTTGAGGGTTTGAGGAGTTGGGGTGCATGGTTTGATCAATTTTCTTCTAACTACGTTTATATTCATCATGTTTATTACAGGGAGAAGTGATCGGCTTTTTCTGTCTTTACCCATGCTATTATATTTATCTCTGCATTTTTGGGATTCATAGAATTGGCTTCTCAAAGAATCAACTATTTTCATATTTTTAATTCTTTGTTCCACCAACTAGCTAGCTAATAAAATCAACCAAAAGATTTTCACATTGAAGTAGCTGTCATCATATCTGCAATATATATATATATAATTGATCTTGCTTCCCACGTGAAATTTTTGAAGAACTTCACGAAAGTATCTACAATTGAATACCATATTTATTACTTAAAATAGAAGATTATCGTCCGACTCTCTCTCTCTCTCTCTCTCTATTGTCGAAATGGAGAATCTAAAGCCACATGCCATAGTGTTTCCCTACCCTTATCAAGGCCATATTACTCCCATGATCAATCTATCCCTAAAACTTGCTTCCAAGGGCTTTATCATCACTTTTGTCCAAGCTGAATTCATCCATTACTCCATATGTAAAGCTCACAATCTCACAGCTGATGCTGATATCTTCACCGAAGCTCGAAAATCAGGCCTCGATATACGTTACATGACGATCTCCGACGGGTTTCCCATTGATTTCGACAGGCATACGGACAACTACGACGAATACTGGGAGACCATGTTTCGTGAATTCCCGGGGCGACTGGATGAGCTCGTGATCAAAATTGTGGGGACAAAAGATTCGTCGCCGTTTTTCGTGATTACAGACACCATCTACTCGTGGCTAGCAGCACCCATTTGCAAGAAATATAGCATCGTTAACGTTTCTCTGTGGACTGAAGCAGCTGCCTTGTTTTCTATCAACTATCACTTTGATCTACTTCGACGTAATGGCCATTTCCCCCCTGCTGCTGGTACGCTCTTTACTCTTACGTACTCTCTTTTTTTTTTATTGTTTTTCTAAAAAATTTAAATTTTCAATTCTTAGCTATAAATGTTAGTTAGAAGTAGTTATATTAAGTTTATTTTTATAATAAATATTATTATAAAGGAGTTTCTAAATGCACCACTTAATTTACTCTTTGCACCACTAAAAAATTAGATGAAAAATAAAATAAATACGAAATGAATATTTACCCTTTTATTACTTGTATGCACTATAATAATTACTCAATGCACCACAAAATAAAATTAAAAATAACACAATAGATAAATAATAATTAATAGATAAATATAAATATTTAAAAAGAAAAAAAAACGTCCTCCTGCTCCTGCCATTCTTACCGTTCATTTCCACCGGAAATGGAATGGAACTACTCCAAAAAAGACGCCGGAATCTGCCCCCAAAACACCACCAGATTTAGCAATCTCATATTGCAGATTCCGACCACCATCAATATGAAATACACGATCGATTCAGGAAGAATTTATCTCCATTGATTATGCCCAAATTCAAAGTGCACAAACCATTGCTCGCCACCCTCCTCCTCCTCCTCCTCCTCCTCCTCCTTCTTCTTCCTACCCTACTTTCTTTCTACTCCAATTTTTCATCGCAAATGATCGAAAATTACAGTTCGAATATAATGAAGAATGTTCAAAAATACACTTGCGAAGCAATAGAAGGTTGTTTGAAAATTTAATTTTCGAACACAGTTGAATGCAATTCTGATGTCGTTCGGAAATGAACTTTCGAACACTTCGAATTTGTTCGAAAATCTTTTTCTGAACTATCTACACAACATTCGAAATTTACAGTTCGAACAAAAAAAATCATTTTGTCAAGAGATTTCTTAATCCAATTTTACCTTCCTCCAATTAAAGTGAGTGAAGTTGGAACCAGATAGAGTAGTTATCGTCAAGTCAAGTTAGGCGGTGGTGATTGACGACGCTAGAAAAGGTTAGAAGAAGGTGGAGAAACAAACGCAGCCGCCGTTGCAGAAGAATGGCAGATTGTCTTCTCCATTTATTATTTTTGTTTAAATGTATTTTGTTGCTTTTTTTATTGAAGTATCTGATCATCTCGCAAAATTGTTCAAACAATCGCTCACTCTCTCGCTGTCTGTGTGTCGTCGTGTAGCATGCATTATTATTATAATTTATAAACTATAAAAAGAGAGCATTATTGGTAATTATAAGGATGAGAGAGGTAACAAGTCAAAGAGAGCAGTGCCGGAAGAAGAGGAGAGAGAGAGAGAGAAGGGAATCACTACAATTTAAGTTAAGGGTATTAAAGTAATAATGTGTGGTACATAGAGTAAAAACAGGAGTGCAAAGAGTTGTTGTGGTGCAAAGAGCAAATTTGGTGGTGCAAATAGAATCTCCCTTATTATAATAGTGATCTGATAGTGAGAGTGACACATATATTGAAATTGAATTAGATGATCTTATCTCCTGTCGTACATGAGACCCTTCAGAAATTGATGATTTTTTCGAAAATATGATGATCAAGCCACGACTTAAGTTTGAAGAGAGAAGCACGCTAATTGATCGACAGTGATTTCATTTTATTTTATTTTTATGTTTCAGAAATTTAGGAAGGTTGAATAATGCACAAATTAAAAATTAAATAGTGTCTTATAAGGTTACTTTCAAAGTTCTTGTTAATTAACTCACAACTATGTTAAAAGCTCATGATTTTAGAGGAACGTAATCCTTAATCATTATGATTAATTATTCTTGTTAAACTGACAACTATGTTAAAAGCTCATGATTTTAAAGGAACGTAATCCTTAATAATTATGATTAATTATTTTTGATTAGAGTTTATAATTAATTTTAATTGGTGTCTAATATTTTTCAAAGTTTTGGTAAACAATTAAAAATTAGGTTGATTATTCCATAATTAGAATATAAAAATTTCCTATTAAAATTTTAATTTCTATTAAGAAATATTATTTATGATTAATTATATTATAATAATTTTTATTTATATAATAAATATTATTAAATAATAAATTTGATGGCCGGACACAAAATAGTTTTATTATATAATAAATATTATTAATAAACTACTCTCTCTCTCTCTCTCAGGCAAAGACGAGGAACTCATAAATTACATACCAGGAGTGGAATCGATCAGCACGAGGGATTTAATGTCGTATATGCAATATCCAGACATGATACCAATGTTGACTGAGGTTGTAGTGAAGGGGCTCGATCATGTCAAGGCAGCAGACTACATCTTATGCAACACAGTTGAAGAACTAGAATCCGAGACCCTGTTAGCCCTCAATCAAATTCATCCAACTTTCGCCATCGGCCCGATCAATTTCTACGCCGAAAGCTGCCCCCGCATTGCCCGGAGCCTCAGGTCTGAATCAGACTGTGCCGAATGGCTGAATTCTAAGCCCAATGGATCAGTTTTATACATTTCTTTTGGCAGCATTTGCATGACTGACGAAGAAGAAACTGCAGAGTTTGCTAATGGGCTTCTTCAAAGTAACGCATATTTTATTTGGGTGATCAAGACTGATATTCAAGGAGATGATGATCAGGCGAAACTTGTTCTACCACTAGGTTTCGAAGATGCAATCAAAGATCGAGGACTTATCGTTCCGTGGTGCGATCAGAACGGGGTCCTTTCTAGCCCTGCAACGGGAGGGTTCTTGACGCATTGTGGATGGAACTCGATTGTGGAGAGTATGTGGTATGGTGTTCCGATGATTTGTTACCCGTTTCTTGTCGATCAGCCTACCAACAGGAAGCTCGTAGTCAATGATTGGAAGATAGGGATTAATCTATGTGACAGTGACAGAGGACGAGTGAGAAGGGAGGAAGTGGCTCGGAAGATTAATATCTTGATGAAGGGAAAATCTTCTGATGAAATGAAATACGAGATTGAAAAAATATGTAACAAGTTGCATGATTCGTTGGGTGCACAAGGGTCATCACAGAAAAACTTCGACCGATTTGTGGAGAATTTGAAGTTGAACCTTAAATACCAAAGTGGATGATTTATTCATTCCATACTAGAAATAATCATCGGAGGAAATGTCACTTGACATTTGTCCACTCCTAATAAAGACAATTGGTTAAATTCCATGAAACCATTCCCATAGTTAGGACATTTCATCGAACCGGTAGTGTACATGTGCATCTTTGCTTCGCCATGGGACGGGGATGTTGAAGAGGTTCGTGAAGGCAGAAGCTAGCGAGGTCACGCGACAACTAATTGCGGGAGGTCGGTGCAGATCTAGCCACGGGGAAGAGAGAAGGCAAATGTCCAAATAAACACTCAAATTATATTTCCAGCCACATCTAAACGAACAAATTATTTTTTGACTCAAATATACACTTAAACCAATTAAAAAGTAATAATGGCTCCTAAACTATTAAAACAAAGTAAAAAAAACTGACTCTTGACATTAACATTGTTAGTTTTTTGTATTAATTAAAATGCGTTAAGCTCAATTCTATCACTTATAAAAGTCAATCACACAAATCATTACAAGAAAATCTGCTTTTGGAGGCGCATATAAATGTCTGCATAAACTATCTATTGCAACACCAGACTTTTCTCCACGTTGATTCACGGTATCGTCCTTGCGAGTGTAGGGATAGGTTAATTAGATATTGCAGACACTAGAAAGTGTCGGAATAGATGGATGAAAATTGAGATTTAATTACGTAATAAAACATCTAACAATGTTGCTAAAAGTACATAACACGACATTTTTTATCGTCTACATAAATGCTTAATTATTAATTTTTGACATTAATTAATAATTGAAAAGGTATTTTATTTTATTTTATTTTAATTGCACATTATTAATTCCATAGATTTGTATCGTGTGATTCATTAGCTTCAAATTAATTTATTTATTACTGGAAATTTAGAAAAATAAAAATATCCAAAAGCTTCTAACAACGAATTGTAAATATGTAATCAATAATCAATAAAGAGTTGAAACCAACTCTATTGTCTTTATAGGTGTGTAACATAAATGAAAATCTATTGTTACAAAAAATAGAGAAAATCACATGATGCCTTCAAATCTTTATGGAGTGGAAAATCCTCAGTCAATCCTCAATATAAGAACTTAGCTCTTCATTGACATCCAGCAGATATCACCAATACCTATGAGAATTTGTAAGAGATGCAAAAAATACATGAGTCCAATTTTGAAGTGGGAAAAAAATGCGAGGCTTCTTGTATATGAAAAAACGATAATCACAATATAATATCTAATTCTATAAAGTAACAATGAGAAACAATATAATGTTGAACATTTAAAACTAAAATTAGCGAATTTGTAAAATAAAAGGTTGCAAACTATTAACAGGTGATTTTTTAAGTGCTTTCTACGTTCCAACAATTAACATACATTGAACAAAAAGATTACCTGGAGATTGCAAGAGAGAGAAGGCTTCTGAGATCTGTCTTGAAAAATTAATTAACAATCAGAAATCTAACTACATACAATTCAATCGACCAATCAATATAATTAATCATAATTAATACGATTTTTAAGAAACACTCCACAAACCAATCTGAAATTGGATTCGCCTTGCAAACTTAATCTGTAATAAAAAAATAAATAAATAATTAGATTTTGTAGAAAATAAAAATGTTTAAATATGAACGACTAATACAGAGATGGATAACCAAAACCTTTACTGCACGGTTTGACGATGACGACGAAATTAATGGCCATCTGATTTTAAGTAGAAGATAAATTCTCATAATAATAGGAGTATTAGGTGGTAACCGTATATTTTAGGTGGAGGAATACTCTGATAACCTTGTTGACATTCACATTCTCAAGCATGCACACATGCAATCCCATGCAGCAGCAGCCCATGAGATCTAATATACTGCAGCAGCAGCTTCAAGTTTTCATGCCACGTGTCCATGCATACCGCAACTCACTCTAGGACCACAGCTCTTGCTTTTAGATATTTTGATGTATTTTGCTGCGTATTACACACGCATGATTGTATATAAATAAGTAATTGCTCTCTATTGCTTCTGTAATTGAGATAATTCTCTGAAATAAAACTTTGTTCCTCAAGATATTTTTCTTCATGAGTTTTTCACCGATTATCCAACATGGTATCTAGAGCCATGGTTTGATTGTTTTTTTTCCATCTCAATTGAGAAATTGTGTTTTCTTACCAATTGAATTTTTGATACTGAAATCATGACTAAGAAAAATCAAAATTTCTCATGGCGCAATGCACGCGATGAGGAATTAGGCTTCACCACTCATGGCAATCCAACAGCACACGTTGGATCAAGTGGAACCAAGGATGATCAACGCGAAGCTTCGCACTCTGATGTGAATCCGTCACCGCAGCATAGTGTTCGTGCTCATGGTGGTAATCAGGAGGTTCTACAGTTGGGTTATTCACGCAACGAGGTTAGTCATACTCGAGCTCTAGCTAACGACGAGCTTTATATTAACCCTAGTGAGCACCCTGGCATGCTTCTTACTACGGATTTATTTGACGGTACCAATTTTCATAATTGGCATAGATCTGTTAAGAGAGGACTTGTTTCTAGAAATAAATTGAGTCTTGTTGATGGTACATTGAGAAAACCTGCACTTGGATCTATAGACTACATGCAATGGATGCGTGTAGATTATCTCGTGTTCAATTGGATTAGTAATTCCATGATGAAAGAAGTGTCAAGGAGTTTTCAGAATTTAGAAACTTCTAAGGAACTTTGGGAGGAATTAGAGAGGCGATTTGGAAAAAGGAACGGGCCTCGAATTTACAAATTACGGCGAGATATAGCTACATATGCACAAGGTTCACAATCTGTTATGCTATACTTTACAAACTTGACAAATATGTGGGATGAATTATCCTTGTTAAAGGCATCTAAAATATGTACTTGTGAAGCATCAATTGATAATCATAAGGAGGTGGAAGAGGAGAAGATGATGCAGTTTTTGATGGGGCTAAATGACTGCTATGAGTCCATTAGGCAACAGATTCTAATCTTGAACCCCCTGCCATCCTTAAACCAAGCATATGGGATGGTGTTACAGGTGGAAGAGTAGATGGTTGTCTCTACACACTTTGCAGATACTACTGCTCAAGGAGCTATGTACATTCATCAGAAAACTGGTTCAAAGGAGCCCTATAGAAAGAGACTGACTAAAGAAGAAAAGTCCAAGCTAAGGTGTGAGCATTGTGGGGGAACTGGGCACTTGATCATTGATTGTTTTGAGTTAAATGGTATTCCAGACTGGTACAAAAAATTCAAAGCAACAAAAGAAAAGACTAAAGCTTATTGTGCAGTTGATCAAGCTAATGCTTCAGATTCTAGGAGTGTTGCTACTAAAGGAGTTCCTGAGCCAGAGAATTCCCATGAGATTAGCAAGTTTATTCAGGCAGAATTTGCTAAACATATGGCCTCTTATTTTCCCGGAGATACAAAATCCTCTGATGACATTCCTGCAGCTCATCTTGCAGAGATAGGAGAAGAGCCATCTGAGTTGGCATATAGAGGGCATTATGCTTTTGGAATCACTACCAATATAAGAAGACAAGAGTGGATTATAGATTCAGGTGCCAGTAATCATATGTGTTGCAACATGGGATTACTGACAGACTTGAAACCATTGAAGCATCATTTACAAATTTTCTTACCAGATGGGAGTAAACTGTGGGTGTTTCTTGTTGGAAAGGCAAGGTTGAACAATAGGATTATTTTAAAGGATGTCCTATTTGCTCCTTAATTTACTCATAATCTACTGTCTGTGGGACAGTTAACTCAGGACATAGAAAGGAGCATTCAATTCCTAAGTACACATTGTTTGATACGGACAAAGCATAATTCCAAAATCCTTGGGATGTGCACTATGAAGGGATCATTATATGTATTTCCACAGAATTCTGAATTCACAGCACTCGCTTGTGCCGTTCAGCAACAACCATCTCTGCTGGACTTGCACAGGCTTTTGGGACATCCATCTAGCAGCACAATGGAACATCTGAATAAATCTCCTAAGAGGGCTAGGTTGGAGGAGTTAGATATTTTGAAGAATTGTCAAATTTATCATGAATCTAAACAACAGAAGAATCCCTTCCCTCTGTTGAATAGAAGAAGCTTGGTTCTCTTTGCTCTGGTCCACATTGATACTTAGGGGCCTTGCAAGGAACAGACTCTTACAGGAACACCATATTTCCTTACCTTGGTGGAGGATCATTCAAGGGCTACTTGGATTTTCCTGTTTAAAAGCAAGACACAGTTCTGGAAAATTGTTCAAAACTTCATTCTTATGGTAAATACTCAATATAATACTTCTGTCAAGGCAATAAGAACTGACAATGGCAGTGAGTTTGTGAATAGACAGATGCAGCAGATACTCTCATCTCATAGAATCCATCACCAACTGTCTTGCACTTATTCACCCCAGCAGAATGGGATTGTAGAACGAAAGCACAGGCATTTGCTTCAGGTTGCTAGAGCTCTTATGTTTGATAGCAAACTTCCTATCCAATTCTGGTGTTATTATGTGCTCTATGCCACTTGGATCATAAATAGACTACCTTCCAAGATTCTTACTTGGAAGTCTTCTTATGAGATTTTGACAGGGAACATGCCAAATTACAAGACACTACATCCTTTTGGATGCCAAGTGTTTCGAGCAAATCATGTTCCTCATAAATCCAAGTTTGCTGTCAGAAGCTACCAATCTATATATCTGGGTATATCATATCAACATAAAGGATTCCTCTTGTATGATCTTCATAGCAAGACTGTCTCTGTCAGTAGAGATGTCATATTTTGTCCTAACATTTTCCCTCTTCAAACAACTTCCCCTATTACTCTTCATTTTCAATCATTTAATGATGATTTTCCATCTGCAAGATTGCTTTCTCAGCCTAGCCTACCTATTGGTGCACAGGTTCCTCTGAGTGACTCAACACTTGAGTCTGCACCTATTATTGATGCTCAAGCTCCTGCTCACAGTACTGATCATATCTCCAGCCCTCAGGAGACTCTTAGAGATAGTCAGAGTGCTTCCTCTCCAAGGATTACACCTCAGGTACTCAGAAATAGTACTCGAATCAAAAGAACACCAGCTTATCTGCAAGATTATATTTGTCAGAATAATCTTGCACACTCTCTTTCCCCAGTCACTTTTCCTTATTACAATGGAAGGAAATTTACATCTCATTATCATGCTTTTCTCATGAGTGTTGAATCTGTGAAGAAGCCTACTAGCTACAAGGAAGCTTGCCTTCACAAGGAGTGGATTGAGGCCATGAACAAAGAACTAGAAGCCCTTGAATCTAATCATACCTGGGAATTGCAGCCTTTACCAAAAAGAAAGCATGCTATTAGATCTAAGTGGGTGTTCAAGGTAAAGTTAAAATTAGATGGCACTGTGGAGAGATATAAGGCAAGGCTAGTTGCTAAGGGTTATACTCAAGAGTTTGGGATTGATTATACTGAGGTTTTTCTCCAGTTGCCAAATCTGTCACTGTTCGATTGTTTTTTGCCTTAGCAGCCCAATTCCACTGGTATCTTCATCAAGTAGACATAAACAATGCCTTCTTGCATGGTTACTTGACTGATGAGATCTATATGACTCTTCCTCAGGGTTATACCAAAGGGACTCCTGGGGATGTCTGTCGATTGCGCAAGAGTTTATATGGTCTCAAACAGGCCTCCCGCGAGTAGAACCTTGAATTGGGTAAACATCTTCATTCTCTTCGCTTTCTACAATCTGATAATGATCATTGTCTTTTCCTCAAGGGTCAAGGATCTGCTTTTACCGCATTGTTAGTTTATGTGGACGACATCCTCCTCCTTAGTCCTTCTCTTGAAGGAATTCATGCTATTAAAGCTTCTCTGCATGATCAATTCACTATTAAGGACTTGGGGGAGGTTCAATACTTCCTTGGGATGGAGGTTGCTAGGTCTAAGAAAGGGATATACCTCAATCAAAGGAAATACATTTTAGACATGTTAACTGAAGTTGGTTTGTTGGACAGCAAACCTACTGTCACACCTTTGTCCCCTGGGATGATTTTATCACATTCTTATGGGGAACTCCTCGCACAATCAGATTCCTATCGTAGAATTGTACGATTTGACGATGACGACGAAATTAATCGCCGTCTGATTTTAAGTAGAAGATAAATTATCATAATAATAGGAGTATTAGGTGGTAATCGTATATTTTAGGTGGAGGAATACTCTGATAACCTCTAATGAAAATAATCAAAATTTACCACCAACGCCTGGGGGTTTTTTGACCGAGAAGGAACTCATTTTCAATATTTTTATATTTGAAAAACTAATATGCATTAAATAATAATTGTGTTCTCCTGACTTAAATTTCAGATAAAATTGTAGGATAGCAATTTCTAATAAATTATATTTTGTATACCCTCATAAAAATATATAGATTTTGTAGAGTTTTATGAATTTAAAGTCTGGAGATAAATTAATTAACTGTGCACGACCTAGACCATGAAATAATTAAGAAATGTTCTCTCTCCTCTTTTAATTTTTATTTTATTTGATTACAATGAAACACAGTTGGTTGAGCCGTTGAGGAGAGGCATCCATCTGTTGGAGTCTCATTTTTTTTTCCTTAGTAAAAAATAATTTTAGTTTTCTAATTAATTAACATTTACGGACGCCATAGTATAGTCATAATATGATTAATATAAAAAAAATAATAAATTTCGGGCGTCCTAATAATATTTGATGTCCCAAAAAATATTTGGGCTTAAAAAATATCTAATTGAATTGAAACCAATCAATCTCATCAACTAAAATCGATCGGTTTGGTCAGTTTTAATTTTCGGTCTCGGTTCAGTTTTGCTGACCCGTACCCTCAACTATTCAAAATATATCAAATTCACATTTTATGTTTGACATTGTTAGTTTTTCGGTTAATTAAAATGTGCATAAACTATTAGCCTAATTGCGATTTATTTGGGCGAGAGGATACCACGCAATGTTGGTATGATTCGAAAGCCCATCGTCATGGGCTTTATAATCACAATTTTTAAATTGGGTGAGTGATAGAAAAACTACAAAGAGAAATATCGATGACATGAGATTGTACGCACGGATTAAATTCAAATATTTTATTTAATACGTTGATTTTTGGCCATGATTAATAACAAGATATCCAAAACAACTTCAAATGAAGATATAACTGATAATTCAAAAAACACATTAAAAGATCTTTTGCTATCAACCATGTTATATCTTCTACTCTTGTACTAAGTGGTGGATATAGAAATTTTTCTTGGGGGTTGGAGGTGAGTGGGAGCGGGGGGTGTAACTTAGTGCCAGATCCAAAGGAAATTGATGGAGTGGGAGTTGTTCAAGCTCTCTTCTTAGTTTGTTTGTTCTATTGATAGAAAAGGTATTGTATAAGAAGGTAGATACAATTGCCAATGTTTTTGTATTTTATTTCCTTTTTTTAAGCATGTTATTTGTTCAACGAACATGTCTAAATTTTTTCCTTATTTTCTTCAATGCTTTCAAAAGCGGACCAGATATCGAATTAGATAAAAAAATGGTCATTGGGTCATTGGTTAAAAAATAGGGTCATTGGGTCATTGATTCAACTAGTTGGACTATGAAAAAAATATTTCCTTATATTAAAAAGTAGATTAAATACAAAATTTTATCTTATAACTGAAAGTTGGAACTTGGAACGGTAAGACTATTCACATTAACAATCCGACACAATCGATTGTTAGTAAAAGACAAAAAAATGGAAATAAAAAATAATGTTAAAATCATGAAATTAGCCCAATCGATTGACAAATAGATTGGCCGAACAATCGTGCCATAATTGATCTTTCATCCCACCATCTACGCTCTCTCGATCCGCCAAGTGTCAATTAAATATCATTATTTAATTTGCCAATTATATTCTTATCGGATGCAATTTTAAATTATTATTATTATGGATAATTTACATATTAAAAAATTAAAACTATATCATAATTCATATTTTGTCATTGTCTATAAAATGAGCTTAATAAATTTTCATCCATTGTAATGTTCGTATGATGATTATATTCATATTATTGTAATTAATAATTTAAAATATAAAATAATTTTAATTTTGAAAAATATAATACGAAATAATTATAGATATAGATAATTAATAAATAATCAAGTAAAGCAAATTACTTTGGATTGGTAATGATTGTTGATAAATTTGAAAGATTGTATATGAATTTTGATTGTTGAGTTGGTTTTACATGTGGAGAAAAGGTAAATGATTATTTTATTGAAAAATTAGATTGTTGTAGATTATTAATGGAAGTAGCTTATAACAAATTAAAAGTTGAACGTGACTTGGGTCTCGAAACATGTGCCCTACATATTTTTTCTTTCTTGACATTTACCTTTCTCTCTCCTCATTTCTATCTCTCATCCCTACCATCTTTCCACTATCTCCCACTCATAAATTTCCACCTTAGTGGTTGAGGTACATGATTAAAAAAATAATAAAATTGTATAATAGGGGTAATAAAAAATTCTTCTAATGTGTTAGTGGTGGGGTAGTATACCCCAACCTTTGGATAAAATTTCTCGTCCCACTCTCAGCCGCCTGGTGAGGTTGGTTTTTCTTTTTCTTCTTCTTTCTTTCTTTTGTATTTCTTTATTTGTTGTCGCTTGTTTCATTTATAGATCTTTGTAATCTTATAAATTACATTAGATTTAATATGATTTTCTTAACCAATTAAACACATATTGTATTTTGTTAGTGCCACTATTATGCATTAAGTGTTCGTGTTATTTTGTTGGTGAGATATGTTCGATAATGTGTGCTTGGATATGTCCTTGAAGCCATTCATTCCGCTGTGCAAGAAAAGAAGAACAGTTGGTGAACTATTCCCTCTGATGTCCCAGACATACCCAGGGACACTTTTATATGGTAGTTTCCATAAATATAAGATCTTGCGCGGATCCGTTCGTGGAAGGCAAGATATTTTCGATTGAATGCCTTGTGGAGTAAATACCGAGCTGCAACTAACCCTCCTATCCAAGAAAAGTATCTACACACATTTGGGAAGATCACAAACCATAATCCACTTACCATATTGCCGATGGTAAAGAGTGACGCTAATATTAAAGTGAAGAGTATAAGAAGGCCGATTATGTTTAGCAATCAGTAGCCACTTACACTTGTTTAGATTCTCTTAAAAGATTATTTGAGAGTCATTTCATTTGTGGTCTCTGTTTACCTAGTTACTATCCCACAGTATGTTCTAGCATTTGAGTATTTTGAGTGAAACACATAAGGGGTTTATTAATCCATTTTGTACGCAATCTCGGGAGAGATTGTAAGTCAAAGTCGTGGGTAGCTAGAGGGAGTCTAGTGTCACGGTTGTAAAGGGATCTTACAGCTTTCGGCTGGTGAAAGAGTTCGTGGAGACGAACGGACGACATAAGGAGGGATTCATGTATGTGTAAGATCCTAAATACACTTCATGAAGGAGTAACAGTTTTAAATCTTCAAGTCTAAGAGCAATCCCCTCAGAGTAGGTTGATTAACCGAACTGGGTTACCAATCTCGTGCGTATTTTACTGATTTTTAATTTATGTTCTTACATCTGTACCACACATATCGTAGAACAACTAATAGCAATATTAATTAAACACTTGTGAGCACAGATTATCATTTTTCAATTGGCACTAGAGCAGCTCACCTTTCTTAAGGTGTGATCGTGGGTTTTTAATCCATGTATTCTGTGTTGTTTTGCCGAGATGGACATAATGAAAGAAGGAGCCTCGACGATGAGACCTCCACTCTTAGATGATAACAATTATGCCTACTGAAAAGCTAGAATGACAGTTTTCATATGTTCGATTGATGAACGGGCCTGGAAGATGGTGACTGAAGGTTGAAAGCCTCCCACCAAGAATGATGATAAAGGCAAAGTGGTGCTGAAAATAGAAGAAGAATGGGAGAATCCCGACTACCATATCATGGGGCTGAATGCTATAGCCATGAACGCTATCTTCTCTACTGTTGACATGAATGTCTTCAAGTTTATATCCACCTACGATAAAGCTAAGGATGCGTGGGATATCTTGCAGACCACGTTTGAAGGAACAAGCAGTGTTCGTGCCTCTGAAATGTAATTGCTTACCACCAGATTTGAGAACCTTTGGATGGATGAAGGTGAAAAACTTGCTGATTTCAACGCCAAGATTTGTGACATTGCTAATAAAAGCTTTGCCCTCGGAGATGCGATCTCTGAAGAGAAACTTGTGCGAAAGATTTTCCAATCTCTGCCTAGAAGATTCGCGTATAAAGTTACGGCCATTGAAGAGGCTAAAGACGTGAGCAAGATGAAATTACAGGAGCTGATGGGGTCTCTGCGAATATTTGAAATGAGGCTGACAGATGATGAGACAGTGCAAAAGAAAAGCATAGCTTTTCAGGCAGGTTCTAGTATTGATGTGCCAAGCAATGTCCCTGACAAAAACGATCTTGCCGAGATAATTGCTATGTTGTCTAAGAACTTCTCAAGATTTGCCAAACGATTTGAGAAGTCCTCACAAAACAATTCTAGCAAAAATAAGGTTTTTAAACCTCAGAGATCAAAAGATGAAGATTCAAATGAAGACAAACATAAAGATGTCAAGTGTAGATAGTGCGGTGGTTTTGGTCACTACCAAGCCGAGTGTGCCAATACTCTTAAAAAGAAAAATAAATCATATTGTTCTACTCTTAGTGAAAGTGATGACCTTGATGATAGCGGAAGTGATGAAGAATGTGTGAGCAATCATTTTGCTTTCCTGACATTAGTCTGTTAAAGAAACTGTGTCTGAGTCTGTTCCCGACAGTCAGGATGACAAGGTGTCTGAATGAAGTGATGGAGAAGAATTCACTGAAGAATCTGCCATGGAAGCATATAAAAAACTTCATACGAGTTGGATCATGGTGGTTCAAGCCAATGAAGGGGTGATGAAAGAAAATTCCGATCTCTTGAAAGAAAGAGATAATCTTGCCACTCGTCTCAAGAAAGCGCAAAGTGACTTGCTGCAGTTCAGAAACAACAGTCACTCTCAGACTGGTGAGCTTCAACTTCTGAAGAAGCTTGTGAAGATGATGAACTCTGGATCATCTCAGCTGGATGAGATTCTTTCTAAGGGAAAGAGCCCTAAGGATCATTTGGGGCTCGGATACAATAGTGGTCATACTTATGGCAGATTCTATCAAGGACAAACCTCTGGAACAAAAGATTTTACAGTTCCAGAATCGAGAGTTGAGCCAACGAACAACCAGCAACGAAGGAAGTCTCCTCAAAAGATACGTGTTGTGTGTCATAACTGTGAGAAACCTGGTCACATTCGATCACATTGCAGAAACTATATCAATGACCTCTGAAGGATGAAAAGAAGGGGTTTTGCAGAATCTGATCAGTTTTCCAGAAGAAATGTCTGGAACAGATCCAGGAACAACCACAGAAATTATGTGGTTCATACCGCCCTCAATATTCATGCAAAAATTATATGGTATTTTGACAGCGGATGCTCTCGGCATATGACCGGAGATGCTAGCATACTGAGCAACATTCAAAAATATTGCTCATATCAATCTATTATCTTTGGAGATGGTGTTAAAGGTAGAGTGCTTGGCCATGGATGTCTAAATGTGCATGGGATGCCCACCCACCCTGGAGGACATGCTGCTTGTAGAAGGACTAAAAGCTAATTTAATTACCATTAGTCAATTGTGTGACAAAGGTCTCTTGGTGCATTTCACTAAAGACAAATGTCTTGTCAAGAAAAAAGAAAGTGTTCTTCTGATGGATGGGGACAGATCGAGGGACAACTATTATCTCCTTAATATGAAGGGGACTTGCTTCAGATCCCAGCTATGTGAAGCAAATTTATGGCATGAAAAACTTGCCTATATCAGCTTTCGAAACCTTCAGAAACTCATGAAAACTGAAGCTGTGATTGGTGTTCGAAAATTGAGTATTGATCGGGAGAAAGTCTGCGGACCATGTCAAGTTGGAAAACAGATTCAC
Source organism: Perilla frutescens (assembly GCA_026008535.1). Classification (NCBI taxonomy): domain Eukaryota; kingdom Viridiplantae; phylum Streptophyta; class Magnoliopsida; order Lamiales; family Lamiaceae; genus Perilla; species Perilla frutescens. The sequence continues at coordinate 19,922,519 of BRKX01000013.1, forward strand.
ACATCTCATAAATCTGTTAAAAAGATTACCACTTCAAACGCCTTGGAGCTGTTACATATTAACTTGATGGGACGAAAGAGGTTCAAATTTGTGTGTGTGGATGACTATACTAGATTCACATGGGTGGAGTTCCTAAGAGACAAGGGAGAGACCTTCGAGATATTTAAGAAGTTGTGTCTCAAGATTGAAGTAGAGAAAGGAACCAATGTTGTTAGAATAAGGAGTGATCATGGTCATGAGTTTGAAAATGCTTTCTTTAGGTGCTTCTGTGAAGAAAGAGAAATCGGTCAAGAGTTCTCAGTACCAAAAACATCTCAACAAAATGGTGTTGTCGAGAGGAAAAATCGGACGCTTCAAGAGATGAGTCGAGTTATGATGAAGGCCAAATATGTCCCTAACAATCTCTGGGCTGAAGCTGTGAATACAGCCTGTCAGACCCAAGATAAAAGTTACTCCCTACGAGTTATGGAAAGGGAAAAAGCCCAACTTAAAGTATTTTCATATATTTGGGAGTACTTATTATATGTTGCGAGACCGAGAACAACTTGGCAAGTTTGATGCTAAAGGAGACGAATGTGTGTTTCTTGGGTACTCAAGGAATAGTCGGGCCTACCGTGTTTTCAACAAAAGGACCAAGACTGTGATGGAGTCTATTAATATTATTGTTGATGATCAAGAAGAATCTACCGCCCAGATTGATGAGGAAAGTGTTGATGCTACTATCTATGTTCCAGCATCTGTTCCAGATAGTTCAGAACACAGTGTGCCGACAGAAGCAAGCAGTGAGAAACTAGATATTTCCAAACCTTCGAAAGGTGTTCAGAAGAATCACTCTGTATCTGATATCATCGGTGATATAAGTGAAGGAGTTCGAACAAGAGGGGTTCGAAAGAACTATCATGAATTGATAGCCAATGTGTGTTACACCTCAACTGTGGAGCCTAAAAATATGAAAGAGGCATTGGAAGATGAGTGATGGATTTAAGCCATACAAGAAGAGCCCTTGCAATTTGAAAGAAATGAAGTGTGGGATCTTGTTCCACGACCTGAAGATGTTAATGTTATCAGCACAAAGTGGATCTTCAAGAATAAAATCGATGAAGAAGGGAACATAACCAGAAATAAGGCAAGACTTGTTGCCCGAGGTTACTCCCAAGTTAAAGGAGTGGATTTCGACGAGACTTTTGCTCTAGTTACTCGTCTTAAATCGGTATGATTGCTCCTTACCATGGCTGCTTAGATGAAGTTTAAATTATTCCAAATGGACATGAAGAGTGCCTTTCTGAATGGGTACCTGTCTGGAGATGTGTTTGTTAGCCAACCCAAAGGCTTTGAAGACCCTCACCATCCTGAGTATGTGTACAAACTGAAGAAGGCCCTTTACGGCCTCAAACAAGTTCCTCGAGCTTGGTACGAATGACTAACCAAATTCCTTCTAGAGAAAGGATATGTTCGTGGTGGAGCTGATAGAACTCTCTTCATCAAGAGAGAAAAATCTGATGTGATCATCATCCAGATTTATGTCGATGATATTGTCTTTGGATCTGTCTCAAACAGAATGGTGGACGAGTATATGAAGGACATGACTTCTGAATTTGAGATAAGTATTGTAGGTGAATTAACCTACTTTATGGGGCTTCAAGTGAAGAAAAACGATGATGGAATGTTTGTGTCTCAAACAAAGTATGCGAGGAACTTGATCAGCAAGTTTGGCTTGGATAGTTGTAGCCCGAAAAGAACACCGATGGGGACATCCTCAAAAATGTCGAAAGATGAAGCTGGTGTTTCTATTGAGCAAACTTTGTACAGAAGTATGATTGGTAGTCTGCTCTACCTTACAGCAAGTAGGCCAGACATGTGCTACAGCGTGGGAGTTTGTGCTCGTTACCAATCTGATCCCAAAGAAAGTCATCTGAAATATGTCAAGCACATAACAGAAAAGGTACTGCTAAGTTGGGACTTTGGTTTTTCTATGATACAAACCCTAGTTTGGTAGGGTTTTGCGATGCAGATGATCTGGTTGCACTGAAGATCGGAAGAGTACTTCTGGAGGATGTTTCTTCCTTGGAAACAACATGGTTTCATGGTTTAGTAAGAAACAGAATTCGATCTCTTTATCTACTTCTGAAGCGGAATATATTACAGCTGGAAATTACTGTACTCAACTTCTTTGGATGAAGCAATTGTTATTTGACTATGGTGTGCCACAATCTGTCCTTACCATATACTGTGACAACATGAGTGCCATAAATATTTCGAAGAATCCTGTCTAGCACTCACGAACAAAACACATAGATATCCATCACCATTTCATCCGTGAACTTGTTGAAGATGGATCGCTTGTGATTGAATATGTTGGAACTGATGCCCAACTTACGGATATATTTACGAAGGCACTTGGAACTGCAAGGTTTAAAACACTTAGATCCTCTTTGGATCTTTGTGTTCTCTGAACTTCTCCTCTGAGAGAAGTCTCTCTGTACGGTCTTGGTCAGTGATGTATGTACAGAGAGTGTAAAATGACCAAGTTGGTGTGGTCGATGTAGTGTGTGTGCTGAAGTTTGTCTCAGACAGATGTTGGGACAGTTTGAACGGTTATTTATCAACGGCTAGTGGATCCTTATTTCCCGCACCGAGTTTGGTTCTACTTCCCAAGAACGAGTAGAGTGGTACTATTTATGGGATGTGACAGTTATGAAAATTTCTTTTCTAAATTCTCTAATTAAGGGCATACGTCTTCTGTTCAAAATTTTATTAAGGCAATGAAATTTTTTTAAAAAATTCTCTTTCTCCTCAAGCCTTTCTCTCTTGAATTTTCTGCTCTCTTCCTTCTCAGAAATCAATGGCTGACAAATCTGAGTCTTCCAAGCCCTCTCTATTCAAAAAGCCCCAAATTTCTACGCAAGAGTTGTGGCGGAAATTAGGCAAGCTTTCAAAACCGTTGGTGTTTGCTCCCTTTGGGTCCACTACCCCTGCCTCGGAACAGCTGATTGAAACCATTTCTAATGTATCTACTTCTGTACCTCTTTCTGTGGCACCTTCTGTGAAAGTAATTGACCGATCTGTGTCTGAGACAGATCAAGCTCATGTTTCCTCTCCTAGGGTTTCTATAGATCCTCCTTCACCACCTCTGGAGAATGTTGAATCAGTGGAAGCCTTGATTGCCTCTGCTGTTAGTGATGTGTCTACCTCAATTGAGGAATTTTCAACATCAATTGATGCTTTGAAGTTTGTTCAAGAACCCTCTGTTCTCGCCGATGCTCCGCTAGTAGGTGACTCTCCTATAGTCACCATTCAAGTGCCGTTGGGTGAAGCTTCACCCCCTATTGCTGTTGAAACCCTTGTCTAAGGGGAAGGAGAAGAAGATGTAGACATCTCCTTCTTGGATGATGATTCACCTATGACTGAGTCTGGATTTGTCCCATCTTCAGCGAAAGCTCGCGGGACCAAATGTAAGCTGGAATTGCGTGATATTCCAGTCACCCCTCCGGTGTCTGATGATGAAGATAACATGCCTATCGCCAATCTAAAATCTAAGGTGTTGGCAAAAGTTACTGCGAAGAAGGGGCCTCCTTCTAAAACTCCTAAGTCTAAGAAGGTTGCTGCAAAGAAGGGGTCTTTTTCTAAAGACCCCAAAATCGTTGAAGACTTCTGGTAAAAAGGCTCCGGCTAGGAAGCCTACTGTTGTTCTTACTCGCCATATTACACGGAGTTTGTCTGAGCAGAGGATGGGATTGGTGTCGGGTCCTCATCGACCGTTCATGAAGCAAGCCAGAGCTCTTTCTCCCTCTGATGATGAAGCAGAGGATGTCACTGCAGATGTCCCTGACAGATCTCATTCCGAATCTGAAGCATATGATTCGAGTAAGTTCCTCTCTGCTTTTCACCAGAGTCAGTATAAGTTAGTTGTTGGCCGCTCCTCAGTGTTTGAGCGCAAGTTGATTAAGACAGATGTTGAGGGTACTGGGGTGATTGAAATCTTACATGATTTACGTTTGGAGAAGTCTGCTTATACTGCATCTTCCTTTGTTGCTGCAATTGTGCATAAACTTTATGTCAGTTTGTCTAAGTCTATTCGTGATACATCATCCGAGCATGCTTTTTTTTATCTTTGTGAGGGGTCATTGGATTCCATTTTCTCCGTCTGCGATAAATGCATACCTGGGTCAGGAGCATGTAGTTGCTCCTGCACACATGTTTAAGTTGGATGAAGTTGCTACCGAATTGACTAGAGGCAGTTTGTGCTTGGCGGTCCGACTGTATCTTGATGGCGTCGGATTTAAGTGTGAAGTATTCAATACTTCATAAGATAGATGTTCGAAACTGGATTCCTAGCACTCATAACTCTACGGTGGGAAAGCCTCTACGGTTGTTGTTGTTCAAGGTTGGAACTCAAGTGGAGTTCAACCTAGGCCAGCTCATCTTTGAGCACGTTGTGGCCCATGCCGAGTCTTTCCGGAGTCAGCAACTGATTGGGTTTTCTGGAATGATTGTTAGCTTGATCATGGATAAGCATAATGTGGTGTCTGCGGAAGATGTTTTTGAGCTTGTGGCGCTGTCGCTCATAATTAGCCAGAAGTTGTTTTAATCCTAGCATGTTCAAAATATCCCTGTCAGAGATGATGCTGGTGGCTCTGGATCTGTGCCATCTTTTGTTCCTCACAGATGTGCTCCTTCTTTATCTGTCACTTCTATTTTCTTTTATAGGCACATAAAATCTCTGGAGCGTGAAGTGTAGATGCTGAAGAAGTCCATCAGGGCTTTTAAGATTCGAGAGCAAAAATTGGAGTGTCTCCTAGTTGATCTTCAAGCTTGAGCACTTGGACTTGTCTACAGACAAGAAAACTTCATGCTCAAAGCTATTCTTCTGTGGACAATTAATGATTTTCCAGCATATGGGAATTTATCAGGGTGTTCCGTTAAAGGATATCGTGCATGTCCTATATGTGGTGAAAACACATATGCGCTGTGGTTGAAACATGGACAGAAAATGTCATACATGGGCCATAGAAGATTTCTACCCAGACATCATCCTTACAGAAGATAAAAGAAATATTTTGATGGCTAACAAGAGCTTAACTCAGCCCCGACACCATTATTTGGTCATGAGGTCTTTGAAAAAGTTAAGAACATTATATGTACTTGTGGGAAAATGAACGTTAAAATACCATCAAAGAAAGCAGATGAAAAGGTGTGTTGGAAGAAGAAGTCAATATTCTTTGATCTTGTGTATTGGCCACATTTGCGTATGCGACATGTTCTTGATGTGATGCATATTGATAAAAATGTTTGTAAAAGTCTTCTTGGCACATTACTTCACATTCCAAGAAAGACAAAGGATGGAATCGCAACTAGGCTTGATTTAATCAAGATGGATGTGCGGAAAGAGTTAGCACCCAAAGTGGAGGAAAAGATAACATTTTTACCTCCCACTTGTTACACATTAAGTAAAGAGGAGAAAAGAAAATTGTGTACCTCTTTGTCTAGAATGAATGTGCCCATAGGCTATTCATCTAAATTAGCGAATCTGGTATCGTTGAAGGATTTGAAACATGTTGGCCTTAAGTCTCATGATTACCATATCTTGATGCAACAATTGCTTCATGTTGACATCCATGGTATCTTACCAAAACATGTCAGATATATGATATGTAGGTTGTGTTTATTCTTCAATGTGTTGTGTGATAAAGTTATTGATGTATCGAAGTTGGATAAGATTCAAAGTGATATTGTGGAGACTTTATGCCTTCTTGAAAAGTATTTTCCTCCGGCATTCTTTGATATAATGGTGCATTTGGTGGTCTATCTTGTACGAGAGGTGAAATTGTGTGGTCCAGTTTGGTATAGATAGATGTATCCATTTAAAAGATTTATGAAGATCCTGAAAGGATACGTTCGCAATCGGTATCGACCTGAAGGATGTATTGCTGAATGTTATGTTGCTGAAGAGGAAGTGGAATTTTGTGCAGACTATCTATCCAATGTGCACACAATTGGAATCTCAAAGAATAATCTTCAAGTAGATGATACAAAACCTTTATCAGGTGTTCAATTTAAGACGATCAGGGACGAGGAGTGGAATCAAGCACATCTACATGTGTTGACAAATGATATTGATATTGATCTATATAGCGAGTATAACCTCTAAACTTATCTCAATTGATCTTCAATTGTGTCTTATTCTCATTTACATGGTTATAAATCATTTATGTAGGGAACACAAGAGACATTTGAAGGTTGAATTTCCTGTTCTAGCTAAATTTCAAAAGAGATTACAAGATGCGCATAACAAATGCTTTATTGGTTGGCTTCGTGAATGTGTAAGTTATATAATAAATATAATAATGAGCTAAATTAACCAAATATTAATTATAATTATTCTCTTGTAGCTTGCATCTACATCTGCAACTACATCCGCAAATTCTACAAGTGAAATTTCAGAAAAGTTGAAGAGAATGGCGCATAGACCTAGCAAAATAGTTTTATCATACCAAAGTTATATGATTAATGGTGTTACATTTCACACAAAGAAATGTGATGATATGCGAATTGTTCAAAATTCTGGAGTGTCTAGTTGCCAACACAATGCAAGTTGCAAGTGCAAAAGACAAAAATCCAATTATTGAAGACATGGTATTTTATGGGACAATCGAGGAAATATGGGAGCTCGATTACTACACATTTCGAGTTGTTGTGTTTGAGTATAATTGGGTTGAGGATACCAGTGGTGTTAAAGTAGATCAAGACCTTGGCTTTACATTAGTCAATCTAAAAAGAATAGGGTATAAAGATGATTCATTTATTTTAGGAAGTCAAGCCACACAAGTCTTCTATGTTGAAGACCTTTGTGATCCTACATGGTCTGTTGTCCTTGCATGTCCAAATAAAGAGTATGCTGATGAAGGAGAGTTCGGAGATATTGCTCTCCATCATCATTGTTTTACCAAGGGAATTCCAATAATAAATGATGAAAGAGATACAAATGAACCATCATGTGTGCGTGAAGATTGTGATGGAATTTGGGTTGATAATGCAAAAGTTTAGTGTGGTAAAGTTCAAGAATTCGCCTTTTACTATTATATTGCATGTTGCTTTAGACATTTTTCTGTACATTTTGTTGCTTGGCCAATGTATTTATTATTTTTGGTAAACTAATCAATTTTTTTAAATCAGATCTTGTAGTGTTTTTGTGGAGGCAATGGCTACAAATAAGAATGGTGACACTGGGGTGGATTCTAAAGACACACAATCGACAAAATCAAATAGGGGGAAGGTATATATGCTTGCATAACCTTGCTAAGCGAAAGGCTAAAGGAATAAGAGATGAGGTAGAGTTTAATAAATATGGACAGCCAGTCGGTCCAGTTGCTACTGAAATGTAAAGCTATATTGGTCTTCTTGCTCGACAAGAGGTGAAGATAAGTTATAAGACATGGAGAGATGTGCCAAAAGAGGTGAAAAATAATATATGGGAGCATGTGAATGTAAGTAATATTATACAATATTAAATTTTATGACATGTTTTATACATGTTCTACTCATAACTTTTCTATATTTTTTTTATTAGTTATCATACAAAGTTAGTGAGAAATGGAAGTCAGGATGTTTGGAGTCTGCAAATACGAAGTGGCAGCAATGAAATCAAAGTTATATAATGACTTTATTGTACCCAACAAAGACAATCCTGCAAAGTTGAATGATCCGCCACCATCGAGTGGTATTCGTCAAGAAGATTGGAGTGTGTTTGTGATAAGTAGAATGTCTGAAGAATTTAAAGTAATTAAAATTTTTAATTAACATGATTAGGTTACTTTCACTATGCTTATATACATTTTAACTATACATTTTAACTATGATTATCATTCACTTCTAGAAATTGGGTGAGGACCAGAAAGAGAGAAGTAAGCAGAACTTATAGCCTCATCGACTTTCTCGAAGAGGATATGCAGGTTTGGCCGAGAAAATGGTAAGTTTTTTTTATTAATTATCAAGTGTTATCATGTTAGATTATGATAATTAACTTGTTAATCACTCGTGTTCTTGTTTATTGTAGAAAGATGAATTATGTGGTGATGATGATGTAGATAGAGCTATCATGTGGAAAAAAGCACGAGTGGTTAAGGATGATGACATATGAGATGAAAATTTGAAGAAAGTTGTGCAAAGGATTGTAAGATCAAATGTGCACTTTTATCATAGTTAGTTCTTTACTTCAATGTGTAAGTTGTTTGTTAATATGAATTTAAACTTTAAATGAAAGGATGATTACATACTACAAAAATAAGAAGGAGCATTCAAGTCAAAAGAATGGGGAGAAGACTTGCTCACATGTGCATTGGAAAAATCTGAACACTCGGGACGTGTTAGAGTTGTTGGAGGTTATGTTACACCTTTTATGTACTTTAAACATCCTAAAGAGAGCAGAAAAGGCATGAGACAATCAAACATGAATGAGTTGGTGGCAAAACAAAACCAAATGTTCATTGATCTATATGATCGAATGGCTAAACTCGAAGCAGCAATGATGAAAGACAAAAATCTTGATGAAAAGGGAAGTTTCTCTGTCAAGCAATCATCTGGGTTTATAGATGAAAAAGATCATGAAGTGGAATATGTTGAAAAGTTGATGCTCTAAAGGTATTTATTATTTAATAAAAATAATAGTGAGCTAAATTTCACAAAGTTGTAGTATAAAGTTCATTATAACATTCTCATGCAAATTTATAATGTAGGGAAAGGCAGTTTCACTAGCATTAGCTCCTTCAAATGCTATTGTTGCATATGGAATGATCGTTAGTACTTTAAGTGGTGGTTATCTTCCTAAGGATTGTACATGTGTATCAATTGATGAAGCTATTGACCCGGCTGTCTCTTTGCCTTTTCCTATTCCGAATGTATGTGAAAATGTGGGAGATGCGTTGGGATCTCATGTGGCTTGGCCAACACACTTGGTGACATTAAAAGGAAAGGTAAAATTTATTTTGCATATTTATTTATTAAATATATTTAAATAGCACAATACGTACTTGTAATATGTGTGAGTATATAATTATTAGATGCCAACAAACAAGAAAGTCGAGCAAAAGGTTAAGAAGAGGATGGTGAAGCATTATGACTCCTTGCCTTCGTCACTAAAAGTATTGTATTGTTATGGTGAAAATGTTTTGATTAATGGAGAAGGAATATCCATTTCATTGGAAGAGGATGTCTTTGGCCATGATTTTCAGCTTACAATACATATTGAACATATCATTCCTTTTTGTAATTTGGAGCCTATTTCGGGTAGTTGTATAGTACTGTACATATGGTAAGTTTTTATCCAAGTGAAATTTATTTCAAAGTAATAATTGTATATCGATTTGAATACATTATACTATACTAAATTGTTTGTGTAATATTAGGAATTTGTTCAAAAAAATGAAAGGGGAGAGCACACTTGAATTTAAATTTATGGATCTGTATCTCGTATCATATGCACCAAAGACCCCATCCACAAAACAAGCACGGGCTTTGGCACACAAGTTAGATGGTGTATCCTCAAATGAACTAGTGATAGTGCCATGCAACGTTGCATAAGTTGAAAGTTGTAGTTCTTCATAGTTCATATTTGATTTTTAATCGTGTGTTAGCTATATGATCTATATGTTTTTATTGATTAATTAGCCAACATTGGATTCTTACGGTCATTGATCCTTATAATGAGGTGGTATCTTCCTTTGACCCTATTAAGCATCAAATTCATGATGACGAATGGAAAATGATTGTGACCATGTAAGATTTTTTTTTAGTTTTTATATATTATTGAATGATGCATTAATTAAGGTTGATTTAATATGATTTGGTAGAGCATTATCCATATTTAATGCAACATTAAGTGATTAAGGTATGCGCAATTTAATTAACTAGTGTATAATTGTATTTTATCTATTAACATTTTTTTTATCATAGGCTCCTCTTCAACCCGATTTAAAACAATGTGGGTACTTCATCATGCGTTATATGAAAGAAATCATTGAAGAACTTAAATTGAGGGGCTCTATTTCTCTACGATCACATGTAAGCAATTTTCAAGATAAAATCTTTTAAATTTTTTGAGGTAATTTGGAAAATAAGTAATAATGTAGGTTGCGCTCTAATATGTTATATTTTCTTAGTTTGAAAAGCGAAAGTACTCTAAAGAGGAAATTAATTAAGTTCCTGTTGAGTGGGCTAATTGCGTGCTTGATCAAATTTAGTAACAATGCAAGGTATATTTCGATATTTATTAAGTTATAGTAGATGACTTTAGCATTATGAATATGATTTTGTGTTCTTGATTTATATGTTGTGTAGTAAAGTTTGATTTGTTGCAGATGTTGACGATCCATTTATGTGTGATCAATCACTGGTGTTGGATATCATTTTGGAGGATATTTTATTTTTGGATAGTTATTGACTCTCTACCTACTTGTATTTGGAATAATTTGTACTTTGGTGGAATATTATTTTATTTGGAATAGATTATTGTAAGTGGTTGGTATTTTGTATGGATTATTGTAATTTCTATTTTTCTGGATTAATCGGTGCAAATTATTAAATTATTAATTATTAATAATAATATAATGTTAGACTAACCATAGACGACGGTTTACAAAAAAACTGTTGTCTATTTATATTCTTTAACAACGGTGAAAAGTATTGTAAAAGGTATAAAAACTGTTCTCTAAAGAACCTAAGACTACGGTCATCAACTCTAGTCTAAGAGCCTACAATCGTAGTGAATATACCATTAAAACAACGCTTAAATATGAATAACTACGGTGTTTAACCGTAGTCTTAAAGACCTAAGACTACGACTTAAAACCGTAGTATATGCCATTAAACTGTAGTCAAATGGTATCTTAAAACAACGGTTAGCAGTAAAAGACTACAGTTTTAATCCGTAGTCTTTACACTTAAAGACTACGGTTATAAACCGTAGTCTGTGAGATTAACCGTAGTCAAAAGGTATCTTAAGACAACGATTTTGCAACCAATGACTACGGTTATAAACCTTAGTCTTAATGCATTAAGACTACGGTTTTAAACCGTAGTCTAGTTGACCACCCATAGACTACACCACCTGTCTCTACGGTTTTTAAATCCTTGACACTACGATTTTTAACCGTAGTCTATGAGCGTTTTTCTAGTAGTGCTCGCCATTAATGATGATGCGGCAGGACCTTCTGCTGATCAGCCTTCTACCACTGCTGATGTGGCTGCTTCTGCTGATGCTGATGTTGTTGCAGATGATGATGCCTCCCCGCATTGAAAGCTTTTGTCATTTTTGGCAACAATTAAGAGGGAGAGGAAGAATGAGAAAGCAATGGGGAGTGAAGGTCAAGTCTGCTATGATGTTGTCTGTCTGCTGCTACTGCTAATAAGAGTCGGTTTTTGGCGGATTTTTACCTCTTTCCTTAGCGCACGGGCCCATGCGTGAAGAGTCGGTTTTTGGCGGATTTTTACCTCTTTCCTTATTTGACTCCAAAATCTATCCAAATTTGTCACGACTATTTAAGGCTCTTACTTGGATGAAAAAACACACACTTTTACCCTATAGGAGAGTAGAGAATAGAGCAGATGGCAAAGAAAGATGGCGATTCAAGATTCAAATATCCGGCATAAGTCGTTTTATAATTTCAATTTATTTTCAATATGACTTTTGTAATTCATATTTTATTAGATTGTAGTTTTACTATGAGCAGCTAGAACTCTATTAATTCTAGGATTTGCAAACATGTTGAAGTTATGAATTGATTTTAATTATGTTTCTTTTCCCTTCTCATTATTGTGTTCAAGCATTCAGGTTTAGATTTCTCATGCATGATTAAGGCCATAGTCATTGTATGCTAGCTAATTAATTTGAGTCCTGACGATTTAATTAGTGCGATTAAATTGAATGATTTGGTACATTACTTGTGATTTGTAGGAGATTTTAAATCTGTTGATTTATTGGGAGTTAACAATTAATCTAGAGGCGAGAGTAATAGTTAATTTGTTAATGCATGACTACCTTGAGACCTAGCGGAAATAGGTAGCAATATTTCTGATCTTCCACCCATAATCGGATTAAAATTGGAAATTATTAGAATTAAATTAGTACATAACAGATACATGTGTATGCATTCACTAGGATTAATCATTTGATTGATTGTTTGATTTTTCTAAGTGATTTAGTTTGTTGAATTTGTTTCACTCTATTTATTAATTAATTGTTTTAGTTTAATTTGAAGTCTTGTCTAGAATTAATTCAACAAAAGAAATAGGTAGCCTGAATAATAGAAACTTGTTACCTTAGTACTTAGTGTGATCGAAATTATAGTCGATGTGGATACGATACTCGATTCACTTACTATATATATTGCAGTGACTATGTTAGTTGCAGATAATTGCATAATAAATAGTGCATCACCTTCCAAGCCAAACTCTGGCCCGATCTGACCAATTTCTATCCCTAGTTCTATGTGCTGTTGTGTTATATCTAATGAAAATTGGCAAAAAAAAAATAAAAAAAATTACAGAGCACACATGAAAATCGGGTTGTTAGTAAATAGAAAAGAATGACACTAATTATCAAAAATACAAAAGAAAAAAGAATGACACTAATTATCATTATTTAATTTCTCATTATTTAATAACCCGTTTTGATGACACTGTTCCACTCCTTAGTGACCCGTTTTGATGACATTGTTCCACTTCTTAATCATTATTTAATGAGGTGGACTTGAGTGCAACATCAGTTATTTCCGTCTATTTCAGGCGGCCATGTGGCCCCACGCGGGTGTGCCACGTGGCACATGGTACCTTTTATTGTAGTTGGAATGATGATGATATTAATCTCAGATTGATATCTTTCTTTATCGTACTTGATACTTTTCTACTTACCACATGGTACTTTTTATTTTACTGAACTCGTGCTTTGCTTTCCTTTGCAAATTGTTAGAATGATGATTGTTTTAGATTAATCTCAACACATACAATATAAAAATTAAAAAGAAAAATCAGAATTTGAACTAAATAAACTTATATAAAATAACTAGCAGACCCCTTACTTTTTAATGATACAAATGATACTTTTCGAATGTTTTGTGATATTTTTTAATAGGAATGTTGGTACTTACTTTGGACAGTTTTTTTATGGACTGACCCGCGTTGACCGGGTCAAAGCGCGGATTGACCGCGTTGACTGGGTCAAAAGCGGATTTGACTGACCCGTCTCATATAGTGTTATTTGCATGATGATGCATGCAAGTGTTTGCCTTATTTAATTTCTCATTCCAAAACCAAATAGAAAAGAATGACACTAATTATCAAAATACAAAATATAGAAACAAAATTACATAAACTCCATCAATAGTAGAAATGAAAATAATTAATATTAAGTCCTAGCACCTTGCCTATATATCATCAATAAGATAATTTACATCAGTATTTGTTTTGAAGTAATAAATGTATTTTACACATTGAAATCGATAATTATTCTCAAAATTTAAATAAAGAAATTATTCTTACGATGTTAATTCTAACAATCATGCACGATTTCTTTTGCATTGTACAGATATCTTATTTCTTATAATCAAATAAAATTTGATACCAACCAAAATATGATAATCAAACTAGAAAAGTTGAAAGCTACATGCTTAATTAGAACAAATAGCTCACATGTTCTTTTATTACCAACCGTGTTACATCTTCGTTGTTTTTGGTATGTGTATGCCGGTGAAATTTTCACCTCAGCAAATCGGCAAGAACGTCATTGAAAACTCTTGCAAATGCATCCAATTGAATCTTCGGCTTTGACAAGCCGATTTCCAATCCACCCTCAAAATCCCTTGATTTGCTAAGTGAAATAGACGTACTACCATCTATAAACACCGATTCAAACTTCTTCGGTTTTCCCCACCCGAAATCTGCCGCGTAGAAGTCGAATCTCGGCGATCCCGACACCCCAAACACCCGCTTTCCGGCCAAATTCAAGTACTCCTCCGGCCAATTCTCTGCACCATCCAAACCTCCCTTCTCACTTTTCCCATTTTCTTTAACCGCCGCTCCGATGGCTTTTGCCGCCGTCACGAACCCTTCAGTTCCCTTCAGTTGTCCGTGCCTCAACTCCGTCTTCGCTAGCGCCACACAATTGCCGAAGTAATTAGCCGGTAAAGGTGGTTTCAGCCTCCCTCGGCAATCCACTGTGAAACAGAAGTACTCCGCCTCATCCTCCGCCACATCCTCTCCGCCGGGACCGGCGGATTTCGCCAAGCACGCCCACACAAGCGCACAGATCACAGTGAAAGAAGACAGATGAGCCACGCCGAAGCAGTTGGCCCGTAAAAAATTCTTCAGCTTCTCGATTTCGTCTTTCATCAAAACGAACGTTGCCCGGAGCTTGTTGATCGGTAGTTTCACCGGCGGCGGCTCGACTGGCCAAGAATCCTTCACTATCATATCCCAGTATACTGAATCCAATCCGTTGAGATTCATCACCGTTTCTCTATCGAAAAACGGCGAAAGATTGTTCTCCGTCAACCGAGCACGGATATTTTGTTCATCGGGCCCGATTTTGTTGATCAGAGCCAAGGCCCGGATGACAGACACGACGGTGCTGGCGTCGCCAACGGCGTGATGAAATGCAAAACCAATAGATAGTCCCTGATCGGGGAACAGCGTCACCTGGAGAGCGAAAACCGGCACCGAAATCGAGGTATCGGAATGCGTTGCTGCACGCAGAAGAGGGACGAGATCATAAAATTCATCACAATTCCGGGGAAGATTTCCCGCCAGGTGACTGAAGTCGGCGCTGGATTCAGAAACAGTCAGAGAAACTGAATCAGCGGATTCGTAACGTAAAACGGGTTTATCTCGTGGATTTAAGGGATGAATGATGTTTCCGGCGACGGGGAGATAATGCGCGAGAGTAAGTGATAGAGATTTTTTCAGATGAGGAACAATGGTGTCGGAGAAATGGGATTTCGAGCACGGCCATTCGAAGAAGTGGACAATTTGGGCGGCGGGGAAATCATACCATAACATATCGAAAAATACCATCGGAACTGAAAACTCCGGCGGGCAGCCCGGCTGGGGAGAGATTTTGGAGCTTTCGAGAACGGTAGCCATGGAGTTCTATTACAAATGAGCTTATTCTTACACAATGCGCCTCCCCTGCTGTATCCTTCTTAAATACCTAATTTAAACGGTTAATTATTGGACAAATCGCAAAAATTCGACACGAACTAGACAATTGATCGAAACACACAATAGGGTTGATTTTTCACCTATCTTTATTTATTATAAATCTTTACATTTTCTGTAAATTGTATAATTTGTTACTAAAATATATAAAATTAAAAGTTCTTTTGAAAGTGTAAAATGTAAAGTTATAAGCTATATTATAATTAGAAAATATTAATAAATAATTAGAGTAAGAATATATATATTAATAACATTACAATGAATTATTTATCTAAAATTATATATATATATATATATATTGAGTGAGTGTAGATTCTCGTATATGTGAATATAATAACTAAGCTTTTTTTTTTACGACCAACGTCCCTTTGAACTTTTTCTTGAATTAATATATTTTTATATTAAAATAGAACATCTTGTCAATGTTTTTTTTACTAATGATTTTTGGACAAACCTATGATGATAAAAAAAAACTTTCCATGCATTATTTTAGTATCAAACAAAATTTCTCGGAGCAATATCCTAGTAAAAGTGAAGAAAATGGATTAATATTATAATATTTATAATTTATAGTTAGGTATGTTTCTAATACTCCACATATTTTTCATATAAGGCTATGTTCGAAAATTTATTTTCAAAAATATAAGGCATGTTTGAAAATATATTTTTGAACATACATGATCAATAGCTTAGGAAAAAAATAGTTGAACGTATTTTCGAACTTATTGATCATATTTGTAATTCAATAGTTTCCAAATCCAAAATTGAGCGATAAAACATGAATATTTACAAACTTAAATCACATTTTTTTATAAATTCAAAGTATACATGTCAATTATTAACCTATTCTAGCAAATATGTCTCCCTCTTTTCAAATTTGAAAAACTAAATTGTGACACCTCTTTTTATCTCTCAAACATGAACACTTCTCGCTCATATGTGAAAATTTATCTCTTTGATTTTGTAGCATACGTGAATTATATATATTTTTTAAATTGGTTAAAACTGTTTTTTTTAAAATTAAGAATAAAATTGGATCCGGACATTAGCCTGTCTTACGAATTTTGACCTGTTATAAGCTGGTCTTATACAAGCTTTTATCATTTATGAAAATAATATATTTTAGAGATATTAAAGATACATTTTTTTTATTTTATATTTTATAAGGCTCTTATATGTATAAATTCATATCTCATTCATATTATTAATCAATTTGAAAATGATTCGTGTATCATAAACTCTACAAATTTATATGCTTATGATCTAAATTAAATTGATATCAATAAATATACTAATACTTAGACAGATTAATGTTCTCATCATTAATTCATTTAGTATATGTTGATTGTCACTACTGGCATTATAGTATACGTAAGAGATACTATATATATATATATATATATATATATATCTTGATTTACATACTATTTACATATACCATATTATCTTAAAATTACTTATAAGCATAATTTTTCATTAGTACATGTAGTTCAAATATTGACATTTATACATTTACAGTTATATAAAACAATATATATATATATATATAGTTTTATAAATACTTTGTAATCTTTCGAATATTAATTATTGAAAATTATAAAGCTTAAAAATATATATTTATTTTTTAAGATCTAATACTCATATATTCACTAAAATGTATTATATTTATTGTTATCTTTTTCTCTTTTATCTAATTTGGTGATTGTCCTAATAAAATTGAATCATGAATAAATCATTTAATTGAATTGAAATTGTTTGGATGAATCTATGAAATCGATGATTTAGATTATTTCTTTCTCTATTATATCAATTCCTAATTTTCTTCGTTTATCTTTTTTTTTTGCCTTTATTTAATTATTTATCTTTAGTAGATATTAAACAAAACCTTGAATGCGCTACATATCTAATATTTAGAAGATTGACGTTGCAGTACTCACATTAAGATTAAGTTTTTAGTCTATGTGAAATACAATCTTGTTCAACATTGTAATACATATACTTTGTATACTTGTTATATATGTATTTTAAATATAATATTATAGAAGTCAATAATATTATTATTAACTGTTACCATATATATGTATATCAAATGAATTACCATTTGCATAAAAATCATGATAGAAATTTTATATCTACTACTCTATGATAATAAAATGTTAATGTTGTAGATTTATTATATTACCCTATTGTGCTTAATTTAAATATATTATAGGGTTATATTAGTTAAATTCAATTTTGTAAAATAAGAATTTTTTATATATAGTAGTAGATTCATATGGAAACTAATATATTATATTAGATTTTACATTATAAATACATATTATATATATTATATTACACAATCACCCTTAAATTAAAGTTATAATAGGGATATAATAGGTAAACTAAAATTTATAAAATATCACACTTTTATAATAATAGTAGATATATATATATATATACTTGAATTTAATATATTTTATATATTCTTGATATACTTTGAATATGTTATTTGACATCAGTATTTGTTTTGAAGTAATAAATGTATTTTACACATTGAAATCGATAATTATTCTCAAAATTTAAATAAAGAAATTATTCTTACGATGTTAATTCTAACAATCATGCACGATTTCTTTTGCATTGTACAGATATCTTATTTCTTATAATCAAATAAAATTTGATACCAACCAAAATATGATAATCAAACTAGAAAAGTTGAAAGCTACATGCTTAATTAGAACAAATAGCTCACATGTTCTTTTATTACCAACCGTGTTACATCTTCGTTGTTTTTGGTATGTGTATGCCGGTGAAATTTTCACCTCAGCAAATCGGCAAGAACGTCATTGAAAACTCTTGCAAATGCATCCAATTGAATCTTCGGCTTTGACAAGCCGATTTCCAATCCACCCTCAAAATCCCTTGATTTGCTAAGTGAAATAGACGTACTACCATCTATAAACACCGATTCAAACTTCTTCGGTTTTCCCCACCCGAAATCTGCCGCGTAGAAGTCGAATCTCGGCGATCCCGACACCCCAAACACCCGCTTTCCGGCCAAATTCAAGTACTCCTCCGGCCAATTCTCTGCACCATCCAAACCTCCCTTCTCACTTTTCCCATTTTCTTTAACCGCCGCTCCGATGGCTTTTGCCGCCGTCACGAACCCTTCAGTTCCCTTCAGTTGTCCGTGCCTCAACTCCGTCTTCGCTAGCGCCACACAATTGCCGAAGTAATTAGCCGGTAAAGGTGGTTTCAGCCTCCCTCGGCAATCCACTGTGAAACAGAAGTACTCCGCCTCATCCTCCGCCACATCCTCTCCGCCGGGACCGGCGGATTTCGCCAAGCACGCCCACACAAGCGCACAGATCACAGTGAAAGAAGACAGATGAGCCACGCCGAAGCAGTTGGCCCGTAAAAAATTCTTCAGCTTCTCGATTTCGTCTTTCATCAAAACGAACGTTGCCCGGAGCTTGTTGATCGGTAGTTTCACCGGCGGCGGCTCGACTGGCCAAGAATCCTTCACTATCATATCCCAGTATACTGAATCCAATCCGTTGAGATTCATCACCGTTTCTCTATCGAAAAACGGCGAAAGATTGTTCTCCGTCAACCGAGCACGGATATTTTGTTCATCGGGCCCGATTTTGTTGATCAGAGCCAAGGCCCGGATGACAGACACGACGGTGCTGGCGTCGCCAACGGCGTGATGAAATGCAAAACCAATAGATAGTCCCTGATCGGGGAACAGCGTCACCTGGAGAGCGAAAACCGGCACCGAAATCGAGGTATCGGAATGCGTTGCTGCACGCAGAAGAGGGACGAGATCATAAAATTCATCACAATTCCGGGGAAGATTTCCCGCCAGGTGACTGAAGTCGGCGCTGGATTCAGAAACAGTCAGAGAAACTGAATCAGCGGATTCGTAACGTAAAACGGGTTTATCTCGTGGATTTAAGGGATGAATGATGTTTCCGGCGACGGGGAGATAATGCGCGAGAGTAAGTGATAGAGATTTTTTCAGATGAGGAACAATGGTGTCGGAGAAATGGGATTTCGAGCACGGCCATTCGAAGAAGTGGACAATTTGGGCGGCGGGGAAATCATACCATAACATATCGAAAAATACCATCGGAACTGAAAACTCCGGCGGGCAGCCCGGCTGGGGAGAGATTTTGGAGCTTTCGAGAACGGTAGCCATGGAGTTCTATTACAAATGAGCTTATTCTTACACAATGCGCCTCCCCTGCTGTATCCTTCTTAAATACCTAATTTAAACGGTTAATTATTGGACAAATCGCAAAAATTCGACACGAACTAGACAATTGATCGAAACACACAATAGGGTTGATTTTTCACCTATCTTTATTTATTATAAATCTTTACATTTTCTGTAAATTGTATAATTTGTTACTAAAATATATAAAATTAAAAGTTCTTTTGAAAGTGTAAAATGTAAAGTTATAAGCTATATTATAATTAGAAAATATTAATAAATAATTAGAGTAAGAATATATATATTAATAACATTACAATGAATTATTTATCTAAAATTATATATATATATATATATATTGAGTGAGTGTAGATTCTCGTATATGTGAATATAATAACTAAGCTTTTTTTTTTACGACCAACGTCCCTTTGAACTTTTTCTTGAATTAATATATTTTTATATTAAAATAGAACATCTTGTCAATGTTTTTTTTACTAATGATTTTTGGACAAACCTATGATGATAAAAAAAAACTTTCCATGCATTATTTTAGTATCAAACAAAATTTCTCGGAGCAATATCCTAGTAAAAGTGAAGAAAATGGATTAATATTATAATATTTATAATTTATAGTTAGGTATGTTTCTAATACTCCACATATTTTTCATATAAGGCTATGTTCGAAAATTTATTTTCAAAAATATAAGGCATGTTTGAAAATATATTTTTGAACATACATGATCAATAGCTTAGGAAAAAAATAGTTGAACGTATTTTCGAACTTATTGATCATATTTGTAATTCAATAGTTTCCAAATCCAAAATTGAGCGATAAAACATGAATATTTACAAACTTAAATCACATTTTTTTATAAATTCAAAGTATACATGTCAATTATTAACCTATTCTAGCAAATATGTCTCCCTCTTTTCAAATTTGAAAAACTAAATTGTGACACCTCTTTTTATCTCTCAAACATGAACACTTCTCGCTCATATGTGAAAATTTATCTCTTTGATTTTGTAGCATACGTGAATTATATATATTTTTTAAATTGGTTAAAACTGTTTTTTTTAAAATTAAGAATAAAATTGGATCCGGACATTAGCCTGTCTTACGAATTTTGACCTGTTATAAGCTGGTCTTATACAAGCTTTTATCATTTATGAAAATAATATATTTTAGAGATATTAAAGATACATTTTTTTTATTTTATATTTTATAAGGCTCTTATATGTATAAATTCATATCTCATTCATATTATTAATCAATTTGAAAATGATTCGTGTATCATAAACTCTACAAATTTATATGCTTATGATCTAAATTAAATTGATATCAATAAATATACTAATACTTAGACAGATTAATGTTCTCATCATTAATTCATTTAGTATATGTTGATTGTCACTACTGGCATTATAGTATACGTAAGAGATACTATATATATATATATATATATATATATATCTTGATTTACATACTATTTACATATACCATATTATCTTAAAATTACTTATAAGCATAATTTTTCATTAGTACATGTAGTTCAAATATTGACATTTATACATTTACAGTTATATAAAACAATATATATATATATATATAGTTTTATAAATACTTTGTAATCTTTCGAATATTAATTATTGAAAATTATAAAGCTTAAAAATATATATTTATTTTTTAAGATCTAATACTCATATATTCACTAAAATGTATTATATTTATTGTTATCTTTTTCTCTTTTATCTAATTTGGTGATTGTCCTAATAAAATTGAATCATGAATAAATCATTTAATTGAATTGAAATTGTTTGGATGAATCTATGAAATCGATGATTTAGATTATTTCTTTCTCTATTATATCAATTCCTAATTTTCTTCGTTTATCTTTTTTTTTTGCCTTTATTTAATTATTTATCTTTAGTAGATATTAAACAAAACCTTGAATGCGCTACATATCTAATATTTAGAAGATTGACGTTGCAGTACTCACATTAAGATTAAGTTTTTAGTCTATGTGAAATACAATCTTGTTCAACATTGTAATACATATACTTTGTATACTTGTTATATATGTATTTTAAATATAATATTATAGAAGTCAATAATATTATTATTAACTGTTACCATATATATGTATATCAAATGAATTACCATTTGCATAAAAATCATGATAGAAATTTTATATCTACTACTCTATGATAATAAAATGTTAATGTTGTAGATTTATTATATTACCCTATTGTGCTTAATTTAAATATATTATAGGGTTATATTAGTTAAATTCAATTTTGTAAAATAAGAATTTTTTATATATAGTAGTAGATTCATATGGAAACTAATATATTATATTAGATTTTACATTATAAATACATATTATATATATTATATTACACAATCACCCTTAAATTAAAGTTATAATAGGGATATAATAGGTAAACTAAAATTTATAAAATATCACACTTTTATAATAATAGTAGATATATATATATATATACTTGAATTTAATATATTTTATATATTCTTGATATACTTTGAATATGTTATTTGATATCGCGTGTCTCAAACACAATAACTTATTTATAAAAAGGGGCTCAAAGTTCCATATTCATGTATTGCGAATTCGAGAAAAAATCAAAAGAGAAACAAAGAGTTGTCACAGTCCACGATGTTGTGTTGAATATTAGGTGTCTTTTTTTCAACATGTACGTTCAACTTTTGTTTGTATCTGAAGAGAAACTAGTGTTGTCACAGTCCAAAATATTATGTTGAATATTAGGCGTCTTTTCTCCGATACTCTGTTCAACTTTTGTTTGCATTTGATGTTTCTTACTTCATAATAGTTATGTTTAGGGTTGTTGATTTTAGTATTTTCCCACGTTCAAAGCATTGTTTAGTCATCTATCATATGGTGGATGTGTAACTTGTAGAGATCTCTGTGTTCGAAGAAAACATCTAAAAGAGTTGTTCCCTATTTTGCTATTAGATTGTGTTACAAATACACATATTTGTAGAACATCAAATTTTGTGCATATTTAGTTTCCCATGCATGTTGTGTTGTATGTTGTTCCAACATTAAGCTCAACATATCCCTAAAAAAAACATTGAGCTAAACATATATATTTTACTTTGTTTTAATCTACGCTCTTATTCAGCAAAATTACATACCTAAAAATATTTTATATTCGAGACAACTTAACTAGCATCTCTAATTATTTCATTTTTAATTTGAATGTTTTCAAATTCTCAAAATTTCTAGTGATGTGAATCTGCGGTTTAGCTGTTCCAACAAAGTTCTTTTTTGGAAATGTGAGTCTGCAGTTTAGCCGTTCCAACGTTCTTTTTCTTTTCTTTTTTAAATTGATGGTCTACTCACAAGGTGTTCGCCTTGTTAGAAATATATATGTAATATTGTTTTGTTATTAAGGGTACTATTGTCCTTTTACATTGTCTTATGTTTTCCTTTCCCTTTTTAGTTGTATCATGTTTGTATTGGGACTCACCTTTTACCTCCATATTTTGTAAGCTCATTGAACATATTGGTCTTCTTCCTCACCTTCCTCTTTTCTTATCTATAATGAATTGTTGTATGGATCTTGTACCTATTAAGCTACCTATTGGCTTGATAAAGATATAACAATGTGTAAACTTTATTTTATGCTCAAAAACTTGTGAAAATCTGAAAATCTTGAAGGAAGAAATTGAAATGCAACAATAATGAAAACTTAAAACAAAACAAATTAAGGTATAACGAAAATCAAAACGCAAAAACTTCTGTACATAAGATGTACATCAGACGGTCAATGCATTGATCGGGTCAACGCGTGTTGACTCGGTGAAAGTGTTGACCAAATTTTTTTTGAAAACGGATGATACTTTTTAGGGATACAATTGATACTTTTTTTAATTTTGAATGATACTTTTTAGTGGTTTGATTGATATTGATTTAATAGTTTTTTCTTTATTTTTTTTCTGGCCAAATACTTTTTATTGATACAAATGATATTTTTGGGCATTTGAAATGATATTTTTCAATATTATGAATGATACTAATTTTGATCGATTTTTTGGTCAAAGCATTGATCGGGTCAACACGTGTTGACCCGATCAACGCGTTGACCGTCTGATGTACATCTTATCTTATGTACAGGAGACTTGCCCAAATCAAAATATACGATGATTTTGACCTAAAATCCAAATATTGTACAACAATAAACTATTATACCTAAAATCCAAATATTGTACGACAAGAAACTATTGTTTTAGAAGTATTGGCCAATAATATTGCTTTACGTGTCCATTTAGGTCAAGAATGATATTTATACCCAAATAAAATAATAATTGTTATTATCATCTGTTAGGACAGTATCTTTTAGACAAGCCTGTTCGAGAAGTAAAATATATTAAGAAAAATTGGAACATAATCTAAATATCTAATCATATCGAATATTTTAATGGTCACGTATATCTGCTGCGCTGCGTGTGCCTCGTGATATTTGGTAGATAGATATTGAAAAATCAAATAAAAAAAAGAAAGAAAGAAAGAAAGAAAAGAAACGTTTTCTTAATTGGATGAAAGCAAATTTAGGAAGGAAATTGGGGATAAAATCCTCTTATCCCCATTTCATGTCTCACTATTTTGTCAATTTGTCCCACTATCAAATTTAATATTTTAAAAATATTTATTACAAAAATGAAATTTATTATAGTATAATCAATTATAATTAACATTTATTGCTAAAAATTGAAATTTTTAAAATTACATACCCTAATTTTGGAATAATCAACCATATTAATCAATTATATTGACTAGAAAAACAAAAAATAAATATTAAAAAATAAATATAAACCCTAATTGGATGAAATGAACCATAGATAATAATTATAAAATTAAACTAAACCAAAATAAATTAAAATTAAAGAAAAAAATTAGATGAAATTCAAATAAAAATGAAAATGGGACACCAGAATTTCATTTTCGGAAATTGCATGTGGATGCTGAAAATATAATCCTATCTCAGACCAAATGTTGGATGAAATGCCCAAATGAAAGATTGGTTTGTCGAAGCAACTGACGAAGCTGCATGTGCCCGCAGCACCTGGACCTTTAGATAAAAAAATAATATAATTAAAAAATAATTTTAATTTAGAGTTTAAAACATTAGAGCCGCATCAAATTTTGCAATGCGTTAGAATCTAGACCAAAATTTCAGATTTTTGGCTCGCTAGCAGTTTCTATCATTCTATGCGAAAGTCTTCAATAATTAGGCTAGCCAGGGATAGATAATATGATAAAATTTCATTTGGTACAATCATTCAAACTTTAATAAGATTCAATATGTTTTTGATTGAATTGAAATTTAAAAAACAGTAATCCGCGCAACTCTTATTTTAGTTATCTGCTTAAAGTCTGTTCCATAATATGTGTGAGACAGATGCAAGAACATCAAAGAATAAAGCAGTAAAAACGCACAAGATGGTAACCCAGTCCGGTTCAAACAACCTACTCTGGGGGGATTGCTCCCAAACTTGAAGTTCCGACTGTTACTCCTTCGAAGAGTGTATTAAGGATCTTACACATACAAGCCTCCCTCCTTATGTCGCCCGTTCTTCTTCTCGAACTCTTTCGCTAGCCGAAAGTTGTAAGATCCCCTCACAACCGTGACACTAGACTCCCTCTAGCTACCCACAACTTCAACTTACAATCTCTCCCGAGATTGCGTACAAAACTGGAATGAAAATCCCCTGACGTGTTTCACTCGAAAACACTCATACTAGTCTATCACGTTGTACTGATTAAAGAACAACTACTAGTTACAATGACCACAAACTGACTCTCAAACAATCTAACATGAGAATATAAACAAAATATAAGTGGTACTAATTGCTCCTCAATTCGGTCTTCATATAGGCTTTGGCGTCGATCTTCATTCGCCGCCAACATGGTAAGTAGATTGTGGTTTGTGACCTTCCAAACGTATGTAGATACTCTCCAAGTGTAGTGGGGTTAATTCAGCACTGGATCTACACCATAAGGCAGTAGAACGAATATATTTTGACCTTCCAAACTGATTCGGTACAAGATCTTTTCAACAAGGAAACTGCCAAAAATAGAGTGTCCCTGGTACTGTCTGGGACACAATCTGGAGCAGTTCATCAACTGTTCTTCTTTTCTTGCACAGCGGAAAACAAAGCTTCGTGGGACATACCCAGGCATACATTGTCGAGCATATCTCGCCAATACAACAACAAAAATACTTAGTGTATGATGGTGGCACTAACAAAATTAATCTCGATCTTTTTCCAATGATACATATACATATATATATATATATATAGACTTTGATAACGTTAATTGTGGGTTTCAAATGTGGATGTATCCATGACACTAAGAAAACAAATAACGAATCAACAGTTGATGAAACATCAATCAGTGACAAATACAAAGCATAAATGGATCATATTGTAATATATATGTGATGTTTCTAGATTGTAAATAATTTGATTTCCTCATCTTCCTCGAAGTAACGCGTGTCATTTAGGTTCAAATGCAGCCATGGTTGAACCACCCCATCACCCTCTTTGTTGCGGTTCGAACCCGAAATCAGCTTCATAGAATCCAAACTAATTAATCCAGTCGAAAAAAACTATAATATTCGTATCAGGAATCAAGGTTTCTTGTATGAAACTTTCCAAAATATTCATGATTATTGATATCACGTCCATCCCTATTAGGAGACACAATTTCAGAACGATCACCTATACTTTTCCGAACAGCATCACCTATTATATCAACCAATTCCTCCTTAGTTTCGGATGCAGCTACGCGCGTCACGTGATCGACATGAAAATGAAATTCCCACAAGCATGCTTCGGCAGAGGTGAGATCGTTCTGTCCCGCATGTTAATCGGTTGAAAGAGAGAAAATTTCACTTGTGGTCCCACAGGACATACCCGAGTCCGATTTTGGTCCTCATACTATCACTTTTCGTCCTATTTCAAAAAATTATATCAAATATGGTCCCATGGAAAATGAACTATCATTTTTGGTCCCACAATTTAAATGGCACTTTGACAGATTAATGGAGAGGTGATTGCACGTGAGTCATGTGCTCAATTTATCCCCAAATTGAACCAAAATCCCAAATCAAAAGAAAAAAACCCTAATTCCCAATCGATTGCAAAAATACCCAAAAACCATTCTCTCCCAAATTTTCGATTTTGAAGTTGTGTTTGGTTTCTCTTTCTTAGGTTCTTTCATTCCTTCTGGAGCAATCGATGCAGCTGGATTTGTTAAATCGGCATTAACAGGTTAATCGTCTTCTGTTTTTGTGTTCATAAAAATTGGGTGTTTTCTGCTGAAAGTTTGGATTTTTAAGTTACTTCTTGTAAATAATTGATCTTTATTAGTAATTCTTCTGGAATTAACTTTATCTTTTGATGATTGTGATGTATATAGACTCCATTGATGTTGGCCGCAATGCATGGAAACATCTCCTGCGTGACAAAGCTGATTGAAGTTGGTGCCAATGTATGCATAATTCATGAGATTCTCTCTTTTCTTAATTAGTTTGAGATTTTGAGTTATAATGCCCATTTACAAACTTATATAAACATGGATGTTGATTCAGGAATTTGGAGTAATAAGGGTTTTAGATTTTTGTTATGAACTAAATTAATGTTAGTATAATATAAGGCTAACCTTGAGTTTTGGATTCAGATTCTGATGTTTGATTCTGTCAATGGAAGAACTTGTTTGCACTATACACAGCATACTATGGCCACTCAGACTGTCTTCAAGTCATTCTCTCAGTAGCCTGGACCTCTCAGGTGGCGGCCTCATGGTACGCTCTTCGTTTTGATTAATTTTGTGATGTGTGATGAGATAACTAGTTCATTTACAATCTCCAAGATGCAAACTGATATATTTATATATGGATGACCCAACATCCATATCATTAACCCAAAAATGAAGCCTTGGAAACATATTTACAGGGGATATTCTCGTTTTGTGAATGTTAGAGACCGTAAAGGAGCAACATCTTTGCATTTCGCTGCCCATCACGGACGCCATGAGTGTGTTCATATGATGTTGGAAAATGGAGCTCTTGTTTGTGCTTCAACTGGTGGATATGGGCAATCTTTGTAGTTGAAATTCCTTAGTATTTTCCTTTGGTGTGTCACGTCTGTGTGAAATGATTTTCTGATTGACATTTCGTATTGTTCAGCTTTCCGGGAAGTACCCCCTTCATTTGGCTGCAAGAAGCGGCTCTCCTGATTGCATAAGAAAATTGTTCGCTTGGGGTGCAGATCGACTTCAAAGAGACGCGTCAGGGTACTTTTTTCTTCTTTTATAGCCTGATTTCAATGAATAAATGTTTCTTAATTGGTTGGAAGTTATGTTAATATGAATCAATTATATGCTTTAGAGTGGAGCAAGGTCAATAGTTTAAAAACCACTGTTGAATTGTTTTAATCTCTTTACAAGCTCATTAGTTTACAGGGTTATTTCACTTGGAAATTTCTTCT
The DNA here is from genome assembly GCA_026008535.1 of Perilla frutescens. Lineage (NCBI taxonomy): Eukaryota > Viridiplantae > Streptophyta > Magnoliopsida > Lamiales > Lamiaceae > Perilla > Perilla frutescens. The sequence goes on from BRKX01000013.1 coordinate 19,950,454, forward strand.
GATGAATTTCTAAAATATAATTTTGAAACATACGTACGAGCTATTTTTCACAGTAACAAGCCATGTAGTCTTTGTTCAAAGCTTAATTTGATGATGTAGCAGACATGATGTAGCTTGTTTGGGATTTTTTGCTTTCTTTTCATTTAGTAGTTGTAATTTGATGATTTGGTGACTAGATATATATACAGCCATGTCGGTGGGAATTTTGTGTCCAAATCAGGTTAAATTTCAATCCAAATCATTTCAATTTTACCTCCAATCAACTTGTAAAAAAATTTTGGAATTTTTTATTTGGGACCAAAATCAATACCAAAATGGAACCAAAATCGATAATATTTTTAATGGAAACCGTAAAGGTGGGACTAAAATTGATAGTTCACATTCTATGGGACCAAAAGTGATAGTATGGGACCAAAATCAGACTCGGGCAGTCCTGTGGGACCTAAAGCGAAATTTTCTCATTCAAAGATGAAGAAATATCTGATTTTATCGTGTTTCGCGTGATCCACGCTGATCATGGCCTTAGATATAACAGCGCAGACAACACACACATCAGAGATTAATGTTTTACCATTAATATTTGGCCTTACTTTCGACTTCAGAGTTCAGAGTAGACGTTAAAGCTTCATTGTTGAACATCATCCTTTTCACGGCAATCTTGTCAACCTCCGTGAGAATTAACTGCCAAATAGTGATCTTCCTTGTGTGGAAGTAACGAGTAAAGATCGAAAGACAGTGTGATTGTTAGTCTGGATTGGTGGCGTCGAACCAGGCAGCAATGAACGTTTCATTACATGAAACGTTAAAAACTCGGTGAGAAACGCTAATGGCGATCGTTAGGCCACCACATGGAAAATATGTGGCCCGGATCAAGAGGAGTGGATCATCCAATCCTATGAACCTTCATCAATTTTGAAGTATTGATCTGGAAAGAGATCATTGAGTTGGTCAGTATTGATTTTAGTTACGAGATCGATCAGCTCGACATGTAAAGCTGCTTCGAAGAATTCAGCTCCCTCATGCTAAGTGTATTTATACATGCTAGCTTGCATGCATGTAAAGTTAGTTAGTAGTTATAAAAGCTTCTTTCCATGCTGTTTCAATTCCATAAAATGTGAAGATTAGTTAGTAGTTAGTTAGCTCTTAGTTCAGCTATAAATGTATGTAAATATCTATAGTTTCATTTGTGTGGAATACAATAGAAAATTCATAAAATCACTCTCTCTCTCTCTCTCTCATTGTTTAGATTCTGCAAAATATCTTCTATTTTCTTCAGATTATAACATGGTGTCAATCGGTTTCGATCCTCTCGATCACATTTCTATTGTGATCTACTGTTAATTCTACATTTCTATTGCAGTATTCCTTACTTTTTTATTTGATTTCTCTTTGATTCTTCATTTTTTCTGCCATGGCGTCCACCGTCATTGAGCTTCCATAATGCCAATCTATGCATAGTCACCTTGATCGATCGAATTACACCTTCTGGTGTATGCAAATTCTTACAACCGTGCGTGCGCATGGTCTCTTTGATCTTATTGATTCGCATAAACTCACTCTATCTCAATTTCTTCCTACTTCTTCCAATGGCCAGTGTGTGGCCAATCCTGACTATTTTGTTTGGCTATTGCGAGACTAATTTCTCATGAGCTAGATGCTCAGCTCCATTGTTAAATCAATGATGGGATATGTTACTCACTATTGCACTACTCGTGAGCTTTGGCAAGTACTTGAATCTCTCTTCTAATCTCAGTCTAAGGTGAGAGTGATGCAACTATGGTTTCAATTGCAAACCACAAGGAAGAGCGATCAATTTGTTGATGAGTATTTCTTAAAGATGAGAAGCTTTGCAGACTTGTTAGTCGGTGCTGGTTATCAAATCTCAGATGATGAGTTGGTTTTATACATTCTCGCTGGTCTCGGTGTTGAATATGAAGCCATTGTTGTGAATCTGACTCATAGATCTGAACCATTGAACATGCAAGAGGTTCATTTTGCCCTGCAAGCTCAGCATCAGCGGATTCAAAGCTAGATGATGATGTTTCCCAGTGCAAATGTCGCATACAATCGCACTTATGGATCTTTCTCTCAACGATCTGCTCCAGCTAAGTTTGTTTTTTCTACTGGCAGAGGCATGGGTGGTCCACGAGGAAGAGGATCTAGACGTGGATTTTTAAAGATAGTCGCATTATCTGCCAGCTTTGTGGCAAATCAGGCCATGTGGCTCTAAAGTGTTACAAATGCATTGATGTCAACTTTACTGGTAATCCACCTCCAACTTCTCATGTCTTCTATGCTGATACTACTTTTGATATCTACCAGGATGATGGATTTGAGGATGATGGTTATGCACACTGGGTCGTGGATAGTGGAGCCACAAACCATATCACAAATGAGCTGTCGAACTTATCTCTAGCATCTACAGTACCTGGAGATGAATGGTTGGTGGTTGGAAATGGCCAACATCTGCTTATTACTGCCTTTGGTAAGGCTGTTGTAGCTCAATCATAACATTCTCTTCTGCTTAACAACATTCTTTATGTTCCACAAATCACAAGAAATTTGCTGAGTATCTTACAGTTCACTAAGAACAACAATGTGATTGTTGAGTTTCATGTTGATTCTTTGTCTTGTCAAGGACAAACTCAACAACATGCTTTTGATGAAAGGCACACTGGAAAAGGGTCTCTATAGACTTGACCTATCTATGTTTCCTTTGAAAAAAGCTGGTACTCTCTTTGGTGATTCTCTACAAGCTACTGCCTATCATGCTACAGATAGTTCAACTTTATCTACTAAGCCTACAATATCTACTGCTAGTAGTGTTGCTTCTGTACCTCATACTATTGTTGCACTTATCTGTACAAGTAAAAGTGAAATAAATAAATGGCATCCCAAGCTTGGTCATCCTAATGTCTCTGTGCTGTCTACACTTCTTCATACTCTTCATATTCATTTCTCTTCTTCCTCTCTATCTTTCTATGATGCATGGAAATCTGGACACCTTCATCAAACTGCACATATATCTTAAGCTACTAAAGCATCCGCACCCTTTCAACTTATACATTTAGACATCTGGGGTCATGCACACACTCCTAGTGTTCATGGCTACAAGTACTATATCTATTTTCTAGATGATTTCACTAGGTTTACTTGGATCTATCCTCTTACCTTGAAATCAGAAGCTTGTGGTGTTGTGAAAAGATTCCTAGCTATGGTGCAATGTCAGTTCCATTCTTCTGTGAAAGTCTTTCAGTCTAATTAGGGAGGTGAGTATAGACCTCTTATTTCTCACTTTCATCAATTAGGTATTCATTTCCAGCATCCATGTCCATATATACACCAACAGAATGGTAGAGTAGAGAGAAAACATCAACATATTGTTGATAAGGGGTTAACCTTGTTGTCTCAAGCATCTCTTCCTCTACAATTCTGGTAGGAAGCATTCCACACTACCATATATCATATAAACAGACTATCTACACCTACTCTAAATCACCAATCCATTTCCAGGTTTTATTCAAAGTTCTCCCTACTTACACTCATCTTAAAGTCTTTGGATGTGCATGCTATCATTACCTAAAACCTTACAACTCACACAAACTTTAGTTCAGATCCAGAAATGCATCTTTCTGGGATATAACTCACATCATAAATGGTATATATGTTATCATCCTAATGGTAGGTTTTATGTGGCATGGTATATATGTTATCATCATAATGGTAGGTTTTATGTGGTAGATTCTGTAGCCTTTCATAAGGATGAGTTTTCTTACTTTTCTCTTTTCTCTACCTCTACTCAACATCATGAGTCTACTTCTTCTGTGTCTCCTGCCTTTCCTTCTTCAACTAGGGTGATTTGTAGTTTTTCCCAGAGTTCAGACACTACTTATACTCCTAGTTCTTCTCATTCTCCTTCATTAGTGCAATCTTTTTCATCTGTCAGCTCCACTACAACTTCTCCTATTTCTTCTTCTTCTCTTCCCATTGTTCCTCCACAGCACAGTATGATTACTAGAGCAAAAAGTGGTATTTTCAAACCAAAGGTCTGACTGTCTGAACACTTGTTGTCTATTGAACCTGCTACTGTCACTCAAGCTCTTGTTGATCCTACTTGGGTTGCAGCTATGCAGGTAGAATTCTCTACCCTACAAGAGAAAAATACATGGGTTTTAGTTCCTTCTAAATGGTGAGCTTGAAGAAATTATCTATATGACACAGCCTAAGGGGTTTAAGAGTGCTCGATTTCCACAGCATGTGTGTAAGTTACACAAAGTAATCTACGGTTTAAGACAAGCACCCAGGCTTGGTACAATACTCTAAAGACACATCTGATCTATGTTGGTTTTACAAAATCTCAATCTGATTTCTCTTTGTTTTTTAGAAAAACAACTCAGAATGTGATTCTCATATTGGTGTGTGTCAATGACATCTTAGTCACTGGTGATAATGATTCTGAGATACGAGCTGTTATTCAAGATCTAAATGATAAATTTGCTCTTAAGGATCTTGGTGTAGTTAACTACTTTCTGGGAATATAAGTTGTTCATCAACACAGCCAGTTTGATTTATCTTAAACCAAGTATCTTGATGAGTTGCTTATCAAGAATAATCTCACTGACTGCAAGCTGTGTGCCACTCCGATGCTACCTTCTACAAAGTTGTCTAAGCAGAATGGGGTTCCTTTTGATCATCCTACCTTGTATAGAAGCACTGTTGGAGCCCTTCAATACCTTACTCTAACAAGACCTGATATCTCATTTTCAGTAAACAAGCTGAGTCAGTTTTTGCAACAACCATTAGACACTCATTGGGCTGCTCGTAAACACTTGTTGCGGTATTTGAAAGGTACTCCGAATTTCTCCTTAAGCTTCAGTCCAACATCTTTACTACACTTTGAAGCGTACTCTGATGTCGATTGGGCAAGTTGCCTAGATGATAGGCTTTCTACCGGCGGGTAATGTGTCTTTCTTAGACAAAACCTTATTACATGGAGCTCGAAAAAATAGGAGGTTGTCTCCTAGAGTAGTGCTGAGTCAGAATATAGGGCGCTTGCAAACGTGACTGTTGATGTTGTTTGGTTGAAAGCTTTGTGCAAAGAATTGGCATTTTTGGTTTATATTCCTGCCAAAATATGGTGTGACAATTGCAGCGCGATAGTCTTGGCTTCAAATCCCATTTTCCATGCGCGATCAAAGCATGTGGAAATCGATGTTCATTTTGTGCGCGAAAAAGTTCAAGATAAAATAGTTGAGATTCGGCATCTACGATCTGTGGATCAAGTTGCAGATATGTTTACTAAACCTTTGTCTGAAACAAGGTTTCAATGCTTGCGAACAAGGTTTCTGCAATGGAGTGTTAAGTGTATTTATGTATGCATGCTTGCATGTATGCAAATTTAGTTAGCAGTTACAAAAGCTTCTCTCCACGTGGCTTCAGTTCCGTAAAATGTAGAGATTAGTTAGTAGTTAGTTAGCTCTTAGTTCATCTATTAATGTATGTAAATCTTTACAGTTTCATTTGTGTAGAATACAACAGAAAATTCACAAAATTCTCTCTCTCTCTCTCTCATTGTTTATATTCTGCAAAATATCTTCTGTTTTCTTCAGCTTTTAACACCTCATCACTGCAATTGATGGAGTGATAACTCTTGGGGTAAGATATTTGCAAGTGATTGTGGATTTTTTGGCTGACGATCGTCGTTGTGTCGGGTTTTGATAGATAGAAGAGAAGAACGACAATGTTCATAGGTCTAAATATGAGATTTTGTAGTTTTTTTGAGGTTTTGAGGAGTTGGGGTGTATGGTTTGATCAATTTTATTTTAATTACGTTAATCTTCATATTTTGTCGGGAGAAGTGCTCATGCATTGTCTTGTTATGCCCTTACTAAATATTATTTGAATTTAGATCTCTTATTATTAAAAATTAGAACAATTCAATATTATAGGAAGCCAACCTAACTCTAAATTAATTAGATAACATTCAAATTGTTTAGGCTTCTTCATCACTTTTCCTTCATTGATTAATCATTATTAGCATAATTTTTTCTGTTAATTAATAAATAGATTGAGTAGTTATAACACTCGAACACAAGAACACAAATCACATTAATCAATACGTAAGAGGTTTGAGATTAATTGTAAGGACAAGAAATTATTGAAACTTTTATGAGTTGTATTTTAGTAATTGGAGCAATTTAATGTTATTTGGATTTATTTATATTTCCTCTACCTACAAGAATAATGGTAATAGACAACACATTATAGATGACGTGTATTGGTCTGGAGGTTGTCTATTACGACATAGACAATGTGCATACATAAACGACAAGTTGTACGCGTTACGCTTTACGCATTGTCTTTAGCCATTCGAGCGTTGTCTATTACAAGATAGACAACGCGTTTTACGCATCGTCTTTAGCCGCCTCCTAATAGACTACACTGCTATAAACAATGCTCGGTTTTGTAATAGATGACGCGGAATGCGCGTCGTCTGTTTTTTCTTGTAGTATGTTATTCAAAAATAGAAATATCTGAATGTGATTTGATTTTATTTAGGTTACCTATTATTCAAAATTGGAACAATTTTCTTTTATAATTTGATTTACTTAGGTTTTCCTATTATCCATACTGAAATAATTTGAATATTAATAGGATTTAGGTTCCTAATATCCAAAATTTGAACAATATATGTAGATTTATTTAGATTTCATATTATTGAAAATGAAACAATTTGTTTGTTCTTTTAATTTATTTAGGTTTCTCATTATCTAAAATGGAACCTATTGAATATTATTTGGATTTAAATATCCTATTATTAAAAATTGAAACACTTTAAAGTTTATTTGAATTTATTTAGGTATCCTATTTTTTAAAAGTGAAACTATTTGAATACTATTATTTATTTAGTAGGTCTTCTATTATTTAAAAAATAGAAAAAAAAAGAACAAAAGAAATAACTACTCCCTCCGTCCCAATAATAAGGTCCACTTGCTATTGGGCACAGAGATTAAGGAGAAATGGATTAGTTGGTTAAGTACTGACTAAAGTAGGTGGGGTCCTGTAACGCCCCAAACCACTCCGTTTGGCCACGTCACTTAACATACAATTTACTTACTTATTTTTGTGTGCTTATTTTAATATGTGCGGAAGCTAAGGTCAAAAGCATGATAATAGCATAATAAGGTAAGACATCATAATTCTCAATACAAATTTTTCGCAATTAAAGCATGCAATCTATCATATATATTTTGTCACACAACATAGTGTTAAGTAGAAGCATCGTGTAAGCCCATCCACAAAATCATACAATCATCCAACCTATCGGGCTCATAGGTCTTACTCAACCCGCCCGTCTAACACCCTAAATTAACATACACAGCGTACCTACAAAAGATCAGGCTATTCCCATCCCCAATAATCATTGATCATTAAAGCAAAAGAATGATCAAAATAATAATAATAATATGAGTATTTTCAAAAGAAGAGCATGCAAAAAGATAAACACAAGCTTGTGGGGTTCTCTTGTGTTCACAACGCTCCTACTCAGGCCTCGACTCCTCAACCTGAAATTCATTGAATGAATGGGTGAGTATTTAACAACATACTCAGTGGGGAACACTGTAAACAGTTATAGCGAATTGCACAAGTGAAAATATAACATATGGATACTTCTTTACTTTTGTGGAGACTAGTCTCAACCCTGTAGGGTCCAACATCATGATGCCCCTGTTAATGAACATCTTTGTCCCTGTAGGGATGCCCGCATGCTTATTATCCCCCAGGGAGGACATTAACAAGTCTATATCGATCCCGAAGGACCTCTTTGTCAACCCCAAAGGATCTCTGTTCCGCCCCGAAGGGTCTCATTCTTATAACCGGTCCGAAGACCCTTCATACTTATACAATCAAAGCACAACAATAACTATGACCTTACACGTGTTCACAGTTTAGAGTTACCCTACCTTATGAGACGCTTTAAAATCCTTTCAACCTTGAAATACTCCTTCGCCGTGCACAAGTTGTCCACGTCGAGCCCCAATACGTCGCCTAGCACCTTTAAATCCCTTTTTCATTTTAGATGTCGAGTCATACAATTAAATCATAATTTTGACCAAACACATGCTTTACATGCCTTAAGGTTTTTCAAACATATCCACATACACAACCATGTATATACAAGCTCATACTATGATTTTGGACTTAAAATACACACTAAAACTCTTTGAAACATTTAATCGAGCGCGTTACGTGCACTCATTTAAACCACATGATCTCGACTCAATTTAAATCCTTTAAACCCAATATTTCAAATACAAACACCTTCATCCTAGGGCTCTAACATACATGAAAATCAACTCCATAAAGGTATCACAACACCTCCAACCAAACATCAACAAAACAAGGGGAAATTAGGGCAAAATCTCAACTCTAGAAACAATGAACCATATGAATTCGATATAACTTCACATATAGCTTTAAGGAGGTAAATAAACCATATGTTCAACATATCTAGACAAGAGGATCAATAAAATTGAAAACCCTAATTTTTGGGTATGAACCCTAGATTCAAATTAAAATGGAAATGGTGTTTAATCACCAAGGTGAAGATGGTATGAAGTTACCTTGGTTGATGGAGGATGATGAAAGAATCCACCCAAAACTTGAAGAATTTCTTGAGAGGGATGGAGGAAAATCGCCCAAATAGAGAGAAGGAAATGAAGAGAAATGAATAAGTGTAGGGCTTTTAAAAGATAGAAATCCGGAAAGAGAAACCGCGTCCCAGCCCGCGCGACCGCACATGAGAGCTCTCGGCCAAACGCTCCCCGCGCCCGCGCAGGGCTGCGCCGGCGCGCGGCGTGCTCAATTCAACCCCCCCGAACTAATACGACTCCCGGCCATTTCCAACTTCATTTAATCATGACTTAGATTTTCGAAACACTTTTAATACTTACCAAAAAAGCATGGCAAACACATAATCAAATATAAACACACTCATTCATTATTATATAACTCGACAATTTTAATATTAAAATGTTAACATGTATTATACACTTAGTATAATACCACCGTGCTATGACGTATTGGCTCGAGTGAGACAACCTGCACTAAAACAACGGCATAATATACGAACATACCATCATAATTAATATTCAAACAATATTAATTCAACATCATTTTTTCTAAAATTATAATTTATAGTTTAGTAAAAAGGGTCAGGGTATCACAGGTCCATTTCTTTAAGGAGCATAATAATAAAAAGTAATATAAAGTAAGTGGGGTCCACGTTGATGTTGACATTAATTATTTCCATATTGGGTAGGTGACCTTGCTATTGGAACGTCCAAATAAGGCAAGGTGGACCTTGCTATTGGGATGGAGGGAGTATTATTTATTACACGTTTTGGTAAACGTGTAACATGTTACACATTCTCTTGGAAACATGTAACACACTTTCTTCCTTCATTTTTTTTGTTCTCTAGTTATAAATTATATTTTGTTTCTTAATTAATTTATTTATTAATTAGTTTATTTCTTTGTTTCAAAACATGTCTCACATTTCATATGAACGTGTAATAGGAGATCTAAATCCAAATAATATTTAAAATTATTTCATTTTGGAGATCTATATTCAAATAATATTTAAATTAAATTATTTCATTTTGGATTATAGAAAGCCAATCTAACTCTAAATTAATTAGATAACATTCATTTTGGATTTATTTAGGTTTTTCTATTATCCATACTGAAATAATTTGAATATTAATAGGATTTAGGTGTGTATTATCCAAAATTTGAAAAATATATGTGGATTTATTTATATTTCATATTATTGAAAATGAAACAATTTGTTTGTTATTTAGATTTATTTAGGTTTCTCATTATCCAAAATGCAACCATTTAAATATCGTTTGGATTTAGATTTTCTATTAATTAAAAATTGAAATAATTTGAATATTATTTGGATTTATTTACGTTCCAGTTAATAATTAATAAATAAACAAAGTAAATTAAACTAGTACTTTTTTTTTTTGAAGGAATGAAAACTGTTACACTTACATTTCATTCCACTTTGTAATGACTTTTGAAACTGTGTAACACGCTTCGCCAATTTTTGAGAGCGTGTAAATGATATATAACTAGCACAATTTTTTTGAAAGCGTGTAAATGATATATAACTTCTCCAATATTATAATATATACATGTCCTATATATATAATTAAGTTTTAAATTAATACAAATAAATAAAATAATAGCTAGCACATATTATTTCCAAATCATTGACCCAAATTAATATAAATAAATAAAATGATAACTAAAAAAATAAAAATAATAAAGGAGACGTGTAACACGTTTCCACCAAACATGTAACATGTTTCGGAAAAGTATAACATGTTTCCTTCATTTTATTCTTATTTTGTTTTATCATTTAGTATTTATAAAGGTAAAAAAATATATATTTTTTTAAAGTGTGACATGTTCATGTTATATGCAATTTTGTTGGTTTTTTTTACGTTCATTTTAGTATCATTTTTTTATTTAAAAAAAATGTTCAAAGTGTACATGTTCATTTTGTACAGTGTAGTGTAGTACAATAGTGTGTGTGTTTGTGCGTGACATAATTGTGTGTATGCGTGTAGTATAGTTTAGTGTGTGCATGCGGTCCCCCACAGTTTCATTTGACTTTTTAAAATTTTAAGAATAAATAAGACTTTTGCACTCCTATTTGGTTACAAAAAGATTCTACAATTTTTGGTTAGAAAAGATGTTTGCAACTTGCTTTTGGTTATATAATTTTTTCTCCATATAAATTATGCAACATTTATTTGTATACAATGTTTGTAGTAGCATTTATTCAATTTAAATATTTATCTCTATTTGATTTAATTATACGTTAAATTAGAACGATAAATTATTAACTATTTCATAATCATTATAATTTAAAAATATTAGAAATGTTATATATGTGTATAAAGTATACAGAGCATGCTGCCGCTTATGATCTTTTACCAAATAATTTATTTTATTATTTTATTTAATTATTTAATATATGTTGGTAATTTTTCATCTACCAAAGGTTATCCATTATTTCTTAATATGACAAATTTCACATATTTATTCATTCGTACAAATAAATATAAATAACATGTACATAATGAAATGCTATGGAATATAAAATATAATATAAATGAATTGTATAATAAAAATGTGTGTGTGTGTGAGAGAGGGGGGAGGGTAAAAAGAAATAATAAAAAAATGAAAAAAATAATTTTTTTAGTTATAATAATTATTGATGATGTGATGTTTTTAAGAATGAAAAAATTTGGAAGGAACTCTACTTTATTATATTACTAGTACAGTGCCCGCGCGTTGCGCAATGGAAGTAATGCGGGATGTGAGACGTACGTTGCACGGTGGAAGCGAATTGTTATTTCACTGTTGCGTTATCGCGCAATACAAATATATTTAAAATTAAAATTCTGTTATATTTCTCTGTAATTTTACATATATTGGTATTTAATTTTTTTTATAAATTTATAAAATTAATCGCTAATAATTATTAATTTTATCAAAATAATTATTAACACAAATTTTACATGACACATACACACACACACACACACACACACACACACACACACACATATATATATATAATAGGTACTTACTTATATAATTCTTAACATTTTAAATGAATATTAATTCATATTTAACTTATATACACTTTATGTTATGAAAAATCAAAGTTACTATAAAAAAAACAATAAAAGCAGGAATATTACAAATTATGAAAAAAAAATTCTATATATATATATATATATAATAGGGACTTATATAATTCTTAACATTTTAAATGAATATTAATTCATATTTAAATTATATACACTTTATGTTATGAAAAATAAAAGTTACTATTAAAAAAAAACTATAAAAGCAGGAATTTTACAAATTCTGAAAAACTTCTCTATATACAACATTTGTGGTGGTATTTGTATCATTATCATCAAGTAAGATCTTCAATCCACCACGACTTCTAACCCTTGAAACAGCAACATAGAATTGTCCATGACTGAATACTGGCTTCTGCAACAATAAACCAACGTGAGACAGTGATTGTCCTTGGCTCTTGTTTATCGTCATTTCATATAAGGGCATCAGAGGAAATTGCCTTCTCTGAAACTTAAATGGCAATCTGGGATCAGCAGGCGTAAGAGACATTCTTGGAATTAGTACCATTTGCTGTGCATTTTGGCCACTGATAAATCTTGCTTCGATAACATGTTTTCCAAGCCTTGTGATCATCAATCGAGTCCCATTACATAAACCATTTGCATGATCTATGTTTCTCAACAACATAACAGGAGTGTCTACTTTCAAAATTAATTCATGATTCGGAACCCCTGAGCATCTGATACTGTTTAGGAATTCCGGAGTATGAACTTCTTGCAGCAAACCCGTATTGTTATCTGAGTTACATGGCGAGTCAGAACTCAAATACAATCTGCCCTCACCCTTATTCAGAGAAAGCATGTATTGATTTACAGATTCAACCACATTTAAAGTTAGAGCAAGAATTGTTCTTTCTTCTAGATAAGTTGTATCTGTAGTATCAGTACCATATGATGGAAAGGTACTGTGAACAATTGCTGAAATTGGATCTCCTGACCATTTCAATACAATATCATCAGGGACGTCAATATTCACATGTCCATCATTTGGGCCACCGATTGTACCGTCTCCAATACCAGCAATCCAATTTGCAAATTGCTCGACCTCAGCAGCTACATCGTTAGACCCCAAATTCGACAGTCTTAAATTTTTTGTTAATCTCAAGACTCGGCAGTGTTTCCACAAATAAGAAGAATTTATTGTGGCATTAACAATATCCTGTCTGCTTCCTTTTGGAATAACTGGTAAGATCTGTCGAAAATCGAAGTGTTCGATCCAAAGCTTCAAAGCAATACTTGTGCATCATAGGGGCCTCATCCCAAATTATCAGCTTGCATCTAAGAATCAGTTCTGCTAGCGGACTTCCTTGGATAATATTACATGTGGAATCCTTGTTTGGATTTAAAGGTATCTTAAATCTTCAATGCGCTGTCCGTCCACCTGGTAATAATATAGAAGCAATACCACTTGATGCAACATTTAAAACTATTTCTCCTTTTGATCTCAACGCTGCTGATAATGTCTTCCATATGAATGTCTTTCCAGTACCTCCATATCCATACAGAAAGAACATGCCCCCTGATTCCGATGATATAGCATCCAATACAATTCGATACACAGTGTGTTGTTCATCTGTTAGTTTGCTAACAAACATTTTGTGATCATTTTCCAATTCCATCCTATCATATCTCATTTCATCATTTATCAATCTATTTTCCTGAGATTGAAAAAAGTCAGAACTTGGAAATGGCATACCTTCAAATTCTCGTAAAGTCCTTCCAAAACTTTTAATCAACTTTTCAATTTCCACAAGACAATAACTTTGAATTTGTTCATCAGTCAAGTACAATTCTGTACATTTATAAGAATAGTTAATAATGGAAATTAATATATTATGCAAAAATTAAAGAAAGATTAAAAAATTATAATTTGAAGTACCAGGGTGTTGCAGTATTGATCGTTGCTTATATAATATATCATCTGCTAAATACATCCAACAATTATTCCACACAACTTCTGGATGTCCAATTGAATCAGAGGCTAACAATGTAACAAATAACTTTCTCAAAGATTCAGCAGATGACCAATAACTTGCTTCGATAATCCCATCAATAAATTCTTTATCGTCATCTAACAATCCTAAAGCATAACATGCATCTTTGAATGAAGCATACTGCACACCATTAATTTTTCTGATGTCTTCATAGCACGTAGGTCCCTGCACAACATTAAGCAAACACCTCAAATAATACATCTCCCCACTCCCCGGAGGAACAAAGAAAATTCTTCCAATTGAGAAATTTTGTTTTCTCGGCACCCATTCTTTTTTAGCTTGTTTCCAAACAAACTTTGTTGGAAATTGAACATAAGTAAGTTTCCGCGCTTCCGCATACTTCTTATTTGCTTCAAACCAAGCTAAAAACATACTTTCATGGACAGTTGGTCTGTTGAGGACTTCATCTATTGAATCAGAATCTTGAAAAAAAAACTGTGTGTTCATTTTCAAGATGAAAACTTAATCTCTCAACGGGAGGGTATTTGTATTGAATTTGAAATTCAAATATTCTCCATGCAGCCTCGCAGGGGGAAATATATCTGCAATCATAATACATACTTATTTCATCAATATTTTTCCCACTTTCATCATCGTTAGTGCTCTGATAAAATGCTGCGGTGACACGATCGTGACCTTTGTTCACATATTTGAACAAATATTTTATTGATCTTGACTGATTGCACCATTCCACATTTATATGAGCATCATACTTCATCAAAAGGAATCGATTGTGAGGAACCACATATCTATTATCCATCAACATTCCATTCTTCAAAATTGTTCTTCCATTGTCTCTGAGTCTATATATTGGATATCCCTCTTCATCTGTGGTTGTTGTCTCAGTAAAATTTTTTGGAAAATATTTACTGCAGCGACCATTTCTCATGCAGGGTGAATTTTTTTTTGCAATACCACATGGACCATGAATCATGAATTCCTGTACAGTTGTGTAATATTGTGGATCCAGATCTTTATCAGGTACTTCAGCTGATATAATTTGATCAATCACTTCTGATCCTCGATTTTGATCCTCTTTCGATATGAAAAGCAAGATATGCGCATGTGGAAGACCCCTCTTTTGAAATTCAACAGTGTACACAACTAAAATTAAAAGTAAAAAAAATTAAATTTTATTAAAATAAAACTTTGAAATAATAATTTAAATAAAATTAATATATACCTGCTTTAACATTTTCAAAAACATTGTTTTGGCGCAGATCGTAAATCAAATTGTCCAACTTCATTTTGAACACTCGACAAACAATATCGAGACGATCTTCAGGTTTCAATCCTTTTTCCTGCACATATCTTACAATTTCTGGGCACCTTGGATTGCATGTGAATGTGATGAATAGATTTGGATATCCAGCCCATTGACAAATAGCCATAGCATCTTGGTAATTTTGAATCATGTATCGAGCTCCTCCAGTGAATGTTGAAGGCAGGATAACTCGTTTTCCTTGATTTGCGGGATTTCTTTCACCTCTTGTTAGAGCCTCTTCTAAACCTTTGTACACATGACATCTCAATGATTGTTGATGTGTTCGTATGTATAAAAGTCTAGCAGATTCAACCATGGTTAGAATGGTTTTTGCATCACAATCTCTTTCATGCAATCGATATGCAAAATATTCTCTGATACTGACCATCTTTCTACCCTTAGTTGCTGAAGAATGCAAATATGAAAATGGTATATCTTCTCTATAACCGTCTTCACCATATGGAAACAGAAGATGATATTGTAAACCCAAATAGGTTGTATTTAACTCATTAATGCGTTTCAATTCTCCAGTTTGAGTTTCCAAAATTATGTCTCTATCTCCAAAAGACTGATTAAAATCTCCAACAACTAATGCAGCAAATTCAGACACAGTTGGAAGATTATGCATTCTAGCATCGCCTCCACGTCTACCAATAAGTTTCAACTTAACATCATGTTGATCAAGATCTATAATGTTGTGTTTTGCCATCCTAAATGACTTCGCAAAAACATTATATTCATCCAACATGCTTTTAAGTTCAGAAACAATCTGTGCATGAAGTGTGCTTAGGCTGTTTTTCTTCCTATATAAACAAAAAATATAAAATTGAATTAGAACGAACGTACATAATATTAAAAGATATATTCAAAAAATTATATTAATCAATATAAATTACCTCACAGAAAGCATTCTATTGGCAACCTCATTTTCAGTATCATAAATATATAACTGAGAAAACTTTGGCGTAGACCCTTGTGTTGTCAGTAGACTTCCAATCATATGATAATTCTGACCGTGCAGTCGGAATGTAGGTGGAGAATTACCAGTATTTAAACTCAAATCTATCTTACCTCCCATTGATGTGAAAGAAAACATACTATTGTAGGAACGGATATTATCAAGAAAATGTTTACTCTTATGATCATTTTCATAGAGCAAACTTTCCAAAACTTTTGGAGGCCTTTGAACAGGTGGTAATTTAATTTTTCCTCCGACACAACACGATGAGTATTTCGGAATGCGTGAATTTGAATTTTTTCCCAATCTCTCATCATACTAAAAATGTGCTCCACAAAATGAACAAATAAAAACCGAATCACCAAGATCGGAGTAGTCTGAAACTGTTATGAATATTAAATGTTAAATAAATATTTAATATTATTCATAATTATATTGATAATTATTGTAAATTCACATATTAGTAAAAAAAAATTTAGATAACTCAATTTTTAAAAAATGTATGGTAAATTTACAAATAAAAGTATGAATCCCATTTGTATTATTTTGCATTGCTATAAATATTGACAAAATAACAAATTTAATACAAATAAGTTATCAAATAAAAAAATGAAATATAAATTTGACAAAATCATTAACTTACATGTACAATATTGACTCCAATTGCAATCATACTGTTCACCTAATAAGTAAAAAAAAAATAAAATTTCACATCAGATTCATATCATTAATATTATAATTTGATATTTAATTTTTTATTTAAATATAATGCATTTATTACCTATATCAGACATTTTTTTAACATGTATATCAATTAATTATAAATCTACATTTATAATATCATAATATATTATTTCAAAATCTAATATAAAAAAAAATTCCTATATTAGAAATCTCTTCAACATGTATGTCAACTAATCTTGTATTCTGCAGTAGTTCATCCGTTATTGAATAACCTGTAGTGAAAAAATATAATATAATTTTAAAAAATAAAAAACAATATAAATTAAATGTTTAATATATTTGTTTACAAATATTTATTACAAATGAGAAATAGTTTCTTAAATTCTATTAAGTACTGAAGAGTTTTATTTTATATATAGTATAGATTATACAAAAATTAATCCACAAATTATGTAATACATAACTACGATCATACTGTTCACATTACATATAAAAAATTATTAAAATAAGATTCATATAATCATTATTAAATTGACTTCCACTTGCTAAATTATTATTTATTTTATATATAGTATATATTAAATGTAACAATTTATATTATATATAGTATAAATTATATAGATAATCATGGACTAAATATATAAATATTATCTTATTTATATTAATTAAGTAATATTTAATGAAACGGTCAAATATCAAATATTTTATTATCTAAATTAATTATAAAATTTGAATATATTCTAAATTTACCAATAGAACTGTGATTCCCATTAAATTATTCTGTACATTTAGTATACATGAATTAATGTTCTAAATTTTTTACGTAATTAATTATATTAAATAATTAATTATCTCCATTATCTAAATTAATAATATTTAATTATCTAACTCCTTATCTGGGCCTAAATTAATACTTATAGTGGATCAATCACATTATTTGGGCCATAGATCTGAATGCTTTAAAATTATGATTGGGCCGGATGTTTTACAAATTTGTACAACTAAAAGTTCCTTCTTAATGCTTTTATTTAGCGAAAACCCTACATTAGGTAATAATGTAATGTTTAATTTAATGTAATAATTTAATGATATATACACAATTAAAATATTTAATTTAATGTAATCATTTTTGGAAATTTATTTTAATATTTTAAATTAGGTAAAAAAATTTGGTAAATTATAATTAATTAAATTTAAATTTAATTTTAAAAATATAAAAGTATGAATCCCCTTTGTATTATTTTGCATTGCTATAAATATTGACAAAATAACAAATTTAATACAAATAAGTTATCAAATAAAAAAATGAAATTTAAATTTGACAAAATATTTAACTTACCTGTACAATATTGACTCCAATTACAATCATACTGTTCACCTAATAAGCAAAAAAAAAATATTCACATAAGATTCATATCATTAATATTATAATTCGATATTTAATTTTTTATTTAAATATAATGCATTTATTACCTATATCAGACATTTGTTTAACATGTATATCAATTAATTGGTCATCCTCTAGTAATTCATTAACTGTTAAATCAATCATTTGTTCAACCGTTTCTTCACCTGTATTTAATTAATTTAATAATAATTTTTGGTATGTAAAGTAATATAAAAATAATAATAATAATAATAATAATAATAATAATAATAATAATAATAATATTTCTTCTATAAAAATTATATAGAATTACAAACTTACCAATTGAATATATTATAAATTTACTAATAGAAATGTCATTCCCAATTTGTTTTTAATTTACTATAAATAAAAAAAATTACAAATTCCATATAAATAAATTATTAAATAAAAAAACTAATTAAGATTGGATATAAGTAATAACTTACCAGTACAATGTTGATGAAAATTACGATCATACTGTTCACCTTACATATAAAAAAATTATTAACATCAGATTCATATAATCATTATTATAATTTAATGTTAAATTTTAAAATAACATATAATGCATTTAATACCTATATCAGATATTTGTGTAACATGTATATCAATTAACTGCTCAACATCCACTGATTCATTAATTGTTAAATCAACAATCTGTTCAGATGTACTTGTTCCTTCACCTATAATTGAGTAATTTAAGAATGAATTTAGATATCTAAAATATTATGAAAAAAAAAAATATTTATGTACATATAAAATATACATTATTTAATTGCAAACTTACCATTAAAATTTAGAGAATCACTAACATCAATTTCTTTGAACACTGATGAAATCAAAAATTTTATTTTTGATCAATATCAATGATTTAAAAACTATTAAAAATATAAATCTACATTTATAATATCATAATATATTATTTCAAAATCTAATACAAAAAAAATACTTATATTAGAAATCTCTTCAACATGTATGTCAACTAATCTTGTATTCTGCAGTAGTTCATCCGTTATTGAATAACCTGTAGTGAAAAAATATTGTAACACCCTAAATTCTATAATTAAAATGTTACTCTTTCTATTCTTTAAAGTGGAAAATGATTACCAATAATAATTGGTCAAGTAATTTTTTTTTCTTTTCTAAAATAATCATGCTAGAAATCCTAAGAAGAAAATAGAACCATATATTTTCAGAAATATATGTACTTAGATCAAAATACCTGCATTTCGTAAACACCAAGTTCATTTCAAAAAGTAACTCATAAGTTCAAAAATATTAAATTCAAACTTGGAACATTGATAAAATCATAATATTCCACCACTACATTAAGTTAGTTCAAAAACAACTAAACAAGCACAGAATATCAAGTTCAAAATAGTTTACTTTCAGAAACTAGTGCAAAAGTTAAGGTCAAGCGTTGGAAACATTTTGAGAAAGTTTACCCCCATTTCCATCGTGCTGCTCCCAACTCACTGACCTGAAAACATTTAAAAATGTGGGGTGAGCACTTTTAAAACGTACTCAGTGGTGGGGATTATGGACATTTCTTTCTATTTTATCCAACATAAATAAATCGCAGGAATAATGGATTTAGGGTACTCTTCTTCTGATTCTAGAATACATCTTGAACTATGCATAGGACATATTCTGGTGCGTACAAAACGCTTCTATGCGTATAAAACGCTATCCACATTCCATCCACGATAATTCAAGTTGGATTAAAATCATTTCTGACTCAAAAAGCATATAACATATACTTTTATTTCAAAAATTATAATTTCACCCACCTGTGAATAAAGATCACGTAAAATTGAGCAGATGATCACAAAATGGACGAGGGTCCTAATTGCGCCGTACCTAATCAATTAAAGTAAAAATAACCACTTAAGGTCCATTCTATTCATTCTTAACTAAATAAATTAATAAACTGAACTAAAACATAATTTGTTACATTTTGGCTTAAAATGTTAAATCTAAACAATTAAGTTTAAACCTAAATAGCAATTCCGAACTAAGAAATTTTGAAAATTATCCAATATATAACAATTTAGACAACTCCTATATTTAGTAAATATGAGCCAAATGGATATGCTAAACTACTATGGGCTAACATCTAACTACAAGTTTCGAAACAACATGAACTTTTATCAAAATTAAGTTACTAAAATGATTTAACTTTGTTTAGAATTAATATAATTTTAAACTTCACATGACCAAAGCTAATATATAAATATTCGTGAATTAAACTAATTTTAGAAGTCAGAATATATGTAATATCAATTCAGACACTTGTTTAACAAAAATTAGTTTCATAAGTTAAATATATAAACTATTAGATCATTACATCCCTAACAGCAACTTTAAGACATTTGCTGCATAATATTTATTTTATTTTCTTTCCCACTAAACCCTCTTCCGACTCAAATCCAAAAATTAAACCACCTTCATGTCTTCAACAATTTTAATATATCCTTAACTAGCTCAAAATTAAATCTTTTAATTTCCATCAACGCACTCTTATTGCCGAAGATCAAAAACGACTCGACTCAAATCCAACATCTATATATTCCTTCTTTGCTCTAATAATCTTCTATTTTAGTTTTCTATAAATATTAACAATCATCTCTTAATAAGTAATCTGTGAATGAAAAAAAAAAAGGTTACCAACAGTGGATGAGAAATTCTTGAAATTGCAGGCTAAGAGTTCTCTTCACATGTGAGAAACCACCAGATAGTTTTCATATATAAGTACTGCTAGAAATTGTGTTATGAAGGAGAATATGATGTATTTATAAGCAAGAGAGTATTTTCGTGTATATATTGAAGGTTGGATAGCTAAAAAAAAATTGTTGAAGCATCATAAGCTTGATTAAGAAGTAAAAGACACGTGTACACCATTTTGCTGATATGGATCATATATGTATTATACGTGTATAGTTAATAGGTAAAGAAGGGAAAATACTCATTATCCTAATCTTTTTTTTTTATTCCTAGCATTAATGACCCAAATTCATCAAAATATAAATAAATCATATCTAGCTATACAAGACCCAATATTTTAAGACTCGAAAGTAAACTTCTAAAATTTAACTATTAATTCCAAATATTTCTATTACTAAGGGCGCAATTTTGGACTATCTCAATTTCAACTAATTATATCGAACATTACCAAATAAATTAAAACTCAAATTTAAAGCAATTTAAATAATTAAATAACTTAAATCACGCATAAGTGGGTTGCTACAATTCTACCCACTTAAAATAATTTCGTCCTCGAAATTTATCTTACCAGGTTATCCTAAGGATGGGTATTTAGCTAGGATCTCCTCTTCACGATCCCAAGTTGCTTCTTCTTTCCCGTGCCTACTCCACTGTACTCTAATTAGCGAAACTTGTCTATTCCTCAACTTGTGGGTCTTCCTATCGAGAACAGCAACAGGCTCCTCTTCATAGGTCAAGTCTTTGTTGAGTTGTATGTCCTCATAGTTAATGGTGTGACTTGGCTCGTGCAAATACTTCCTTAGCATAGAAACATGAAAGACATCATGCACCAACGACAATCTGGGTGGTAGTGCTAGGTGATAAGCCACATCACCAATTCGTTCTAAAATTTCGAAAGGTCCGATAAAACGAGGTCTCAATTTTCCTTTCTTCCCAAACCTCAACACCCCCTTCATAGGAGCGACCTTCAAAAACACTTTGTCACCTACCTCAAAATGCAAATCTTTTCTCCTTTTGTTGGCGTACGATTTCTGTCGATCTTGAGCAACTTTAATGTTACCTCGAATCTTCTCCACTACTTCCACCGTTCTTTTAACTATTTCGGGACCTAAAATTTTTCTCTCTCCTACTTCATCCCAATACGCCGGTGATCTACATTTTCATCCGTATAGCGCTTCATATGGAGCCATGCCAATGCTGGAGTGGAAGCTATTGTTATAAGCAAATTCCACTAACGGTAGATGCATCTCCCAGCTACCTCCTAAATCCATGACGCAAGTTCGTAACATATCTTCCAATGTTTGTATAGTTCTTTCCGATTGGCCGTCTGTCTGAGGATGATATGCAGTTGAGAACTTTAGCTTCATGCCCAATGCTGCATGTAAGCTTGTCCAAAATCTTGATGTGAAACGGGGATCTCGATCTGATATTATGGACACTGGGACTCCGTGTAGTCGGACTACTTCTCGAATGTATAGCTGAGCGAGTTGATCCATAGTGAACGTCATTCGTACGGGTAAAAAGTGAGCTGATTTTGTTAGTCGATCAACTATAACCCAAATCGCATCATGATTCTTTACGGTCTTGGGAAGTCTGACCACAAAATCCATGGTAATATGTTCCCATTTCCATTCTGGTATTTCCAGAGGATTCAACAATCCTGACGGTCTTTGGTGTTCCGCTTTTACTTGCTGACAAGTCAAACATCGTGCAACGTAGTCAGCAATCGATTTCTTCATGCCATACCACCAAAAATTTCTTTTTAAATCTTGATACATCTTAGTACTTCCAGGATGTGCCGTGTAAGGCGTTCGATGTGCCTCATCTAAAATTTCTCTCATTATCTCGTTGTTCGGCACACAAATTCTGCCCTTAAAGAGTAGAGCCCCATCTGATGATATCGTGAATCCCTTAAAATCATCCGACACTTCTCTTGCTCGCATCTTTTCTAGAAAACCATCTTCTTTTTGTGCAACTATAATTCTATCTTGTAGCGTCGGTTGCACTACTAATGCTGTGATTATAGCATTAGCTTCTTCTGCTGTGGACACAACCTCGAGACTCAACTTCTCAAAATCCTTAATCAACTCTTCTTGCTGCGTGATTCCCTTAGTAGGGTTCACTTTCTTTCGACTAAGTGCATCAGCCACAATGTTGGCTTTTCCGGAGTGATACATGATCGTACAGTCATAGTCTTTAACTAATTCCAGCCACCTTCTTTGCCTCATATTCAATTCTTTCTGTGTGAAAAAGTATTTAAGACTTTTATGATCCGTATAGATTTCACACTTACCTCCATAGAGATAATGTCTCCAAATCTTCAATGCATGTACAACTGCGGCCAACTCTAGATCATGAGTGGGATAATTCAACTCATGAGGCTTCAATTGTCTAGAAGCATAAGCAACTACCTTTCCCTGTTGCATCAAGACGCATCCTAGTCCTTGTTTTGATGCATCACTGTAAATGACAAATCCCTTTGATCCATCAGGGATGGTCAATACTGGGGCTGTTACCAATCTCCGTTTCAACTCCTGGAAACTCTTCTCACATTTTTCTGTCCATTCAAAAGGTACCCCTTTTCGTGTCAATTGTGTGAGTGGTCCAGCTATCTTAGAGAATCCTTCAATAAACCTCCGGTAGTATCCAGCCATTCCCAGAAAACTCCTCACTTCTCCCACATTTGTTGGTGGACTCCAATTGTTAACAGCTTCTACTTTTGTTGGATCAACCTCAATACCTTCAGTGGTCACTACGTGCCCAAGGAATGCTATTCTATCTAACCAAAACTCACACTTTTTGAATTTAGCATACAATTTCTCTTTTCTTAGAGTTTCCAGCACAACTCTCAGGTGTGTTGCATGTTGCTCTTTATCTTTTGAGTAAACCAGGATGTCATCAATGAACACAATGACGAATTGATCTAAATATGGATGAAATACTCGATTCATTAGGTCCATGAACACGCCTGGTGCATTAGACAATCCAAAAGGCATCACCACAAACTCGTAATGACCATATCTCGTCCTGAAGGCCGTCTTAGGAATATCGACTTCCTTCACCTTCAATTGGTGGTATCCTGATCTCAGATCTATTTTTGAGAACACGCTAGCCCCTCTAAGCTGATCAAATAAATCATCAATTCTTGGTAAAGGGTACTTATTCTTTATTGTGACACGGTTTAGATCTCGATAATCTATGCACATTCTCATACTACCATCTTTCTTCTTCACAAATAGAACTGGTGCTCCCCATGGCGAAACACTTGGCCGAATATACCTTTTGTCGAGTAGTTCTTGAAGTTGGACCTTCAACTCTTGTAACTCTGATGGTGCCATTCGATATGGTGCCTTAGACATTGGTGCTGCTCCTGGCATTAAGTCAATCGTGAACTCCACTTGTCGATTTGGCGGTAATCCGGGTATCTCATCGGGAAATACATCCACAAAATCTCTAACTATTGGCACATCATCCAATGTTGGGTTAGTTGGCGTAGTCCCAACAATACTTACCAAGAATCCTCGGCATTCACATTTCTT
Organism: Perilla frutescens; assembly: GCA_026008535.1. Lineage (NCBI taxonomy): Eukaryota > Viridiplantae > Streptophyta > Magnoliopsida > Lamiales > Lamiaceae > Perilla > Perilla frutescens. Next base: position 19,974,754 of record BRKX01000013.1, read on the forward strand.
CAACATCTTCATAGCTTTCATTGATGATATAATTATTGGTCTTCCACCTAACTTAGCTCCGTGGAAGATAAACTTTTCCTCATCTGGTTTTTGAAATACTACTTCTCGTTCACAACAACATATAGTCGCAAAACTTCTGTTTAACCAGTCCATTCCCAAGATTAAATCAAATTCTTGCATCTCGAGAGCATGTAAATCAGCAACAAGCTCTTTCCCCCCAAAATCCAATTTAACATCTTTAGCAACCCTATCAGTTCTTAATGTCTTTCCAGCAGGAATTCTAACATTGAGGGCTAAGTTTTCTACTTCTAAACTTAGTCCTAGCTTAGCACAAAGCTCAGTTGAAATAAAAGAGTGTGAAGCACCAGAATCAAACAGAGCTAAAGTTGGTATTCCAAGAATTGATATCATACCTGACATCGTGCCACTATTCTCCCCAGCTTCTTGTTGTGTAAAGGCAAAAAGTCGTGCATTACCACCTTTCTTCGCTCCTCACGTCGCTTCTTGGGACAATTTGTTGAGATATGTCCTGGCTCATGACATGTATAACAAACTCCTTTACCCCAAAAACAGGGTCCTGTATGTGGCTTCTTGCATTCTGGACATGGAGGAACTCCTGTAGGTGCTCTATTTGCGGGACGCACTTCAGTTCTCTCCTTCTTTATAGGAAAATTCTCATTTCCCCTATTACGATTATCCCATTTTCTTTTACCACGGGGATCTGCATTTCTTGGAAGAGCTTTATCTACTTCTAGTCCGGTAGCTACTTCATGAGCTTGTTTAACAGCTTGTCCGTAGTCAATGATCCTCTGTGCCGCTAGGATTCCACGTATCTCTGGTCGAAGACCTCTCATGAACCAGTCAGCTTTTTGATCTTCAGCGTCCAGTAGACGTGCTGCGTAACGTGAGAGTTGATTAAACCTTCGCTCGTACTCTGTGACTGACAAGTTACCTTGCTTCAATTCCAAGAATTCAGTTTGCTTCTACATACGAAAAGCACGAGAAAAGTACTTGTCCATAACGATCTCTTTAAACCTATCCCAAGTCAAGTCTTGACGTTCTTCTTCGGTCATGCCAGTTTTGTACGACTTCCACCAGTGGCCAGCATCCTCAGTGAATTGAAAGACTGCACATGAGACCTTGTGTGCATCATCGCACTCTATGTGTTCGAAAATCCGTTCGAGCTCCATTATCCATTCTTCGAGAACGAGTGGTCCACTTCTACCATTGAATCTAGGTGGAGTGTAACGACGAAATTGCTCGATCACTTGATTAGTGGTTGGCGGAACAGGTGCATTAGGTACTGCATTTTGATTCAATGTAGCATGTGTTTGTTGCTGAACGAACCCCTGTAGTGCTCTAATCAATTCTGGCACAAAGTTGCCACCGTCTGCATTTGGTGGTTGATTGGCCTCGGGATTCCGTGGTGGATTACGATTGAGAGGCGGTCGTCCACGTCTCATACTTCTGTAATACGTATAAATAAATGAAGAAGAACATACTACTAAGTTCAAGCCAAATGATAAGTATCTGAATGTTTTGAATCTAAATAGGGAACCATCTATTGAAAAATATTTCTATGTTCACTCTAAATTTCGAGGACTAAAATAATTTCTTTCTCATTCATCGAATGCATTTAAACATAATAAAAACGTTTCTGCATAAATCACTGCTCAACATTTCTCATTATTCTCACATAATATCTGAAATTTTCTTAATGCTCACCACATTAAACAACTTTGCAAACATAAATAAATGAATCAAACAAAGTACCTTGGAGCAGGAGCATGTGACAGAAATGGGTGGCGTACCATAAAATCAACCAATTTAATTCTTTCAAACACATTGAGTCTACAGGAAGGTAGACCTGCTCTGATACCACTAAATCTAACACCCTAAATTCTATAATTAAAATGTTACTCTTTCTATTCTTTAAAGTGGAAAATGATTACCAATAATAATTGGTCAAGTAATTTTTTTTTTCTTTTCTAAAATAATCATGCTAGAAATCCTAAAAAGAAAATAGAACCATATATTTTCAGAAATATATGTACTTAGATCAAAATACCTGCATTTCGTAAACACCAAGTTCATTTCAAAAAGTAACTCATAAGTTCAAAAATATTAAATTCAAACTTGGAACATTGATAAAATCATAATATTCCACCACTACATTAAGTTAGTTCAAAAACAACTAAACAAACACAGAATATCAAGTTCAAAATAGTTTACTTTCAGAAACTAGTGCAAAAGTTAAGGTCAAGCGTTGGAAACATTTTGAGAAAGTTTACCCCCATTTCCATCGTGCTGCTCCCAACTCACTGACCTGAAAACATTTAAAAATGTGGGGTGAGCACTTTTAAAACGTACTCAGTGGTGGGGATTATGGACATTTCTTTCTATTTTATCCAACATAAATAAATCGCAGGAATAATGGATTTAGGGTACTCTTCTTCTGATTCTAGAATACATCTTGAACTATGCATAGGACATATTCTGGTGCGTACAAAACGCTTCTATGCGTATAAAACGCTATCCACATTCCATCCACGATAATTCAAGTTGGATTAAAATCATTTCTGACTCAAAAAGCATATAACATATACTTTTATTTCAAAAATTATAATTTCACCCACTTGTGAATAAAGATTACGTAAAATTGAGCAGATGATCACAAAATGGACGAGGGTCCTAATTGCGCCGTACCTAATCAATTAAAGTAAAAATAACCACTTAAGGTCCATTCTATTCATTCTTAACTAAATAAATTAATAAACTGAACTAAAACATAATTTGTTACATTTTGGCTTAAAATGTTAAATCTAAACAATTAAGTTTAAACCTAAATAGCAATTCCGAACTAAGAAATTTTGAAAATTATCCAATATATAACAATTTAGACAACTCCTATATTTAGTAAATATGAGCCAAATGGATATGCTAAACTACTATGGGCTAACATCTAACTACAAGTTTCGAAACAACATGAACTTTTATCAAAATTAAGTTACTAAAATGATTTAACTTTGTTTAGAATTAATATAATTTTAAACTTCACATGACCAAAGCTAATATATAAATATTCATGAATTAAACTAATTTTAGAAGTCAGAATATATGTAATATCAATTCAGACACTTGTTTAACAAAAATTAGTTTCATAAGTTAAATATATAAACTATTAGATCATTACATCCCTAACAGCAACTTTAAGACATTTGCTGCATAATATTTATTTTATTTTCTTTCCCACTAAACCCTCTTCCGACTCAAATCCAAAAATTAAACCACCTTCATGTCTTCAACAATTTTAATATATCCTTAACTAGCTCAAAATTAAATCTTTTAATTTCCATCAACGCACTCTTATTGCCGAAGATCAAAAACGACTCGACTCAAATCCAACATCTATATATTCCTTCTTTGCTCTAATAATCTTCTATTTTAGTTTTCTATAAATATTAACAATCATCTCTTAATAAGTAATCTGTGAATGAAAAAAAAAAAGGTTACCAACAGTGGATGAGAAATTCTTGAAATTGCAGGCTAAGAGTTCTCTTCACATGTGAGAAACCACCAGATAGTTTTCATATATAAGTACTGCTAGAAATTGTGTTATGAAGGAGAATATGATGTATTTATAAGCAAGAGAGTATTTTCGTGTATATATTGAAGGTTGGATAGCTAAAAAAAAATTGTTGAAGCATCATAAGCTTGATTAAGAAGTAAAAGACACGTGTACATCATTTTGCTGATATGGATCATATATGTATTATACGTGTATAGTTAATAGGTAAAGAAGGGAAAATACTCATTATCCTAATCTTTTTTTTTATTCCTAGCATTAATGACCCAAATTCATCAAAATATAAATAAATCATATCTAGCTATACAAGACCCAATATTTTAAGTCTCGAAAGTAAACTTCTAAAATTTAACTATTAATTCCAAATATTTCTATTACTAAGGGCGCAATTTTGGACTATCTCAATTTCAACTAATTATATCGAACATTACCAAATAAATTAAAACTCAAATTTAAAGCAATTCAAATAATTAAATAACTTAAATCACGCATAAGTGGGTTGCTACAAATATAATATAATTTTAAAAAATAAAAAACAATATAAATTAAATGTTTAATATATTTGTTTACAAATATTTATTACAAATGAGAAATAATTTCTTAAATTCTATTAAGTACTGAAGAGTTTTATTTTATATATAGTATAGATTATACAAAAATTAATCCACAAATTATGTAATACATAACTACGATCATACTGTTCAAATTACATATAAAAAATTATTAAAATAAGATTCATATAATCATTATTAAATTGACTTCCACTTGCTAAATTATTTTTTATTTTATATATAGTATATATTAAATGTAACAATTTATATTATATATAGTATAAATTATATAGATAATCATGGACTAAATATATAAATATTATCTTATTTATATTAATTAAGTAATATTTAATGAAACGGTCAAATATCAAATATTTTATTATCTAAATTAATTATAAAATTTGAATATGTTCTAAATTTACCAATAGAAGTGTGATTCCCATTAAATTATTCTGTACATTTAGTATAAATGAATTAATGTTCTAAATTTTTTACGTAATTAATTATATTAAATAATTAATTATCTACATTATCTAAATTAATAATATTTAATTATCTAACTGCTTATCTGGGCCTAAATTAATACTTATAGTGGATCAATCACATTATTTGGGCCATAGATCTGAATGCTTTAAAATTATGATTGAGCCGGATGTTTTACAAATTTGTACAACTAAAAGTTCCTTCTTAATGCTTTTATTTAGCGAAAACCCTACATTGGGTAATAATGTAATGTTTAATTTAATGTAATAATTTAATGATATATACACAATTAAAATATTTAATTTAATGTAATAATTTTTGGAAATTTATTTTAATATTTTAAATTAGGTAAAAAAATTGGGTAATTATAATTAATTAAATTTAAACTTAATTTTAAAATTTTTTATTAAAATATATGAAACAACTCAAAGGGAATTATATTTAGAATAAAAGAGATTAAATAAATTATTTTACCCTAATTTTTTTTATAATTAGTTATTAATTATTTAATCATTACCATAATATTTAAATATGAACTCAAATATGAAGATTTTGAATTATTAAATTATCTGCAAGTATTAAACCCTAATTTATCTAACTAATATATAATTATATAAATAATTTAATCGAAAATCTAAAAAAAAAAAACAAAACAAACAATTACAATATGGAATATATAATTACATATAATTAATAGTTGGGCTGGTATTAAATTAAAAAAATTTAAAATTTTCGGCCCACAACAATACATCCTTCACGAATTAGGGCAGGCCCATCATCAACCATTTCTTACATATATATATACACTTTAACGGATTAGGGCAACTCATTTGAGCTGAATCCCTACTTCCGCCTTTCGATCCTCTCCGCCTCTCTGCCTCCCCTTCCTCTCCCCCTCTCCGCCTCTTCCACCCAAACCCTAATTCCGCCTCCCCCTTCCTCTCCGCCTCTCTCCGCCTGCCCCTTCCTCTCCGCCTCCACCTTCGTCTCTGTTCTTCCGCCCAAACAGTAACTCCACCTCCCCCTTCCTCTCCGCCTCCCCCTTCCTCTCGACTCTTCCGCCTTCCCCTTCCTCTCCACCTCTGTGTATGAGTTATGATTTTATTTTCCGACAAGTGTCAGTGCTTGACACTTGAGCGGCCGCAGCTACAGTCCTCGTTATATCTCTTCTTGCCGAGGGAGAATTTTTTTTTTATCTCTACATCTCTGTCTCACTGTAAATATATCCCTTCACCGGTTCTGCCTCAACGGTGCGCCAAAAATCCCTTCACCGGTTCTGCCTCAACCGTGCGCCAAAAAAGGTAAACACTTTCACATTTTTAAAAATTTTTTAAATTTTTTTTTAAGCATGTGTTCTCCTTTTTCGTATATGATTTTTGTATTTTCCTATATGATTTCGTATTTTTTTCTGGTTTTTGATTTTTCTTTTTTTAAAATTTTATTCATGTGTTCTATTTTTTCATATATGTTTTTTTAATTTTTTATAAAAAATTTATTCATGTGTTCTGGTTTTTAATTTTTTTAAAAATTACATATGTTTTTTCTGTTTTGTTCATCGAAGTGAATCGGTATGATTTGCTATATGATTTCTGATTATCTATACTGCACAGCTACGTTGTTCTAAAGATCTGTTATGTGCGATTATATCTCTCTATGTTTCATCTCGGCCTGCTTCTTACAAAGATATGTCTCTCTGTCTCTCTCTCTCTCTCTCTGGTTGACGTTCTGTAGGAATATCTATCTTTCTCTCCATCTCTCACTGAAATCAGTTTACTAACATTTTTTTTCCATCTTAAATCACAAATCCACACTAAAATTGCAGATCTAAGCACATATCCATCTGTAGTAGTACTACTACTACACGAATGATATACTCTTTTGTTAGATCTATGTAGATCGACTGTGAATCTATGTAAATCAGCTGTTCATCTGTTTACATCTACTATGTAAACCAAAATACCAGAGTTTTATGCACGGATTTCAACTAAAAAGATGAGTTTTACTCATTATCTATGTTTGATTTATGAACTATACTCACTGCAGCTATGTTTTACTTTATATCTAATTTTTCCTTTCATAATTTGCAGGAAATATCATGACTATAAAGCGGCCAAAACTGAGCAATGCAGTATTTGAAAAAAGATATGTAACATACACTAATATATGCAGATCTATTCTTTGTGGATTTGTGTATTATATAAGTTTAAAAATTTGTTTTTCTAATTTTTTTCATTTTTTTTGCAGACTCTGTGTTGAATCTGTCTCAAATATTCAGTATGTGAGATACAAACTCACACAAACTTCCAAATCCAAAAATAAATGTGAGTTACTTACATTTCAGATACAAATATGCCCATCTTTTAAACTAAATCGAGAGATGGCCAGCTTTTAAGAAATTTCTACCCCAACTAAATATCAGATACAAATGCCCAGCTTTAAACAAATAATCCACTTCACATTTAATATGCAGTTTGTTAAATCAGTTTGTTAAAATTTTTAAAAAATTATTCAAAGTTTTTGTTAAACTTAAACCATGTATAAGCAGTAACCATACCTGGCCATGATTGTGACATGATTCTTCTTCTTTTTTGTTCATGTGTTTCATCTGAGAATGATTCATACTTCTCTGTGTTTGCCATTTTCGTTTTTCTCTCAAAGTTGGGGTAAAAATTTTGAATTTTTGAATTTTCATGGCAGTTTTATTTTCAAACATAACCCACTAACAATTTTTTTTAAAAAAAAGTTTATTCACATATAATTTGATTTACATTTTTTTTACATATTTATAAACTGTCCAGTTAGTTGGATTTTTTGTATATTTTAACATGTTTTTTTTAATTTTATTATAATAATAATAATAATTTATTAGTTTATTACTATATGTATTTAATACAGTATATTCATTTATTATTTATCTGTTACTCTTGCTTTAATTAATACAACATATTAATTAATTATTATCACTGTAATTACACAGGTGGTATATGTTTTTTTTGCTTGCATGTTTGATAATTTTTATTATTTATGATTGAAAATAAGGTAAATTATTTATAAATATATTTATTATTTATGTGTTACTTTTGCTTTATTATGCATCTGTCACTTTTGCTTTATTTATTACAGCATATTAATTAAGTATTGCTGTAATTATAAAGGTGGTATATGTATTTTTTGGTTGCATGTTTGATAATTTATTTTTATGCTTTTATGTTATAGTAAAAAATATTTACTGCAATTGTTCTTATTAAAAATATGATAACGTTAGTAACTTTAATTAACTGTTATGCTCGTAAAAAATTTTGTCAAAATTATCTTGTTAATTATATGTTATTAACATGTCATGTTAATATTATTACAATCTATGACTGATTTTATATATATGCTTCAATGTTGTTCTTGCTTCTTTAATTTATTGAACACTTCTTTCTGTTATTTAAAATATGTTAATGTTGTTTTGTTTAATTTAATGTTACATTTATTCATGTTTTGCATGGTTGTTTCAGAATTTATATTTCTGGTTGAATATTTGAGTTTAGAATGTTTTATGTATGTGATTTAATATTTATATATGAATCCTTGAATGTTGTACCGGTTGGTTTGTGCTTAACTGTCAGATCTGTGTGATCTGTGACTGTTCTTTTTTAGAACAGTTGGCGAGATCTCTCGATGAGAGGTTTTGCTTTGGTTTATAGTGTTTAACCCGATAGGGCCATGGACTTTGTGTGACCCCCTGCGCCCCCGTTCAAACAGGTGATTGTGAACTGGGAAATCCACTTACTCCTAAATGGTTCTTGACGGGTTAATAATCTATGATCCTTAGCTTTCGCAGTTAATGAGTTAATATGTAATTCATCTTCATTATGGTATTGCATCATTTGTGGAATATCGTATTATATGTATTTATTATTGCAGTGTTTTTTTAAACTGTGACATATTTAAAATGCATTTCATGTTTAAATTTAATTAGAATGTGATGAGTTTATTATGTTGTATTGATGAACTTCATGTTATTTACATGTTTCGATATTTGCAGAAAAAAAATTTGTTATGCAAGAACATTGCATTTTACACTGTTTGCTAATTGAATGGATTTTATACAAATAAGTCACATTAAAATACCAACATAATCAAAATATCAAAACTCAATAAAAAAAGACATATATAGGCTAATACTGAAACAGCATAAAAAACATGGAAAAAAAAACACATAAATTCAATAATCATAATAATAAAACTCAATAAGCTGAATATAAAATCAAACATAAATAAATATTGTCAATAATCATAATAATAAAACTGAATAAACTGAATATAAAATCAAACATTCAAATCTAAACTGTTCATCTACTAAAAGCATTAAAAACCTTTATATTGTTAATGTCTTCAAAGCAATAAAAATAAAATCTTAAAAACTCCAATTTCTTCCTTGGAACCCTCCAATTGTCTTCAGCTCACATTTTCTCCTTCTTCAGAATTCTCTTAATTCGCTTCTGTGTTGTTGCTGCAAATTCATCAAGCAATCTTCTCTTCACACTTTCATCATCCAAAATAGTGACTGCATTAGTCGTTTTCTTGGGTGTGACTAATGAGTCTTTTATCAAAATTTCCTGAAATAATAAAAATACAAAATGAGACACAAACTTAAGCTGGTTAAAAATTTATAATCTAATATGTATAAATGTATTAAAATAAAATATAAATATTTTCTGTATATTTATATACCTCATCTGCAATTTCATCAATCACCTCCTTCCCCTTTCTTGATTTCGATGATGATTCCTACAAAATTAATATAATTTTAGTTAAAATTGTGAAAATTGGTATGTATTTTTTCTTAATTATAATTAGTACCTGATTCTGTGGAGTTGCTCCTACTGCACTCTTCTCACATTCAACTTTAGCAACACTAAAAGGTCCCATAAAATTCTTGACCTGCTTCGGCAGGACAATGACCTTAAACAGGCCTTTTTTTGTTGTTATGGCTTCAACTTTAGGAGGTAGCAAATCAAGCATTTCATCCTATAAAAAACGAAAAATTAATACATATATTTTAAAAAATATTATTCATCTTATTTTGAAAGAAGTACCTCTGCCAAATTTTCTCCTAGTAATTCCATGCACTGATTTTCCCACAACAAAAATGTTGTACTTCCCGTGCCATCACTGACTCCCACAGTTAATTTGTATCTGTTATTTTTATAAAAAAATTAAGCCGTTAATTATATATTATAGTAAAAAGATGAAATACTAATTTTAAATAAATCAATAACCTTGATTTTCCACATATATCAAAAGATTGACATGGTTCACAGAAGAATTTGAGTGTATCTTGTGGATCCAATTCCTGTCGACATACTTTGTATGCAAGGTATGAAACGCCAGCAATGTCTTCTATCGAGTTCACAATGGCAAATACTGTGAACTCCCCACTCTGAATGCATTAGATTTTTTTATGTTAACTGAATAAAAAAAAAGTTTTATTTAAATAAAATGATCTAATGTTTTTTTAACCTGTCCATCTTCTAAAATTTGCTGAATTGTTTTCGTTATAACTTCAGCACTTCCTGATTGAACAACATATTTTGAAGATGAAGAACCAATCTGACCAAAAAAAAATCAATAATTATATATTCAAAATTAATAAAAAAATTTCATGAAATAAATTAAAGTACCATCTCTTCCATCATTTCAGATCCATTTATTGAAGTTGAAGCCTCATCCTACAAAAAACAATTTGTTATGAAATATATAATTAATATAATGTTTTTAAATAATTTTTTTCATTTGAAATCCCTGCTACACTAAAAGAACCCGTGTAGTTTCTTGTGTGACCTGGCTGAACAGAGACATTGAATAGAGCTTTTCTGCTAGCTAACTGTTCAATGGCTGCTGGAATTCCCTCATAACTTGCACCCCATAAAAAAAATGGCATTAACATTTATATTGTTTAATATTACAGAATCTAAAATTTATTATCTACCACACTCAGTTCTGATGCTGATTTGCCAATTAGTGCAATACTCTCCTTGTCCCACAGTAGGAAAGTAGTGGTTCCAATATCATCCACAACCCTCACCGTTAGTTTGTACCTAGAATTTAAAAAATTAAGTATTATAATTTTTCTAAAAATGTAAAATAATAAACTGTAAATACAATCAACCTCAATTTTCCTGTAATGTCAAAGCTTTGACATTTCTCACAGAAAAATCTGTTTCCACTTGGTCTCATATTTTTTTGACACCTTTTGCATGCTAAGTAAGACCAATCTCCAATAGTCTCTACACACAATATGGTTGCAAATACCCAGTAATTTCCAACCTAATTATACAATAAATAAATTAGTTATATAAATTTTTAAAAAAATATACAGAAATGGGGAGTCAGAAATCGTGTTGAGCTCAAATGAGCTAATTATAAGTTGATAAAATTTACCTACTACACAAATCTGACAGTAAAAAGTTGTTGATAAAATATTATTAAAATATTATAAGTTAATAAAATTTACCTCACTCAAATTCGTACAGTATGGAATGCGTGAAAAATTATAAGTTGTAAACTAATTTTTAATAGTTGAGCTCAAATGAGCGCACCTAATCCATTAACTGTGTATATATATGTAATAAATTGTTGAGGATGGGCCGAAATTAAGTGGGCCGAAATTATGTTTTTTTTTCAATTAATACCAGCCCAACTATTAATTATACAATGGAAAAAATTATGTTACCTCTCCATCTGTCATCAATTCAGATATTGTTTTTAGCACAAATTCCCCATCTCTAATTTCATCATTCAATGACCTTGATGATGATGAAGTCAGTGTTGATATTGTTGTCGATCTAAGTTTTCTAGTACTCAGATAGCTTCAAAAAATATTTAATAATTATAAATTATAAAAATTAACAGATATAATGTAATTAATATATACATCATTTAAAATTGTACTGTAGTAAATTAATAAAATTTACCTACTACAGAAATCTGACAGCTCTGAAATACTCTGCTTTGTGACAATCTTTGTAACATTAAACAGTGAGGAAATTCAGATTTCACCTATTGGAACATTAAATGAATCAGAATCATTAAAATACAAAAAATTTACAGAAAAAAAAAGATCTTACCTCTGTAGACATTAGGTCTACAGAACTGCAAAATTATAACAACTGGTGCTTTTGGTGCTAAATTTAAAAATTCTATCATGTCATCTGCATAGTTCTCCCACAGTGTAGCAGTAATTGTATTTCCTCTATAAACATTCAAAATAAATTACGATTTATGTTAGTTAATAATTTCACTTGCTACATAATTAACGAAATATTAAAAGCAGTAACAATTTTTCAGAATAATTAAAATTATACTTATAAATATCGAAATATGCTAATGAAAAGTAAAAGCTTACTCAATATCTTCTAGAACCAAGTCCATCAACTTTGTAAGCTTTCCATTAATGTCTCTTGTAAGTGGTCTATAGTGAGAAACTATAGTTCCAATTACATCTGTAGAATTAATATAAAAAATTTATTACATATATATGAACTCTGGAATAGTTAAAACATTTCTGTATGCTTTTTTAAAATCTTACCAAACATAGGCGCATCTCCTAGATATTCCATGTTTGCGACATCAACAAATGATTTTATCTCATATAATCTGTGTGGAAAGTCATCATGGAATACCTCAAATAACCTGGTCTGGTTAAAAATTATAATCTTATACAGCGACGCCGTTGTTTTGTATTTCATCACATTTATTCCTATTACAAAGTTGATAAGAGCATAAACATTGCCTTCCATTAGACAATGTTTGAACTTTTCAACATTTGCTCTAGGAATTGTTACATGAACACGTGTACCCTCCAAAATGAAAATCGTTCAAAGTTATGATTTGATAAAAGTTAAAAAATCGAAATTTTAAATAAATGAGTTTACCTCTCGATCATGGAATATACATTCCATACTGTACGAATTTGTGTTTTCGTAGCATCTTATGAGGCGTAATTCTAACCCGAAATTACTCTTTCCGGGTTTCAACATCTGCACCGTTCCAAAGACTGGAGCCATTTGTACAAACTGTGGTGGAAAATATGGGAAAGGGAGAATCGGATATGAAATCAGTTTTCTATTTTTTTTTTCTGCAGAGATATCTGAATTGAAATTGTAAATTTATTTTTCAATAGTTATAATTCAGTATTAATAGTTAAAAGTAGTGGGTGGTATGAAGTGGGGCATAACTTCTATGTAGTGGACTGTTTTTCAGATTTTTTTACTCAATTTTTATTTGGTTTCGTGTAGTTATTTACAATACATAATTTTTATTTATTTTTCAGATTTTATTATGCTGCACACGATCTCCTCTGATTGATATTAAAAATAAAATTAATTTAAGCTGAAATTTTTTTTAACGTGTTAAAAATCAATTTTTTTTAATATTTAAGAAAATTATCAGAATATTATCAGAATTACAAATATTTAATAATTATTTTAAGTAATTAATAAAGCCTACTTTAATGTTATGAGAATTTTTTTATTTTTAAAAAAGAACAAATAATTTTAAATTTTGAAAAAGGAGCACACGTTCTCATTCTAAACAGTACATGATTGTAATTTTATTTACTTCATTTTTCTGTCAATAATAAAGAAAAATAGAATGACCTCATAATTTAAATATATTGCAAAATTGCCACCAATCAATTGAAATCAATTTCAAATTGATTCCAATTGAAAACCTTTGTTTTTATATATGGTATAGATATAGATTTCCACCCTGTCACAATCGAAAAGGTTAATTCAACATTTGCAAACCACCCAACATCTGTAAATTAATTGTACCTAGCACTCTATACTAGGAAAACTACGTACATTTGTTGAAATTGAACGCTCGAACTTTAACAGTCGGAATTGGACCCTCACATGCATCATCTTGCAGTCTGAATTTCTCCGATCAATTTCTTTATCATCTGATGTCCAATCGACAAACTGAAGATGTCATAATAAGGTCCATTGTGAGAACCTTTTAAAGCTATATATACCTATATTGCTCGGTCGAAAGGTTGGAAAACAGACTGGATAGTCTTGCACAAACCGAATGAACTCATAGTGTGCGTGAATTTTAATGAATTTTGAGTCGAGATTTCGACTTTAATTAATTCTATGTCAAATCTCAAAATTGATTAAGAAATTTAATTTGAAGCTTGTATGATTTAGGCTAAAAGGAAGTGTGCTCAATGTAGATTTCCGACATTCAGTTATTGACGTTCGTCAGATTACTCCACCACCGGACACCTAATTGGCGAATTGAGGATACAATTAGAAAACCCACAATTGCATATTTGACATTCCATTTCATATTCGATGTTTCTTGTATAATAGATTTTTTATGTTCCATTTATCCAATTGATCAGTCGAAAGAAAAGTGAATACAAGGTACTCAAAGCTTACAAACAAATTATACTTAGAGACTTAAAATATGGTTTGTTCGTGAAATATGAAATAAAAAATGATGGAATTAATCTCTATTTTGTTCTAGTGGTCCAATTGTGGACAACCTGAGCAAGTGCTAGTGTGGAAGATCCGTCTCTGCTCAAAGCATTTCCAGCAGCAATCTTGAGTTGGATCATCCTCTTCCTAATTTCTTTTCCTTCCTCACCTTCCATCAGCTGTTTAACCACATTTGAAATCTTCTCTCTCTCCACTATCCCATTTTCATTCTCTCGAACTCTCATCGCACCCTTCAATCCATCTGTCAACACTGTTGCATTCAACTTCTGCTCGAAGCAGAGCGGCCAGGCAATCAGAGGCATGCCATAAACCGCGCTCTCTAGAATCGAGTTCCATCCACAGTGCGTCAGAAATCCGCCTGTTGAGCCGTGGCTCAACACTCGGATTTGAGGGGCCCACGAGGCCACTGCTAAACCCCGCCCTTCAGTCCTCTCCAAGAACCCTTCCGGCAGACATTCCAACGGATTTCTCTGATCAATCCCTTTCAAATACGCAGCTGCGGCGTTTTCTTGAGGGCTTCTCACCACCCAGAGAAACCTATGCCCACTCAATTCGAGGCCGAATGCAAGTTCCCTGATTTGATCTACTGTAAGACTCCCTCCACTTCCAAATGAAACAAAAACAACAGATTTAGGTGGCTGATCGTCCAGCCATTTCAGACACTCGGGCTCTCCATCCGTTTCAGTTTCGAGACCTGTCCGGATCAATGGCCCGACTGGATAAACCGGCGGAATTCCGGGGCGGAGGAGCTCTAGATGCTCGAACGCTGCTGATTCGAGTTCTTGAAAAGTATTCACCAGAATGCCCTCAGCTGAAAGATATTTCTCTCTCAGATCGATCGTCCATTTGTTTACTTCACTGTCTGTTAATGAATCTGGAAAATCCTCCCGGTTCAGTAGTAAAGATCCCGGCAAATAAACTAGCTCCGGATTTTCTACGTTGCCAAATGTGAAAGATTTCTTCAGCTCTGGCAAGTTCATGGTGAGCGACAGTTCATTGGATGCTACGACGTAGAAAACGTAGGCTGGGATTCCGAGCTCTCTCGCTACATCAATGGCGTAGGGGGCGAAGAGATCCACCACCAGAGCAGAAGCGAGAGTTCTCGACAGGGCATCACGGAGAGATGGAAGTGATCGGATCAGGCGGGTCTGCAGCAAGATCTCGGCGTTCAAGTTCTCCGGGAGGTCGGCCGTCGGCACGGGAGGGAGGAAAATTGGGGAGATTGTGGCGGGAATTCCTTGGAGAAGAGATGTTTGAAGTTTGATCGGAGAGGCGTAGTCGGGGATGATGAGTGTAACGTTGCAGTTGTGGTGGAAAACGAGCTTTTTTGCGAGCTCGATAAACGGAATCAGGTGACCTAGAAATCCTGGAGGAGGAAGCAATGCAATGTTGTGATGAGATACTTGTGATATTTGTGTAGATTCCATAGTATAAAATGTTTCTATAGCATGCAGGAGCTCTTTTTTTTTTTTTTTTTAATGCAGATAGTTGTAGATTGTCAGTACATTATAAGGGTGAAATTGAAGTCCAACTATAATGCTAAATTAAATTAATACAAGATATATTTAAATTGAAAAAATAATGATGATTGGAACTAAAAATCCAAAAAACTGTAAAATACAAGAAACTATATTTTTCCAAGTATGGGTTGTTCTTTAGCTTTTTGTGTGCATTACATGCATCATCAGATACGTTGATTGGGTCAACGCCGACAAATGTGTATTGACCTAGTCAATTCGCAGAAAAAATAATCTTTCAAATTCAGTATCAACCATAACACTATAAGTATTGCTCAAAAGTTCAAAAGTATCATATTTATCCTTAAAAAGTATTGAGCAGAAAAAAAAACGTCAAAATCACAATCAATGGTAACACTAAAAAGTATCACTCAAAATTCAAAAATTATCATTTGTATCCTTAAAAAGTATAATCTATTTCACCATATTTCTTTTTTGCGAGTTGACCAGATCAACGCGCGTTGACTCGCATTTAACCCGATCAACGCGTTAATTGTCTGATATAATCTTATATACATCTAGTGCATATCCCATTATGTAATTGTCATCATCAAACTATATGAAATCTTATTTAGACAACAACTCAAAGAAAATAAATCTTAATTATTAGACAAGCCTTCTTCATATGACTAAATTATATTAGGAACAAATATGGAAACATAATCTCACAATATTGAATATTTTAACAGCCACGTACATTTTATGCGTGTGTCTCGTGGTATTAGAGGGAGAGATATTTTTACTTTAACTTTTTTTCTAATAAAAAATCTGAATTGATTAATTGAAAGAAAATTTAGCACGGAAATTTCATGTTGATGTGGTAGATATGATCCATTCTTCATATGCTGCACGTCGCAGGCCAACTGTTCAATGAAATGCATGAATGAAAACTTGATTTGTTGGCTAATAGTTTACAGAATATTGATCGCCCCTCAAGAAAAACTGATGATATTCTTTAGTCCGAAGTGTGTGTACCAATCATGCCCTAAAATTAAAATCTACGTAGTTTTAATAATGTTTGTAGTAAAAATAAAATTTATTATATTATAATTAATCATAATTAATATTTACCGTTAAGAACTGAAATTTTTAAAAAATTATATAGCCTAATATAATTTTAGAATAATCAGCACTAATAATTAATTATATTAACTAAAAAAATAAAAATTAAATACTAAAATAATTATAAATGCTGATTTGGTGGGAAAATGTAGAATAAAGTAAACCAAAAGAATTTAAAATTCAAGAAAAACTACAAATTTTAATGTTGGCACACGATTGGGAAACACTCTTGGACAAGTGGATTTCATAAGTTGTAAAAATTGTCTACCCAAATTGATTATTTGGAAAATAAATACTAAAATATTATAATAAATTCTAATTTGTTAGAATGAACTGTAATTAACAAATATAAAATTAAATTAAAATATAACAAATTTAAATTGGAGGGGAATACAACAAATGCATCGCTGAACCCGATGGACACCCTCTCTAAATAACCAATTAAATTAAATGAAAGAATGGTTTAACTTATACTTATGTAGATTAGCAATCATTAAAGGTAATATGTTTAATTCGATTAGTTTATAACATATTGTTTCGCTTAATTTAATTAATCATTTATTAAAAGAGGGTGTCCAATGGATATACACCAAAGATGGAATATACTATCCCATTAATGTAAACGCACAACCTCACAATCTCACCCTTTTTCAAAAAATAAAAGTAAATGGAATATACTATCCCATTACTGTAAACGCACAACCTCACAATCTCACCCTTTTTCAAAAAATAAAAGTAAATGGTACTCTCAACAGTATTAACCCTCAAAATGGCTAAAAGTATGTTTTAATGGGGGTGGCTAGTGGCTGGCTACAAATATCCTTTCGTTATATATATAATGCCACTATATACTTTTTATATATGTATCTATATATTGATGAAGTCCTATTCAGGGTGCCCGTAATGGCCTTGCTTTTTGCAGCTTTGAAAATCAAGTGGAATTTTTTTCAAAGTTGACAGTGTGCAGATAGGGTCTTCCTTGATATTTTGGGGACCTATGGCAAAATGAAAAAAGAGAATCCTATTTTTTATCATTTTAACGAGTATTTTAAATTTTCTTTTACTACTATTGTCCACATTATCAAAAATTTTAAAGAAAGTGCAATCAACACCTACAAATATACAAGAAAAAATATTGAATAGTAGAACACCAACCATTAATTCAATTCAAATGGCCATGGAGAGTTGTTTGCTAAGATTGGGTATGTAACTATTTTTTTGGGGGAGAGTCCCATGGGCGGCGGCCCACCGAAACAACCCTCCCAGTTGGCCCTGTGTGCAGACGAAGTTGGTTAGATTCTTAATTGGGCTTTGTATGCATGAATTTAAAGATTTTTGCAATTATTCGAAATTAGTATTTTTCTAGTGCAATGCACAAATTCATTTGAAAATATAATATTGAGTGTTTTTAGAAAAATGACTGAAGTTCAAATATTTTTTGACATTTTTTAAAAAAATGGTTAAAATTCAAGACATAAGTATATATTTGGCCTTTTGAAAATACCAGCAGAGGATACGTATGATGCATGCGTTTTTATTTTAGATAAATTAATATAAATCTTATAATTTTTAAACGTTAAATATTCTATTGTTGTGTTCTCGACTTCTTGTATATTTTTCTTACTCATTTAGGTAGGATTTTCTGGGTATTTGTAAATAACACAAGGATCTTTTATAAAGTTGCAATGGAACAGAATGGGAGAAAATTAGAAGAAGAGAGATGAAGGAGATCAGTAGAAAACGTAGGAGGAGAAAAGTTAATATTTCATTTCATAAGCAAGATCATGAAATTACAGCAATATATATATATATATATATATATATATATGACCATGGCGTAGGGGACCACTTAGACAATGTTTGGTATAATGGTATGGATATACTCATATTAATAAACCTTGGATTGCTTTGAAAGATAATTGCGTATTAGCTATTTAAATTGTGTGTTTGGTTATTAAGATAAATATACTAAGATTGCTTCACACGTCTGTTTGGTACATTATTTTATCTGCAGACTAACTTCTGGAATGCCTATAATATCCTCGTGAAAGTTTCAATATTCCCACCATGCCCTCGTTTTTTGTCAATTTATATCCACGATTTATTCAATTCTCTCTTGGATTATTTCTGCCGTTTTTTTTTTTGCGCGCAAGGGAAGTTCGGCGACGCAAGGGTTGCAACTCTCTTCTCTTTGCACGAAAGCTTCTAAAACAATGAGTTCATCGACGCAAGGTATACTATTTAATTTGTTTCGTGAGTCTCGTGGGTCTCCAAGGATGAAACAATTTGTTCCTACACAAGGTTTCATGGGTCTCCAAGGATTCTTGCGGTCTGTTCATGAACCTGATTTAATTTCTTGATTTCTGCTGATGTTATTTTCATGATTGACTCGGTTATGATTTCGATTCACATACAGTTTATTAGAGATTTCTTGAATATTGATTGTGTTGGTTTCGGGTTTCCCTCGCCTTGTTGATAGTTGTCTCCATTTGTGCTGTTTGTAATTTCGTATTTCATAGGTTGTAGCATCTTATTTCAATTATTAATTTCTATGACGAGCTTTCCCTCTTGGCCATCAATAATTTAATTAAAATTCCTAGGCATATATATTTCTTTTAGTTCAAACTGCAAGTCGGTACAATGCTTTAGATTTCTCAGAATTTTTAGTTGATTAATTGAAAGAATATATATTTTTAGCTATTAATTCTGATTGTGACGAGATTCTGATTTAAATATCACTGCATAATTTTTATTTTTATTTTCCTTTTCGGAAGCAATATTCTATTCAGATGCTATATTTGGGGGAAGGAGTTGCATCGGCAGAATATTGCACAATGGTTTATGGAGAATTCATCTTTTATTGTTTTGAGAATTCCACTTTAGTGATTAAGAATAGCGTTTTGCTTTAATTTTAAGCAAAGCAAAAAATTAACATTCCCGTTTCTTTTGGTATATAAAAGTAGTCATGAGTTTTTCTTCAATTAATCTTTACTCCCCATGAATATGATGGATGCATGTTGTGGTGCGATATATTTGATATATTAATGAAATAAAACTCGAGATTCTATATGAAACAAGAAGCAATGATTGTCGGGCGCGTGGAAACAAATCCGATAAGACACGCCGCAGTTGGTCCACAAGAGAAGAAGAAGTTCTGTTGGCAGCTTTGAAGGAATTGGTTGTACAAGGGTGTAAATCTGACAACGGCTTTAGGGCTGGATGTTTGTATAAGCTAGAAAAGGCTATGAAAAAAGAGTTTCCCTCTACAGATTTGAAGGGTATGCCCCACATCAATTCAAAGACAACTACATGGAAGAAGAACTACCACTCGCTATCCGCCATGTTGAACCGAAGTGGCATGGGATTCAATCTCAAAGGTACTCATATGATTGATTGCAACGACGAGCAGTGGGAGCAGATTGTTAAGGTTTGCTACTTGTATTTGAAATTTCTTTGTTACTCCCGTTTGATTAAATGTTAACTGATTCTTATTGGTTTGTCAGTGTGATGCCAATGCTAAGTTGATGCGGTTCAAGTGTTGGCCTCACCTTGATGCTTGGAGAGAAATCTTTGGTAAAGACCGAGCTACGGGTCAGAACGCCGAAGATGTTATGGATGCAGTCAACGAATTACACCAAAACCAAGATGCATTCCAGCCATTTCTTGAAGGTGACTATTCTGTGCCAACTCACGAGGAACCATTCACTGAAAATGTGGTTGAGGACAGTGTTAGCCAAAATCAGTGAGAAGAACCATCACCTAGAACTCAAGGCAAGAAAAGAAAGAGCAATGATGGGTTTTCCGGTATGGTTGAGCTTCTTGCTGAAATCAACCGCACTACTGATAAGAGGTTGGAAACTATAGCCTCCAGAATTGGTTATGACTTTGATCAGTCTAAGGCTCGGAAGAAGGTGTTTGATCGATTGAGCAACATCGAAGGGTTATCCATCAATGACAAATTCGACATACGTGAGATCATTACCAAGGAGGTTGACAAGATGGATATATTCATGGGCCTTCCCGATGAAGCTAAGACACAATATGTGATGAGGCTTCTTGCTTTGAAGTATGGTACTCTTTAAGTTGAAGTTTAGTGGAAGAAAAAGTTAATTTGGCTAATTGTGGACATCTTGGTCTTTTGAAGACATTATGGTTCTGTTTTTTGATGACATTATGCTTCTATTTTTTAGCTATTTGTGGACGACTTGGTCTTTTAATGATATTATGCTTATATTTTTTTATGACATTATTGGAGCTTCTAGTCTTCAAACATTTATTGGAGCATTATATTCCACATAATGAAATTCTGTTTTTTGTCATTTGTTGGCTATTTTGTGATTTTGTAATTTTTGTTGTTTTGTAATTTCCAAGAATATTTATTGGAACACATTGTCTATTGCTCAACGTTTGTATTTTGTCATTGCTTGTTTTGATGCATGTATTTTCTCATAGTTATGAGCTTGTTATCTGATGTATCTACGTGAATTTGATGTACCAATCTCAATTTTGTTCTCTTTCCAGAGTTTACAGATTTCTTTCTGAATTAATTTATTTATGTTGTTTTTAATTGGCATGTCATGATCTGCATCAGACCTCATTGGAAATTTTGAATTTAAAAAATTTAACAGGAGGAAATTTATCATTTTTGTTTGTTTGATATCATTATGTGGATTGCAAATTAGAGTTGGTGGTTCTTTTGAAAAAAATATGAGTCTGATACCAATTTATTAGCATAATGTATTACAGATGCTAATTTCGGAAAAACACACTAGGTGTTGATAGCAGCGACAGATTCAGGCCAATACATGTGTGTGAGAGTGGTAGTGAATGCAGTGCTTAGTCAATCCAGGAGTAGCTATACCTGATTGAGAAGAAATACTTCGAATTGATTATATCTTGGAAAATTAGTTTAAATTGTATCAGTTAACATTTTTTCTACTTGGTTGGAGAGTGAGTTGGTTGTTTTCAAGTTTTTGATGGATATATATCTATCTTATTCATTGTAAATTCTATGATTCTCAAGATCCGAGCAGTACTACTGTCACAACCTCTCTCAGTTATTGTCTCACACTTAACAACCTCGGAGTTCTGTTAATATATTTTTCATAATTAATTGGATTTGCAAAAGGCAATGCATATGTTAAAAAATGATAGAATAGTGGTTCATTAATTAATTAATCTTAGTCATTTAGAACTCACTGTTAATGAAACATTCTCTTTATTATCTCTTTCTATAATGGCTCCATGCATGCACCTACTAAAAAAAAAGATTGTAAATTAACCATACAAAGGTAAGCATTGTTGTTATTAATTCCAACTTCCAATCACAATAATTTGGCACAAATCTCACATCAGTTGAAATCAGACTCATGATAGCTACAATCAAAATTCAATCTTTAACTTAAAAGGGTACTTCTCGAGAAACCCAACTAAGTCTTAAAAGAGCTTTACATGTTAAAATATAAAATAAAAATAATTATCAAAGTTTACAACAAGAATTCAATAACAATAACTACAGCTCCAGAAATTGACAGCTCCCTATCAACATAACAGAATTTCACATATATTTGCCACTTCCCTAGTAATAGTTGAATGTTGTTGTTTTGAACATCAATATGTTCTAGCACGCCAAACCAAGCATTAACTGATGGCATATTCGAAAATGAACCCTCCTCATAAGCTTCCATATCTACAAATATATAAAAATGACAGCCTTTAAAATATTATCACAATAGTTTATTTAACAAATAATAAGACAAATGAATTATATTTTTTCTTGTGTGATAGATAGAATCTTACAGTAAAAGGCAAACTTAAGTAGCATTAATATAATCATTCCACATTCCATCAGCTATATGGTCCCTGACGCCATTCCATTCCGGAGAGGACTCAACTGTATCAACAAACTCATCACCATTTTCACCTAATGCTCCTTCATCATTTACCAATATGTCAAAATGTTGTTCAATTGGATCAATGTTCATTTGAAACCGAATGAAATTGTTTAATAGAAAGCAACACATCATAAGCATATTCTGAATTTTGATGGGGTAATATGTTGTGCTTCGAAGTATGCCCCATCTCATCTTCATTATGCCAAATGCCCTCTCAATAGCATTTCGGGCCTTACTGTGCTTCAAATTAAATAGCTCCTCCTTATTTTGAGGTCGAGCGTTAGTGGGACCCCATTCTTTCAAATGGTATCTAACCCCTTTGTAAGGGGTTAAGAACCCTTCGCTATTTGCATAACCGTTGTCACACAAATAGTAGTGTCCTATGTTGTTTATAACCAAAAAATAGGCATTAACAAAAAGAATAAACAAAAAGAATTAATTTTAAGGTAAGACTCTGAAAGTTATATTTTAATGACTGTAATTAATTATAAACAAAAACAACAATAAAAATATACCCTTGGGCACCTTCAAACCATTAGCTCTGTTTAAAGCATCACGTAATATGCTAGAGTCGGCAGCCGATCCTTCCCACCCCGGTAGAACATATACAAACTGCATTTTTCGGTCACAAACTGCTAATACATTGGTGGATATTTGTCCCTTCCTGGTTCTATATCTGGGCTTATCAGTATTGCTAACATACACGTTGTTGTATGTGCCATCTAATGCGCCAAGACAGCCCTAAGATTAAAAAATGAGGTGTCCAAGAATTAAAAGGGATATTTTGAAGAAAATGTGTTGTAATGCTGTTTAAATATAGACTCGTGATATTACCTTAAACCACTTCCAACGAGAATCAGTACACTCATCGGGAACGGGCTCGGGCTTCACTAGCAAGATGACATGAAGTCTTAAAATTGATCTTAGTACCAAGTGGATATAGTGAGAACAAGTCTGCCCTGATCTCCAAAAATCAAACCTAATGACTCTATTTTTATGATGAGCTAATACAGACAAGAACATAGCAACTTGCTCTTGAACGCTTACATATCGACCATCTACCAGCCCCCCTAAATCCCTCAAAAGCTGACACAATCTACCGAAAGCATTGCGATCCATATGCAGATTAACAACACAATCTACATCAGTTAATCCTACAATCCTACTCATATGTTTAACTTGGTCTGGGATACGTGGAATATGCAGTACGGTGCAGCTTTTGTATTACGCTTTCTCTTGCGCGAGTTAAGCTTTGTTAAGTAATGCACAATTACAAACAGTTAAAGAATTTGATTGAGAAGAATCTCTTGCAATAACAAATACACATAATCAGAATCAGTCAAATGCCTAGGTGGCGGCATTTCAACAAGAAATTGGTTCCACTGAACTCAGCTGCAAAAACTTGCACAGATTCCTAACAATAACAAAGAAAAACATAAAACTGAGCAAAACAATCAAGCATATATAAGCAACAAAAATTAAAGGTTGTGTTACTTTATATTTTATGTTCCCAACTTCACAATTAAAGAAGATAAAAACATAGTAAAAGGCAAGATAGATTTTGGCACATGCTATTTTCTAATTGCTTAGTGGAAAAAAAAATAGTTGGAACTAGTCTAATTTGTGCGGATAAAAGCACCAATAATAAGCATTAGGCTCTAAAAAAAAAAATGAAAGTCGTGTTTTAAGATTTGTGACTCTAGGCTCTAAAGTATTTTAAACCAAGGCTATGTTTGAAGCCATCCCTTTTCCTTCCCTTCTCCCAAAACACAACAAAACACATTTGCATTTTTAATACAGCTTCGTACTCATATATATTGTTTCAAATTTCTCCCCCTAAAAGCTCTCTACCCAAGAAGCTCCAAAGCCATGCAAACATTGCCTAAGTTGTAAATCAGGGCTCCATGCATCTCTCCAAAGCCATGCAAACATTGCTCTATATTATTTAATTTATTCCTACAAAATGCAGGGCTCCATGCATCTCTCCCAAGAAAATACTTCCTGGAGAAAGAGAGTTCAAGGTTTTAAAAAATTAAGGAGAATAGATGGAGATGGGTGAACAAAATGTATGTCAAAAACTGATGGTATCAATCTTAAATCCAACAAAATACAATCCATTTCATTCCTATAAGAATAATGATTTGTGTAAACATTCAGGTGCCCATCAATACAACCCCACACCCCCACAAATCAAAACTCATCAAATGCATAATTATTGTTCCATGAATTATGTAACTTCATCATATCTCGCACAATAAAACTTAGTGCTCTCTCAAACTCATCTTTTCAATCAACAAAGAGATTCAATAAAAAGTAAAATAATTTAAATCTTTTGTTGAATACGAAATAAAATTAACCTTAAAAGTAGATATTTTGAAATGGTTTTTTTATTTTAGGAAACGAGAAATCTGAATTAACTACAAAAGTCATAGACAAAATACGAAATAACAATTATAACTCTGAAATCTAGTTTAAAGATATATATATATATATATATATATTCTGCATGTTTTCCCTACTAGTTTTATACAGATTCTGATCCCCATATTTTTCTTCATACTAAAAATTTACAGAGATATATTCAATAGGTAAGAATTTCATTCTAAAATTTGTCTAAAGTAGTAGCATACATAGGCTAGACAAAAAATAAAAAAAAACTGGTGATTCTATTAATCAAGGTACATCCCTGGAAACTGCAGAAGCACACACCCTACAGAGCATTAATTGAAAATGCACTTCATAAACCATGGATTAAGGAAAACAAAATGAATTTACGAAGTTGAAATTCCTCAGACCATGACGCCACTCATGCTGACAGCAAAATTAAAAGAAATAATGAACAAAAAAATGGATCCAAAAGACATCCGACAAAAGCAAAAATCGCCATAATTTCAATTTCCAAAACTCGAAACCATAAATATGAATGAGAAATTACCTGGATCTCATAGCAAAACTACGAGCTTACAGCTAAACCACTCTAGAAAATAAATCCACCGTCTATCCACTAAAACCAAAAACCCAACAAAAATATCAAAGTTGCATAATTTTCGACACATCAAAATATCCAAATCAGAGCTAATTATCGAATAATATGCTCTATCTCTAGAAACTGATGAAATTATCAAACACACCACACCAAGCATTAACTGGTGAAATATTTTGGCATTTTCGGATAAGCGGCGTGAAGAACAAAGGAAATAAGAAGACAAGAAATGGCATATTCAAGCATTGGCACCCAAACAAGAACTAAAATCTGAACTAGAATTGATCTTTCTTCCCAGCATATAGAATTTTGACATTGCAAAATAACAAAGCAAGAGCAAAACTCAATAAAAATCAAATCTTTGAGCTAGAGGAGGAGCAAACTAAACATTATCTCCGAACATGAATTGAATAAGAAATACAACACCCCAAAACCACTAATGCCAATCAAGAACAGCAAGAAAAAATTACCTCATCATATTCAGAATGCATCTATAATTGAGAAAAATCAAACCTTTAGAAGCCTAATCCAATGCTCTTCCAGTAGCGATTACCCTCTTTCTCGGAATCTTACCCTTCCCCGATTTCTTCGAGCTGCAAATCACAATATCTTCTCTCAATACTTCTTAATTTACAAAATACAAGTTCTGTGAAACCAAAATAAGGTCGAAAGTCTTACCAGAGAAACACCTTGGGCTGCTTTAGAAACACCTTCTCCGTCTACAACAAAATACCAAATATTTAAAATACGATTCAAAATCGTATATCAATGGCTACGCAATACACAAGACAGACAGAGAGACAACAAAATTTCTCAAGAAAATGTACCGTTTAACAAAAATTTTGAGGAAGAAAGTAAAACCTGCGTAGGGTTTCGAAGAAAACAGGCGATAGAAAATTTTCAGATTTCCAAAGAAATGGGCGGCATGTATGTTTTTGGCTTTTTGAATGATTTTGAAAGGGTAATTATGTCCGAAATTTTTATTATTGAGATTATTGTTCATCGCTAGAAACTGTAACCGACGGGGGACGTCGGATACATTGTCTAGCAAAATCAGTAAATTACACATCGGGCCTCGCATTAGGACCGGGCCTCGCGTCAATGAATAATGGCTACTAAACACACGGTTCTTACTGGATACCTTTACTAATATGCCTTTATACTGGCTACCAAACATTGCCTTAGGGAGTTTATAAACCTAGACATTAAGATGTGGCCCATTAATAAAGAAAAAAGTCCAAAGGCTAAATAAATCATTCTAGCGCAACAATTAATCTGCAACCCATATCTGAATTCACAGTCCTGACCAGAACAAGCTGGCTAGTCTCTTAAGCTTGACCCGAGTCGTAGAAATCCCAATTCTTCCTTCAATTGAATTACCACCTTGAATCCCTAAAAACTCAATCTTGACTCCGAATATTTCAATCTCAGAAATCTCTTCTTCCTTGCTGAATAATTCGATCTCCTCACCTTCAAACCCAGTGGTAACTGCTGTGTTCACAATATTTCCGCTCCCATTTTGAGATCTTTGTCCCCAAGATCACAATTGGGAAACTTCTTCTTTAAAAATTTTGAATCTCCCCACTGTAATACCCCATATTTTTGAATAAGGTTTAGAGAATTGTTAATATTAATTAATTAATTAAAGAAGGAATTTAAATAAGGTTAGCTATGGTTGGATGTCAGTCACGACTTTAAGAGTCAGTTTTCGTGAAGATCGTCTTTTCGGAAAATATAATCTTAATTCTTTTATTGCCATTTGTAAAGGTTTTAACTCAAGAGTACACCGGTGTTTTCAGATTTTAAATCTGAAGTCATTTGAGTTCCCGGTGATGGAAAACGTATTTAAAAAGGGAAATGAATAGTAACTTTTGCGTGCGTTTGTGTTTTGAGAAATTTACGAAATCCTCCTCGTTTATTCGAGTCCAGTTCTGTCAAGCCCCTCTTATGGGAAATGACTCAAGGATTCCGTTGGCGTTCATGGATTTCCATTCTGAGGTCAATCGAACGCTCGGGAGAAAAATCTGTCAGTCTGAGGGAATAGTAAAAAGTAATTCTAAAAAGGTAATCTTTGCTCGTCTTTCTTCTGACGACCTCGTCTTCTTCACGAATCAAGTTGGTTCACTAGTGTTCGAGCCAACGACTCTCCCGGTATTTTTAGATTTCATGTCTGAAGCCATTTGGACCTCGACATCGAATAAAGCAGCTTTTAACCGAACCCAGGGTAGCTTTTGCAATATTCCCGCACAGCAATGGCTTCCAAGGGAAGCCAAAGGTTCTCCTATAAATAGGGGACCATCCCTTTGGCATTCTTTATTCATTTCTCATCCACTTCACTTCTAAATCGAGAGGGTGAAAATCTTTGAAAGCCGAGAAAGTTATGTCGAAGTAAAAAGCGTTCTTCGTGAGTATTCTTCAAGACGATGAACGTAGCGGCGTGGAAGAGATGCGGTGAGGGAATGTGCTAGGGGCGCCGTTGAAATCGTAGCAGGCGGCTCTACCGCCGTTGTGACTCGACGAGACACCGAGCTAACCACATTCATTCGACACACCTAACCCCGTCCATTCTTATTCGTCGGTCTTGATTCCATTTCTTTTCCGTCTTTTAAATTCCGCATTTACTTTACGTTCTTTACGTTCCTCGCGTTCTTCATTATTGCTCATCTAAAAGTTGTATTTCGATTTTTGTTGAAGTTCCAAGTTAATAACGTTTATGTTATATTTCTCATTCTACTTCCGTTATTATTATTCTAAAAGATTAGCCTCGTTTATTCCGTTAAATTCCGTTCAAGCCACATTTAACGATTTTGTCATTATTCTAAATATTAAAGGAGGATTATCGTGCCTATGCCGTTATAATGCCAAAATTCTTTTAAAGTTAAAGCATGTTGTTGCATGTTAAATTCAAGTACGTTGTTTTCAAGAAATTTCGAGTTAAGTGTTCTTCATGTTCGTCGAAAGAATCAACGAACACGAAGAACCCAGTTGAAGATCGCCCAGAACTGGGTTCTTCAGAGAGAGATAAAAGAGAGCCCCGCGGGGGGAGGGGGGGAGTGCGCTGCCGCGCCACGCCCCCTTCCCCCTAGCCCGTCGGGGCTGAGGAACCCGTCGGCGCCCCTGTGCACCGTGGCGGCCCCCCCTTCTCTGTGTTGTTTTTCGCCGTTTCTTTTCGGCTATTTTCGTACCCCTTTCCCGAACTTTTCGAGTCTTCTAAATTATGTTATTCTCAAGCCATATTCAAGTTTAAATTATAGTAAGGTATTCAAGTCAATTTCAATTTATTTCGAATAAGCTATTCAAATTATTTTCCATCTAAAAATTTAGAGATCAAGTCGAGAAGTTTCTTAAATAAAATAAATCCTTCTCGAATCCTTATTAAAGTCAAAAGTCGTGATATCCATGTTAAGTCCTAGCTAAAGGAATATTAGTTGGTTATTATTTAATCTCATGTTATTAGAAATCTTCGAAGGAGGCCGCTAAGTCGATGATTCGACTTTTGTAGGGGGAATCGAGCCTCGGAAGAATACTAAGAAAGACCACTAGCAAGGTTATGAAAGGAAGGAACTTAGTTTTTCACTTAAGCAGGATTTGAGCACAGAACTCTTAAGGGAGTCACTGCTGGGTTTTTCCCTCGCAAACTCGTTCGGATATTTGAGGTAACCCCTCTTCTATCCTATGGCATGTCTAAGGGTACAGTTGACGTCAGGTTTGAGCCAATTTAGGCCTAAAAGAAAAGAAAAGATTTTGCGGATATGGAGAGGGCTTTTGCATTTTGCTCTCCATATACCGTCAGTTGACTATTGGATATCTGGAAGTTTATTAAAAGTGTTTCACTAAAACCCACTGAGTACATTAGTGTTCATGCCCCCTCTTTTTCAAATGTTTTACAGGTTGAGATGCTGAGGATATTGGTGGTTGTGGATGTGGGTTGGCTGCCAAGACTGTTTTGTTATTATCTAATATTCTCTTAAAATCCCACTATGTGATCTGCTACTCTGATACACTCTTTCTAATTCCATTTAAAGTTCTATTATGATTATCAAGACTCTATGAATATTTTCCCCAGACATGATTATTTAAGTGTAAGATGCACACTAAGTTCTATTTCTAAATTCCCGAGTATGATTTCCTTTCGTCTATCAAGGGGCTTGCACGCATTATTAACTATTATCATCTACGCTGAATGGTATCCGTTTATCCGTTTATCCGTTTATCCATTTAATTAACCATCTAGTTCCACTCAAGCATGCTCTCATTTAACAAAAGTGAACCCGAGTATCCTCATCTAATTTCCAAAAGCATATCTCGATTGTAAAACCAACTTATTAATCTTCCGTTTTACCTAATTAACCCCTTAATGACACCCTGTCCCCACTCGTTAACCCCTATCTCGGGACCTGGCTGTTACACCCATGAAGTGAGACCCGAATCTTGTGGTTCCCATCTGATGAGAGCTTGGTGGATTGAAGTGTTATTCTGAGATATGATGCGGTACCCCAGGATAGCATACAGGCAAATAACAAAGATTTCACCAATCGAAACATCTGGGAACTGAGGTAACATTTTCACTTCATTGTCTATTTTTCCTTTTAGCAAAGTGACATGAAAGACGGGGTGGATTCTTAAACCCTCCTGTAGTTCCAAGCGATAAGCAACCTGACATACCTTCTCCAATACTTTGTAGGGACCTATAAGCGGTATGAAAGCCTCAAGTTCCGGCGTAATACTACCGTGTGTTCTGCCAATATGGTTGATGGCAGCTTCAGGTATACTTCATCACCCACATTAAATTGTTTGTCCACTCGATGTCTGCCAGCGTAGAATTTTATGCGGCTCTGTGAGATCTATAAATTTCCTTTTAAATTCTGCATCATGAGTTGTTGGTCCAGGGTAGCATCTTTAACTTTCTCCTAGGTAGAATTTGCATATGAGCCCATAGTAAGGATATGTAAGGGTAGCTATAGAGGGCTTGAAGTGAAGTGAGATTAAGAGTAGTGTGGTAGGTAGAAATACAACTTAGTGTAACTCTTATCACCAGACATGTGTTACGAGCCTTAACTAAACTCTCTGTAGCAAGCTTCATGCAAGCCCAACAAAATATCTTTTTAAGCCTCATATAAGTGTCATTTTCATCAAAGGCCCTCCATAGGGTAAGATGTGTATAGCATCCTGAATATTCTTAGCCCCCAAATGCTTGTCATTCCCAACTGCTTTCCATCTATGCACAACCATTAATACAACCCAAAACCCCCCACTATATATTGAGATAGCCTGATTCACAAACCGAAGACTCTTACTTATAGAAGCAGTAGGTCTTTCCAGTTGGATGAACACATCACTAACCCCAAATCCCATTGCATTTATTAAGAAAACAAAATGTTGGGCAGTTGTCACAGTCTTTTTCAAACTGATAAATGTTTGGTCAATCTCAAGTGATCGTTTGAATCTATCTCTCTTGAGCAACAAGGTAAGTGGCTCTCTTAGAATTCCATGTCCCTTAATGAATCTCATGTAACAACCTATGAGGGAGAACTGAGGGTGTAAGTTAGGGTCACTTTCCTTAATTGTCATTACCCTGGTATAACATGAGTCATTCTGGTAGCTGTCCACAACCTCCACAACCTCTTAGAGCTATGTTTCAGTTATATCTTTCCTAGTCTTCGTTTGCAACATCTTGTAAAGAGAGTGGTGGGAAATGCATTTGCATTCAACCTGGGACTAGTTAGAAAACTCCTGGATATTCATACCTTTCCATTGAACAGTTACTATCATCATTTCAGAGTCTAATTCAATAGAAGTGCAGATCTTAAGCAAATAATCTCCAACAGTAGTGATAGGCCTCTCATATTGTAGCAACCTAAAAGAATGACTGATATTATGCCCTTGAATTTTCCATTTAAACTTCCAAGTTTGGAAGGAACTGATCAACTTCTAGCCCTCAGCCACATTGATGACTAGTGGTGTGCATGCCTTAATCTCACTACCTAGACTTTGGGTAGTGGATTCTTTAATAAAACTCCAAGTGTTGTCTGTATCAACTAGGAGCTGTAGGTGGTGCCTTTGACAAGAACTAGCAAATCTCAAAGTGGTGTTGTTGTTATCCTCCTTAAGTGCTTTGAGTGAAGATTCCACCAAACTTAGGGATTGGAGATAGATCAGCTTTTGTTCCTCTATCATAACCATGTAGTTGATCATATGTTTACATCCATGCCCATATGTGTATTTTTCATTAAAATTGCATATCATAACCATGTAGTTGATCATATGTTTACATCCATGCCCATATGTGTATTTTTCATTAAAATTGCATCTGAGACTTTGTGTTCTTCTTTCAGTCATTGGTGTAGTGGTGAGAAATTTGATAGGTGTTTTAATAGGGTAATTGTTCTCAGCTGGAGAATGGGTAGAGTTGGGCTGGTTTGGTAAGGGAATTTCTCGAGAATTGCTAAACCAAGTATTAGTATAGGACATGTAGTTCCCCTTGATTTTCTTAGTGATGGCATCATCAGTAATCAAATGATTCCTTCTCAATTCAACAATTTGCTCTAGTGAAGTAGGAGAAAACATATTAATAGCAGCTCTCATATCTTCACTTAACCCGGTCAAAAACCTATCAGTGAAGTATGTTTTAGTAAACATTCCTTGACCAAACATCAACATACACTCCTTAAATTCCAGAAACGTACCAACATAATCCATGTAGTCACTTATGTGCTTCAGTTGGTTAAACTCCTCTACTATCTTAGTTTTTTTAAGATCTTCAAATCTGGTTGATATCACTTCCATAAATTGTTTCCAATTAACTACCACATGTTTGGAACTGAAATTTTGATACCATAAAGCTGTTTTCCCTTCAAAATACATAAAATCTAAAACAATTCTTTGTTCATCAGTAATATTAGGCGCAAGTTTGAAATATTCATTGCACTTTAACATCGAAGCTCTAGGGTTGAATCCATCAAATTTGGGAAATTCAAGCTTGGGTAGAGGATTAATTACCTGAACACTGCATGAATCGGTCAAAATCATGTTCATGTCACTGCCAAAACCAAAAATAGGTGGTGGGTCTCTAAGGGTTGGATCATCATCTGCTATTTTTTTTCCCTTACTACCAATCATCAGTTGCAGTTGCATAGCGGCCAAGATGTTGGACATGCGTTCAAAATTTTCACTCATACCCGTGTAGATTTTGGCTATTTGCTCTTGGAGTTTTATTTCAACTTCATCTCTTTTCATAGTTTCAATCTGCCATGTCTGATACAATCTTTTTTTGCTTTCTTGCAGTTCATTCAGTTGGGTATCATCTGCCATATCCGAGGAAAGATGGCTCTGGATACCAAATGTTATGTTCTCAGCTTCTTGTGTATTTTTCTTACTCATTTTGGTAGGATTTTCTGGGTATTTGTAAATAACACAAGGATCTGTTATAAAGTTGCAATCTTGGAATATAAATGAGAGAAAATTAGAAGAAGAAATGAGGGACATCAGTAGAAAACGTAGGAAGAGAAAAGTTAATATTTCATTTCATAAGCAAGATCATGAAATTACTACAATATATATATGACCATGGCGTAGGGGACCACTTACGGAGTTTACAAACTAGACATTAAGATGTGGCCCATTAATAAAGAAAAAAGCCCAAAGGCTAAATAAATCATTCTAGCCTAACAATTAATCTGCAACCCAGATCTGAATTCACAATCCTGACCCGAACAAGCGACCTAGTCTCTTAAGTTTGACCCGAATCGTAGAAACCCCAATTCCCCCTTCAATTGAATTACCACCTTGAATCCCTAAAAACTCAATCTTGACTCCAAATATTCAATCTCATAAATCTCTTCTTCCTTGCTGAATAATTCGATCTCCTCACCTTCAAACCCAGTTGTAACTATTGTGTTCACAACATCTATATACAGCAAAACCTCTAAAAATTAATACTCTATAAATTAATAAACTCTCTAAAATAATAAAATATCTCGGTCCCAACGTGGGCCTTTATAAAAAATCATCAAATTCAACCAGATAAAAAGATAATAATTTTTCGGAAAATCACTTTATAAATATTAGGTCTCATTAAAACTCTAAATTAATAATTCATAAATATTACAATTATAAATATTATGGTAATTTGCTAAAATATGAATCTAGTGTTTGATATTGTACCTTGACTAACTTTCAATCGATATTTTTCATCAACTCACTCTTGTAAATATTTTTGAGTGCATGTAGGATGATCTCTCTTATGCTCACATAATGCTTTACGCATTTGATCATTCATGGATGATTTTGCGATGCCTTTTAGATGAGAAAACATGGTTAGGGTATTATGAATTATTTTATTCCCATATTGATATTTATATAGTATATGTTTCATTCATCATGTATGAATATATTTAATTGGATATAATAGCTATATAAGTGCAATGAATTAATGTAAACATGTATATTTAAGTAATTCCAATGAATTGATACATGCGTCCATGAATATAATAGTTAATTGTATACAATGAATTGATATTATACATGAATATATTTAATTAGTTACAAAGAATTGGTTGATGCATGAATATAATCAATGAAACATATATCAATTCATTTATTTTCAATACATATGTACTAAATTTGTTAAATTTAAAAAGTCTCACTTTTAATTAATAAAATATTACTTTATCGATATATTAATATCTCTCTAAATTAATAAAATTCCATGGTCCCAAGGTTATTAATTTATAGAGGTTTTACTGTAGTTCTAACCATAATAAGATTAATTGATGAAGAATGAAAGTATTAAATGTAACATAAAAAGAGACAATTCATATTATAGAGATAACAATTACTACTTATAATAATTCATAACTAAATATTATTGATGAAGAAGTAAAAGTTGAAATAAATAATCACAATGTTAATATGTTTGAATGATTTTAAATGAGAGTATATATTGATATTATTATTTTTCTTGTCTGATCTAGTCATCTAGATGAGTGGAGAAGCTTTATTTTTCATCTTTTCGGTTTTAGAGATAAATTTATCCAACATCTGATTGCCGTTGCTTGTTATATCAATTTATTTTTGAAGATTTTTTTTTGTAAGTTTTCTTTTTATCTTTCTTTGCCCTTCAATAGGCTGTAATTATGTTATTGATTCTTTTTTTTCCTCCATTTGCAGCTGCTTGGTTTTTTTATTGTTTTATTTTTGTCTTCACGTTGATTTGACTTAGGCTTTCAACTGATACAATTTGTTTATTTTGGATTCAACTGACTACAATGCTCAAATTTCCTCCTTCATTGATCGATTTTTACATCCTTGAGTTTGGTCATAAAACATACTTTGGTTGATGCTTGTAACTTTAGCTCTTATAGTATAGAGAGTCATTTTTCCCCCTATGGAAATAAAATTGTAATTGGTTTAGAAATTTATTTTATAATTACTACATTTTGCTTCTTAATGTAGTAATTGGTTTAGAAATTTATGTTATAATTAATAATAATTACCTCACTGATTGATTGAAGATACTCATGTATGAAGCAACCAACATACATTGTTGCAACATCTTTGAACATTGTAACATGTGCATTATAATCCCCTTGCACAATATTTAGGGTGATTATGTATCTATAATTGTACAAAATAATAGTTAGACATGTATCTTTGTGAAAAAATTGTGTATTTTTAAAATTATCTTGGTGTAGTCCCAACGATTTTCTTATTGCAACTTCTACATATTGAAATTTCTACATTCTATGGACACGATGTTTTGCACTTTTTGCAGGAATCATATAATATAGATGTTTTATTTTGAACCCTAACTATCAACGATTCCAGTAAAATAAAGCGTCCTATAATATTAAAAGAAGAACTAATGATATGAGATTTACTCTCTTAACTTTGTTTTACATTTAGAATTACCTTGTAGAAAGGTAATTCTAAATGTAAGCAATATTTGTAGAAAGGATAAATGAGGTCAGTCCACAGGGAATGAGAAATTAGAGTAGATAATGCAAGTACCACAACAATAGATTCACGGATTATCTAGACTTTGAATAGGTGAAAGGGTTGATTTCATTCCAACAATACCAACACATAAAACACTTTAAACAAAGAGTCAAATTCCAATAATTGCAAGATAACAAGGACTTAAAGGAAATAGATTCAAATAACAAGTTTTAAAACAAGACTCTAAGACATGGATACACAATGCTCATCTTGAACACACAACAAGGGTTATCACTACAATCATGCTTCATTCAACGATAGGAAGACCACAAATATAATAAGAGCATCTCTTGGATTACGAATGTGAT
Source organism: Perilla frutescens (assembly GCA_026008535.1). Classification (NCBI taxonomy): domain Eukaryota; kingdom Viridiplantae; phylum Streptophyta; class Magnoliopsida; order Lamiales; family Lamiaceae; genus Perilla; species Perilla frutescens. The sequence continues at coordinate 20,010,628 of BRKX01000013.1, forward strand.
AAGGATGATTATCTCTAATACATTCCAAGATCACACCTACCAAAGGCTCAAAGGGTCTAGTTTCCTTCCACATATTTGACATTCAACTAAGAAGATAAATACATAGATTCAATCCATGCATGCTTATGATCACAAGATTTGACAAGATGCATGTGATTCATACATTTGATATTAAATGAAGGCCACTCAAACAACACCAATTAAGAACTTAGCATGGATCAAAACCTTGACAAAACACAACCATAAATTAAACACTAGTCAAGAACAAGATTCACATTGTTTTTCCACATTCTAGAGCCCTTAGGGCTCTAGCCACCCATATTTACATCAAAAGAAAGAAAGAAAAAGGAAATAACAAAACCCATTCTAAATACAAGTGTAAGAGAGTAGAGAACAAGATAAAACCCAATGTAGATCACTCCTCTTCAATCCTATGGCTTGAATCTTGAAGATGGATAGATGCTTCTTCCACTTCCTTTTTCCCCCCTCTTGTTCTTCTTTTCTCTCCCAAGTTGTGTATTTTCGAGTTGTGTAGAGTGTGCTTCAAACCCTCTAAGAGATAAGGATATATGGACCAATAATTGAGTGCCAAAAGTTAAAAAGCGGATTTTGCAGTCTTGAGCGCGATCTTGAGAAACTCACGCCTAGGGGTCTAGTTTGGAATAAAGAAAAACATGTCTTTGAAATGGGTCGCGCCTGGGGGTCGCTTTACAGAAGGTTTGAGGCGCGACCTCCCATATGCTCATGCCAGGGGGCCACGCCCAAAGAGGCCTGCAATGCGTCTCCCCTAGGTCGCGCTTAGGGGTCGCATTCGGGCCTCATGAAATCATACCTCTGAAATGGTCTGCAACACGAGCTTTTGGTGGAGTCCGGAGGTCGTGTCCGCATGCGTTGTGAGGCGTGACCAAGGGAACTCGCGTCCCTTAGTCGAGTTTGAGCCCAACACTTGGTTTTCTTCATCTTTTCTCATCTCGTGCAACCTTTGTTGATCAAAATCCAAATACGACTTTAATTTGTATTGATTTAACCCAAAAATTCCTATATTGGCCATTTTTATGAAAACTAAAGATCAAAATGATATTTACATTATTTATACCAATATATACATAAAACCTATTGCATTCATAACTAAATGCAATCAAAAAATGAGTGTAATTTAGACACTCATCAGCTCCCCCAAACTTAAACAATTGTTTGTCCCCAAACAATAACAAGAGAAACGGGCAAGATTTTTGATGAAATAGAATCTAAGATGATAATTGTTTCAAAATCACAGAATGAGGAATGCAAAGATAATATTTGACAATCAAAAATAAACAAGCACATTAAGATCATCATGATACAATTATCAAAGTGCAAGCTCTCACACGGATCATAGAACGCTCATTCTCGAGTGTATAGGCTATATGTGTATCCGCTCAAGGTCATGAATGCACCGAAATCCTACCATAAGCTTGCAAAGTGACTAACATCTCCACTACTTCACGTGTGTTCTCAAACAATAATCATTAAGGGCTTCTGGGTTGTAGTGAAGGCTTTTCAGAAAGGTAGGAATATATTTGGCTAAGTGGCTTCCCAAAAATACCAAATTCTTTTCATTACCAAGCAAGTAGAACTACACAAGTTCTCTTCTACCCTTTTGATTCACCATCCAATCTCTTTGAGATTTTTCCAAATGTTGATCATCATTTCATACTCTTTTTGTTAGTAAACATAATTCGACAATATCTCTTTTCTTCTTTTCTTAAGAATTTGCAATTCTAATCTAGATATTCTACTTCTTTTTGTTCTTTTCACTACTAGAGTACTTCAATATGTTTACCTTTTTTCCAATTACAAGATTTTTCATGAGATTAAATTGAAAGAATTAACTCAAATCTTGTCATTTATATCATTCCCCACCCAACATAATTAAGAAGACATTTCAAGGATAAAAAAGGGCTCACAAGGGATTGAATTTGTATTAGAAGATAAACATTTGAATAGAATGAGGTCAAACAAAAAATGGCCTTAAATCCTTTTCAAGAAATCAAACACACAATTGTAGCCTCAATTAAGTCACAATACAAGTTCTAGAGGAAAGCAAGTGCACCAAGAAGACCATTAATCACTCATCAATGAAAAGATTACATTGGTGTAATCTTTGGATCAAATCTTTACAAGGTAAGCTTTTCCTTTAAGGATGGCAATTTACTCGCGGGTAACGGATACCTGCGGGTACCTGACCCTAATAGGTGCGGGTTTGAGGGGTATTTGGTATCCACGGATAGCTTCGTGGTTAGAAATCACTATCCATTTAGTTCGTGGATATGGATTTGCATAGTTACTATCTATACCCGTGAAACCCATTTACCCGTGAAATACCCGACTACCCGTATAGTTCAATTGCAGTTATAATAATCGAGCCATCAAAAATTAAAGGCCCATAAATAAATAGGCCCAATTTAATATAGTGTATCCTCATTCCTCAGCCCAATTAAGATTTAAGACTAAAAACTAAAAAGCAAAGAAAGTATTCATCTCCAGTGGAATATGTGGATTTGAACAATGTGATTTGTGGTGAATTTTTTATTTGTGTTAATTTTTTCATTAATTTAGATTTAAATTATGGTTCGCGGGTGGCAGAAGGTACCCGTCGCGGGTCTCGGGTCAGGTGGCGGGTACGGCCTTCACTCGCGGGTACGGGTATGGATAGCCACTATCCGTGCCCGCCGTACCCGATTGCCATCCCTATTTTCCTTCAATAATTGTACTTTTGAGATACAAAGAAAACCTGTTTAAATCATCATACCTATTATATCTTGTCTTTTATCAATATTTTTCAAAAAAAAAATCAACATAAGCACATCATCATCAAAGATTCCTACTTTAATCAAAAATATACTCACAACTCCTATCATGTTTTAAGGACATATAATTATTTAAATTTTAAAGATCCCCAAGCTACATAACATAAGACATTTGAACAAAAATATAGATAAAGCATCACATGTTCATGAAATAAAACGACATGCAATCGAATATCCATATACGCCTTCATCCGATCAATCCATAATAAAAACTAAAATAGCCTAGCATAATCCAAATCATAAACATGCATAAAGCGTCTGATAAAATAAACAAACTAAAATAGGCATTGTTCAGGGAAAGTAATAAAAATGAACAGAAAATACCCTTGCTACCATACTCTCTCCTCCTCTCCCAAACTTATTTTGATCCAAGTGAGAAAATAAGTTTGGAGGCAAAAAGGTGGTGGCAAGGCTCACTAACAGCTTAATGGGGTGGATGGCAAGGAGAATACTGAGAGAATTGCTAAGATGAGGATGACGGCATAAACTGCGACGTCTGGAACTAGTGATACTATTGTGAGGAAGAAGACGTCATAAACTGATGCATCTGAAAGTGTTGGAACTGCTGAGATAAGAAGGATGCCATAAATTGGGCAGTCTGAAATTGCTGCATCGACTAGAAGGGCTGCTACTGATGCTGATAGGGCTAGTAGGACTGAAAAGAAGTGAGTTGTTGCTGATGCTGGAACGGCGTGTATGTCTACTGCTGTGACCTCGATCCGATACTCATTCCTCAAAAGAGTCCAATGAGGTCCTATAGCTCTGATCTTATCATGTCCATGTCCCCATGCAGGCTCCTTATATCATCCCTGAGGCCCGTAAACCTCTCATCAATGTTAGACCGTATGGCATTGAATCTGTCATCAACACTGGACTGTATCTGATCCAGTCTACCATGCATATCAGCATGGATATCATCAAACCTCACATACATGTCCTGCCTCAAGGTCCCAAATTGGTCTTGCATATCATTCCTCCAGTCTTGCATTAAGTTTTCAATTGAGGTCATCCACCCATCCAAAGAGTCAAAGCGGCCAGCAATTTGTTCCTATGTATAGCGCCGCCATCGTCTGAAAGTGGCATTGGATGGTCTCTCTCCAGCATTGTTTCATCCTCCTTCTAGTTGCTCATTAATAGCAGCTCTGATGCTCCTAAAAAGTCCAACAACTCTAATAGCCTCAAGGTGGGCTGGTGTATCCATTATCCAGTTTGTTCGTTCTTGGTAATTGGAGACATGAGTGAGAGCTGGATTTGGCAATGGGAAGTTCTCCCCTGCTCTCATGGAAAGTAGATATGTGGTCATGTCAGAGGTGAGGATCTTCACATTCCTCAAGTAGGTAAGACTCAAGAGTCTCAATCCAGAACTCTCTTGGTACTCATCCAAGTCAATGCCAAAGTGTTCGGCTATTGAGGTGATCGATCCCCCAATGCAAATCCACCCGCTATCGATATGAGACTGCCTCTGAAGCTGTTTTAGGAAAAATGCACCAAAGTTAAGGTGGACGGCATTCAACATTGCCCATAATGCGAACAGCTCAAATGTCCTCAAGCCAATGTTCTCTCTCTTGGCAAAAACTAAAGATGCCAGAATGTGGTGTAAGTATCTGAAGATGGGATTAGGCATGGCAGATGCCTTGGCACTGCTGGAGTCGTACTTCTCAATGTTAGACTCTGTAAGGCAAAAGAGATGGTGGGCATAGTCGTTGTAGTATCTGTGCAGAGTATGGTAGATACCGTACAAAGGAGCACAAAAGATTTGGTTAACTTCATCAACCGTGAGAGTTCTGTACTGATTGGTCATCCTAAATGTGCACTTCATGGGCCCCCTCTTGGTCATCCTCTCGACGTTCAATGTACTCAACACCTCCTTCACCAAGAGGGGGTAAGTCTTCCAGTCTGTCTCTAGAGCTTGTGACCACCCGATCCTATCCAGAAGGGTCCAAACATCATCCCTAATCCCAAGAGCATCCGTGGTTGTGGGACACATGAATCTTGTAGTGGCGACGCTCAATGGGAAGAGTCGATCCCAGTTTGTCCTAAACTCCTTCTCTTGGAAATAGATCCTGTATGTCATCGGATCATCTATCATCAGATCTTCATCCTCTGCTTCCTCCTCCTGTTGTTCATCTCTGGGTCAGATTCAGACTCTTCTCGCCTTGTAGATTTTCTTCCCCTTCTTGCCATTTTGATAGTTGGGGTATGGTACCTGAGAAAAGAATTAAACAATAAGACATAAGAGCATAAACCAAAACCAAAACAGGATTTTAACAAAGTAATTGTAAATCTCAAGTATATGACAAAATCCAACACAATTTCACAATTATCCCTGTTGAACCAAATTCCCAAGCCAGTGAAGCATTTATACTCCTTTCACATAAAGCAAATGTTCAACTCTCCAAAATACCAACACCAAAGTACAACATGGGGCACACATTTATCTTGGTACAAAAGGCCTCATTCCATATATGACAATATCGAAAGCAAAGGCAAAATGTACATGTGTTCAAAACCAAATGTCTATCAACAATGCTCTACATTTCCTTTCAAAGATTTAACATCCCCAAGGCACCATGAAGAGAATGCAATATGGAACCAATTTTAGGTAAAAAGAGGCTTGAAAATAAATATGACAATGTCTAAAGCTTCATAGCACAATTACATGAATGCTGCATGAATTATCTTTCTCTTTATGCCCAAAAATACCAAATTCCATGCTTTTCCCAAAGAAGCTTGTCATATTGAATGCAAAAATCACATCAAGGTTAAATAGAGCATGTAAATTTCCAATTAATATCAACATTCTTGCATCAAAACATTATACATTCAAATCTCCCCAAATTATAAATTTAATTTTCAAATATCAAACCAATTTGGAGATGACATAGGTATATTGTGAAGGAATGTAGCAAAAACATCAAATAATAGAGCAAAGGTTCCCAAAACAATAAAATGGCATACATATAATTGACATTTTAAACATCAATGCCCAATTTCAACAATTTCAACAAGAACCCAAACCTACTTCATCACAATCCCAACAAATTCTTTCAACTATCACTCAATAATGGCTAATTTTTTCCAAAAGTTAGCACAATGTACTTTATTCAAATGGTCTAAGTGCAAGCATAAAGAGCATTCACCCTTATTAGAGCAATAATGGAGACAAAAATAAGAAAATGGTGGGAAAAATCGAGGTTCACCATTTCTTGCCCAAATTTATGAAGAATCCAAACAAACTTCATCAAAATCCCAACAAATTTCAAAACCCATATCAAATTCATGCTAGCCCTTGCACAATTCTTCAAATGTAAGCACAAATTGAGTAAAATTCATGAAATTTTCGTCCATTCCAAACCTAGGGCACGAAATATGAATTTTTCCCCAAATTTCAAGTATATGAACACTTTAAACTCTAAATAATCATGCTAAAGGTACAATGTAAGAGAAATCTAGGAGGAATTTGAGAAATTTACCTTGATTCTTGAGGGAGGAGGCTGATATGAAAATTCGTGTGTGAGGGAGTGGGAGTGAGTGAAAGTGTGTGAGAAATGAAAAATGAGTGAAAAGTGTGAGAAAAAGGGGTAAAAACTTGACTGTGCAGCGAGGCGCGACCCGTGTCGTGTCTGGCATCAACTAGGGTGCGACCCTCCTCAAGCTCGCGTCCGGGGGTCGCGTGCTGTGGCTTCTGCAGCGCACCCCCCTTATGTCTCGCATTAGCTGGTCGTATTCCGGGTGAAGATTTTTTAGCCCCTGAAGCCCTCTACACCACGACTCGTGCTCGCGTTTGGTACTCGTGTCCCAGCCATCTTAAAACTCGACTATGGGGAAGTCACGTTTTCCAATCGCGCTTCCCCTTTGAACTTTTGTTTTTGCTTCTTTTTCCACTTATTCTCCTCTCAATCACATCCCTAAATCCTAAAATTAATTCACTCCCACAAAATAGCGAACAATATGATCAGAGCCTCCTCAAAGTAAACATAAAATCTGAACAAAATTAACTAGACAAACAAATTCAAAATAAACTAAAAACTAAAAGCATAAAAATCCAACAAAAATTAAAAAAACATTGCGTTGCCTCCCAACTAGTGCTTAATTTAACGTCGTGAGCTCGATGGGATATCTCTTTTCCATGAATGATTTGGTCGGTTGGAACTATTGTCATCCTTTACCTCCGGTGTATAGAAACGTTTAACTCTTTGTCCATTGACAACAAATTGATTTCCATCCCTTTCTCTTAGCTCAATTTTACACCTCCATCATAGATTTTTGTGATCTCAAAGGGGCCACTCCACTTGATTTTCAGTTTTTCGGGGAACAATTTCAAGCGTGAGTTGAACAAAAGAATGGCATCACCATGTGATAGCCCTTTCTTCCTCAAAAGCTTGTCGTGATATAACTTTTTCCGCATTTTGTAAATGGATGAATTCCCAAAAGCCTCAAGTCTAAATTCATCCAATTCATTCAACCGGAAAATTCTTTCTCCTCCGGACATCATAAAGTCTATATTGAGCTTTTTCGTGGCCCAATAAGCCTTGTGTGAAAGCTTGATAGGAAGATGACATGCTTTTTCGAAACCTAATTGATAAGACAACATGCCCAGCGGGGTCTTGTATGTCGTCCTATAAACCCATAATACATCATCCAAAAGGTTAGCCCAATCTTTTCCATTGGTCCTTACCACCTTTTGCAAAATCTGCTTCACTTCTCGATTGGCCAGCTCGGCTTTGCCATTTTCTTGAGGATGGTAGGTCTTGGTGATGTCATGTCGGACTCCTTGCTTGAAAACCACTTGTTGTAAAAGTGTTGACCACCATTGCTGATTAGAGCTCTCGGGGCCCCAAATCGTGTTAAAACATTCTTTTTCAAGAATTTTAACACTACATTTGCATTATTGGTGGCGGTAGGCAAGGCTTCAATCCACCTTGATAAATAGTCAACGGTCAACAAGATAATTGGAAACCATTTGAACTCACAAAAGGGCCCATGAAATCGATGCCCCACATATCAAATAGTTCCACCTCGATTATGTTCTTCATTGGCATCTCGTCCCTTTTTGAAATGGATCCTATCTTCTGACACCTCTCGCACCTCTTCACGTATTCAACACAATCCTTGAATAGTGATGGCTAATAGAACTCGCTTTGCAACACTTTCCTTGCGGTTCTAATGGAGGCAAAATGTCCTCCAGTGGCAGAAGTATGGCATGCTTCTAGGATTTCTTCCCATTCTTCTTCCGGCACGCATCGCCTAAGCACCAAATCCGCATATCTTCTGAAAAGGTATGGTTCATCCCACGCATAATATTTCAACTTATGGAAGAACTTCTTCTTTTTATAAGCTTCCAACTCCAATGGTTTTACTCTTGCCACTAAGAAATTTACAATGTCGGCATACCAAGGCACATGAGTCTAGATTGCTAGAATCCTTTCATCAGGAAAGAGCTCATTAATGGGCCTTGTCGACCATGTTAGAATTTGTTGCCTGAAACAATGTGAATTCGGATGTAAATTGCAAAGTTAAATGAAATGTTGAAGCTAATGTTACCACATTGCCTTCAACATGCATCAGAACCGTAAACAACACTTTGCACAAAATAAATTTTAAATCACACTCCTTACGATGTGTGATTGCCTCAAGGCGAAATTCACTATCACAAGTGAAATACAAAAACAGTGCTGATGTTGTCTCGGTTCGCTCTCTTGACAACACTGCATAAAACATACAGAGGACTATCCTAGCTTCACTCACTCGAATAATCACTCAAAAACAAACCTATCTAAACACATAGATAGATTACAACAAGTCACTCTAAATCCTAGACTTCTCAAAGTTGACTATCTAACCTACACACACAACTGGAATGAAAGTCTCCAGCTGATTGGGACGCTAGGCAGATATCGAGGAAGATGTCTTGGATTTCAGAGATGACAGTACTAGATGCAAGGTTCAGAGCTTCTCACAAACCACGGTGATAACCTGCTTGCATAAATGATTTTAAGATCTAAGGAGACCTTAAATACTTCCTCCATCTTGTATTGGTAGTTGCTTCACGATCCTAGATGACTTGGACTTCAATCAACCGTCTTCCACTACCCATTGCTGAATGTGGACTTGAGATAACCGTCTTCTACATTGCATGGCACACGTTCTTCAACATCGTGCGATAGTAGCAGTTATTCCAGTGACCCACGATCTCCTGCAACAGTTAGTGTCCAAGAAGGAGTGGAAACTTCACGTCCCTATGAAATCCGGAACAGATTTTGAATAAGTCAAAATCAAACTTTATCCACGTTTTAAATAAAAATAAAATATCTAATAAATCCCTAAAAACGTGGAAAATCAAATGTGATAAATATCACAATATATTCAGATTAATTTAAATTAAATTAATACAAAATACTAGGAAAGGATAAGATTAATGTTCCGAGTGTTATACTCAATGTTACGAGAATGATGGAACAACATTAGATATGACATTGATTATGATGTTATCAGTGAAGTGATAACATCATCTGGAACACATCATACTCAACAGACCCTATTTCATCATTCACATGTTCAAAGCGAGAAAGGTGGTCTGCCACCACATTCTCACATCTCTTTCTGTCATGGATCTCTACATCAAACTCCTAGAGAAATAATATCCATTTGATGACCCGTGGTTTTGCGTCCTTCTTAGCAAAAAGATGCCTTAGAGCGGCATGGTCGGTATGCACAATAGTTCAGGCCCCAATAAGATAAGGTCTAAACTTGTCAAATTCATAAACCATGGTAAGTAACTCTCTCTCTGTGGTGGTGTAATTTGTTTGAGCCGGATCTAGGGTCATACTCCCGTAGTAGATGACTCTGAAAAGCTTATCCCATTTTTGACCCAAAATGGCTCCCATCGCTACATTACTTACATCACACATTACTTCAAATGGTTGGCTCCAGTCTAGTGTAGTGAGCACAGGTTCCGTGATTAGGGCCGTCTTCAGGGTCTCAAAAACCTACAAACAATCATTATCAAAATTAAAATCCGATGATTTTTCTAGAAGGCGACATAAAGGTTTAAAATTTTTTGAAAAATCCTTAATGAAATACCTATAGAACCCAGCATGTCCTAAGAAACTTCTAACTCCCTTTTCATTAGTCGGGGGTGGTAGCTTCTCAATGGCTACAATCTTAGCTTGATCCACTTTAAGGCCTCCTCCGGATACTCTGCGTCCTAACACAATACCATCTCGTACCATGAAGTGACATTTTTTCTAATTTAGCACTAAGTTGGAGTCTTCACACCTTTGCAATACTTGAGACAAGTTATTAAGGCAATTATCAAATGAATCACCAAAAACGGAGAAATCATCAATGAACACTTTCATTATGTTTTTAATCAAACCATGAAAAATAGATATCATAAACCTTTGAAAAGTGGCAGGTGCATTACACAACCCGAAAGACATCCATCTATATGCAAAGATACCGCATGGACAAGTAAAAGCCATTTTTTATTGATCTTCAGGGGCAATCATTATCTGATTGTACCCCGAGTATCCATCTAAAAGCAATAGAATTCATGTCCTACTAACCTGTTAAGCATTTGATTAATAAAGGGTATGGGAAAATGATCTTTCCTAGTGTAGACATTCAAAGCCCTATAATCAATGCACATTCTCCACCCTGTCACCAACCTAGTAGCTATCATTTCTTTATTTTCATTTTCCACTAGGGTCGTAACCCCCTTCTTTGCTACAACTTGAGTAGGAACCCACTCGCTATTAGAAATTGCAAAAATTATACCGGCATCTAACAGTTTCAACACTTTCTTCCTAACAACTTCTTGCATAATTGGGTTCAATTGTCTTTGATGTTGCACTTTCAGTTTGTAATCTTCTTCTAAAAGGATTCTATGCATGCAAATTGAGGGACTAATTCCTTTTAGATTAGAGATAGACCAACCTATAGTGCCCTTGTATTTTCTCACCATCCTTAGCAATTTATCAAGTTGCTCATCATTAAAGAAAGAAGAAACTATTACCGACTTGTTATCACCCTCTTCAAGGTACACATACCTTAAGTGAGGTGGAAGTGGATTTAATTCCAACTTGTCATTTTTTGGCTCCTCCACAGTTGATGTTTGTTCCTCGTTCTTCAATGGAAGAAACTTTGGCTTTCTTAAATAATCTTCCTGTAAAGAATTCATCAAAGACACGGTGTCAACAAGAGCAATATCAAAAAGATAAAAACTATCAGAGTTTGTATTGAAAAGAGATTTACAAATGCAAATCTCTAGAGGATCTCGTAGTCCTAAAATGTGTTCCAAGGTATGCTCCAACTCCATACAAGAGTTCACCATTTCGAGCACTTTACATTATTCCGTACAATGCATCTCTTCCTCATTGTGTCTCATAGCCTTTTGAAGGGAAAAAATCACCTTCTTGTCATTAACTCTCAACGTTAGCTCCCCTTTCTCAACATCGATCAAAGTTGTTTCCATATTCAAGAATGGTCATCCTAGAATAAGAGAAACATCCTTGTCCCCCTCCATATCCAACACCATAAAGTCGACCGGGAAAATAAAATCATTGACTTTAACTAACACATCTTCAACCACTCTTTTGGGATAGGTCATGGATCGATCGGCCATTTGTAAACAAATGGTAGTCGGCTTGATTTCTCCAATGTTCAATTTCAAGAAAAATGAAAGCGGCATTAAGTTAATGCTTGCTCCCAAATCGCATAACGTCTTTCCCATGTGGCTATCTCCAATGGTAATCATGATGGTGAAACTTCCGGGGTCTTTCAACTTAGTTTGGAGCTTTCTTTGTATGAGTGCACTACATTCTTCCGTGAGATTTACCATCTCGAAATCTCCCAATCTTATTTTCTTTGAAATCACATCCTTGAGAAACTTTGCATAGTTGGGCATTTGTTGCAAAGCTTCCACCAATGGGATATTTACTTGGACCTTCCGAAAAATGTTGAGGAACCTTGAGAATTGTTCCTCGTTTTTCTTCTTTTGTAGGCGTTGCGGATAAGGTATGTGCACTCTTGGCTCTTCATTCACTTTAGGTGGTGATTCCACCTTTTCTTTTGTCGAAGCCTCTTTTTTCTTGGTGTGCTCAATCTCCTCACCTTCTTCAATTTGCTCGTCTTGTTTCATTTTTTCACTTGAGCTTCCTTCATCGATATTTTTATCATCTTTAGGCATTTCAGGGCCTTCCTAGGCGGTTCCACTTCTCAAAGTGATAGCCTTGCATTCATGTTTTGGGTTGACGGTTGTGTAACTTGGAACTTCCGTTGTTCGTGTTGGTTACCAATGATTGTTGCTAATTGGCTCATTTGCTTCTTCAGTTGATTTACTTGAATGTTAATAGCTCCGACATTATTTTCCAACTTCCCCACACGAGATTGTGAATCAGCCATATACTTCTCCATCTTGCCCAAATGCCATCAACAAATCATTCATTTTCGGTTTCTTTTCTTCGTCAATCATACCATTGCTCACAAAGAAATCAAGAGGTGGAACAATACTGCTGTTTGGATTTCCATAGGAAAGATTAGGGTATTGCGCCCTATTTTGGAAATTTTGGTTTCCTCCGTATTGATTTCCATATTACGGCTTGTACCCTTGGTTGTACGGCCTTTGTTGGTTTTGGTAACCCCCTTGGTTGACATAGTTCACTTCTTTGAACGGGGCTTGGGAAGTTTCAGGTTTTGGAGCGGTGAAGGCTTCAATCTTTGAGTTCAAAGTTGACATTTGAGCTGCCAATAATCCCTGTGCATCTGAACTAGAAGTAGATGCAACTTTCTTCATGATTTGCACATTCTCTCTTACCACCGGCCATTAGAATGAATTAGAGGCCATTTCCTCAATAATTCTCATGGCCTCTTATGGGCCTCGTGCTAGTAAAGAACCTCCTACAGTAGTATCCATAAGTGTCCTCACCTCGAGTTTACACCTGGCATAAAAGATACATACTTGGTGGTCGGTTCTGAATCCGTGTCCAGGACACTTTTCTTAACATTTCTCTGAACCATTCCTAACCCTCACACGTGCTTTCGTCTTACCATTGCTTGAAAATGATGATGTCACCTTTTAGTTAGAGAGTTTTTCCGGGTGGGAAAAACTTGTGGAGGAATTTCATCACCAATGCATCCCATGTTTGGAAAGATCCTTGGGCTTGGCTCAACCACCATGTTTCTGCCTTGTCGCTCAAGGAGAATGGAAAGAGCCTAAGTTGAATTGTATCTTCCAGGACTCCATTCACCTTCATGGTTCCACTATACTCAAGGAATTTGTGTATATGCTCATTTGGATCCTCCATTGTCGTTCCTTTAAATGGATATTGTTGGAGTATAAGGATGAGCGATGTCTTGAGCTCAAAATTATTTGCTTGAATGGCCGGACCATTCGCTACCCCTTGATTCACAACAGGTTGGAAAAGATTCCGGATAGGAGCCTCTTTTACAGCATATCGTGCTTGTTCTTGGGCTCTCAATTGCTCTTGCATCACCTCTAATTATCTTTGCATTTGGATAATTAGAGGGTCTTGACCGGGTGGAGGATTATTGACCATTCTTCCCTTTCTTCATCGTGTGTTGTTGTGATGAACCATTACTTCAATTTATGGGTCCAAGTCGATAAGTGGCTCACCTCAAGAATGAGTGTGCATACACTACCTGTCAAAGGACAAAGAAAGTAATGCAAATTTTAACAAAACAAAAATAAAATGTCTAAATTAATCCACACAATCGCAATCATAATATTGCATCATTAATTCAATTATCTATTCCCCGGCAACGGTTCCAAAAACTTGAAGTGAGATTTACTCTCTTAACTTTATTTTACATTTAGTGCTCGTGTTATGCCTATAAGTGTATAAGCAATATTTATAGAAAAGATGAAACGAGGTCGGTCCACAGGGAATGAGAAATTAGAGTAGATGACGCAAGTACCACAACAATAGATTCACGGATTATCTAGACTTTGAATAGATGAAAGGGTTGATTTCATTCCAACAATACCTACACATAAAACACTTTAAACAAGGAGTCAAATTCCAACAATTGCAAGCCAACAAAGACTTAAAGGAAATATATTCAAATAACAAGTTTAAAAACAAGACTCTAGGACATGGATACACAATGCTCCTCTTGAACACACAACAAGGGTTATCACTACAATTATATTTATTTCAACGATAGGAAGACCACGAATATAATAAGAGTATCTCTCGAATATCTCTTAGATTACGAATGAGATAAGGATAATTATCTCTAATTCATTCCAAGATCACACCTACCAAATGCTCAAAGGGTCTAGTTTCCTTCCACATATTTGACATTCAACTAAAGAGACAAATACATAGATTCAATCCATACATGCTTATGATCACAAGATTTAACAATGTTAGTGTCATCTGCACTTAAATGTTCGGGATTGTCATTATCTATTTAAGATGTTATGGCAATTTCAAAAGAAAACAAAAGGTTTTGGTTATTCATGTTCGAATAACATGTTCTGGACATTTTAGTGAACATTCCACTGCCAATCTGATTGAAGATCAAGACATGTACTTAGGCATGTTCAGAAACATGATCATGTACATGGTTATCCAGAGAGATTACAAAAGACGTATCATGCTAGAATCAAAAAGTTGGTGCTGCAGATTCAAGATGGACGTTTCAGAATAGAAGTTTCCTTGTTCGTGATAAAGTTTAAGAAGGAAAGAAGGAGTTCTATTCAAGGAAGACATATAAACTAGGAAAGTCCGATTTATTTAAGGAAGTTATTTCCTTGTTAAATTCTAGTCTAATTAGGACTTCTGATTACCTTGTTAAGGCTATATCTATTGTTTATAAATAGCCTGGGATTCAGACTAGATGAGGTGACATGAATTTTTACGAATACACAAAAGGACTTCAAATTCGAAGCATACAGTATTCGGGTAGACTAGGTTTGATCGGTTAGATCATTGTGTTTCTAGTCTGTGTTTGAAACTCATTTTCATACATACTTAAAGGAGTCTGGGGAGAGATTTCCTGTGGGAACTAGAGGTATTCTAGGTTGGGAGGGGAGCTCACAATTCAGTTTAGTGCCATCTGCACTTAAATGTTTAAAAACAAGACTCTAGGACATGGATACACAATGCTCCTCTTGAACACACAACAAGGGTTATCACTACAATCATATTTATTTCAACGATAGGAAGACCACGAATATAATAAGAGTATCTCTCGAATATCTCTTAGATTACGAATGAGATAAGGATAATTATCTCTAATTCATTCCAAGACCACACCTACCAAATGCTCAAAGGGTCTAGTTTCCTTCCACATATTTGACATTCAACTAAAGAGACAAATACATAGATTCAATCCATACATGCTTATGATCACAAGATTTAACAATATTAGTGCCATCTGCACTTAAATGTTCGGGATTGTCATTATCTATTTAAGATGCTATGGTAATTTCAAAAGAACACAAAAGGTTTTGGTTATTCATGTTCGAATAACATGTTCTGGACATTTTAGTGAACATTCCACTGCCAATCTGATTGAAGACCAAGACATGTACTTAGGCATGTTCAGAAACATGATCATGTACATGGTTATCCAGAGAGATTACAAAAGACGTATCATGCTAGAATCAAAGAGCTGGTGCTGCAGATTCAAGATGGACATTTCAGAATAGAAGTTTCCTTGTTCGTGATAAAGTTTAAGAAGGAAAGAAGGAGTTCTATTCAAGGAAGACATATGAACTAGGAAAGTCCGATTTATTTAAGGAAGTTATTTCCTTGTTAAATCTTAGTCTAATTAGGACTTCTGATTACCTTGTTAAGGCTATATCTATTGTTTATAAATAGCCTGGGATTCAGACTAGATGAGGTGACACGAATTCTTACGAATACACAAAAGGACTTCACATTCGAAGCATACAGTATTCAGGTAGACTAGGTTTGATCGGTTAGATCATTGTGTTTCTAGTCTGTGTTTGAAACTCATTTTCATACATACTTAAAGGAGTCTGGGGAGAGATTTCCTATGGGAACTAGAGGGATTCTAGGTTGTGAGGGAGCTCACAATTCAGTTTAGTGAAAAAGGTTAAATCGGGTAGGAAAGAGGTCGAGTGACGGGAGTCTTCGTGTAATAACCTTTGTAACCATTCAAAGGAGTAGTAAACTGTTTCTCACGGACTTGATATGTCTCCCTGACATAGATCAGTTGATCAAACAGGGTTACCAACCTCGTGCTCTTTATTTGCTCAAGTTTTTACATTCTGACCTTACATGTTCACAACAATCTTCAAGTACATGATGATGAACATGATTGCACAGTTTATGTAACTTTAATTGGTACCAGAGCGGGTCGCAGTTGGTGTTAGTATGAAAAGAATCCTGAAAGCTACATATCTGCGTGAAGGTTTTGGTTGCATTCCAGTTATGAGTGCAATCAAATAAAGAGGATCCACGGTCAGACCACCACTGCTAGAAGGCAACAATTATCCTTACTAGAAAGCAAGAATGAGGGCCTTTCTGAGATCTCTTGATGAACTCGCATGGAAGAGTATCACTGAAGGATGGGAAAAGCCCACTGTTGCCAAAGAAAGAAGGCATGTGGAAATTGAAGAAGGAGAATGGATTGTGCCACAGAAGAACTGGTACAATGTCAACTCTAAAACTCTCAATACAATATTCTCTACAGTAGATCTTGAAACATTCAGCCTAATCTCAACTTGTGAGACTGCTAAAGCTGCATGGAATATTCTGAAAACTACCTTTGAAGGAACTAGTTCTGTGAGGTTGTCAAGACTTCAAAATCTGACTTCAAAGTTTGAAAGTCTCAGAATGGAAGAATCTGAATCCATTGGTGAGTCCAATGCCAGACTAAGGAGCATATCAAATGAAAGCTTTACTCTAAGAGAACCTATAAGCAATGAAAAGCTTGTAAGAATGGTTCTCAGATCTCTTCCAAAGAAGTTTGCATACAAATTTGCTGCTATAGAAGAAGCTAAGGACATTAAGAGTATGAGACTTGATGAGTTGATGGGATCATTGAGAACATTCGAGATGAATCTAGAAGATGATGAGAGCACCTCAAGGAACAAAGGTATTTCTTTGAAAGCTGAAGTTTCTGAGGATGTTCCTGAACATGTGCAGAAACAAAAAAACTGTACTTGATTCAGAAACAATGAATAATATGGTCCTCATCACCAAGATTTTCAGTCGAATACTTAAGAGAGTGAATAGACAGTCTTCCAGAAGGTCAAACAATAGGAGAAAACAACCTGGAACTGCTTAGCAAGATAGAAACTACAACAGTGAGCAAAAAGAGTCGTAACCATCAAACACAAAGAGAGGAATTCAGTGCAGAGAGTGTGATGGTTTTGGACATATTCAAGCAAAATGTGTCAACACTCTGAAGAAGAATAAAAAGAACTGCAATGCCTCTCTGAGTAATAATGATTCTGAAAGTAGCAGTGAATCAGATGAAGAGAACTATGCCTTTACAGAAAAAGTCTCACAGTTTCATGATCCTTTCAAACGAAGATGAAGACTCAGACAATGATGATGTCAGTAATGAAGAGTTTATTTAGACATACAAGGAGATGTATAAAAAATGGCTTGAAGTTGCTGAGATCAACAAAACTCTTCAATCTCACAACAAAGATCTTCTCAAAGAAAAAGAGAACTTGATCAAGTCTGATGGAGAACAGAAGGCCATTATCCAATAGCAGAACAAGGAGATTGAAGAACTGACTACAGAGCTAAAGTCCATCAAAAGGAATGTCAATATTCTGAACAATGGAGTTAAGAATCTTGATAAAATTCTTACCAATTCGGGACATTCAGGGAAAAGTCATCTAGGTCTTGGATACAATGGTGGAGAATCCAAAACAGTGTTTGTCAAAGTCAGTACAAGCCAGACAGTGCATGTACAAAATAATGTTCAGACCATCCAGAAGAACATTAATAAAAAAAGATGACTAACAATAATGGCTGTAGGAAAAGAATTATCTGCCACTATTGGGAAGAAAAATGCCACATTCGACCACACTGTGAGAAGTATCTCTTTGCTCTGAAAAGAATAAGGAGAAAATTTGTGGCTCAGCATTCCAGCAACACTCAAAAGAATACAGCTACTCAACAGAAGAAAAAGCCTGCACAGAAAAAGCAATTGGTGGTCAAGCAGACTAGTCTAATTGCTCATACTTCGTTGAGAGTTGAAGATAAAGGAAGCTGGTACTTTGATAGTGGTTGTTCAAGACACATGACAGGGGATTGTTCTGTTTTGCAAAATCTGAAAGCTTGCTCGTCAGATTTTGTTACCTTTGGAGATGGAAAGAAAGGTAAAGTTATGGGAAAAGGAGAGTTGACTGTTAAAGGAATGCCCAAACTCAAGAAAGCTATGCTAGTTGATGGACTCAAAGCTAATCTGATCAGTATCAGCCAATTATATGATGATGATATGACTGTATTCTTCACCAAAGAAAGTTGCAATGTTATGAATAAGAACAATGACTTATTCATGGAAGGAAAGAGATCAGCTGATAACTGTTATCAGCTACATATCTCTGCACAGTGTTCTTTAACATGTCAAAGAACATCTATTGAAGAGTCAAAGATCTGGCATCAGAAACTTGGACACATTAACTTCAGAAATCTCCAGAAGATCATCAGTAAGGAGATTGTCAAAGGACTACCTCAGATTAGAATTGACAAAGACAAAGTCTGTGGTCCATGCCAGATTGGGAAACAGACCAGATCTCAACATCAAGAGGTTCAAGACAGAACTTCCAAGAGAATTTTAGATCTCATTCATATGGATCTAATGGGGCCTATATTTATAAAAAGCTATGGAGGAAATAAGTATGTGCTCGTCTGCATTGATGATTACTCAAGGTTTACCTGGGTTAATTTTCTCAGAGACAAGACTGAAGCTTTCACAGCATTTAAGAGATTAGCCTGCAAAATCACAGTTGAGAAGGATGATAGATTATCAGAATCAGAAGTGATCATGGCAAGGAATTTAAGAACCAGTACTTTGATACATTTTGCCATGAGAATGGTATCAGTCATGAGTACTCAGCCCCCAAAACTCCTCAGGAGAATGGAGTTATGGAAAGGAAAAACAGAACTCTCTAGGACATGGCCAGGACCATGATTGCTGCTAAAGGAGTTGCTGCAATATTCTGGGTAGAAGCTATTAATACAGCATGTCAAATCAGCAATAGAGTTCATCTCAGACTAGGTACTTTCACTACTCCATATGAGATTTGGAATGAAAAGAAGCCAACAGTGAAGTACTTTTATGTGTTTGGAACCACATGTTATATTCTCAATAATAGAGAGTATCTTAGCAAGATGAACAAAAGAGGAGTTGAAAGGATCTTTGTTAGATACTCCAGAAATAGTAAATCATACAGGATTTACAATAAAGATACAAAGACTATAATTGAGACAGTAAATGTCAGATTTGATGATTAGGACAATACTGTCAATACTCTTGAAGATGATGTTCACACGGATGTGTTCAAACATCCTAAAATTCATGATGATATAGACAGAGAAGTTGAAGAACAGACAGTAAGGCATAGAAAGCCTTCAAAGTAAATCATCAAAAATCATCCTACTTCAGAAGTAATAGGAGACATTCATGAAGGAAGGATGACTAGGAGTACTCTGAGAAAAAGGATGTATGATGAAATATCCTATGTCTGTTTCACTTCCAAGATAGAACCCAAGAACATCCAAGAAGCTCTTAAAGATAACTACTGGATAGAAGCCATGCAGGAAGAACTTCTTCAATTCAAAAAGAATGATGTCTGGGATCTGGTGCAGAAGCCTGAAGGAGTTAATATTGTTGGAACCAAATGGATTTTCAAGAACAAGACTGATGAATCTGGAAATATTACAAGAAATAAAGCAAGGTTGGTTGCACAAGGATACTCTCAGATAGAAGGCATTGATTTTGATGAAACCTTTGCCCCTGTCACAAGGATTGAATCAGTCAGACTTTTCTTAGCAATGGCATACATCATGAAGTTCAAACTATATCAGATGGATGTCAAGAGTGCTTTTCTGAATGGATTCCTAAAAAATGATGTGTTTGTTGCACAGCCTAAAGGATTTGAAGATCCACATCATCCAGAGTTCGTGTTCAAATTAAAAAAGGCATTATATGGTTTGAAGCAAGCTTCTTGGGCATGATATGAAAGACTGGCTACATACCTGGTAAGCAAGGGATACAACAGAGGAGGAGAAGACATAACACTGTTCATCAGGAAAGAAAAATCACAAGTAATTGTGGTTCAAGTCTATGTGGATGATATAGTGTTTGGTTCAGTATCTGATAAGATGGTCAAGGACTTCATCAAGGACATGGAAATTGAGTTTGAGATGAGCCTTGTTGGAGATCTAAAATACTTTTTAGGTCTACAAATAAAGTAATCAGAAGAAGGGATATTTATCTCTCAATCTAAGTATGTCAAAAATCTAGTGAAAAAATTCGAGCTTGTGAATTCAAAACACAAACGAACTCATATCAGCACTACAGTCAAGATTAGAAAAGATGATGCAGGGACTGAAGTTGATCAAACTCTCTACAGAAGCATGATTGGTAGTCTTCTATATCTCACTGCAAGCAGACCTGATATAGCTTATAGTGTGGGAATATGTGCCAGGTATCAGGCCTGTCCAAAGGAGAGTCACATGAAGGTTGTTAAGAACATCATCAAGTACATCAATGGAACTGCTGATTATGGTTTGTGGTATACTTCTGATACTAACGCAAGTATTACTGCATATTGTGATGCTGATTGAGCTGGATCTCCAGATGACAGAAAAAGCACTTCATGTGCTTGTTTCTTTTTAGGAAACAATGTTGTTTCTTGGTTCAGTAAGAAGCAGAATTGCATATCCCTATCTACAGCAGAAGCAGAGTACATTGCAACAGGGAGCAGCTCTACTCAGATTATCTGGATGATGCAGATGATGAAAGATTATGAAGTCAGTCATGATACTCAAATTATGTACTGTGATAATATAAGTGCTATCAACATCTCAAAGAATCCAGTACAGCATTCAAGAACTAAACATATAGACATCAGACATCACTTCATTAGAGAGCTGGTTGAAGAAGAAGTCTTGAAGATTGAACACATGAAGACCGAAGATCAACTAGCTGATTTGTTTACCAAGGGATTAGCTTCAGCTCAATTTGAGAAACTTAGAGTAGTCTTTGGCGTGTGCTTGGGTCAGTAAAACCAAGAAGAAAGGTATGAATGTGACTTTTTCACACTCAGCAGGAAAGAACCATTCCTGCACAAAGAGACTGAACATTCCCATAAATGTTCATACAGATGTACATGTTCATGATTCAAACCCTGAGTACATCTTTGTCAACTGCTAGTTCTGATGTGCTATCGTCATCTTTGATTTTCCGGGATTTTCCTCCGAATTCTTAGTCTAACGGAAACTTGAGAAACAGAATACTCTCTTATATATATGCTTAGCCTTTTCGAGAGAACGTTCATTTTTCAAATTTTCTGAAATCAAAACACTCTTCTCTCTCGATAAAACCTCTGCCTATTCTGGGACTATTCCATTATTAGTCATTTATTTTCTTGTTGTTTCATCTCTTCATACACCCATACACTTTCAATGGCCCCGAAAAGAAAGCTTGTTCGTCCCAAGAAAGTCGTAAAACCCAGGATAAGGTATGGAAATGTTACATATTCTAAACCTCAAGATCAGTTCTATGAAGAAGACGAGTTCGATAGGCAGGTTCATGGAGAGTCAACCTACAAGAAACATGTTCAAAGGGCACTTCGCGATGAATCTTCAAGCAAAGATACAGAGGAATTAAATGAAACATTCCATGGAGAAGAAGAAGAAGAAGAAGAAGAAGAAGAAGAAGAAGAAGAAGAAGAAGAAGAAGAAGATACAGAAGAACAAGAAATTGCTTCTTCTGCAAAGAAAACAAAGACCCAGAGTCTTTCGATTGATGATCTGTTGAAAGAAGCTGCGAAGTCCTACGATGTCAACAGAAAGAAGGCAAGAACAAAGGGAACTGCAGTCAAGAAATCCAAGAAGACTACAGCTTATGTTGTTAATCAATCTCCTGTGCAACCTTTTGCGACAGAAGGTGATGATAAAGATAGAGAAGATGACATTCCCTTAAGCTTGAAGATGAAAGCTATAGTTGTTGCTCTTGCCAAAAGAAAGAAGAAAGGCATACACAGACCGTTAGTCGTTGATTCAGCTGAGAAGGAAGTCATTCAGAGTTTATCCTCTGAATCTGCTGAGAAGACTCCTATTCCTCAACAGGAAAAATTGTTGGCCTCCACTCAATATGATCCTTTTGCGAGGTCTCCAATTAGGGGTAAGCAAAAAACTGAAAAAAACGAAAAACCGAACCGAACTGAACAAATTCGGTTCATTTGGTCCGGTTCTTTCAATTTTTCAGTCCGGTTCGGTTCTTTTTTAAAAAAAAAATTCAGTCCTCGGTTCGGACTGGTCCTGCAAACAACAGACCAAACAGACCGAATAAATCGAGCCTTTTTATTTATTATTAATTTATTATTTTTTTAATTATTATTGTTGGATACTGTGGATGTTTGTATTGCTATTTGTTGCTTTAGTTTTTTAAATTAGTTATAAATGTTTATTTATGATGTTAGTTATAGATTAGTGATATTTGTTTATTAATTAGGCTATTATTTCCACAGTTAGTCAAGCTATTCAGAATATAAAAAAAAGAAAAAAATAAAAATTAGACCGGACCGAACCGAACAAATTCAATTCGGTCCAGTTCGGTCCTCCCCTTAATTTGGTTTGGTTCAGTCCTAAATATTTCCCAATTCGGTCTATTCGATTTTATGATTTTTGGACCGAAATAGACCGAATAGACCGAATGCTCACCCATATCTCCAGTTAAGAAAAAAACACCGAGGAAGAAGGCATCTACTGCTATTGTGCAGCTGGTTCTAAGAACCCCTGTGACCAGAAGTTGAGCGTCTGCCACTCCACCATTTACTGCTGCATCCACAAAGAAGAGGAAGGCCACTACATCAACTGGTCCTTCCGAGAAGGTCAAGAAAGATGCCCAGCCAACCCATGTACCTGAAGAGGTTCACTCACATTTAAGTGAACATGAGTCTGAAGTTTACAAACAGATTGTCTGTGTTCCAGGTACATCTAGTCAATCCATCTTTCATTGTCCTAAGCATGCTGAATTATGGGAAAAAGTGAAGCAGAGATCAATGATCTCTGAAAAGAAGGCGGATAAGGATACATTGTTGGCTACTAGGGTGTTTATATTACTGGAGCAAGCTGGTTTCTTGGGAACCAGACAGAAGGTTCAGGAGTTTGTTCCCAAAGTTGTCACAGAATTTTACTGTAATTTGACAAAAGAGATTGATGATCCAGAGTCTGCAAACTTTCAGAAAGTCTATGTGCGAGGAGGGATGGTACAGTTTTCCTCTGATCTCATTAATGAGTTCTTGGGATGTTCATCTGAGGGGGAGTATCAAGAGATAGATGACTGGGGGATGGTTGCTGAGGAACTGACCCAGGGCATCTACAGTAAATGGTCATCTCATCCACAGACTATTCCAACCTCCAAACTAACTCACAAGTATGGTGCCCTGTTCAGAATTCTGATTCACAATGAGCTACCAACTAAGCATAGGGTAGCGGTGACTCAAGCTCAAGGGAGGTTTCTGTTTCACCTTGGAACTGGAAAGTAGTTCAACTATGGTGAGTTTGTCTTCAGCAAGATCATCAGTAGTGCAGAATCTACAGTGGTCAAAGGCCCACTTTGCTATCCATCAATGATCTACAGCATCATCAAGCAACAGAAGAAGAATGTGTCTTCAAAGAAAGAAAAAATTATTCCCCTTCACATGCCTCTAGTGATCAAAGTTGCTCCTTAAATAGGAGATCCTCATCTTCGCCTCCAGTTCAAGAAATTCATGTCATCCAAGAAAGGAGTGGATGAAACTGTTGAAGATTTCTCTCCAAAGGGTGTTGTGCTCAGACTTTTAGAGAAAATTCTGGAGTTCCATGCTCGTTTGATTTCATATCATACTTCTGAGAAGATGAAGATCCAAGCTATGATTGCTGATCTTTCATCAGGAGAAGAGTTTGTCTCCCCAACAGCAGATGTTCCTGAAAATGTTCATAACTTGCACAAGCTTGCAAGTACTGCTGAAGCTGCTGCTCAGAAAAAGTCTACTCCAGCACAACAGCAAGATGATGCACAGACTGCAGAACAAGCTAATGAAGCAGAAGCTGTCCAAGAGGAGTCTGCAGATGAGGATCATGAAGTTGAGAATGTTGAAGCTGAGAATAATGAAGAGGAGGTTGAGGAGGATAATGATGATGGAGAAGAGACAGAGTATGATGATGCTGAAGCAGGATCTGAAGAAGGAGGATCTAAAGGTGATGATGATGCTTAAGATCTGACAAATCCGAGTAGTTTCTTCATATTACTCCTTTGCCTTTCTCGGTGGCAAATAGGGGGGAGTAGTGCAATATAAGTTTTTTTTAATATTTTTATTTATGTTTTACTTATCTTGCATCATGTTTTGCAAAATATTTTATTTTTGCTATGATAGCTTGTTTTTAGCTATTTTGTTATGAAATAGATTTTTCTTCCCTTTATGATTGATATCTGCTAAAAAAATTGAAACTGCTATCAAAAGATAAAAATAAAAAATGAATATAGCAGAGCAGAAACAAGCTGATAAGAAAGTGAAAAACAGCTAATGTTCTTCCAAACATTCCAATATGTTTCTAAGTACATGATCCTACAGTTTAAGGGATTGTGTTCTTTTAAACATGGAGCTTATATGCAACCAGATAAAGACAAAGGGGGAGATTGTTAGTGCCATCTGCACTTAAGTGTTCGGGATTGTCATTATCTGTTTAAGATGTTATGGCAATTTCAAAAGAACACAAAAGGTTTTGGCTATTCATGTTCGATTAACATGTTCTGGACATTTTAGTGAACATTCCGCTGTCAATCTGATTGAAGATCAAGACATGTACTGACGCCCGGTCATTTCGCGCTCAAAATGAATTTGTATTGCTCATGTGCCCACAGCGAGCGTAAATAGCTATGAGTAAGGGTCGATCCCACAGAGAGCTGATGTGATTTCACCTTCGAGTCACCAATCAAAAAAGGGGGGGTTTTGTGTTGTCACTGTACTGAAAGTAAATCTGCAAAAATAAACTAAAAAAGAATATCAAATAACAAAAGGTTCCGGGATTGAACTAGATTCTAATTTAACTCACACTCACTCGATCATGGGCACACTAATTTTCCTGTATGACTGAATCACCCAGTTATGGAGATCGGATTCCTCACTGCATCTCCTCATTCATCCTTTCGGTTTAGATTTAAAAGTGATTCCTCGTCAATTAAATCCCTAACATACCACCCACCTCCCGGTTCTCCTAAGAGATGTAAATGATATGAAGCATTGTGCCTCTAGACGAACCTAAGTTTGTTGTGTTTACTGATTCCTCGTGTGCCCACAACAACCCACCAAGTTCCCAGCTACTATCGAATTAACACACAGTCACGATTCATTAATTATTTTAGCCCTAGAATGCCCATTACGACTAAAGAGTGATCAGCCACATTAGTCATATTAAACATGCTTTTTTCTAGCATTAGAACAAAACCTGGCAGAAACTCATTCGTACAGTAAAATGCCCACACGGCCTCACCAGTTTTAAGTGTGTGTTAAATCTTCATCTTTGTTCAACCCGGAATATAAATCTAGCTACTCATGCTAGATGGAATTATAAAGACATAAAATAAAGACATGATAAATAATAAAAACTTACTGGAATTGAATGAAAACTCGTCCAACTCCAACGCCGAACGTAAACAACATTAAATATAAATCCTAATCCCTGTGGGCATAAGGCCCCAGGTTGTCTTGCTGCCGAAGCAGCGTCTAACCTAAACT
This sequence comes from Perilla frutescens, assembly GCA_026008535.1. Classification (NCBI taxonomy): domain Eukaryota; kingdom Viridiplantae; phylum Streptophyta; class Magnoliopsida; order Lamiales; family Lamiaceae; genus Perilla; species Perilla frutescens. Next base: position 20,036,443 of record BRKX01000013.1, read on the forward strand.
AATTGCGAAAATAAAAGTGCAGAAAATAATAGGGTACGAAGTTCTCCTTTTCTAACTATCAAACTAGTATTTAAAAGAGTACAAAAGATCAAATAAAAATCCCCTAAAAAGGGGAAACTTCTATATCTGCCGGATTGTTGTGCCCCGCTGGACTCTGACTGGATAAGGAAACTTCCTTATCTGTTGAATGAATCCCGATATTTAAGGAATCTCATCCTTATCTTCCAAATTGTTGCTCAAGAGTCCATCTACGAACAAACTTTCCTTCTTCTATTCAGATTTCAATTCTGATAAAGCTCCAGCGCCAAATTTTATCTTCTTTCAACAGAATCCCGCTTTTTCCGGGAATGCCCTCTTCACTGCCTTCTCTGAATCTGCGCGAGTACTGTGGGCAGGACATCTTCTGCTCAGGCTGATTTTTATCTGATATGCCCATTTCATCCATTTCAGTTTATTTGAAGGCCAAAACGCCTCTTTCGCCAGATTCGACTCTCAGAATGCCCAAACCACTTGCCTGGTTCTTTTCCGACATAAAGACACTAAAAAGGACATTTAGAGCGACTAAAATGCCCAGAAAAATGCGAAATAAATGGACTCATCGGTACTTAGGCATGTTCAGAAACATGATCATGTACATGGTTATCCAGAGAGATTACAAAAGACGTATCATGCTAGAATCAAAGAGTTGGTGCTGCAGATTCAAGATGGATGTTTTAGAATAGAATTTACCTTGTTCGTGATAAAGATCAAGAAGGAAAGAAGGAGTTCTATTCAAGGAAGACATCTAAACTAGGAAAGTCCGATTTATTTAAGGAAGTTATTTCCTTGTTAAATTCTAGTCTAATTAGGACTTCTGATTACCTTGCTAAGGCTATATCTATTGTTTATAAATAGCCTGGGATTCAGAGTAGTTGAGGTGACACGAATTTTTACGAATACACAAAAGGGCTAAGAGTTAAAAGACTTTACATTCGAAGCATATAGTATTCGGGTAGACTAGATTTGATCGGTTAGATCATTGTGTTTTTAGTCTATGTTTGAAACTCACTTTCATACACACTTAAAAGAGTCTCAGAAGAGATTTCTTGTGGGAACTAGAGGGATTCTAGGTTGTGAGGGGAGCTCACAATTCAGTTTAGTGAAAGCGGTTGGATCGGGTAGGAAAGGGGTCGAGTGACGGGAGTCTTCATGTAATAACCTTTGTAACCATTCAATGGAGTAGTAAACTGTTTCTCATAGACTTGATAAGTCCCCCTGACATAGATTAGTTGATCGAACAGGGTTACCAACCTCGTGTTCTTTATCTGCTTAAGTTTTTACATTCTAACCTTACATGTTCACAACAATGTTCAAGTACATGATGATGAACATGATTGCACAGTTTATGTAACTTCAAACAAGATGTATGTGATTCATACATTTGATGTTAAATGAAGACCACTGAAACAACACCATTCAAGAACTTAGCATGGATCAAAACCTTGACAAAACACAACCATAGATTAAACACTAGTCAAGAACAAGATTCACATTGTTTTTCCACATCCTAGAACCGTTAGGGCTCTAGCCACCCATATTTACATCAAAAGCAAGAAAAAAGAAGGAAATAACAAAATCCATTCTAAATACAAGTGTAAGAGAGTAGATGAGAAGATAAAACCCAATATAGATCACTCATCTTCAATCCTATGGCTTGAATCTTAAAGATGGATGGATGTTTCTTCCACTTCCTTTTTCCCCCTTCTTGTTCTTCTTTTCTCTCCCAAGTTGTGTATTTTCGAGTTGTGTAGAATGTGCTTCAAACCCTCCAAGAGATGAGGATATATAGACCAATAATTGAGTGCCAAAAGTCAAAAAGTGGATTTTGCATTCTTGAGCGAGACCCTGAGAAACTCACATCGAGTTTGGAACAAAGAAAAACACATCTCTGAAGGGGCTGAAACTCGGACCAATGGGTCGCACCTAGGGGTCGCTTTGTAGAAGGCCTGAGGCGCGACCCTCCATGTGCTCGTGCCAGGGGGCCACACCCGGAGAGGCCTACGATGCACTCCCTCCCTAGGTCGCGCCTAGGGGTCGCGTTCGGGCCTCATGAAATCATGCCTCTGAAATGGTCTGTAACACGAGCTTTTGGTCGAGTCCGGAGGCCGTGTCTGCATGCGTTGTGAGGCGTGAGCAAGAGAACTCACGTCCCTTGGTCGAGTTTGAGCCCAACACTTGGTTTTCTTTGCCTTTTCTCATCTCGTGCGGCCTTTGTTGATCAAAATCTCAATTTGACTTTAATTTGCATTGATTTAACCCAAAAATTCATGTATTGACCATTTATATGAAAACTAAAGATAAAAACGATATTTACATTATTACATCAATATATACATAAAGCCTATTGCATTTATAACTAAATGCAATAAAAAAATGAGTGTAATTTAGACACTTATCAACTAATATAATAATCAAAAGTGTAATTATTAATCACGAAATAAAAGAAAAATCTAAATGATTGGATATAAAATGATAATAAGCAAAATGAAAATATGTCATCCCACTACTCTAGATTGTTAATTATATATTTTTATGTATTCTTACTTTAGTTTAAATCATTTATTATTATTATTATTATTATTATTATTATTATTATTATTATTATTATTATTATTATTATTATTATTATTATTAAACTAACCAACAATTGAAATAATATCTAATTAAAAACTAAAATATAAATTAAAATTGTTACCAATATTACAATAATATATAACATATCCAACCCTAAGTAAGTTATTTTGAGTTCACTAACATCTATATAACTATTTTTTATTTTTTCTAAGAAGTAACATCTATATAACTTCATACAGTAAAAGTTTTTCTGATTCTCTTATTAATCAATTTTATTTACTTAAGTAATTTTTAACCACAATAGTTAAAACTAATGGAAAAAAAATCAATCGAAACCAGTGGATCAATATTCCACTTTAAAAATCCAAGTTTAAGTAATCCGATTGGTTACGAACAACTATAATAATAACAATTGGACTTAGAAGTTTAACATCTAATCTATCATCTATTGTTTTTATCGGGTCATGTTGGAAGGTAAACTATCTTTCTAGACCTCAAGAAAAAAAAAATGGTAAAGTATTGTCCCGGTGTTTAATTAGGTCAAATTAAATTTTTAACAAAAATAGAATTAATGTTGGCAACTATTTACCATACAAAGAATGAAGACAATTATTCACAACTTAATATAATGGCACATAAGGTATATATATAAATAAATAAATTTTACCTTGGATAAATTATGTTGATTTTTAAAATAATATTATTATTTTAAAAAAGAAATAATATATATATGTGTGTGTGTGTGTGTGTAATTTGTCATTCATTCCGTGCATTATTTGTTCATCTCTTCTATCTCTTCACATCGTAGTTTGATTTGTAATACGGGACTCATTGTAATTTGGATTTGTAAATCACCTAGCATAAAAAAATTAGTTAGAAAGGTAAACAAAAACTATTTTTATCATAAAATAAATGCATAATATAATATATATATATATATATTTGTATATTATATTTTACCTAAGTATTTTTCGCGGTAACATTTGTAATGGTAATATTAATTGAATTTTGTTTAACCATTTGTTGTAGTTAATGTCCTTCATTCTTCGCCATATCTTCCCAAAGGCATATTCCCATAAGTTGTTGTTTGTATAAATACAAAATAAAAATAATTAAAATAATTAAATAAATAATAAAATAATGATAATGTGAAAATAAATTTAAATATAATGATAAATGTCTTACTCTTTGTTCATAATAGTAATGTCTCTTAAATCCTTCAAAGTTCCATTTTTTCTTACAACCACTTTATTTTATTCAATATTCACCAAACTCCATATATATCAGCACAATATATGTGTAGAACTTCACATTAGTTGTATCATATAAAAACAATAGCATACTTTAGAAATATAATTAACTAAATGTAGTAATATGGAGAAGATTAGGTATTAGACTTTTTACCAGATTCTTTTGTTCGGTTGACTTTTGTTTCTATATTGCTGAATGCTTCTTTTATAATAATTTTCTTATTGGGTATCAATTGTTTCTCAGGATGTATGAATGAATACCTCGTATTAATCATATCAACATGTGCATTAAAGATTATTTATCTTTATTCACCTCTAATTTACCTACAAATGAATTGATTTGTTCCTTGAATATCGTAACTTTAATCTAAACATCTTGTAAATATTACAAACGGACAGCTGTGTATTTTACACTAGTTTTGGATATGAATTGATGATGTTTAAGTTGATAAGTTGTGTGATTTTCATAGCTTTTATGGTTATGTTATCATTTGGGGTTTTTGATGTATTTGTGAGTTCTGCGGTAATATTGGTGAATTTAATGACTATTTGGTGCAAAACGATCAAGTATTTGTTTGGAGAACTAAAGGAGAGACCAATTAGGCCTTTGGATCAGATTTAAAGAGCAAAGCCCACGAGAATTGATGAAAATAATTCAACATAATCTAAATAGGTGATTGAAGAGCTTAGAAAGATGTAAAATCAAGTTAGGAGCATTGTGCAAGTTGAATCGACTCAATCGGATGAGAAACAAGTGAGAATGGGCCATTTTAGTGAAACCTGCACACGCTGGGTCGACCCAATCCTTCACAAAATACACATGGTCAGGTCGACCCACCGGTCGACCTAGCCACTCGACCCGAACGGACACAGTTTGAGATTTTCGAGACTTTTCTCCACTTTGGACATCATTTTAACCTTAAGGTTTCCTCCAACACTATAAATACTCCATCTACTCATTAGAAAAGAGACGTACAAAAGGGGATACAAAGAGATTCAAATTCATATACAAGTATACACTTATGGAGGCACAATAGAGGCTTTAGAGAAGCGGAGGTTTTGGCTACGTCAAGATTGAAGACTCCGGGTTCTTTATTATGTTGAACATTATATTGTTTACTATGTTCATGTTTTATTCATTTTATTTAATTATGTTTAGGTAATTGTTTTATTGGATTCTTTGGTTTGTAAGTACATTGGATTTCATGATTTGATTTATTGATATATATATATATATATATATATATTCCGGTTATCATTGAGTATTTAGTTTCCTAGTTTGGATTTCTCATGTATATGTTGACTGTAGTAGCATATGTATGCAAGTTAATTAATTGAAAGATTCTAGTCGTGACTGATAATTAATGGGATAAAATAGGTTAATCATTTTATGTGATGTTCGGAAGGACCGACCAAGTGAACAAATGTTGCATAGGAATTTAAGTCCAAAGTACTTGATTGTGAGTAATGTCGTGTGTGAAGAACCGACCGTAGTGAAATACATGTTCATTATTTTTATGCTATGATATATGTTCGTGAGAACAGTCTGATAACAGTTAAGTGATTTTCCATCATTGATAAATTAAATAAGGTTAAGTAGTTAATAAATCTGTCCTAAAAGCCATTGTATGAATTTTCCTCTAGAATCCATTGCTTTCATTAATTATTTTATTTAAGTTAATTATTTTTATGTTCTTGAAGTATTTATTTACATGTTCTCTCATTTATTATTTCAGTATCTAGATATTAATGAGGTGTCTATGTTTTAGTACTCACACTGTTATTTGCAGTCATAATCCATGTGGATGCGATACTCTTGCTCACTATGTATTACAATTGCACCGTACACTTGCGGTTATTTTTACTGCTATTAAAATAGTGGTCACAAACAAATTATTATCAAATTAAAAACAAGTTTTAGTTTGAAATTTAATTTAATATGTTAAATATGTAAATAATAATGTGATTAAATTTAAATTAATAATTGTCACTTTAATTAGTATTATACTTATCCCGTAGTTCATCATGATTAATTTCCAAAACCGCCTCTTATCATTATTATACCACATACTTCATGTTCAATGTGTATAATCTTCAATCTTATTGTAAAGGACCTTTAATTTATTTATAATGTTCTAATTAATTGTTCTGGATCACTTGACATATTCTGCAACAAAAACAAAAACAAAAAAAAGTTGAAGAAATATTAGAAATAAATTCAACTCATAACTTGGATAGGGACGGTATATTAATGGATAATGGTTAGATTTTAAAATATGTATTTCATACTTTGAGCAGTTGATTCAAGTTTGACAGTTGTGTCTTTTACACAATTTTTTTATATGAATTGATGATATTTATGTTAAATTGTGTAATTCATATTGCTTATGTGATTTATTTGTTATCATTTAGAACTTTTGATATGTTTCTAATTTTGCAGTGATAGTTGTGAAATTTTGTTCTCATGGCCTATGTCAAAGGGAATAGAATGACATAGGTCTCTGTCGATGCTGCTAAGCGCAGTGTTGAATAATTGAAGTAAAACAGTCAAATATGTACATGGAGAGTTGAAGGAGGATCCAATTAGGCTCTTGGCTTAATTAAATACTTAATAAAAGCCTAATGGATTGGATTAAATGATCAAAGTATGTGAAAATCCTAAGCCAGTGCAAAAATGACTTAGGTCGACCTGGAAGTTTTGGTCGACCCAACCCAGTTCAATTTATGAAGGAGTGGGTCAACCAGGTCAAAAACACTTGGGTCGATCCTGTACAAAAATAGCTATCTGGGTCGTGTGAAATTTTTCACTTAACTAGTGTCTTCAGTTCCGCAAGAGTGCACTTTTTTCTCTCCAATTCAGGTTTTAAACCTACATATTTAAAGTCTCCACTTGGTACACACCCAGATGATTAAATAGAACTGGGATATCATATCATACACACAAGATATAGGAGAAAAGATAGGAGAAAGACAAGGGCTTGCCATCTACTCACGGGGAGGTGTTAAGGTTGCTAGAGATTGGGTGCCACATCAGAGATGATAGAGACAACTAGATTCCATTGTGTTTACAGTTTTATCTATTGAATTTGTTATGAACACCTATAGTCTAGTTTTTATTATTTATTTCATTATATCTAGCTAAATTCATAGCTAGGTTTTAGGGATTGAATGTTATTGGTTTTATCTATATGATTTGAGTAATTTCTTCCTATTATCTCTCGAGGCTTGATGTTTATGATTTTACTTTTATCTTGCATGAGTGTCTGATCACCATTTGTGCATGCTAGTTAATTTATTTGATGTACTCACTGAAGAAAAATTAATTAATAGAAAGAGAGAATTCAAGTTATGTGTGCTTCGAACTACCGACCCAATGAATAAGTATTGCATAAGATTCAATAAATCTCCATGTGCTTGATTGGGAGTAATGACATGAGTGAAGAATCGACCAAGTGAAGTGCGTGCTCATTATGTATATGTTATGGTATATGCTTTAATAAGTATTGCATAAGATTCAATAAATCTCCATGTGCTTGATTGGGAGTAATGACATGAGTGAAGAATCGACCAAGTGAAGTGCGTGCTCATTATGTATATGTTATGGTATATGCTTTAATAAGCAGTCTGATAACAAACTAATTGCCCACTATTGATAAATTAAAGACTAAGTCGGGTTGCAAGAGTCAATGAATATAGATAGATGAGATAATAATACAATTTCGCTAAAACCTATGTTTTTTCCCATTAATAGTTCAAGTAATTTATTTTATGTTTTTATTTACTTTTAATTATTTTTCTTCTACCCGTGAATTTAGTGTCTGGATATTAATCAGGTGTTTGTTTTTAAGAATATAGGAGTTATAGTCTCTGTGGGATACGATACTCTTGCTCACTACATATTATAATAACACCATGCACTTGTGGTCACTTATTTGTTAATAAATAGTGTGTCAAAGTTCAAGAACAAGGTACTTCAAATTAATTTGATCACCAATTAATTGAGTAACAACAATAAAGATATGTTCAATATAATGGCGTGAAATTAAGTTATAAACATCAATAATCTGAATTGTTGCGAGATTAAGAATTGGACAATACATCTGCATCAGTTATTTAAATATAGCGCACTTTATTGAAGATCTAATTACGATACAAGAATTTAAGAAAAAGAATTCATAGTATAATCTACATCTTTGATTAATGAAACTTTATTCCCTTAACAAGTAGCGACTCATAACACAAATTAATGTTAGTTTTTAAAAAGAAAAAAAATCTAAAGCTTGCTAAAGTGAATAGACTTCTGTTACAGTTGCCAATATGAAATTCCTAAACTAAGGGGATGTATTCAATCCGAATTTTGATGGATTTTGTTGGACTTTAAAAAGTATATGGATTTTATAAATCCATAGACTCCACATGGAGTCTCTCAAATCCACGCAGAGTCTCCCAGATTTTCTGTACGGATTTTTTCGGATCGATTTCGGGCGATTTTAATGGATTTGAAATCCTTTTTTCCAGCGCTCGATGGAACACAGCGATCGCTCGACCGGGAAAAAATAGAACCCAGCGACCATTAAAAGCCAGCAGTCGCTGGAAAGGGTGGTTAAGTACCCTGGAACTAAGTGCCTACCCGGGGACACACGGTGATGTGATCCCTCATCATCTGTGCCATCTGCATCCTCGTTTTCAAGTGATTCGTTTGCATGAAGTTCTTGCAACTTGTGAAGCGCTAGGATGGCCGCATTTGTAGGCCACTCATCGTCACTCAAATCTATACCAATTTCGAAAAGTTGATGATTTCCATCACTGTTAGCTAACATAGATCAAATTTTCACAACTAGTTAACAAACAAAATTCATTCACCTCAGAGGACTCAGTCCAGCCGAAAGGAAGGATGCTTCAGCACGAGATACAATATCCTTTGAGATATTCAACGCGTTGTCAGAAAATTATTCATCGCGTCTTGCTATTTCTATGAGAAACTGAGTGTCGAGGATGAACTGTTTTCGGATCAAACAAGGGTTTACATCCACTAATATTACTAATATTTACAAATTACAAGCAATAAAAGATATACTATATACCTGCATGAATTTTGTTCTATTAACAGCTAGATTTTCTGCAATGATTGTCCATATTTCAGGTTTGCTTGACATCCACTCAAATGTTTCATCCATCACCTCCCGGAATAGATTCATCACCCAATTCATGTCGAGGTAGTCGTCTTCAAAGAGCTTCTGTAGCTTCTTTAGCTCCAAATACAGTTCCTGGTCATGTCAAATTTTCATATAAGGATATGTCTAGAAGTTTCGACTATGAAGCAGCATTCATTATGCAGGCTAGTGATGACTGATGACAAGATGATACAAGACTAACACGAAATGAAACGTGAGACCTTACTAGGTATGGAACAGATGGAATCAGATCAGAATATCTATCCTGCCTGCTAATGTGAATTTCTGGACCTGATTTATGATCAGCATTTGGAGAGAAGATGTTGGTTATGAACTAACCAAGAAAGCAGGATTTAAGCCGACTGTAGATGTCTTGAACGAGCATTTCATAATTATCGATCTCAAAATACAACTGATGTATGCCTTCAAAGATGTTTCTGATAATGCTGAAGGCAAATTGCATCAGTGTTGAAAGATTAGCTAGAATGAACACTCCTCGAGTTGGAGTTTCTGGCAAATTGATCCTGAATCCTTCTCTTTCTATAACATCCATGTCACCGGTGATGGCACTTTCGAGTATAACAACATAGGCTATGAACAAGTCCACGATTCCTTTCAGAACCGAGCTCTCCATTTGGAACGTGATCAAAGGTGAAATCTCCTCTGCAGCAGACTGCAAACAAGGAGGTAAAATGATTAGTCCATCTTCTCAACATCCACTCTGTTAGTTACAATACTTCGGTTTGCTTCTTCTATAAAGGGAGTTGCAAACCTGGAACAACGTCACAAACTTCCTGCCACTATTAGTGAGGAAGAAACATTCTGGCTGTTGATCAACAATCGCGCAACTCCTTCCTGTCAAGATTCCTGCTACATTGTATCTGTTCAGAGCCCAAGTTTCAGTTGATGTAACCAGACTAATAACTTTACTCAAATGGTTTTTGTGCAGTTGCAATACGCCTTCTATGCAAGGGCGAATGAACTCTGCGAGAGACGGCTGAAGGTAGATTCTTTGAGCCTCCAACAAAGAGCAATACGATATTATGATTTCTTTATTATTCAATAATTATTGTGTTGCTCGATTTATGTGATATAACGATCAAAGCACTATACATTAAGCACTACTCGAGCGGCCGCTGGATGCCAACGGTCGCTGGGGTGCCCGAGTTCAACTTTTCAGCGGCTGTTGCACTACACCGCGCGCTGGATTTTTCAAATCCATCAAAATTTTGTATCCAGAGGTCGAATTTTATCCTTTGTATTTTTAACGTGACTTTGAGGTGAAATCCAATAAAATTCATGATTTTTTAAAGTGCATGGATTTTTTAATACATCCGGATTTTAAAAGACTTTTAAAAATCTGGATTGAATACACCAGAATTTTAAAGGACTTTTAAAAGTCTGGATTGAATACACCAGAATTTTAAAGGACTTTTTAAAGTCTGGATTGAATACACTCGGATTTTAAAAGTCCTTTAAAATCCAATGAAATATGGATTGAATACACCCCCTAAGAATGGATTTATGAACTATTGCTCGTAGTAAATGGGAAGATGAAAACATGGAATTATATAGATAATTTTAGAGTTAGTATTATAATTAGGAGATGAATGGTATTAAGAAAGTGAATAAATTAATTAATTAATTAATAATTTATTCGAAATATTTGACATACAATAGAATTTGACAATTGGATATGATAAATTTCAATTAGAATTAGAATTAAAATTCTAGAACGGTCCGTTTTCATTGGTTTCGTGTATGTCCAAAAAATAAAGTTTCATAAAAATTCTTGTAACACCCCAGTCCCACTAGAACTAAAACGTCACTAAAAACATACGTACATGCTTACGTGATAAATATTTTCCTCAATAAATTAAATTAACTTTATAAATAATTTATAAACGGGCAGCACTTCAACTTAAAAATGTTCAGAACACACACTCAGGTGCTTTCAAAGTTAAGTTTCAACAAGGTTTTTTGAAATCATTAACTCACATATAACCAAATTATGACTTGTCAACAAGCAATACACATAGCCAATCAGGCCACACATTTAAAAACAACACGGACAACCCTTATATATATTCAAAATATTTATATATACAATCAAAAATTGGCCACTAGGCTCAACAACTTTCAAACTTATGAGTTTTGCAGAGATTAACAGAAGCATATAATATTTAACATATAAACATAAATTTAAGGATGACTTTGAGCAAAAACTGTACAATGGTCAACCATCCAAACCCAATCCAACAGCTCATCATCAACTAGCTCGATCTCCAGGACTTGAAAATATTTGAAAATATTTGGGTTGATTGCCAGAAAACACTCAGTTGGCATTATTATTCGTCCAATATATATACTTTCATGCTTTAAAATCAATCATAAACATACTTTATAACATAGTTTACTCTTTTTCATTGGATGAGAGACTCAATGTGATCACATGAATATTTTACGGTTACTTATCTAGACATTTAGTCACAAAGTAAACCGTCTATGCTTGTAAGTCGAAATTCCTCTATGCATGAAGTCTCAACACATCCAATCATTGCGTAAACAATGTTACTAAAAGATTTAACATATTATAGAGTAAAATTGGCGAATAATGCGCATTTGACAGAATAGATGAACTTGGTGAACCTAATTGAGAAATTATCAGATTTTCTAGATCAAAATGAAGAAATACGAATGGTAAATTGAATGCAATGACTAAGAAGTTTGTTGACTATCAATCTTAGTTTAACTCGATGTGAATTGAAATTTCTAGAATTTATTTTAGGCCATTACATAATTTTAATAAATTATGCAACTTAATTGCATCATTAAAAAGTTAATTTCCTCTAACGAACTACACTTAGATTTGGAAAAAATAAAATTGAGGGTTGGGCTTATTTGAAAGCTTTATGGGCCAAATTTGAAAATTAAATAACATAGGATTAAAATTTAAAATCAAGAAAATAAATTCTGGAACAACGGGTGTAGAACATCTTAGAGATTATGAAATTTGAACAATCAAATTAATTGAGAATTAGTTCGAGAAAAAAAAAGACTCCACCGCAAGAAAACTCACCTTTGTTTTCTTCTTTTTCCTCCTCTTCTTTATTTTTTAATTTTATTTTACTTTCATTTTTTTTTATTTCATCTCTCTCTCTCTCTCTCTCCACTCAATCAATCTTCCTTTATATACTATATAGGTATATACTTACACATATATATAATATCAATAGGTAGGCACATATATCTACACACATTACACGTGTACTTACATGTACACTAATCCATTCAACATCTTTACAAATTACCAATTTTGATTGGTTTTAAATTTTTATTTATTTATTTATTATTATTATTATTTTCTTCATACTTAAGAAACCTTCCAAATTTACACACATTTCTACACTTTAGCCCACGTATGTTTAATTAGAAGTTGTAGCAATTATCCCAAATGAAAGAAAAACAAAATTCCTTCTTCCAATTACTCACTTAAATAATTAGGCCCACTTAATGATATATGTATAATAATTAAGGAATTCGTTGGAAGTGGGCTTAAATAAATGGGCCGAAGATGGGCTTGAGCTAAAAGTGAATTGATTATTTGGGCTTGAGTTTATAATATTGATCATGGTAGAATAAATTTGGCTCAAATTATCACATGAAATAAATTTCATTGGAAACTCAATTGAAATCCGATTTAGATGATCTTGATATCAAAACGATCCCATTAATGTCCAATTTTTTTTTATATAAACTCTATTATTGATTAGAAAATTCAACTAAGGCCGAGAATTTTCTTCTATATAGTAAATTTAAATACTATATTTTTCGGGGGTGTTACATCCTCTCCTCCTTAAAGAAAAATTTCATCCCAGAAATTAAATATACCTGCTATGACGAGGGTTGGATAGTTTGCCAGGATCTGATCTTCAAGTTCCCAAGTAGCTTCCTTTTGTCCATCTCTACTCCATTAAACTTTCACAAGCATTAGCTCTTTATTTCGTAGCTTTGGACTTTTTTGTCGAGAATAGCTATTGGAAACTCATCGTACGTCAGATCTAGATTTACTTCTATTTCTTCCTGATTTACGACGTGACTTGGGTCGAAAATATATTTCCGAAGCATTGAAATATGAAACACGTCATAAATTCCTCCTAACTTTGGCGGTAACGCTAACTTCTAGGCAACTTCTCTGATTCATTCGAGAATTTCGTACGGTCCAATGTATCTGGGCCGCAACTTTCCTTTCTTTCCAAATCGCATAATGCCTCTTGTAGGAGATATTTTTAGGAACACCTTATCTCCTACCTGAAATTGTAAATCTTTCCTTCATTTATCTGCGTACATTTTCTGCCGATCTTGGGCCTTTTTCATTCTTTGTCTTACTTTATCAATAACTTCAACAGTTTTCTGTATAATTTTCGGGTCCAAAACTTTTCTTTCACCAACTTCATCCCAGTAAAGTGGTGATCTGCACTTTCGACCACATAGAGCCTCATAAGGTGCCATTCCAATGGTCGCTTGGAAACTGTTGTTGTAAGAAAATTCAACTAAAGACAAATATTCCTCCCAGCTTCCTCCTTGATCCATGACTACAGCCCTGAGCATATCTTCTAGGGTCTGAAATATTCTTTCAGACTGTCCATCAGTCTGTGGGTGAAAAGCGGTACTGAAATTTAATTTTGTGCCCATTGCATTTTGTAAGCTTTGCTAAAATTTAGACGTGAACCTTGTATCACGATCCGATGTCACTGACACAGGTGCACCATGAAGTCTTACAATTTCTCTTACATAAATGTGTGCTAGTTTATCCAATCCTAGAGTCATCTTGATTGGTAAGAAGTGTGCTGACTTGGTTAAACGGTCAACGATAACCCATATGGCATGATTTCCATGTAATAACTTTGTTAGATCAACCACGAAATCCATTGTAACATGTTCCTACTTCCATTCAGGAATTTCTAGTGGTTTGAGTAATCCAGATGGCCCTTGATGTTCTGCCTTGACTTGTTGACAAGTCATGAATCTTTCAGCATAAGCTGCAATTGAAGAAGCCAAGGATATCAAGAGTGTGAGGCTTGATGAGCTGATGGGGTCGTTAAGAACATTCGAAATGGACTTAGAAGATGAAGACAACAGTTCAAGAAAGAGAGGTATTTCTCTTAAAATTGAAGTGTCAGAAGATGTACCTAAATATGTACAGAAGCAAAAAAATTGTACTTGAATCAGATACAATGAATAATATGGTCCTGATTACAAAGAACTTCAGTTGTATGTTAAAAAGAGTTAATAACCAGTCTTCTAGAAGGGCCAACAACAGAAGGCAACCTCCTGGTAATTCCAGGCAAGATAGAAACTCAAGTAATGAGCAGAAAGAGTTTCAAACTTCAAATTTCAGAAGAGGAATTCAGTGCAAAGAATGTGATGGATTTGGGCATATTCAAGCTGAGTGTGCAAACACACTGAAGATAAATAAAAGGAATTACAATGTTTCTCTCAGTGACAATGACTATGATGAAGGAAACAATGATTTAGATGAAGAAACTATTACCTTTACAGCGAAAATCTCATAATTCAAGGATCTCTTCAACAATGCAAAAGATGATGAGTCAGACAATGAAGACTTCAGCCAAGAAGAACTTGTCAAGACATACAAGGAGATGTATGAAAGATGCCTAGAAGTAGTGAAGATCAACAAGACTCTTCAATCATAACAAGGATCTTCTCAATAAGAAAGAGAATTTGATCAAATATGATGTTAAACAAAAGAATACTATTCAGCAAAAAAAGGAAGGAGATTGATGAATTGTCTACAAAGCTCAAATCCATCAAAAAGAATGTGAACATGGTGAACAATGGTACAAAGAATCTTGATAAGATTCTCACAACTCAAGGACATTTAGGAAAGAGTCATCCAGGTCTTGGATATAGTGGTGGACAGTCCAAGACAGTGTTTGTCAAAGAAAGTACAAGCAAACCAATGTAAGTACAAGAGAATGTTCGGCATATCGGGAAGAACCTTATTGACAAGAAGATGAATGCCTATAATAACAACAAATAGAGAATCATCTACCATTATTGTGAGGAGAAAGGTCACATTCAACCACATTGTGAGAAGTATCTTTATGATCTCAAAAGAATGAAAATGAGATATGTGGCTCAGCATTCCAGCAACAAGAATAGGAAGCTAGTCATTCAGCAAAAGCCTGTACAAAAGAAATAATGGGTTGTCGAGCAGAGTATCAACGGAAGCATTTAATGTTTAACATATTGTTCTTCATTTTTGGAATTTATCAGAATATCATCAATGAAGACGATTACAAATCTATCCAGATATGAGTGGAAAACTCGATTCATTAAACCCATAAAAATTGCAGGTGCATTGCTAAGACCAAAAGGCATCACTATAAACTCATAGTGACCACAGCGTGTACAAAATGCAGTCTTGGGTACATCTTTTTTCCGAATCTCCAGCTGATGATACCCAGACCTTAAATCAATTTTGGAAAATACACATGCTCTCTTCAATTGGTCGAATAAGTCATCAATCCTGGGAAGTGGATACTTGTTCTTGATACTGGAGCAGCTCCTGAAAGCAAGTCTATCGTAAACTCAACCTGCCTGTTTGGAGGCAGACCTGGCAAGTTCTCTAGAAACACGTCTTTATAATCCCGCACCATAGGTACATCATCAATTGTCACCTTCTCTGACTTGTTCATTATCAAACTTACTAAGAATGATTCACATCCTTCTCTTCTAAGGATCTTCATTGCTTTCATTGCAGAAATAATTCTTACTCTAGTTCCCAACTTTGATCTACGGAAAGTGAATTCCGGTTATTCCGGTCTTTGGAGAATTAGCTCCTTTTCAAGACACTTAATTATGGCATGGTTAGCTTCTATTCAATCCATTCCAAGGATAATATCAAAGTCTCTTAAGTCTGAAACATGTAGATCTGCACTTAGTGATCTATACCCAAGGTTCAAATCTATATTTTTGCATATTTGATCAACAATTAAGATTTTTCCCAAAGGTATACTAACTTCTAATGCTTCACTAAGTTTTTCCTTAGTCAGTTTTAGCTTAGAGCATAGTGCAGCAGATATAAATGAATGTGAAGCTCCAGTGTCAAATAATGCAAGTACAGGCATATTTGATATAATAATCATACCTGCCATATTTCCAGGCTCCCGTGCAACATCTTGTCGATTAAGAGCAAAGGCTCAAGCATTTCTTGCCGGCGGTTGACCTGACCTAGCCACTTCTTTCCCCTTATTCATTGGACAATTATATGTCATATGTCCTGGTTGCCAGCACCTATAACACACATTCCTTCCCTTCATACATTCACCATTATGTTTCTTTCCACAAGTTTGACATAATGGTTTTTCTTGTTGTGCTTTAGGATTTGATCCTCCTCTCATCCTAGCCTTTTTATTGAAACTACGACCCTTACTCTTGTTATCATCCCACTTTCTTTTTCCCATGAACTCCTCAACCTTGTTTTCAATATTCTTGCAAAGTGAAGACTCCACATCTTGAGCTCGTTCAAGAGTTTCAGCATATGTGGCCATGCCGCGCCCCATTATGATACTGTTAATCTCAGTTCGTAAACCTTTTTTAAACCTATGGGCTTTTTTCTCATCAGTATCTGTAAAGTGTGGAGCATACCTAGACAGCTGATTGAACTTCCGTTCATAATCATTCACGGTCATATTTCCCTGAGTTAATTGTAAGAACTCAGTTTCTTTCTGATCCCGATAGCACATGGGAACAAACTTCCGCATAACAGCTTGCTTGAACTCCTCCCAAGTCATATTCACAAATTGTTCGGGCATCATCGACCTCCTATGAGTTTCCCACCAATGATCAACATCATCAGTGAGTTGAAAGATTGTACATGCGATGCACTGAGAATCGGTACACACCATGTACGCGAATGTACGTTCCATCATTCGTATCCATTCTTCAGCCTCAGTCGGTTCACTCTGACCATTAAAGGTCGGAGGTTGATATGTTCAAAACTGAGCGATAACACGTGTCGTATCTTCTTGTGGAGGATTTTGAGCCTGATTATTTTGACGTCTTGGCGGTATCCTATACATCAGATTCTTTTGATCGTCAAATACTCTTATAAGATTCTAAGGTAACGATACATCACACTTAGATTCGTGTAAATCATAAAATTCTAGTGAGCTAAAGAAGCTCTAAAATCAAATTAGGTACTTATGTTCAGTGTATCTATGTTCAAATCCAGCTAAGTTCTGGCCTAAAACTAGCTCAGATGATGTTTATGCATCAAATGGATTTGACATGAAAACACTAATAACCATGCTTTGTAAAACATAACTTTCACAATGCTTAAATCATACTTTTCACAATGCTTTAAATCACACATTGAGATCACTTGCATTTGTATATCATGCATACAATCATATACATATACTTCTCATAAGAGCACTAAGGGAATTCAAAACATGAACTTTAGTATCTTCCCGGAGTAAGCTAAGACGATAGCTGCTGGGTTATGGTTAACCATTTCAATAACACAGTGCTCAAAACATTTTAATTTTGAAAACATCACAGGCCCACAATCACGTAAACCTAGCTCTGATACCACCTGTAACGCCCCAGTCCCACTAGGACCAAAATGTCACCAAAAATATACGTACATGCTTACGTGATAAATATTTTCCCCAATAAATTAAATTAACTTTATAAATAATTTGTAAACGGGCAGCACCTCAACTTAAAAATGTTCAGAACACACACTCAGATGCTTTCAAAGTCAACTTTCAACAAGGTTTTTTGAAATCATTAACTCACACATAGTCAAATTATGACCTGTCAACAAGCAATACACATAGCCAATCAGACCACACATTTAAAAACAACACGGCCAACCCTTATATATATTCAAAATATTTATATATACAATCAAAAATTGGCCACTAGGCTCAACAACTTTCAAACTTATAAGTTTTGTAGAGATTAACAGAAGCATATAATATTTAACATATAAACATAAATTTAAGGATGACTTTGAGCAAAAACTGTACAAGGGTCAACCATCAAAACCCAATCCAACAGCTCATCATCAACTAGCTCGATCTCCAGGACCTAAAAATATTTGAAAATATTTGGGTTGAGTGCCAGAAAACACTCAGTGGGCATTATTATTCGTCCAATATATATACTTTCATGCTTTAAAATCAATCATAAACATACTTTATAACATAGTTTACTCTTCTTCATTGGATGAGAGACTCAATGTGATCACATGAATACTTTACGGTTACTTATCTAAACATTTAATCACAAAGTAAACCGTCTATACTTGTAAGTCGGAATTCATGTATGCATGAAGTCTCAACACATCCAATCATTGCGTAAACAATGTTACTAAAACATTTAACATACTTTTCATGGACGAATTTAAAACATAGTTGTGAGTTATAGAAAAACCCACCTGGATGATCTCAATAAACAGTGCAATTTTTATGCGATGCTATTATGCTTCTCGATCGTCTCGACCTATAAAATTGAAATTCTAACTTAGAATCCTCAAATAGGTCAATAAAGGTAATAACTTAAATCTTAAATAACTTAAATAAGAATTTCATATGTCTTGGGATCGTTGGGAATTAAAATGGAGTCAAATGGACGAATAATGCGCATTTGACAGAATAAATCAATTTGGTGAACCTAATTAAGAAATTATCAGATTTTCTAAATCAAAATGAAGAGATACGAATGGTAAATTGAATTCAATGACTAAAAAATTTAGTGACTATCAATCTTAGTTTAACTCGATGTGAATTGAAATTTTTAGAATTTATTTTAGGCCATTACATAATTTTAGTAAATTATGCAACTTAATTGCATCATTAAAAAGTTAATTTCCTCTAACGAACTACACTTAGATTTGGAAAAAATAAAATTGAGAGTTGGGCTTATTTGAAAGCTTTATGGGCCAAATTTGAAAATTAAATAGCACAGGATTAAAATTTGAAATCAAGAAAATAAATTCTGGAACAAGGGATGTAGAACATCTTAGAGATTATGAAATTTGAACAATCAAATTAATTGAGAATTTGTTCGAGAAAAGAAAAGACTCCGCTGCAAGAAAACTCACCTTTGTTTTCTGTTTTTTTCCTCCTCTTCTTTATTTTTTTAATTTTAATTTACTTTCATTTTTTTTATTTCACCCATTTCTCTCTCTCTCTCTCTCTCTCTCTCTCTCTCTCTCTCTCTCTCTCTTACCACTCAATCAATCTTCATTTATATACTATATAGGTATATACTTACACATATACATAATATCAATAGGTAGGCACATATCTACACACATCACACGTGTACTTACATGTACACTAATCCATTCAACATCTTTACAAATTATCAATTTTGATTGGGTTTAAATTTTTATTTTATTTATTTATTTATTTATTATTTTCTTTATACTTAAGAAACCTTCCAAATTTACACAAACATTTCTACACTTTAGCCCACATATGTTTGATTGGAAGTTGTAGCAATTATCCCAAATGAAAGAAAAATAAAATTCCTTCTTCCAATTACTTACTTAAATGATTAGACCCACTTAATGATATATGTATAATAATTAAGGAATTCGTTGGAAGTGGGCTTAAATAAATGGGCTGAAGATGGGCTTGAGTTGGGCTAAAAGTAAATGATTATTTGGGCTTGAGTTTATAATATTGGTCATGGTAGAATAAAATTTGGCTCAAATTTAAAAATTAAATAACATAGGATTAAAATTTGAAATCAAGAAAATAAATTCTGGAACAAGGGATGTAGAACATCTTAGAGATTATGAAATTTGAACAATCAAATTAATTGAGAATTAGTTCGAGAAAAAAAAAGACTCCGCAGCAAGAAAACTCACATTTGTTTTCTTCTTTTTCCTCCTCTTCTTTATTTTTTTAATTTTATTTTACTTTCATTTTTTTTATTTCACCCGTCTCTCTCTCTCTATTTATTACCACTCAATCAATCTTCCTTTATATACTATATAGGTATATACTTACACATATATATAATATCAATAGGTAGGCACATATATCTACACACATTACACGTGTACTTACATGTACACTAATCCATTCAACATCTTTACAAATTACCAATTTTGATTGGTTTTAAATTTTTATTTTATTTATTTATTTATTTATTATTATTTTCTTCATACTTAAGAAACCTTCCAAATTTACACACATTTCTACACTTTAGCCCACGTATGTTTAATTGGAAGTTGTAGCAATTATCCCAAATGAAAGAAAAACAAAATTCCTTCTTCCAATTACTTACTTAAATGATTAGGCCCACTTAATGATATATGTATAATAATTAAGGAATTCGTTGGAAGTGGGCCTAAATAAATGGGCCGAAGATGGGCTTGAGTTGGGCTAAAAGTGAATTGATTATTTGGGTTTGAGTTTATAATATTGGTCGTGGTAGAATAAATTTGACTCAAATTATCACATGAAATAAATTTCATTGGAAACTCAATTGAAATCCGATTTAGATGATCTTGATATCAAAACGATCCCATTAATGTCAAATTTTTTTTATATAAACTCTATTATTGATTAGAAAACTCAACTAAGGCCGAGAATTTTCTTCTATATAGTAAATTTAAATACTATATTTTTCGGGGTGTTACAATTCTTAAGTTAGATAAAAATATATTATGATTATGGGAAGGAATTTTAAAATGATCACAAACTTAGTTTTATTTATATTGCAATTCATCCAACACAATATATATATATATATATATATATAATATTTGAATTAATAAATTAAAAGTTTAAGTTAGTCTTACTTAAAAGGAGCAATATAATATTTAATAATTAGTCGCGTTCTTTATCATTATGCGGTTTTTGTAATAATAAAAATATATATATAATTAATAATATTTAGCTGCAAAAATGGTCAACATCAAATTAATAGTTATACTCTTTGATCAATTATGATCGATTGTGTTTAATTTTAAATAATAATATAAAAAAATCATGATATCATTTAGGGTTAATTACAATTGAATTTCTAAAATTTAAAGGTTTTAGCGAAAATAACTAAATATTTTAATAATTATAATTTAATTTTTAACGTTTGGATATTTTTTAAGAAATAACTCAAACGTTTAATAATAACAATTTAATTCTTAACATTTGAATTTTTTTAACATAAATGACCCAATATTTTTGGTAAAAATACTATTTCGATCGATTTCGATCACATTACTCTCAAATGAACTAGATAAACTATATAAAGAACTAACATTTTTCCTGAAAAATAATCAAAATTGTTTTTTCAACTAAAATATTATGATATTTATGTTAAAATGTTTAAATGTTAGGAATTTAATGTCTATTGTTAAACATTGGATTATTTCTCTTAAAATATATAAATATTGGGAATTAAATTATAATTATTAAAATATTCGGTTTCTTTTGTTAAAACCTTCAAATGTTGAAAATTAAATTATAATTAACCTTATATGATATCATGAAAAAAAAAATATTATAATTATTCAAAATTAAACACAATCGATCATTGATCAAAGAGTACAAAAATATTGATTTGACGTTGATCAGTTTTTGTAGCTAAATATATTGATAAAATCAATTAATTATTTATTTTATTTGAATTATTTGACACACAATAGAATTTGACAATCTGATTAATGTTTTAATTTTTCTCCTTCAAATATCAAAATATATATATTTTCTTTAGGGAAATATTTTTTATCCTTTAAACTAAAGAAATAATTTTATTATTATCTGGGATAATTTTATATAATAGATATCAATTATACTAAAACTATTGAAATAAATATAATATATTATATTAATTTCACTTAAATATAATTTATAGATATAATCGATAAATTATATTTTGTAAGAAATCATAATGCGTCGAGAAAACGAGTATTCAATGGAAAATATTGAGTAAACCTAGAATTCCACGCAATTAGATAAATTTTAGATTAGCTTCTCAATAAAAAGAAAAAGAAAAAAAAAATTGCCTCGTAGTTTCATCTTCTCTCTCTCTCTCTCTCAACATGACATCTTGAGCTGAGGGAGATTCATTTGCTGTGGATTTGATATATATGCCGCATGATCCATCAACTTTTAAAGTTTTCTGAAAAGAGATAATGGGCAATGTTTTTGTGAAGAAACCGAAGATCACGGAGGTGGATAGAGCCATTCTTTCCCTCAAAACTCAAAGGCGTAAGCTTGGTCAATATCAGCAGCAGGTGCGGTTTCCTCCACTGTCAATCAGTGTTTAATTAATTTCTTTTTTTTTCTAATTAATGTATTGGGGTTCTGTGAATTCTTAATTTTTGATGGGTAAAGTGTAGTCTGTGTTTCCTCTGCAATTCATGACCTTTAATTTGTGTGGGATTGTTGAAGTCAAGTTTGTTTGTTTTTTAATTAACTTTTTCCCTTTTTGTTGATGGGGGCTGTTAATTTGTAATGGGAATTAATGTTGTAATTTTTGGTCTCATTGGATATCCTACCTAATAATACGCTTTGTCTTTGTATTGTTCTGCACATCATGATCTTCAATTTCTGTGGAATTGTTGAAGTCGATTCTGTTTGTTTTTTAATTAAGTTTTCCTTTTTGTTGATGGGGTCTGCTAATTGGTAATGGAAATTAATGTAGTAATATTAAAAGGGTATCATTGGATGTCCTAGCTAACAATACGCTTATACATGATGATCTGTGCACTTGAACAGAACCTTAATGAGTATTGACGAGATTATATATATGTGGAAGGGGGCATTGCTACGTAAATAAGATTATACCTGCTCGACATTAATTCATCTCTCTAGTACTGGATATACTATTTGTTCAAAATGTAGATGTTATATGTTCTAATAGCCTAGGAAGAATGGTTATCTGCCAAAAGGTTTGCTTTTATTTAACGATGGGTAGAACTTCTTACGTAATTAATTTGTTAATGGAATGTCCCAAATGGTGCAGAAATGTTTGTGGTTCGTAAGCAAGTTATTAGTAATTTAGTGTATATAATAATAACACGTGATCGTAACATGGAACCTTGTGATGATATAAACATAATTGATGATATTTAGCCACCCATGACTAAAGGCCTAAGATTTTGTATTTGGCAAAGTTGTCCACTTTATAAGATGTGATTTCTAGTATTTATCAATGGCAATAGTTCTAGAGCATTTAGAATATCATTAGAAGCAATTTGGCCGTATTATAGGCAATAATATTTATCAATTTTCTAGCTTTGGAAGAAATGAGAAGATAGTAATTTTTCTGTAGACATCAAGTCTTGAATTTCTGTAAAATCACTGTCGCTGAGATATCTCCATCTAACAAATCACATTGCAGTCTGAATTGCTTCGGCGCTATTTATGTTGTAATGTGATAGAGTTGATATTAGCTTTCATAAGACTTGTGTCAGTGATCGAGGTTCTCCCGGTGCTTCTCACTATTGTTAAGTAGTTCATATCCAGATTTGATTTCTTTCTAGGCACTAGAGAACTTGATTAATTAGTCCTTCTTCCATCCTGCCACTACTTTATCCAGGCCATACCACTTCTTAATAGTTAAATCACCTATAACAGGAATTCTAGTGATTGTTTATTGTCTAAAAAAAGTGATTTCACAATATTGAAAACTATTATTTACCTGTCACAGTGTTCCTCTTTGCTTTTGATCACAATGAAATTTAGTGAAACAAATAAGCCTGCTACAATTCATATTGCTTTTATTCGCTTAACACTACCAGGTTCTCAGCAGAAGCTCAGTTGTTAAATTATGGTATTCGTCCCTTAAAGAAACCATAGCAACAATGCTGCACCATGGCCCAGTTCTCAATGTCTATACGCATTCACATAAATTTTTCCTGATTCTATCCATGGATATTTGCTCTTCTACTTATCCTTGTTGAATCATTGTTATTGTTTACTTAAGATTTTCTCTATCATAATTTATCGGTGTTTACTGTTAATGTCAGTATGTTGTGTTATTATTATGCTCGTGGTCTGCCTGTCTACCAAATGTATTAACATTTCCTCCAATACTTTCAGCTAGAGACTGTCATTGAAGCTGAGAAGCAAGCTGCAAAAGATTTGCTTCGGGAAAAGAAGAAAGACAGGGCATTGCTAGCATTGAAGAAGAAGAAGGTTCAAGAAGACCTATTAAAGCAAGTTGATGGTTGGCTTATCAATGTAGAGCAGCAGGTTGGCTTACTTCAGTCGAGTTTTCTTCATCTTATTGTTTCTTCATATTGACGCAAGGTTTCATGTAGATGTATTTTTTGTTAAAATTTTTCTTCAGTTAGCAGATGTTGAACTGGCAAGCAAGCAAAAGGCAGTTTTTGAGAGTTTGAAGTCCGGAAATAATGCAGTTAAAGCAATACAAAGTGAGATAAACCTGGATGATGTTCAAAAACTGATGGATGATACTGCTGAGGCAAAAGCTTATCAAGATGTGAGTGTCATTATCTCTTCCTCCAGTTCTGTGCCTAATATTGCAACACTGTTCATTTCCATTAGATCATTTAGATGATAGTTGTTTTCACTGTTTCATCTTTTGTATCTGCAGTTATTATTATTGTTTTAACAGGTGTGTAATGCATTGCATTATGTAGAATTTTCAGTGCTCAAATGGTGACATACCACTTGGTTGATCCATGATTTTTCTTTGCTTGATAAAAGTCTGGAAACATGGAGAAGATTAAATGCATGTCACTCAAACTGAAGCACATCCAATGCATACTAAATTGTTATCCTTATATTATCCTGAACAAAAATACAATACTGGAGCTACTAAATGCGTTTCTTTCTTTGGTAAGAAGTTCTAGAATAACCCTGTTGGTTGGTCATTATCAAACACAATTTGTATCGTTTGTCTACCATTCTGTGCTCCTTGACAAGATGATGTGCCAATTTTTTATCTAGCTACGTGAGTCTACATTCATTTTAACCGGTTGCCTTTGCTATGATGGATTATAGCAATACTCAATCAGTCTTTTAAGTATTTATCAATACAATTACGGAAACAGACTATTCTGTGCCAAGAAGTCTCTCCTGTCAGATATTTATGTTACCTATCTGTTCTTTGAACTGATTGTATGTTTGAACCTTGCGAGGTGTATTATTTAATGAATCAAGAGGGATTGTTGATAGTACAATTTGGCATGAGAGTGCGGTTTCTTTTTCCATCTACAAGAATTCTGTTCTCCAGCTCTTCACTCTTTTGATAAATTTAATTCATTTATTTATTTATGGGGTATAGGAAATTACTGCCATTTTGGGAGAACAGCTGTCAGCTGAAGATGAAGAGGAAGTTTTGGCAGAATTTGAAAATCTAGAGGCTCAGGTATATATTTTTGTTCTTATGCTATTATTACTATAATTGCTTCAGTTTTTAGTTTGGAATTAACATACTGAGTAGTAATTTTCTAAGCTTGACAAGCATGATGGTTCTCGACAGACTGTTAGGATACTTGCATTGCTTAAAGGCAAGAGCTTTGTTATTTAGTTGGCTTTATAATTTGTAGAATTTAGAACAGTGATTGCATTTCTATTGGATGTTTAAAGATTTTGAGAGCTGTGGAACAGCAGCTGTAAAATGCAAAAGAATAGTGACTAGATCTAACACTCTGTTCCATCGTTGTTGTGGTTCATAATCGCTATTCGCATACTATTTCGAAGGATCTAAGAATTGTCGTGAATTTTATGATCAGCTCTTTATGCCCTTGGTGTAACATTTAGGATAGGCTGGAAACATTTTTGGCTTCCATATATATTGTTACCGTTCGTTCCTGTTTTAGTGTACAATTTTAATGTTAATTTTCTATAGCTTAGCTTATTCCAACCTCATGTATGCTTTACTAAAACCAAGTTCTGTACACTATATTTCACCATAATCAGTTACTTTATTTTTTATCTGTAACCTGAAATTAAGTATAAAAAATAATTTAGCTGTGAACTAAAGGATCTTTTGGTGTTGTACAGATAACCCTCCAGGATCTGCCGGAAGTTCCCGCTGCAGCTCAATCTACTGAAGAACGTGAAGAGAAGCTCGACCTTCCTGACGTGCCAACAAAAGCTCCAGCCATCCCAGAAGCAGTTGCACACTCTTCATCTGAAATTTCTGAACATAGAAAAGGTCTCTCTCTCTCTCTCTCTCTCTCTCTCTCTCTCTCTCTCTCCCCAATGTGAAGGCCAGCCAATTAAATATACTTCTTTGCATGACTGCAGTTATGGAGGAACCATTACCTGCTTGAAAAGGAGGAAGTTGGGCAAACATCATCATGGGACTTCTTTCTGCCAGCATCTCTCATTTTAATTCAACTCGATTTTGCACTCTATCTGAAAGTTTCAGAGGAATGGCATTGCTTCTGCTTATTGTGTACAATAGTCTCTATTTCTTTTTTCATATTGCTGACAATATGTAAATTCTGCTAAATATATACACAATATGACGATTCTTGTTTGCTTCACTTTTCTTGAAATGCTCCAACGCTCAACATTTTGCAGTTGCATTGCTATTGCCACACATTACCTTCTCCACAAATCGTATATACTTTCTCAGTTGTATATGGATTCAAAAATCTGAATTCCCATGGATGATTTTAAGCTATATACAGCACCTACTCATAGTCATAGGTGTTTCATGGTGGTAGTTCGATTTAGAAGTGTTCGCAATACAAAAACATTCAGACAAGATCATATCATTCAGGGGTAGCAAACATAAACAAATAATTCCTGTAATTTTTAAGGTAAGGAATGAGATGAGCATTGCATATGATTTTTCGTTGTAAGAATGCCCTAAATACATGTGCATTTGCTATGTAGTCAGCCGAAAGGAGGGGCCAAATAGGCCATGCACTTTCGAAATTCCTGTGATATAGATAGAACAAAAGGCATCTGCTTTGTGCATTCTACTCTACAGGCAAAAGAAGATTTCAGGTTTTGGATCAACAATGCAAGGGTGAATGGAGACCTACGCCTCGATCAATCAAGATAGAATAAAGTGACAATCTTTCGCATGTTCTTCGCCTCTTGACATGTTTCCATGAGCAGCCTACTGTCGTGAAAGGCAAAACAGATAACCTGCTGCACTTGCGAGATGATGTCCATGTTACACAGCCTGCATTTATGAATACAACGAGGCTAAGTGATCTCAGACACAACTATAGCTACATATAGGCAATATTGAACAATAACCGTTGGAAACAGTGTAACATTACAGTGGATTTTCAGCTATATAAAGTTGTTCCAAACTAGGAAAAGGTTAGTTTCTTCAGAAAGCAGCTAGAGGAAGACTGACTATTTAGGTTTCTAAAATGGATGATCCATACAATGAGGTTTTTATTCCTGGTGAAGGGAATTGAAAGTGAAATCTTGATTATTAGTTTTAGCTAAACTAGTCCACTTCAAGACGAGCAACAGCAACTTACGCACAACAGAATATAGAAGTTAGCAACATATTTTGATATATTTCTAAACAAAGGGTTATGAGCAACATCCTTGTAAAAGAAATACTACCTGCTAGCCTCTATCAACGGAAGATGATCATTGTAAGGCTTCTCTATCACACGTTGTACCTGTAAACCAAAGAAACAAAAATGCATATTAGGATTTAGGAACTACATTTCTACACAGCCTAAAAGTAAATCAAGATATGGTATAGGTGATCTTCATAACATGCTTTATTCCAATTTCCACCTGACAACCACTATCTTATAAATGAAAATATGGCATTGTATGCAATCAACTTGGATACAAAAAAGTCGCAATACCTCAGAAAATATACATTAATGGTCATCTATCCAAGATGAGCAAAAAACTGAAAAAGCATCAAGCAACCTAGATGGAGACAACACTACAACAATACTCAAAAGGAACCGCACTTATTCAAGTGTTATCGATTGTGCTAGTCAAAGCCCCTAAGCATGACATATATATAAATATACTACAAGTATTTGAAAAGAGGGAAGTGAGGAAAAGAAGAGACGGTTCTTTCATCTTTGTAGAATATATCTTGGAGCGTATCATAACATAGGAAAGGAATTATCGCCCAAAAATCAGGGATCCCATCAATTTGAACATTAACAAGGATCCCCCATTCTTACTTTAGAAAGTAACTCCTGACTCTCTGGAGGCTGCTTTTTCAAACTTTGCGGTAATATCACAGTCAGCAACTCTGGTTTTTCAGCTCGAAGAGCTCCTCTGATGACAGCAGCATTAGTCCCTGAAGCTCCTGATGTGAAGATATGGTTTTTCTGCAAATAAAACAATAGAAAGCAATGATGGATGAGTAATATGTCTAACATTTGAATATATGGGTGCGTGTGTGTATGTGTGGAGAGAGAGAGAGAGTAAATACTTTGGGACTTTGGGCCTCAAAACAAACAAAGCCTACATGAAACAAAAGGCACAAAAGAACAGAAATTGTAGGGACATACAGTTATGACCAATGCATAGCTGAGAATCTCAATGAGTTCTTGGTGCATAAACCCCATGTTTCGTGTCCCAAAGAAACCAATTGATCGGGGGCCTTGTTGTTGAATCGCCAGTAATTCCTGAAGTAAAAACAAAATGATTCATTGTTGGATGTTACATGTATTGATACAATCAGTCACGACCAAACAAAATTCTGATCTGATAAGTATATGGCACAAGTTTGAGCCTTTTGGAATGGAAATGGCACAGTTGCATCATGATCATGGATTTTGCATGCTCTTCCTAGGCTTGAATCTGGATCGTGTTTAAAACACTACTCATTTTTTCCACATGGATCTATCAAAAAAGGTTCTGATCTCAAATCAGACTAACTAAAAGAAAGAAATAATAATGAAAACACATGCAACAAGAACTCAATGATAAGGTCGCAAATTCAAAGCAGAAATAATCTAACCATATAGAAAGCTACAAGTGGCACATATAACTCAATGTAAGAATTTATACCAGAACAAAGAACTAAAGTTATTTTAATACAGAGATTCATTTTTGGGTATAAAGTTACAGTATTGTAATATTGCTACATGTATGGAAATTCAGTCACTACGTAAATTTGAGAATGATGAACACGCCAAATACCACGAGTCAAATGAGTCACTCATGAATAACCTAGAAAAGAAGAAGTCCATGTCATAACTCAACTACAGAATTGAGATGTAGTGCATACCTGCAGGTAGTCTACATCAGGGGCAGGTCTGTACTCAGACACCAAAACGGCTCCAGACCCTTCAACAAGAGACTGGGCTTGAGTTGGAATTTGAGTCGAGACTTCTTCATCTGAACCAAACATCTGGATCTCATTCTTGTCACCATCTCCCAAATCCTCTATGCTTTGCTGTGTTTCGTCATATCCAGAAAGCAACTATACCAGCACATAGAAAACACAGGCCCCTGGTAGTAAATCATTAGTGAAAACCAACTGATACGTGGAAATATATGTCAAAGAAAAGTTGATTTTGCAATAACTCAGGAACATGAATGGCTTTTTGTGTTCTGGAAAGGTAAGAGTTGGTGAGATTGTTACTGGCCAATGCCACATGGATAGATTCATAGACATAGAAGAGAAACGTGTATCCAAGTTTTCTTATTTTATCATTCATTATGGAAGCATTCAATCCTTTGAATGCCTACATTTAATACTAAGGGCCAAAGCAATAACGCACTATTATTGTAAATGAGATCATGAGAATAAGATAATGCTAATCTCATTAAAAATCACGCAATAAATTTTTTTAACCTCGCTCAACATTAAATCATTATCTCTTTGCTCATAAAAGGCGTCAGTGTGGAGTGTACTACGTGAGTGGGCCAGGGACCACCCCAAGAATATGGATACAGTGTGATTGCATGAACTCCAATTTGCGAAGCCAAATATGGATGGCATGAATGTCAAAAGTTGACACATGTACTAATTGCTTGTACCCATAAGACGATACATTTATTATTGCAATCCTTTCTATCTGTCCCAGCTCTTCTCTTTAACATCATTGGTTGTATCTTAATTTCAGAATAACTACAGAACATAAAAGTCAAAGCTAACAAATTTAACAACATTGCAAACACATTTAACATCATTGATTGTATCTTAATTTCAGAATAACTACAGAACATAAGTCAAAGCTAACAAACTTGACAACATTGCAAACACATTCAACCAATACTACCCAAGCAAGTTATATCATCAACAGGAACATTTTACAGAAAGTAGAAATGGTAGCCAGAGCCCACAAAAACATAAAGGGGTGTCTTTACGTTCACTAAGTTCTTCTCCTATGAAGAATTTGAACAGTTTTGGCATACATCAAGTAGCCTAGAATCGAAGGCTTAGTGGGCCCTGGAGTTGTATTAGGAGTAGTCTCAATGTTTTAGAAACATGAACAACTAATTATGCATAGATTCGGCCCCAAGCAATCAACTAATAACAAATAACCACCCATTTTATCAAGCTATACCATGAACATGCATTTGATAGAAAGTGCTAATTCCATTACAGGGAAAACCTCCACTTTCGAAATCT
Organism: Perilla frutescens; assembly: GCA_026008535.1. Taxonomy (NCBI): domain Eukaryota; kingdom Viridiplantae; phylum Streptophyta; class Magnoliopsida; order Lamiales; family Lamiaceae; genus Perilla; species Perilla frutescens. The sequence goes on from BRKX01000013.1 coordinate 20,067,038, forward strand.
AAATAAACATATGAGCTTCTTGCATTTTCCTATTAACACTCAAATAGTAAACCAATCAAAATACAATAGAAAAAATCATGCACAAACTAATTCTCAAAGTTAAACCTTAAAATCACATGCATACAAGAACATATGCATCAATTAGACAAAAATGATTGTTAAACTATCTATGAGAAATATGCAGATTTATATAACAGATTAACATCCTCTTTGTCAAGCTATCCCGTCCACATGCATGTTCATTTGATGGAAGATGCCGATCCCATTACAAGGAAAACCTCCACTTTTGGAAATCCATAAATGAACATATGAACCTTTCACAATGGCATATTAATATTCAACTTTCAGGCAAACCAAACACAAAAGAAAATTTCCTACAAAGAAGAAAAAAAATTAATTCTCCAAGTTGAGCTTTAAATTTCACATTTATCAAACGAAGAATGCACCAGCTAGATACAAACAATCTTTATACTATCAGCAAGGAAAACATCGAGCCTCGACAGCTTTCAAATTACTACCAGATTAATTCCATTCTACAGACTATCTTTACTTGCCCGTATCAAGTCACTCCTATCCACTTGGTTAACTGTTAATTGCCAACAAATGTAGAAATGCATTATCATTTGCTTAATTTATCAGCAAATCATGTAACTGCCTACATCAAATGCCCTTTTAACAACGAAAATCATTTTGATAGACAGGACAACTGTGCCAAAACCGAAATGACAACCATGTGTAAAATAGAAAACAATAATCCGCGGTTTCAAATTCGACTGAGAATATAGTCATTCGACAAACGATCTAAAAACTTCCAACATTAAGATTCTTCTTAAACAAATCAACAAATCACAAGACTAGATCAGTACTATAAAAATAAATTCCCTAATCGAAGCCTATTCATTTTTAAACAAATGGAAAACCTAGGCAAAGAACAAAAACACATAAAATAGAGAAAAGAATACAAAATCTGCAAGATTATCCCAAGCTGAAATCTTTTTCCCTTTTAAACCAAAATCTCTAAAGACCCAATTCCCAAACCCCCAAAACAAAGATATAAACTCAAATATCCATATACCCACAAAACAAACACAAAGATACAGGAAATGGTTGAAAGGGGGTGGGGAGGGAACAAAAAGAATTACCTTTTTTCTCTGAAAAGAACAGTAGCAGGAAGAGCCAAATCTTCTATGACCAAGCGAAGGGGTTGAGATAGAAACGAAATGGCTAAAACTACTAACACTAGCTGTAATGGGGATTGCTGTAGAGAAGTGAGAGAGTTTGAAAGAATCAAAATGAGGAGGTCTCAATGATGGCGTTGTCATTTCTCCTCTTTTCGGTTTTTCTCTCTTTCTTCCGCTCACTTTTCCTTGAAAATAATGCTTAATTTATCCAAATCTTGGTTTGCTTTCTCTTGTAATTGAAAAGAATTAATAATGACAGCAGTAATGAACGGAGAGAGTAATGGTGTTTAATTGGTTGGCTCACAGCTGTTGAGAGAATCTGCTTCTGCTGCCTTTCTTTGTAAAGCTCTTTTACGAAGGGGGAAGAGAGAGAGAGAGAGAGAGAGAGAGAGAGAGAGGATATGCTTTTATTTAAGTTTTAAGGAAAAGGGACGGCCCTTTTACGCTTCTTCCTTTTCTTCCATTTAATCTTTTTGCTGTTTTTAAATTAAAATATAGTAATTAAGTTTGACCTTTTTTTTGGGACATTATTCGGAAATACCCATGGTATTAATTTTTCGGGTACATGTCAAGATTTAAAAAAAAAAAAAAATCATGTCACCCGGAAATGGAGGGATGACATGTTTATTACAAAATTGATACGATAAGGGAAAAAAAACGATATATTGATTATAATTTGTAAAATTGTGTAAACATAGTAGCCACACGGGTGCATTTCTCGATAATGTGCCCTTTTTTGTACCAAAAACTGACATCAATTCCTCCCAATGTAATTAGGAGATAGTTTAATTATTCAAATTTCAAGAAAATAATATTTGAGCTTTTTTTTAGTTGGGGTAAGACGAACGGTTGATTTCAAACCCAAGACTTGTCTGATCTCGTCTCAAACAAGACTAATACTCGCTCCGTTTCTATATAAATGTCATTCTAGTTATTTAATTTTGTTTCAAAAAAAGTGTCATTCTACAATTTCGAGACATAAAATTCACACTTTTCTCATATTTAACCTCATTTAATACATTCAAACATTTATATTTTGCTCATTTAATGTATTCACACAATGGTATATTAGGTAATTCAATTAATTTATTAATTTGTGTGTATTCATCCAAAATGACAATTAAATAGAAACGGAGGGAGTATATTTTTTGACCTAGCAGAGGAGTATCAAGAACTTGCTCTACTAAGTCATTGGGAAACCTTTGGAAATATTTTGTAAATTCTTTTTTTTCCATTTCGATCTCAAATAAATGCTCACAACAGAGAATTGGGAGCATTAAAAGTCCTGGATCAAATAAGTAGCATGTATTTTTGGCGATTAACTCCAAAAAAAATAAATTAAAATCACAAAAAAAAAATATGAAATGAAATAATTTTAAATTTCGTAATGCCAGATTAAATAAATATGCTGAATGATTTTTTTTTATAAATGTTTTAGATTTTGAGAGTTTTCAAGAAGAAGAAAATTGTTACAACAACAATATATTTCTTTTAGAGAAAATAAAAAAGAAAAAAATTACAATATGTCTGCAAACATAGTACACAGTTATATGTCCCACCTCTTCTTCACACGGAACATCAAAGCTGATGATTTGATATCATCTTGTGGAACTTGGAGCATGAACTGCACTTTCATCTTCATAGGGGCCATCTTGGCTTTGCCATCTTCATCACCAACCTGAACCATTCGGCATTGCACATTTGCACGTGTTAGTAACGATCTTATATTTGTACGACAAAGAAGCAACTGTGTTTTTCAATGTAGATTGTGTACGGATGCAACACAGTACATATGAGCGGTTTCCTAAAGCATCTCTTCAGCATGTTTGTGGTTTGCATGATTAGATGATAAGAATGTGGAAAGATAAAGGAGCAGCGAGATCAGATAAGAGTTGGTTAGTGTTGATGAAACTAGATTAATCAAGGTGTAATCTCCGACGTGTGACTTGAACTTGTCTTATAGTTGCTCAGCCAGCTTAATCTCTCTAATTGATGCATATGTGACTATCCTTGACAAACTTTGTTTAGTAGTCATTTTGATCTCTCTCTCGCGCGCGCTTTTCTAGTTGGTCTGTGCTTTTTCATATGGCCACTGGAGAAAGTTTGTATGAATAGAAGGGAAGTGAAGCAGGGGGTAGAGAAAGTTGGCTCATTGGTAAAGTTCCTAACTTCTAACCAAGAAAAGGTAAAGTTCAAGCATTATAGGGGTTTTTGGAAATTAAACAAGAAAAAGTTATAACACGATCATTAACAACATCTATATCTAGGGATACAATGCTTGCAAAGAAAGTAAAGAAACTAACCCAGAGAGATGCCCAACCAACTCGGACTTCAGAATCATAGCCGGCTTTGAACTTGTAATCCTTCCCAACTGTGTGTTTGTAGACCGCACTCCAATTGTCTGAGTCAAAGTGGTACCAGTAGCTGACCGCAAACAAAACCAAACATATTATAACCATTGCATTAGTAGTTTTTCCAACAATGTGTTGTTACAAATAGCATATCTCCTACAATCTCTGACTAGTGACGGGCTACGCAAAAGCTTAACAGCAAAAAACCAAATTGACAATTAGATCCCTAGTAAGTAGAAACGCAACGAGTTCGTGTTGGTAATGATTATGGACAGTGTTATGGACTTTCACTGGTAGACACGGGGCAAGTTGTGGATGTTGGTCAGCCAAATGCCTCTATATACATCTCCCCATAGGCCAATCATATCTTACTATCTTCATTATACATTAGTAAAACTTCAAGGGAAGCAAAAAGAAAATCTAAATACCTCGTAATCTATCAATTTGCATTTACTGTATTTTGTAAGAAAGAAAGAGAGGAAAGATAGAAATGGGTTGAGAGAGAAAGGGAGAGCACCTCAACTTGTCCCGAGGAGTGAATCTCCGTTTAAATCCGCATGACAATGCATTTGAAGGGAGCAAAATACTTGGAATGAAAGTCAGTTGCTCATCCTACAAGTGAAAATTCAACAAAGAAACTCATCAAGAAACTAGTTGTCGACTGCTACAACAAGATCATGAATGTGTCACAGATGAATACAAACAGAGGACAAGCATTCACTTAACTGAAACACATTTATAGTCCGGATGAAGGATAAATTTTTGTTTTTTTTTTATCATGAATAATCATTAGGACAGAAATCAAAATTTTGATCAGACATCTGATTTTTAATAACTTAAAGAAGACGTGATAATGACGCTCGTACAAAGCTAGGTTATGATGGGGAAGAACATTCCCCTAAAGAATGTCCAAATGAATTACCTTGAATGCATATCGTAGATCCAGACTTTCTTCTTCGTATCGAGCAGTGCACACTCCATTTAAAATATTGCTTTTAAGGATCCCACTCACTGACAAAGTTCTCTTCTGTTCTTGTTGTTGTTCCTCTTCTTCTTCTACTTCCTCCACCTCTTTCTCCTCTAATGAAACTTCACCAAGAGGAAATTTGAAAGTTGCTTTTGGCTGCATTAAGAAAATATAAAATCAACTCTCATGGAACTTAGAAAATATTTCATATTACTGGAAATTAAAAAGATGAAGCTTTCAGCAATAGGCAAAATTCCAAACAGTGAAAATATTGAAGAATCACAAACCCAACAAAACTGACCATGCCAACAGATGGAACAGCAGACGCTAATTCAAGTTTGTAGGCTGGTGTAGCAAGATCTGCAACCATTGCAACCTCTCCTTGTCGAGCCTATAAGTAATCGAAGTAGTGTAAACAAATTAAACTGCATCACATAAACCCAGAAACTAAACTAAAATGCTGACTAGATAGTTGGCTAACGTGTTGATCAAAGAAAGTATTTTCCTCTTATATCAATAATATGCTGAATTTGCTGAAAGAAAAACAACAATTCTTCAATATACTTAACAAAGCTTTCCCACAACTTTCGATTGTTCAGTAACAAATTGATAGAAAGACGATGAGTGTGCTAGTATGTCATTTCACAATAAAAAAAATATCAATCATTGTGAATGTGTGTTCACCAACAAAATACCAACAATTAAGAGAAAAAACTGCAACAATTAGGAGAAAAAACTGCAAAACGAGAAGGAGCCAGATAGTTATCAATACTTAGTAACCTAACATTGGCCATTTACTTAAAAACTCAAAGCTTCCAGCCAGATAAGAGTCGACATCGATTAAAACAGTACACTATAAATGATGGCACAACAAGCAGCATATTTAGCCACAATCTATTGCAGTTATGTGATAATGTATCTGTATACAACATCTATAAACAGCCACTCCATCAAGAAAAACCTGGAACAAAAACTATTCTTTTGTCTATATTCTTCATTCATTCGAATTTGAATGATAGCCGAAATAATGAATTCAAAATTTGTGCATAACCAAGATCTTCCTCTCAACTCCAACATCAACTAATCCAATTCAGACATAGAAATTATCTCGATTCTATGTGGAAAAAACTAAAACATAAAACAAGAAAAAACAACTGAAATAAAAGTAGAACTCGAAATTCCTCCACCATCAAATCCCAACCCCCCGACCCACATAAATTACTGAATCAAGGTAAATTATCAACAAATTGAATCCTAAAAACCTAAAATTGAACATAAAAACAGAACCTTGACTTGATGAGCAGCTCTCAGTTGAACTCCCGGCGCGATTTCGAACGACGTATTGAGCAGAGCATCGTTCCTCTCGACGTCGTATTGCAACGAAAAGAACTTCGATTTGAAAGAAATTTGGGGCTCCGACACCTCCCCTTGGTTGTTGTTGCAGAACGACAGCTTCAATTTACCCAAATTGTCCAATAATTTGCAAGACACATTGTGAAGGAAAACGGATGTGTCGCTGTCGTACTCCGTCTTAAGGCGGAGCTTCGGCCGACGCATTTCGAAGAATCCGCCACCTTCGGTGGCGGAGGCGGCGATGGGCAGCTGGTCGGCTTTTGCTTCCGCCATTGCTGTAGCTAATTTTTCTTACAATTTTGGGAAAAAATTATTTAAATTCAAAGATAAAATAAATTAAATATGTGGCGTTTGGGAATTTTTAGGCGGGGATTTAGAGGAGAATTATTATTATTATAACAATATATATATATATATATGACATTTTTTTGTTTATTTTTATTTCGATTTGTCTTTATGTAGAAAGTGGCACTTGTGGACTAAACAAGAATATAATATGACAATGATTTTCTTTTTTATTAACAATGGTATGTTTAATTGTTATGGTGGATTCATATATTTGAAAATTATATTAACAATGGTATTATATTTGAAAATTATATTATATTAAACATACCATTGTTATGGATTTAAATATGTTTAATATAATATAATTTTTAAATATATGAATCCATCATGAAGTGGTGTTTTATGATATTATTTAATTTATAACTATGTATCTAGTTAGTCCAAAAATATTAATATTAACGAAAAGAGACCACATTACTATTTTCTTGATATTAACTATGTCATCTCTTCGTTTAGCAAATAATATTTTAAGCTGAAAACCATGTTTTGAAATTGAGCGGCACCGTCCGTTCGAACGGTTTAATTTTAAATCCGTCATTTATCTGATCTGATTATACATCTACTACGGATTGCACGTGATCTGAAGTATGATCAAGACTGGTTAAGTCGGTCCATTTTTTTTTAAGTTTGTTCAAATTTAAGGGGGTGTATTCAATTAGGATTTTGATGAATTTTGTTGGATTTTAAAATGTTCATGAATTTTTATGAATTTTATAAATCCATAGATTCCACATGGAGTCTCCAAGACTCCACATGGAGTCTCCCAACTCCACGCAGAGTCTGGCGGATTTGTGTATGGATTTCGAATGAATTTTGGACGATTTCAATGGATTTGAAATCATTTTTTCCAGCGCTTGATGGAACATAGCGATCGGCGGACCCGGGAAAAAATGGAACCCAGCGACCGCTGGGAGGAGAGGCAAAGCTAACCCAACGATCACTAGTCCGAGCGGCCGCTGGAGCCGCGGCCTTGCTCCCAGCGACCGCTAGCATCCAGCGGTCGCTGGAGTGCCATCATCGGCAAAGCCAGCGGCCGCTGGGATCGGGTGAAGGCTGGGGTGTCCGATTTCAACTCCTCACCGACCGTTGGGACACAACGCTCGCCGAATTTTCCAAATCCATCGAAATCTCATGTCCAGAGGTCGGATTTCATCCTTTGTAATTTTCACGTCAAATCCAGCTGAAATCCAATGAAGTCAATGACTTTTTAAAGTCCATGGATTTTTGAATACCTTAGGATTTTAAAGGACTTTTAAAAGTCTGGATTGAATACCTCTGGATTTTAAAGGACTTTTAAAAGTCTGGATTGAATACCTCTGGATTTTAAAAGTCCATTAAAATCCATCCAAATCTCAAACGAATACACCCCCCTTAATTAATTCTCTCACAACATGAGACTTTTAAGATTGTCCCATCCGATTATACATCTATTACGGGTTGCACATGACCCCGAGTGAGCCGGTCCTTTTTTTTTCTGAAGCATGTCCAAAATTAATTAATTTCCGTGACTTGTAGAATTGTCCGATCTGGTTATACATTATTACGGGTTGCACATAACCCGGAGTGAATTGGTTGAATCGGTCCATTTTTCTTTTCTTTTTGAAGCATGTCCAAAATTAATTAATTCCCTCACAGCATGAGACTTGTAGTTAATTAATTCCCTCACAGTATGAAACTTGTAAACTGTTCAATCTGATTATACATCTATAATGAACTGCACATGACCCGAAGTGAACCAGTCAAAATCGGTTGAGCAAGTACATTTTTTTCGAAGCCTATACAAATTTAATATTAAATCCCTTACAATATGAGACTTGTACGTAGTTAATTAATTCCCTCACAACATGAGACTTATAGGATTGTCCAGTTCGATTATACATCTATTACGGACTGCACATGACCCGAAGTGAACTGATCCACTCACAACATGAGACTTATAGAATTGTCCGGTCAAATTATACATCTATTACGGAACCGCACATGACCCGGAGTGAACTGATCAAAACCATTTGTACTGGTCCTTTTTTTAAGTCTGTCCAAATTTAATTAATTCTTGAGAGACTTGTAAGATTTTCTGGTCCGGTTACGAGCTGCACATGACTCAGAGTGAACCGGTTGAACCGGTCCACTCACAACATGAGACTTGTAGGATTGCCTAGTCCGGCTATACATCTATTACGTGCTACACATGACCCGGAGTGAACTGGTCAAAATCGGTCGAACCGATGACCTCCAAAATTGAATAACTTTGTACAGTGTGTACAACTAGCTCAATATACTGTTATGTTATTATTTGAATATTAATATCGCTTATATATGCACAAATTGAAAATAACTAATCTTCATTTTAATTATAAATATATACCATAAAATAAAATTAGTTAACCCTAAAATTAAATTGAATTAATTTAATTATGTATCTAGCGTCTCGCTCAATGTATTCGTTCGACGCTAACGTGTGGGCTCATGCACTGAGTTCGATATAAAATGAAGATTTAAAAAAATATGAAAAAAAATAAAAAAATGGAAAAAAGGGGAGTTGTGAGATGCTTCATAGGTAATGATATTTCGCTTCATTACTAGTGATACTTTACTTCAACAAACATATTCCAAAAAAACATAAATAAATCAATTAAATTAAAAGTCCACATTTTGATTTATGTAGAAAATAATTCATTTTTTTTCTTAGCAGGTGATAACATTTCATAGTTGATGATACTTCAATTCATATTAAGTGATACTTCAACGCATAATTAATGATATTTTACTTCATACATGGTGATACGTGATGTCTGGATAATCAATAAACATACTAAAAAAAAAAGATAAATGAATCAATTAAATTAAAACCCCACATTATGATTTATGCAGAAAATAATTCATTTATTTTCTTCTTAGCATGTGAAAATACTTCATAGTTGATGATACTTCAATTCATATTAAATGATATTTCGACATATAATTAGTGATACTTTACTTCATACATGGTGATACTTTACTTTATACATAGTGATACACGCGTGGGCGGACAAGTGAAGCCCACGCACCTGACTATTTTTGCGGGTTTGAGTGGATATTTTGGACGGGTTTGAGTCATATTTAAACTGTCTAACGCAAGCTGTTATACGGTCTCATACAAGTTTTTGTATTTTTATAAATATTGTACTTTTAACTACTTAATTGTCCCGGTGGGGATGATCTAGTGGTGGAGTGAGGTTATTTAGAGATCAAATGTCACAAATTTGAATATCCTCAATACCACAGGTCGGGTGTGTGAGTAAAAAAAATAATACTTAACTTATGGAATAACTATAAAGTAAACACTTTATTTCATTGCATTGATATAAGTTTGGTGTATTTTTTGTACTCATTTAATTTATTTATCATGATACTAGTTTGTATAATTTTATTATATTTTATTGTGTACATATACAAATAATATAAATATCATATAATAGATTATCCTATTTTTTTCAAAACGGTTGAATCAGTAATCTAGTGACTCAATAAATTCACCGATTTAATATCCGCTCCGATTTTAAAAACATTGCTGAAAACAAGTTCATCTTAACTTACCAATTACGTGAAGGCCTTTCAGAAAATGTGCTTTCTCTTTTGTGTTAATATAAAAAATAGACATTATTACTTAGTAAATAATGTAAATAGTCACTTTAAAAAAAATGTTTCTAACATTTTAAGATGAGAATATATATCAATACCCTTAGTAATAATGTAAATAATTTTAACATTAATTATTTCCTATAATAAAAACACCCTAATATATTAACAAAAAGATCATGGACGATGGTTTTAGAATCTATGTTTCGCACTCTCAGAAAAAATATATCTTTCACCGTCGTTCTTCGACAAAGGCTCAGAAGTCACGATTGACAGGTTTTTTTATTGCTGTCTTATGTCATCTTGTTGTCGTCTTCTGTCATTATTATTACCGAAAATAAAAATTATAAGATTCAACCACCGTCTCTGCCAAAGTTCCAAGCCCTCATCGCTGAACAATCATGAACGATAATTTTTAACAACCTCATCCTCATAATGAATACACGAGCACATGAGTAGTCCAAGTCGTGTTCGCGTGCATTAGTTTAATAAAGGTTTAATACACAAGTACACAATTAGTTCAATGTGACAATTCAAAAATAACCCATATACGAAAACACGATTAGGGTCGTTCGTGTACACGTGCAGTAGTTGATCATTAAATTGATACACGACTATACCAGTATACCTATTCATGTACTCGCGCACTAGTTACAACATGCATGGATACACGAATCAACTTCAATACTCGTATACCGAAAAAAATCAATTCGTGCACCAAAGAACATTCAAATTTTTTCCACCCATTCCAAAGAAAGATTCAAATTTTTTTAATATTTAGATCGATAAAAAGAGTACATATTTGTATCATATACCTTATTATTGCAAAAAAAAACAAGCGTGATATCAACAAAACTTCAAAAAAATCTCAAATTCGCAATGAATCTCTAATTTTCAATATTGCATCAGATAATTTATTGCTGAAACGGGAATTAGAGAAAGAAAGAATCATGATAATCTTCAAAAACCATATCCTGATGATCTTCACCAATGGTGTTTTGTTTCAATTGATAAAACATAGATTGAAAAATGAGAGAGGTCAGAGAACGATGTTTGCAGAGGGGATGGAGAAAATCAGATATTTTTTCCTAACAATAACAATAACAATAACAATTCTTAATATTAAATATAGAACTAAGGGTATTGTAGTAATTTTCTTTATAATAATGGCTAGAAATATTACTTTTTTAAAAAGTGACTATTTACATTATTTACTAAATGATAATGACTATTTAAAAATTTCCCTCTTCTTTTTTTGAGGAAAAATAGTTGAACACAGAACTTATATTTTTTATTACGAGCAATAATATTAGGGTTAAATGCTCTTAAAATCATAAACTTTACATAATTTTTTTTATTTTTAACATGAATTTTAATTAAATTTATCATACAAAACACAAACTTAAAGCATTTTATAAATTTCAGTACCGATTTCAATTCGATAAAATTGAAACTGACGTTTGTTTATTATAAACGACATTGTCTGACCTTTAATAGAAGTCTCTTAAAACGACATTAGTTTTACATAATTTTTTTTATTTTTAACATGAATTTTAATTAAATTTATCATACAAAACACAAACTTAAAGCATTTTATAAATTTCAGTACCGATTTCAATTCGATAAAATTGAAACTGACGTTTGTTTATTATAAACGACATTGTCTGACCTTTAATAGAAGTCTCTTAAAACGACATCAGTTTTAGTGACCGGACGACCTGTCTACGTGTATTTTCTAATATTCATATCAATTTCAATTCCACCGTAAATGAAATCAGTGTTAAATTTGTATTTTTTGTGTAAGAAATTAAAATTCATGTTAAAAAATATATATATAAAGCTCATAATTTTAAAAGCACTTTAACGCATAACCAATATTATTCATGAAGTTAATGGTTTATTGTTATTTGAAGAAATTAAGTGATAATTACTAATTAGCAATCCTTCGGCAAGTCTAGTGAACTCAAAAAAATTACATTAAACATGCTTTAATTTCCGAATGTCAAAGTAATTACGTATGTATATTTTATTTTAGGGACAATTAAACACAAGAAACAAGCCCATTAATTTAGGATTTGCTCATGAAACTCATTGCAGGGGAGGCCCATGGACAATAAAGGTGGGAAATGACCCTGTATAAAAATGCCTCCAAAAGTTCCCTCCTAAAATCATTAATTCTAGGATTAATTGCTACAAAATTCACCGTTGGATGAATTTTCAATTTAAACATGATTTTTAATATATTATAATAATAAATTGACTTTTAAATTTGTAGTAAAATAGACAGCTAAAAAAATTTCGACTGTTAGAAAAGTGACGTTGCATGGTAAAAATCACTCATATTCGATAGTACTTCAAAATTGAATTAATGTATACATGTGGAACAAATATTGCGATATCATAATTTCAATGATCGAAAAAAATTTGGAGATGTTGAATTTGCTACAAATTAAAAGATTGAATTATTATTGCAACGTTTGAAAAATCGTGTTTAAATTACAAATTCATTCAAAAGTGGTGAATTTTTTTAATTAGCAATTAATTACCCTCAATTGGTACGAGCCGTTGTCGAGCAACATGGCACTACGGCGCTGAACTAACCTACGTCATTTGGAAAAAATGTCCCCTAACTTCATTTGGGAGAAAGGTTGCCTCCTCACAAAGGGCCAAAGGGTGGTAGTGAGTAGTCACCATTTTATGGATCAGATGAGGTAGATTTTTAAATAGTCATTTTGACTTAATAAAAAATATTTCTAGTCACTATTCAAAAAAATATATTTTTAGTTATTTGGATAAAATAATCAGCTGTCGTGCACTCTAGTTGTGCAACAATGTAAAATTCTAATACTGCACAAATACACTTAGTCATGTAACTTTAGTCGTATAATAGTATAAATTTGAATTGTTGTACGATTATGCTCAGTCGTGTACCCTCAATTCGTGCAACAATATATAAATTTATTATGTTGCACGAATAGACTTAGTTGCGCACTCTACTCGTGTAATGATATTAATTAGTACCATTACACGACTACATCTCATGCATGAATCTAAATAATACACTTTAATCGCACATCTCATTTAATTAAGGATAATTAAGTATTTTCAACAAAAAAAAATTATAAATAATATTTTTATAAAATTGGCTAAAAACATAATTTACTGAATGAACTACTTTTATACATGCTAACTGTATGGATTGTACTGTGGACTCCCCCCAAAACAATATTGACGCAGAGTGTAAGCTCTACCAATTTTTCTTCCTCTTGCATAATATATTATTTTATTTGTCAAATTTTTGTGCTTGTATACTTGCAATCTTTAATTATTTCCCAAAAACGTAACATATATATTCAAGTATCCAAGTACCCTCTCATGAAAGCTTCTCTCTTATTATTTTGTGACTCTTTTCTATATATCTATTTCCCAACACAAAATTATCTCCTCTCACCCCTTTTTTGTTTCAAGATTTAAATTCTTCAATATTCTATTAATCTATACATTTTCTCTAAGTCTTTTCATCTTCAATCTTCACGCGACTTTAATTAGAGAAAATAAAAGTAAGTACGAACAATAAGTTTAAATAGTTTCATATAATTGTTCACCCTCTTAAAATAATTTTAAATCATCAAATGTTGAATTATTATTATTAATGAGAAAATAGATTCCCAAATTGAGGTATATATTATTATTAACTTCTCACCGTCGATTATACATAATAAAAAAAAAAAAAAAACTCAATTTAAGTAAATAGCATCCTACCAAACCTCTCAAAAACTTGGCCACACTCTAATTCACCATTTTAGGTTATCGACTTGACTAAACTCTCTATCCTAGCTGGTCTAAACCTTAAAACCCCATGCATCACATCGAAGAAACTTGCATAATTCAAGATATATCAAGAAAAATCTTTTTCAATCCCACCTATCTCATCTTAGAGGGCAAAAGCTAGCTTGCAAAAAACATACCTAATTTTTTGTAAATTAATTAACTATAGCACTAGAAACTGAATAATGAAAGGATGCATGAATTATTGGTACAGTTCTGGTTTACAATTACGGATTACTTAATTTACAAAGAACGACAAAAATTTGAAAATTAGTTTTGAGCTTTTTTTAACCCTAAAAATTATGGTTAATTAAACAAGCAATTAACTAGTTAATACTCCAAAAGAACAAAAGACAAAAAAGAGAGTACTCCCTAGCAGCTGGTTTAGTGCTTGGAGCTTAATTGGACGATTAATATTAATCCAGGTTTGACGACATTAATTAATCTTGATTTCACTTAATTAGGTACCGGTGTTTCATATCGGCCCCAATCTGCCTATGTTTGAGTAATTAAGGGTCGGATTTGTGTGTTTAGTCAGTCGTCTTAAACCCCTAATTAAAAAATTAATCCAGGCTCCTGCAGTGTGTGTGTGTGTGTGTCTTAATTATATGTAATATACAGTAGTATAAATTAATATTCTACAACAATTGATTAGCTTAACTTATATTTCGTGATTCAATGTTTGAATCTTCTGAAGTAACTAAATATATGAACTTTTTATAAACTTCTCTCAAGTCCCCTATTTTATCAACTCAACATTGGTTTGAGAGTGTTATTACTTAATTAATTGGATTTATGTGCTACTACTGAGTCTCAAATAAGTTATCTATCTATCAAATGAAATTCCATATCAAACATATGTATCAATCGTATATCGATCATATCTAATTTACTTGGAGATCGAATAGAGAGAAAACGAATAATATTAATTAGTAGTTAACCCAACAAAATATATGAACAAAATTAAGATATATAATAAGACAAAAGGTCTGTACATATATACATATACATATACACACATATATATATAATATAATATTGTGAATAATGTGGGTTTGGCCGTTGACCTACGAGCAAAAGTATGAAAATCAGTTATATAAATTATGGTAGCAAGTATTTGATACCATAAACTAGGGTTAGCAATGTAGCATCATTTCTTCTTCATGATACACTCTATGTATATGGCCACTCATTTACAATTTCCACTATACCCAACTTCCTCGTTTTCTACTATAAATAAGACCTCAAATTTCTACATTTGATTCAAGTTTCATTGCAATATTTGTTTCAAGTATTTCAAGGAGCTTCACCTCAAATATTTGAAGGCATAAAAAGAAATATGGCTCTATTTAGTGTGGAGCACTTGGCCTTCATATTTGGCCTTCTGGGTAAGAATATTAACGAGTTTAATTAATTAATTTCTTGCAGCATTAATACAATGATTTATTGCAACTCTGATTATTTTGTTTATTACTTAATTTTCTTACAAATTGCGCAGGTAATGTTGTATCATTCCTGGTATTCTTGGCACCAATGTAAGAATTCGAATCTAAGAATGCATGTCACATACAAATTTTTCAATTTCAAATTAATTAAAACTAAATGATAACAAAATGTGACATAAAGATATATATATATATATCTCAACCACAGGCCGACGTTCCACACAATTTACAAGAAGAAATCATCAGAAGGGTTTCAAGCATTACCTTATTCAGTAGCATTCTTCAGTGCTTCCTTGTTACTATACTATGCCTTCCTTAAAACCGGTGCGTATATGATCATTACCATCAACGGTATAGGATGTGTGATCGAGACCGGTTACCTCTTGATGTACATTATATATGCACCTAAGAAGTCAAAGGTACGAATGTATATATCTTGTACAAGTTTTTCATATATATTATATATTTAAGCTCATTATTTTCGTATCGTGTTTATGACATATGTATTTTTTTTGCCACTCAGATCTTCACGATGTGTTTGATTTTCCTATTCAACGTTGGAGGTTTGGGGGTGGTGGTGGCGGTTTCTGTACTAGCTTTCCATGGTCCCAAAAGGGTTTCTCTAGTGGGATGGATTTGTTGTATTTTTAACCTAGCTGTATTTGCTGCTCCTTTTAGCATCATGGTATGTTATATTTAATTTTTTTTTTCTCTAAATATTATTTTGTTTGTAAAATTATAAACACACACACATATATATATATATCATGTTACTTACTCAGTATGAGATTTTCTGTTATTTTTTCGAGCAGAGGCGTGTGATTAAGACGAAGAGTGTAGAGTATATGCCGTTCACTCTATCATTATTCCTTACCCTTTGCGCTACAATGTGGTTCTTTTATGGATTCTTCGTCAATGACTACTACATTGCAGTGAGTAGTGTTGAATAAATTAATTAATTTCAAGAATTTACATATTCGTTATATTTAATAATTCTAATTTTGATCCACAGTTCCCCAATATTTTGGGATTCTTATTCGGGATAGCTCAAATGATCTTGTACTTCATTTACAAAAATGCCAAGAAAGAAGGCGAATCGAAATTCGAGCTCGAGCTCGAGCCGAACAAGGATATTGAGAAGAATATGAACCTTGAGGAAACCAAAGATCAACGTGTCTAAATGATGTGGAAGATGAGGATCAAGAAAACCAGCAAGCTATTAATATACTAAATAATATTTAGAAACAATCCAGCCTTATATATATTGTCTCTACATATATATATATATATATATATATATATACGTACTAAATAAACCCCCTTGTGGATTATATATCCTTTTCAATTATTTTCTCTTACTTCATACTTAGGGAAATATTTAAATTTGAGGCTGTGATTTAGGTTCGATTACTGTTTGACTATGTAAATTTTGATTACATATTGGTATGTACATTCTGCATATCAAGCGCGGATATTTCATGATATATATACATGAATTCCTTTTAATATCACGCTTTGCATAATTATTCTTTTTTTACGTAGTTTTTGTTTCGATTGGGCATATATAGACCGCATAGTATGCTGATTCCTCATTTTGCAAATTGATTCTATTTCGGTTCGGAACGATTGGTTTTTGGTTCCATTTTTCATCCTAGAAAAAAATGAACTAAAAATCTATATTGCTATTTAAAAAATTGTTAAAAAAACCAAACAAACTGCGTAAATTAATTAACCTACTTTAATACTAAATTACTTACTATTAAAAACTATAATTTTTCCTTATTAAGAATATAATTTAGTTTATGAGAATTTGTCGAAAACTATAATTGAAAAATTCAGTTTGATTATTTTAGTTCTGGATATTAAATTAAACAGGTAATGTTCAATTCGATTCATTTATTGGGTCAGGTTCTTACCCCTAAAAAATGTAGATTGAATAAGTATCTGAATAGACATAATATGTTCAATTTTAGCCGATGTTTTGTTTTATGTTCCTAAGTTTGTTATCTTCATATTCGAGAATTATAAAAATAAAAGCAGTAAATCGACATGAGAATTGGTAACCCAGTTCAATTAATTAACCTACTCTTGCTGGGGGGACTTCGCCCAAACTGAAAAATAGTCTACTACTCCTTCATGAAGTGTATTGAGGACAAGGCTCTTGTGCAATTATATAAATTAGACCCTTTTAACAGTAACATACAATTAATATTACTTTTAATGGCAAATACAATATGATCGTTATATTAATAAAATGAAAAAAATAAACCTTCAAAGGCTAATCTGATTTCCAATTCATTCACGGTTCAACCCTCTTAACAAAGCCACCTATTCTCAATTCAATATTACCCCCTCTGATGAGACCATGATAGGCGATGAAGATCAAGATCAAGAGCTGCAATTTCGTGGACCAATTACACGCCTACGAGCAAAGAGGCTTCAAGGTTATTTGCAAGTGAAAATTCGAAGACAACTTGAAGTTGGAGAAGGCGAGAAGTGCAGCTCAAGATTAGTTAATTTATTAACTATTGAAGATGAAGATCACACCATGGAAAATACAACTTGAAGAGTTGGAGATGAAGAAGAGTGCACATGTGCTAGGAGAGAATCGACGTGAAGATTGGCAACGTGCATGCATGGGAATTTTCGGCCCTTGATTTAATTAATTAGGGATTGAATTTTATTTAGACTATAGTATTAATTTATTTAATTTAGACTATAGTTTGGGTCAGTTTTTATTTAATTTTATATGTAATTTTCGTTTCTCATTGATTAGGTTTGACTAGAATTGTATTTAAGGCAAATTCCTACCTTGAATAGAATTCTAGTTTAGGTATTTTTCTAGTATAGTTAGGGATCCTTTTTGGATAAGTTTTTAGGCCTTTTTCTTCATCATTTTCGTGCATTATTAACCCTATAAATAGGGGAACCGTGTTACTTTGATATTTTAGACATTATTGATTAAAATTGCTTTTGCATTCAATTTGTGTCTCAGCCGTTTAAAGCTTTTGATTGTTTTTCTCGAAAATACTCATTCTTGAAGCCTAGCAAACTTTGATTCTTACATCAAGGGAACGTTCTAATTTATACGAAGAATTAGGGTGAACTCGCTACGAAGAACAAGTTAGAGATTCATTTTCGTCGTACAAGATACACCGGGGATTAATCGGGTTGTAATTCACAACACCATCATCGTCCAGCCCTCACCATCGACGTCCTACACCTCCATCCACGTTCGTATCATCCTTCAACACCCCAAGATCGATCGAGAGCTGATCAACAAGAGTTCGAGTTCGATTTCCCATCCGTATTCGCCTTCTACACCGTTTTCCGTAAGTTATTCTAATCGTTATCATATCCTATCTTCCCTAGCCTTTCTTCACCATATTTCCAACCCAAAACACCTCATTTTTCCAGCCATAGTAACGTCCTAAAACAGCCCCTTTTTCATTGGATTTGTGTTCTAATTTTGTGTCATTGTCTAAGTGTCGTAATTAGGTCTAGTTCGTCTTTAATATTGTTTTGAGTTGTTTTTTCGTTTAATCCAGATTATTTCAATTTATTTGAGTGTTAGAGTAGGGTTGAATCCTTTCTTAATTGGCGTGTTCGATTCTAGAAGTCTTCCGCGCGTTCTCGTATCATGTACAATTTGTCCGGATTACATCACCCTCCCCCTCAGGCCTCAATCCTCTGATACTCATCCTCAATATTCGATAATATCAACAAACATCTAAAAAATACACTAATTGACAATTAATAAATTACATACCTCGATATAGTTGGAGTGGTTTGTTTGTTGATTGTTGCAAATAATTTATAGCCATAGAATAAGAAAAAAAAGAGTCATTTATGGTATACATTTATTGGATTCATAGATGTTAATTGAGTAAAAGAGAGGGGGATTTAAGATGTTTTCATGAAAAAAAAAGAGAATAATTAATGAAAAGTAAAACTTTGAAGGTGATGAGCCATTGATGAGTATAGAAACTAGAAGAATCAATCGATTTCTAGGAATTGGGAAGAAAGAATACGTGTGCAGCCGGAAAATTGAAATATTGTATATTTTATTTATTAGTTTATAAATATAATATACATTTAAACTATAAAAAAAATTGGCCCTTGAAAAGGGCCCTGTTCGGTGGATCAAATCGTTCACCTATATAGTCGAGCCTAATTGAGGATACTTACAAATATAGGAATCTATCATTATGTCGTTCTTTCTTCTTCACGAACTCTTTGATTAACTAAATTATGAGAAATCACAACCGTGTTAACTAGCCTACCCTAGCTACCCCACGTCTTCATTTATGATCTCTTTCGAGATCACGTACAATTTCGCACCCAATTCCTTCAAGTGGTGACAAAACACTAACTATGCTAGAATATCACGTTGAACTGTTTAAGGAACAACTCTAGCTAATATATATGTTCTCACAAAAGCTCACGAAAAATACATCAATAAAACCTATGAGCTACATCTTGAGTCACACATCTTCATCTTACACATAGATGTCCTCTTATAGGCCTTGAAAATCCGAAAAGCAAACCCTAGAGAAGTTTCCTTGTAGATCGCCAAGTTCTAATCGGCATAAAACTTTCCTTGTTTGAACAAATATCTTCTATATTGAGTTGAGGCTGTGGTACACTGTCCTAATTAGGCAGCAAGACATTCCTCTTGATCAAAATCGTCCATGGAATGAAAATCAGCCCACAGAAGGAAATTAAATTGCCAAGATTCGTGGTGTGGTACACTGTCAGGAACACTTCTGAGAACACTTCGTTAATTTCTTTCAGCAACTCAAGCTCTATGTTCTTCTTTCAACACATCGGATTAGCACGTTTCTCAAACAATTCCACAAACAAACATATTGCCATAAATATATATCAATAAATATATGTTTGAAAATGGCACTAACATTATCTCTAGCTAGTAGTCCACTAGCGATCAAGTGTAAATAAAATGATCAAATTATAACATAATTCAGTATTATTAATTAGTAGAACTAGTTTATTTTTAATATATGTGTGGTTTAAGTACAACAATAGATTAAGCTAAAACAATTCTCTGAAACAATATGACAAGCTAAAACAATGCATATCCTTTAATCAAATATTTTGTGTGTCATATCAATAAATTAAATTAAAATTCTACAAAATAATTTGAAATCATTACAAACCAACTGGTGAAAACTGAAAAATTTGAAAACTTAATTTGAAATCAAAATAAAAAGAATCCGTTTTTATTAAAAAGAAAAAAAAAATCCATTTAAAAATACAAAATTATTTGACAAATTTTAATTTCAAAGTATATTCTAGTATTTTTTTTATTTTTATTTCCATATCATGGCATGAGTACGCATATATTATGGCTTGTGTGCTAGACAGTATGATATAAGGTTGAATATATTTAGTTGTGATATTTTTTTACTATATAAGATTCAATATTATATTTATTTTGGTATATTAAAATATATTTATCAATAATATATTGTTCGGTTAAATATATTAAAATTCTCTATAAAATTTCAATTATTAAAATATCTTTTAATTAGTTATCATATATTATGTGAATATTCTACAATATACATACAATATATGGTTATTTTTGTCTAACATTTTTAATAATTATATATGGAATTACATATCACCCCTCTAGGGTGTGATATGTAATACTATATAACACTACAAAAAATCACATTTTAGCAACGGACCAAGTGAACTAATGTATACTTATGTTAATATTCAGATAGAATATACACACACACACACGAAAACTGTTGTGCTTCATTTATTTAAATATTTTTATCATAATATTTAATCTTGTAATTAAAATATAATTCTATTACATCATTTCTTTAACATTATATTATTTTAATTCATTTTCTCAAATATTATATATTTATAATTAATAATATTCATAAAAATAAATTAAAGTGATACAAATTATAAAAAAATCCATTAAGTAGTAATTTAAAATTAAAATATATATATATATATATATATATATGAAGTATGAATAAAAATTTATAAAATATTAAAAAAATTATTAAATTTTTTAAAATAAAAAAATATGAAAAAAATAAAATAAATAAAAAATAAAAAAATATTAAAAAATTCATTTCACATTCTTCATTGAGTAGTAATTGAAAATTTTTAAAAATAAAAAAATTAAAATTAAATTTCGCGACGGAAAAATTCTATCACTAAAATAAATAAATTTGATTTTTTTAAAAATAAATGTTTAACGACGGATTGTTTTATTTCTGTCTCTAACTTACCAACATAATTATCCGTCCTTAATATAAAATTAGAAATAAAAGATTAAATTCGACGTTTAACGATGGATTTTTCCGTCGCTAAGTTAGAGACGGAAAATTCTGAAAAAATGTCTCAATCTTAATTTATTGTTAATTTATCGGCGGTAATCTAGCTATGGAATATAATCCGTCGCTGAGTCCGTCATTAAATTGTGTTTTTTCGTGTAGTGGATAAATGGTTAACATGGTGTGATATGTAATACAATATAAATGGTTAACTCATGCAGACTCTTGCATAACATAGACTTTGATTTTACAAGTAAACATAATATATTATGGCGTCATAGGTATCTATCACCCATATACTAAGTAGCTATATATATATATATTACTAATTAATATAATAGATGACTAATAACTTCGTTGAATAAAGAGCTTAATTAATTTAAGGGTAAATTGCCTTAAAATACACAAACTTTGGGGTATTTTTGGTTTTTCACACGTTTTAAAAAACATAGTTTTAATGATATGAACTTAGCCCTTATTTGGTTTTTCACATGATTTTTAAATCCAGGTAAATTGACTCTGACGTGGCAGCCGGAGACTGCCACGTGTACATCTACTGGACACCAACTTGCCTAAAATACATGAACTTTGGGTTGATTTTATTTTTTCACACAAATTAAAAAAAAACAATTTTAGATTATTTTTTTTTTACTTTTTTTTCTTATATTGTGGTAAACGTGATATGAATACTTCACTTTATATTTTTCAAAATTAATTATCGAATTAGATATAAATTTTAATCAACATCATCTCACAGTTGTGATCTTTTTAATCTTATGTAATTCATTTAATACGCACAAAAATCATACTATGACTTTAGGTTGTGTATGATGTGTACATTTATCATTATGACGTTTGGAAAAACTGGAACCGTTACACATTTATATTATTAATAGGTTTAAAGAATAATAAAATAGATGAATTAAGAATTTGTTCAATAATTAATATAAATGGAAATGCTCAATTATAAAATTATTTGAGATTATCTAACATATAAAGTTATATCAAAAGATGTTATTAAACATATATGAAAAATTAATATGTAGTTTCTACGTGATTAATTTATTTGTTAACTTAATTGATTGATTGTGTAGTATTATTCATTAACATATATGATACGTCATAGACCACTATTCATGACTTGATGATTGTTGTATTCAGAATTTTCAATTATTGATACCATTACACTAGCTAATTAAGTCATATTTTTATAATTTTTCTTCAAATAGAGAACTAAAAAGGTCTGATAGTTATTTTATTTAAATTTTTCGAACCTAAATTTTATATATTGCATGAACTAAGAAAATTCAAAATATTTCACAATGTCTACTACAACAACTCTACAGTAATAATTGATTAATTTTCTGTGTTACACAAAAAAGCAAAAAGAAAAAAACTAAAATTGATATTTTTTAATTCGCGTGAAAAAAAAAATCAGTCCAAAGTTTGTGTATTTTAAGGCAATTTGGTATCCACGTAGATGTACATGTGGCATCTCCGGCTGCCACGTCAGATTCAATTGGCCGGAATTCGAAAATCATGTGAAAAACCAAACAAGGGCTAAGTTCATGTTATTAAAACTATTTTTTTTTAAAACGTGTGAAAAACCAAAAACACCCCAAACTTTATGTATTTTAAGCCAATTTACCGTTAATTTAAACCCGGGGGGGGGGGGGGGTGTTAGAGGTGACTAAAACAAGAAATTAATCACATATTTTATATGAAAAACTAAGTAACGTTATTTTATGTCAATTATATCGAAGCTGCCGTGAAACTACATAGATAGATTGGTCATTAAATTAGAAAACCTAGGTTTGCATCTGCACCACAAATAAATAATAGAAGTTAGGGATTATAATATCTAAATTATAGTCCATAGAGGAAAACAGTTCATTCAAAAATCTTTTGCAGTTCAAAAAATGCATTACAATTAGTTATTACATAATAATTAGAGAAAACACGTACGGTTATAGGGGATATAGGATACTCTAATAATCTTACTAAACTGATATTAATTATAATTAATTATAAATGTGCTCTACATATTGGACTTGTCTAGTGCAAATTTTCTTATTACATGTATAATTATGTGCAGCTTTTATACAAAAATAACACTTACTCATAATTCACCGTCAGCGGCAATTGTGGTTTTCTTTTTATATAATTGTTTTTTTATATTGATGGTAATTCTTCTGGCGGTGATGGTAAGATTCGAATTTGAATCTTTCAGTTTCAAATTTATACTACTCCATCATTAGATCATTTCGAAGAAAACAACATTGATGCGGTTTTCTTCTTGTCTTTTTTTTTTTTTTTTTTTTTTTTAAAGCCGAACAGTTTTCTTCTTGTCACAATAAGAGGATATATATTGCACATTTGCACTCTAACAAAATACGTCCTATAAAAAAAAGTATGTTTTCCTTTTATTTATTTATTCTTAATTACTAGATCTTATAATTAATTAACTAACATACGGTGGCTTTCATATAAATATCAAAAGAAAATTACATACAGATTTATAGTAGAACCTCTCTATATATATAAATATACATAAAAAAGTCGTTGTCCCGACCTCTTGGGATATTCTGGTGGTGGAGTAGTATAAGTTTTAGGCCAAATGTCTCAAATTCGAATCACAACAATACCGCTAGATGTGAGCCTGTCACATCTGATTTTCCAAATGTAATTTATCTCTTCTGTGTGGTTTGCACGGTAACGATCGCGAGTTACCCTCAACAACCAAAAAAAAGTCATTGACCCTTACGAATTTAAGTATCATATTCATTGAATTAATATAATAAATTAATTCATTGCACATAATATTAGTGAAAATTAATAAGTATTGTTTATTGTTTCTTAATAATCAAATATTATTAATTTTTTTCAACTAACGACATTCATTGTATGTAGAGGTGGCAATTCGGGCAGCCCGGCCTGGCCCGGCCCGAAAATTCGGGCTTTTTGCAAAATGGCCCGAAAAAATTCGGGCCATTTTTTTGTGAGGCCCGACCCAGAATTACCTCGGGCCTATTTTTTTGAGGCCCGCCGCCTGCGGGCTTAGTGTAAATTTCTATGTTTTGGGCCAAAAAGCCCGGCCGTTCGGGCTTTTCTCATTTTCGGGCCGGGCCGGGCCAAAATTATTTCGGGCTAATTTTTTTATACTCAGCCTGGCCCGAAAATTGTTCGGGCCTAATTTTTTTTAGCCCGACCCAGCCCGAAAAGCGGGGTCGGGCAGGGCTGGCTTATCGGGCTGGGCCAAAATTGCCCGCCCTAATTGTATGATGGTGAGACAGTATACTGTGTAAACAACATAGAAAAGATAAAGATGGTCGAGCTCCAACTAAATTTAAATTCTAAGAAAAGGTAAAAATAAACAACACTAGATCATATATTAATTCACTACGTTGTCTTAATTATGTTTGTAATTTTAAAAGAATTATTATATTTTATATTAAAGGGGCCATATGTTTTCATAGGAGTTTTCTGAAAATATATTATAATATCAAGATTGGTGACGTTTTCAACTGGCCAGTAGGGACCATAGAAAAATATTATTTTAGAGAGTTTATTAATTTAAAGGAGTTCTACTTTACTCGATTAATTTATAAGGAGTACATACCTACATGCAATCTTTACTATTAGCACATAACTCAATTGGTATTTCTCTCCCCTTTGTGAGGATGAGCGACTGGGGTACGAATCTCAATTCCCCCATCCTCGGTGAAAATAAAATAAAATAAAAACACTGTATTAATTTACATACTTATGAAAACCATTGATTTAAAAAAAAAGATTGCATTAATTTACAAAAATAGTTATGTTATATATTATTTTGAACTTGTCATTCCTCTACCACCAATTATCCAAAAAAATAATATGATAATCAACTTTTAGTAGGATTTTTATTTTTTCAAATTTTCAATTTTTATTGTTGAAAGTAGAAACTTTAAAATAAAATACTAACAATAATCTTAAAAAAAAGATAAAAAAACATTTTCAAAATTTTCAAATGTTTTTATTGAAAAATTCTAAATAAAATTTTAATTATAATTTATAAAAATAATACAATAATGGATGAAAAAATCGAATAATGAAAATGGTCTAATAAAAGATTCTTAGAGGCAAGGAATCATGAAAAAATACCTACTCCAAGTAGTTATTCTGATTCAAAGAATGTTGTATTAATTTCTTTGTTTTGAGAATTCTGATTACTTTCCAAAATTTCTTAAAATTGAACCAAACATAGAAATTTAAAAATAAGGAATCAGATTATTTTCTAATGTCAGATTCCTTGTAAACCAAACGAGGCTTATAATATGCATCTTTCGTTTAAATTATCTCAAAACAGTCTTATCTTATAAAATTAACTAAATTCTTTTACCGAGTTTAAAACGAAAGGTTACCTTATTTCTTCAGTTCTTTTTGCTAAACTCACATGTCAATTAATTTCGTATCTTTAGAAGATTTTTCCTTGACTTTTTGGTATTATCGTTATGTTGATTATATAATAATCAGCCTAGCTATGACTCGTCAATATCAAAGTTGAAAAATACTATTATTCATCAAATAACAAATTATTACATATATTCCAAAACCACAACAAAAAGAGACTTTGGGTTGAAAGATATGTCACTTCGCAAAGAGCTTCAAGCAATCAAATGCCAACACCATAGACATATACTATGATTTTGAGTGTCGGAATTTGTTTGTAAAAATTATGAAAGTTTGAATTCGATTTAAAAGATATCTTTGTTATATTTAACCAGAGCTGCACAAATTTTCGACACGTGGGAGACAAAATGTTGAAATTAAGCTTAAATGTGAAACCACAACTATGATGGTACGTGATAAATGACAATGTTGAATATATACCAAGCTAGTTTTCCTAGTTAAATTCTGAATATATATATATATATATATATTTAAAATATATATGAATATCAAATAATGAAATAAAATATAAGATTGACTGAATTAAGGCACAAAAATGCAAAATTTCATGTGTCGGATTAATTTAGTTTGGTGGACATGGACATGCCTTTATTGAAGTGAAACATCAATGAAGCCATTTCAATTTTAAGGAGGAATTTCCTAAATTTCACAAGCTAGCTACTGATTATCAATCAAATCGTATTATACCCCCATTTTATACTGTTTACAATTTTGTCTCTTATGTTTTTAATTTTCAAGATTGAAGTATTTCATTAATTTACACGTTTCTGATACATGAAAATATATGGAATTCTAATAATTTATAAGAAATAATTAAATTGACTGTCAATCAATTTGATGTGGAATATTATTAGAATAAAATATACACAGATTAATATTACCTTATACATCTAGCGCAATCACAGACTCTTTCCAACTTCACGGTGTTGGATACGTGTTTTCTAAATATTTTTGACATTTAAATGAGAACTTAATTATGTGATGATATATGCTATTTGGAAGCATGCCAAACTTAAGGGGGGTGTGTGTGTGTGCCTTTTCTATAATTGTTTTTGTACCCCTAAATTAAGTTTAGGCCGGTGTAAATTATTTAAGCAAGTAAAAGTGATTTATGAACCCAGCTACTACATACTCAAGCACATAGATAATGGGACACATTATATATAGAAAGACATTATATGTATATATAGTTTACTAATAATTGATTGATGGAATGAGTTTTTAATTTATTTTTTTAATTTAATTCGTCGTTCTATCAATGTTGTAGCATATCATTTTATCAGATTTTTTCGTGATTTTTCGAGCCCTAACTCATTATTGAGTCAAATTTCCTTTATTAATTTGTGGATAATTAACCTTATCCATAGTTCCTTTTTATAATTTTAAAAGCGATATTTACCTGATATTTTTTTTATAATTAATGAATACATGCACCTTATTAATAATGTTGTTTTGTATTTATATGATTAATATATTTCAAGTTAATTTGAGTATGTACGCACGCGTGTGTGTATATATTATATTCAGAACATAATATTCAGAACTTCGAAAGCATGGGAATGTTTCTGGAGACTATTTTTTTAGATATGGACACCTATCACCTTTAGAAAAGAGCTATAAAAGCATGAAAATGGAACATAACATAACAATAATCTTCTACTAAATATATACATGTACAAAACTGTGTAATTTCTTTGGTGTATATTTATCGATACGTGACACGTATATAAAAAGGTTGAATGTAGTCTTAACAGCAAAAAACAACAATTTTAGAATTTATATATATTTTCAATCTATCACATCTCACTTATTTATGCAAAGAACTTGTGATTATTGCGATGCACAAATAATTATTATTTTTTAAAATTTATAATATTGTGATTATTTTTGAATTTTATATGTTGTGTTTAATTTTAAAAATTAATAAAACGATATGCACATGTGTTAATTAATTAGATAAGATGACCAATTTTGTGTAGTTATGACAAACAAAAAAAAAATTAAATTTTAGAAACTAAATAAAAATCCATGTTAGAAAGATCGAATTGAAATAATTCAAATGACACGGAGAACATTTGAATATACGATAGGTATAAAAATATAATTATTTAATTATTTTAAATGATAAAATTGAAATAGAAAATAATAAATAATAATAATTTTTAGTAGTGCAACATAAACGAAATCTATTTTTTTTATGCGACAAATGTAGAGTACTATACAAATCATCCACCTATACATAAAAAAATGTTATAAATCTCAAATTTTCAAGTACAAAAATAATAAATAAGATTGTAAAGATTTGTTAAAATACAACGGTTATAATCTAAACCTTCATGAAAAATGCAAAAAATAAAAAAGAAAGAAAAATTTACAACAATAAATGTCACTACTGTGTCTATTAACTCAGAACCGTTGTCTATTAACTCAGAACTGTTGTCTATTATATAAAAAGTGTTGTCTAAAATATAAGTATGACATCGTGCCATAGACAACGGTTTATAACAGAACTGTTGTCTATCTCACGATTTTGCCTTAATATATGTACTAGTATTTCTCCTGTGCGATGTACAAATAATTTTTTTTTAAAATTTGTAATATTATAATTTTTTTTGAATCTTATACATTGTGCTTAATTTTTAAAATTAATAAAACGATATGCACATGTGTTAATTAATTAGATAAAAAGTCCAATTTTGTGTAGTTATGACAAACAAAAATTAAATTAAATTTTAGGAATTAAATGAAAATCTATGTTAGAAAAATCGAATTGAAATATTTCAAACAATGCGATTTTATAAAAAACACTGTATAATTATCCAAGATTAAAGAACATTTGATTTCTTTGAATATATGATAGATATAAAAAAAAATAATTATTTAATTATTTTAAATGATGAAATTGAAATAGAAAAATAAATTATTATTATTATTATTATTATTATTATTATTATTATTATTATAGTGCAGCATAAATGAAATCTATTTTTTTATGCGACAAATGTAGAGTACTATACAAATCATCCTCTTATACGTACAAAAATAAAATAAAAAATGTTGTAAATTTCAAATTATAAGTAAAAAAATAATAAATAATATTGCAAAAATTTGTTAAAATACAACAGTTATAATATACACCGTTATGAAAAATGCAAAAAAAGAAGAAGAAAAATTTACAATAATAAATATCACTATTGTTGTCTATATTAACTCAAAACTGTTGTCTATTAACTTAATACCGTTGTCTATTATATAAAAAGTGTTGTTTAAAATATAACTATTAAATCATGTGATAGACACGGTTTATAACAGAACCGTTGTCTATTACACGATTTTACCTTAATATGTGTATAGATGTTTAATCAAGAAAATAAAAAACTTGGGTTATGAATAATTAATAAACTGATTTTTGACCTACTTTCAATCAAAACTGACAAATCTAAGAAGATGCCATTGCCATCAAATTTCTCAATGCGTTCTACTCCACGCTTCTTCACATAAATTAATCAAAACGTCTACTAAAAGCTAAGTATCTAGCTAGAGAGAAATATTAGTTAGTGTATTTAGAAATTGGCTAAATAAATTTCGTCACTCTAAATTTTTTATACATATTCTTTATTTATCAACACAATTCATTAAGCGAGGCTAAAAAAAAAGCTGCGGCTCTGTGGATGTGCTCTGAGTAAACCGTCAACTTTGGATGTTGATTATGGGAATAGTAAGTAGATTCCAATAAATCATAAACTGATTATCTAAAAGTAATTGGCCACCCCTAATTATATGAATAATTAGGCACGCACTTGATCAAATCAACTTCAAATTGAAAGCTGTCATCGTGTATGCATCACCATGTGGTCATAATATTGCATGGAAATTCTTTTATTTGAAATTAAAAGTTAGTGTATATACTATATAGGGTAATGAAAAAAAAAACATACTACATATTGAGAATGGATCAGATATAAACCATTTTATAGTGTGTAAACTATAAGCCAATCTCTCATTATCCACATATTAAAATATATATTTAGATTGGATCAGATGTAAACCATTCTATAGTGTGTAAACTATAAGTCAATCTCTTATATATCATCACATATTAAAATATATATATTGAGAATGGATCAGATGTAAACCATTCTATAGTGTGTAAACTATAAGTCAATATCTCATCATCCACATATTAAAATGCACGGTCAAGATTTAGAGCAAAATAAGCTAGGTGGCATATTCTTCTAAATTTTGCTACATTTTTAGTCTTAGGGGTATTTTGGTCCGTTTCTTGAAAAATAAAAGTTGATGTCATTCTGAACCAGCATCTAAAAAATTCTTAAAAACTTAAAACAATCATAATTTGCTTAAATTTTTATCTGATTGACACAAATAATATATCGACTTAAAGATCTTTTAATCCTCTTCCATTTAAGATAAATGAAACATGTGTTCATATATCTGAAAAAATATGGACTGAAAATACAAAAAAAAAAAAACTCATTTTTCATGCATATTCAAGGTTAAAATATTTCGTGATAGAGATGATACTGCTGCAAACTAGTTATTTTATTATTTTTAATGATTTACCTTATTATTTTATGTCTTAGTTTTCAAGTAGGTAACAAACTCTTTTCCTTTTCGTATTAGTTTTTATTTGGGTTGCATAGGAAAAACAATTTAAGTAACTAGGTTTTTATGTTTTCATGGGTTGAATATTATTACTTCAAAATACAAGTTATTGTGTTTCTTTCGATTTTTCATTCTCATCACGGTATTATCATAGAATCAACGTGTTTTAGATTGATTTTTCGATAATCTAGCTTCCGCTTACGTCAATTGGTATTCAGAGACCATCGATATATGATCCTCGTGATGTCTCCTTATCGTCAGTCAGTCAATGCTCCTAATGATGATCCGCGTCGTTAGGTCGCCCAACTCTCCCAGGTTGTAGTCACCATGGCCACTCACCAAACTGAGTTTTTTGTTGCCTTCTCGAATCACTTCCAGGCTACTGAGGGTCCTCCGCCTGAATAGAACCCTCCACGCGGTGCTTCTCTGCCCCCACCGCATGCTAACCCTCATCCTGATTAATTTTCAGAAAATGATGAGACAGTTTCCCTCGACAATCCCTTCATTGTCCTTGGACAAAGAGCTGACGATTGACAAGGCCGTGATGTTCATTGGGAATTCAGCATTCGCATCAATCTCTCAGAATTTGATGGTACTACTGATCCCGATGAATTTATGGATTAGATCATGTCTGTGGAGGAAGTCCTTAATTTTAAGAATGTTCTCGATAGCCGTCATGTTTCTTTGGTAGCCACCCGTCTTCGTGGTCGTGCCCTTGTGTGGTGGCATCACTTCAAACAAACTTGTACTCGTCATAGAAATCCACCTTTAACTTCATGGTAAAAGTTTCGCAAGGATCTTAAAAGTGAGTTTCTCTCATTTAACTATCACTATCTATTATATCAATGCTTACAAAATCTTTGCCAAGGTTCGCGTTTCGTTGACATGTATACAACATAATTTTACCAGCTTATATCACACTATAATCTCATGGAAACATCAGATCAATTTGTTTCTCGCTACATTAGTGGCCTTTGTCTTCAATTTTAGGACACTTTGAATATGTTTTCTCCCATATCTATTTCCGAGGCTCATCAAGGAGCTCTTCTGTTGGAGCCACAATTTGCTAGCAAGCTATCTTCTTCTATATCCCTTCCGGGTGTTGATTGTCCTTCTAGTGCTCGTGAAACACCTCCTTCGGCATCCTAACCATGTGTGCCCCCATCAAATCCTACCCGTCCAGGGGTATGTTTCTCATGTGGTGCAATGGGTCATCGACAATCCAAATGCTTGCACAATGTTTTTTCACAAGCGTTACTTGCAAATGAGGGTCTTGGCATTATTTACTCCTCCCCTCCAGTGTTCAATGAGGAACCCGCCGCCATGACTCATGAGACCTATCTTGTGGGTGATACCGGTCCTACTTTGATTCTTCATCGAACATGTCTCCCCTTTATGTTTGTTCTGGATGATGCTCAACGTCATGCTCTTTTCACGTCTGCTTGCACCATTAATGGCAAAGTCTGTAAATTAATCATTGATTCAATTGCATGTGACACAATTGTCTCAGCTTATGTCGTTCTCAAATTATCTCTATCTACCCAGTCTCGTCTGAGGCCATATTTATCGTCATGGCTGCAATTAACTACTTTTGTGACCATTAATCGACATGTGTTGTTACAATTTTCTTTGAATGACACTTATTCTGATTCTGTGTGGTGCGATATCATCCTCGTGGATGCACGTCACTTATTATTGGGATGACCTTGGCTGTTCGATCTTGAGGCTAGCTATTCATGATGGTCAATGCAACACCTATAATTTTCTTTTTCAAGACTGTTGTATTGTGTTGCTTTCCACAATCCCACCACCCTTGCCTTCGCCTCCTATCCATCCTCCAACTTCTACTATTCTCTTATTGTCCTATCGTGCATTTGCTCATGAATTACGCATAACTTCTTATGCATTTCTCTTTTCGGGTCATGATATTGCTCCAGTGCAGCCACAATTCTCTATAACCGAGTCTGTCCTTGCCGGCATCTATGATATTTTTTAGGAGGCATTCCCAGATGGCTTACCTTATTTGCATGACATACATCACCAGATTGACTTAGTGCTAGAGACATCTTTGCCTAACCATCCGCATTACCGCATGAGTCTCGCTGAGCATACATAATCACATCATCAAGTTGAGGATATCCTAAAGCATGGATTTATTTAGGAAAGTCTCAACCCATGTGATATTCCTGCTCTTTTAGTTCCCAAGAAAGAAGGTGAATGGTGTATGTGTGTTTGATAGTTGGGTAATAAATTGAATCATTATTCGTTATCATTTTTCTATTCCCCAGCTTGATGATTTATTAGATCAGCTGAGTAGAGCTGTTGTGTTCAGAAAACTTGATCTTTGAAGTGGCTATCATCAGATTTGTATACGTCCCGGTGATGAGTGGAAAACAACCTTTAAGATTTATGAAGGAATTTTTTAGTGGCTTGTCATGCCTTTTGGCTTATCTAATGCGCCTAGCACCTTCATGCGCGTCTAATTGGTATTTGTATTGTTTATTCAATGACATTCTTGTTTATAGCTCGTTAATATCTGGTACACTTACATTTTGTAATTATCTTACATGCTCAAAAATTTTATATTGCTCCACAAAAATGTGTGTTTGTTGTGGATTGTATTCTTTCCTGGGTTATCAAATTTCTGCAAATGGCATAAAGGTTGATGCGGCAAAAATTGCCGCCATTTGAGATTGGCCCATTCCCAATTCTGCAACTGCTGCTAGATATTTTCATGTCCTGACGTCATTCTATAGGCGTTTCATTGCCAATTTTAGTTCTATAATAACACCTATTACTGAATGTATGAGTGCTAAAATTTTCTTGGTCGTTTGCTGCTGATTCTGCCTTTCTCATTATCAAGGATTTGCTCACGTATGCACCCGTGCTTGTTTTGCCCAATTTTTCTTTGCTTTTTAAGCTCTCATGCAATGCTTCTAAAATTGGCATCGACTCCGTTCTCTAACAATCTAATCATTCGATTGTTTATCTGTAGCAATTTACTTTTGTTCTTAAGCATAAATTGAGTCTTTCTAATCGTGTGTTGATGTTCTTAGTCGGTGTGATTGTCTCATTGTTGATTTGCGTCTCTCTATTCCAGGTTTTCACTCATTTTCTATCTTTTATTTGGTTGATCCTTTATCTTCTTGTGTGTTCATTGAAGTGAAAAATGGCAAAACCATAGATTATATTTTGGTAGGTGAATTTTTATTTCGCAGTGTTCAGTTGTGTGTTCCGCTTTGCAGTCTCTGCTCTAAAGTTGTGGCTAAACTTCATAACTTAGGACACCCAGGTCGTGATCGTTCAATTGACCTTGTTGCCAAGTCTTATTTTTAGCATTCGCTTCATCATGATGTGATACATTTTGTTTATCGTTGTCATGTGTGTAATGTGTCTAAAGGTGTGGACACAAATACAGACTTATATTCCTTTGCATGTGTCATCCCGATCTTGGTATTCTATAAGTATTGACTTCATTTTAGGCCTCCCCGCACACAACATGGTCACGATGCTATTTTTGTTATTATTGATCATTTTTCCAAAATCATTCCATGCAAATGCTCCTCTGATGTTGTGCGTGTTGCGCAACTATTTTTGTGTACTTTGTAGTGCATGGTCTCTATCAAGTTGCAGTTTAGTAGTGTTTATCACCCTTAGACATATGGTTAAAGAGAGAGGGTGAATCGTTCTTTGGGAAACTTATTACGGTGTCTTGATCGTTCTTTGGGAAACTTATTACGGTGTCTTGTTGGTAAACCATATTAAGTCTTGGGATATTAAGCTTCCAAAAACTGAATTTGCCATAATTTGGTAGTTAATCTTAGCATCGACTTTTGTCTTTTTCAGGTTGTCTGTGGTATTACTCCTTAGTGCTCTATTGATCTTCTTCTATTTCCGTCGTGGTCTCATTTAGAGGGTCGTGCTGCTGATTTTCTGGATAAATTGTAGTGTGTTCATACTGCCACTCGTGCCTATCTTGATGCCTCCAATGTTGTTAAAAAACTAGTGTTGATCGCCGTAATTGCCATGTTGAGTTTGAAGTCGGTGAATGAGTTTAGGATGTGCTCACCAATAATAGATTTTCAACTAATGATTACAACAAATTATCTGCCCGTAAGATAGGCCCTTCTGAAACTCTTGTTGTTGGTCCCCGATGAGTCGATATCAGTTTAAGGGGAGTGCATAAGCTGATACAAAAACTTTTAACTGAATGTGGAAAACTTTAAGGGCCCTTTGACTCGGTTGATCTTATCAGTTTGTCTATTTTCAATTTGTATATGATGAGTGCAATTTGAGTGATCTTGTGTGTAGTTTCAAAGATAAACAGTTTAATGAAAACAATACAGCACACAGTCGATTTATAGAGGTTCGAAGTCTCAAAACTTCTACGTCCTCTCTTCCTTCTGTAGAAGGGTCAAATTCACTATATAATCTGAGTTAACCTTACAAATTATACAATGAATGTAAAATGGCTGAATCTGGTAATAGTGAGTTTTTTTATAATGTTACCTCAGCAGGGTCAACGGCTCACACTTATCTAGAGAGTTAGGTACCATTGTCGTCTTTACAAAGTTTTAGAGCTCTTTTAATCTTCAAGATGTTTAGTCTTGAACGGGGTTATCAACTGAATGTGCTCCTTGAACTAAGCTGTTGTAGTTGATCTTTGTAGAGCATTGACTGAGAAGATCTTCAGCTGGACTTTTAACAGTGAACTGAATGCGCTTAGCTTGTAGAGTTCTTCTTCTTGTTAGATTGACTTTTGCAGCTGGAAATATTGCTTTGAACTGGGTAGAATGAGGGGGAGAAAGAGAGCTCAGTTTTCTTAGAATTCTTGCAAAAATTCTAGCGAAGGTTAAAGTTGTTCGAAAGTATTTCAAATTTGTCTCACTCATCTTTTATAGATGAGTGAGTTTGTGACCGTTAGTTCGAGGCAGGTCACTTGAGCGAATAAATGTTTGTTGGCATATATAACCGTTGTCAAGTTTGTTGTAGTCGTTACTCTGTCATTCGATCTCTAGTGAGCATTAACTCCTTCAATTCTTCAGTCAGTGGCCCTGGATTTTGGCCTGGCTGATTAGTTCAGCTAATGCTTCAGTTCGGTTTCTTTTCTGAACATCTTCTCAGTTCAACTGATCATAAGCCACTTGGCTGGTTTTCACTTGTGTATCAGTTTGGCTGGTCTCATCTTCAGCTTGGCCATTAGTAGACTCGTCTTGAGCTTCAATTCGGATGATTTTAATTTTGGCCATCAGTTGAGTACTTTTAGTCGTCAGTTCGGCTGCCTTGACTTTTGCTCATTAGTTGGGTTGACTTAGATCTTCAGTTCGATTGGCTTGGTTGTCAGTTTAGTAGTCAAACCCTTAATTATGATTGACTTAGCCTTCAGTTGGATTCGTCTGTGCCTCAGTTCGGTTAGCTTGGCTTTCAGCTTGGATCGCATAAGTCTTCACTTCGGTTAGCCTTTTCTTCAGTTTTTCAAGAATGTTTTGACATCTCATCAAAACTCCATTTAGGGCTTCTTTGATTATTTTTTCTAACACTTGTCAAGAATAATGCAAATGCCTACTATCTTCATCTCCTCTCCCATTTGCGCACTTTGAATGTTTTTTATGTGCGTCACTTGCTTCTTTATGTTGCTGCTGATTCTTCTGGAGATAAGATTGTTGCTGATTCGAGGTCGAATCGCATAGATGAAGGAAAGGATGACAGAGATGAGATCGCTGCAAACTAGTTATTTTGTTATTTTTATTGATTAATATTATTATTTTATGTCTTAGTTTTCTAGTTGGTAACAAACTCTTTTCCTTTTCGTATTAGTTTTTATTTAGGTTGCATAGGTAAAACTATTTAAGTAGCTAGGTTTTTTTTTGTAGGTTGAATATTATTACTTCAAAATACAAGTTATTGTGTTTCTTTCATTTTTTCATTCTCGTCATGGTATTCTCATATAATCAATGTATTTTATATTGATTGTTCGATTATCTAGCTTCCGCCTACGTCACTTCATTAACATATGACAAATATTTCATTAGCATCAATTATATTGATATAAAGGTTTATTCAATCGTAAATACTTATACTTCTTTAGAATATTATAAATATTTCATTAGCATCAATTATATTATTGTAAACGTTTATTCAATCACGATCGCAATTAGGTATTCTTTGTTAGTATGTGATAAATGTTTCATTAGCATCAATTATATTGCTATAAGGATTTATTACATCCCAATTAGGATATTCTTTGTTAGCATCATTTATATTGCTATAAGGGTTTATTTCATTCGAATTAGGATGTGCTTTGTTAGCATATGTCAAATGCTTCATTAGTATCAATTATATTAACATTGAACAATACATTAATCATTAAAATATTTTTTGAGTGACAATGATAATGCATTGCTAACGTTAGTATTGACATATGCTAACGAAAATATTATAATAATGCTAATGTAGTATAGTTATATTTGCTAACAAAAGCATATGTTTTTAGTGTATAATCATTGTATAACTGATGCAGCGAAGATATGCGAAACTATTGTGAAATACCAAGATTCGACCGAACACGAGGAAATCACAAAGAAACATGAGAATTTAGAGAAAATTATATTACTCTAAGTTTTATTTATCAAAATATCCTCCCTCTAACAAAGATAAAAACTCCTATTTATAACATAAAAGTTCAATCTAAACTAGGATAATAATCCTATTTAAACTAGGAAACATTAAAATAAATTGAAAACAAAAAGGAAACATAAAAAACTAAATTAATTTTAAACAATTAACTAAATAGCTTCATCTCCATCATTTTCTCCCCCTTCAAAATGATTTGTCCTCGAATCGTCGTGAGCTTCATCTTCAACTCCATTGTTCCCAATGAAAATGAACCAAATGCTTAACATTGAACACGTCGAGGTGCGACCACTATTCGGAAGACGCAATTTGTAAGCATTGGGATTAATCTTTGCAAGAACTTTAAGAGGGCTAATTTTCTGAAAAGATAACTTATTATATTCGTGTGCAGGAAAGCGATCCTTTGTCAAAACAGCCCAAACCAAATCACCAACCTCAAAATGGACATCTCTCCATTGAGCATTAGCTGCTATTTTATACGCAGCTACCGAAGACTCTAAGTGAGCACGAGTAGTCGCATGAAGTTGCTGAATATCATGGATGAGGTCCGTAGCATGTCGCTCCTCAGGATGTGCAGAAAGGATATGAAGCAAATCGATAGGACTTCATGGAACACGACGATAGACCACCTAAAAGGGAGAAAGATCGGTGGAACGATTAAGAGCTAAATTATGGGCAAACTCAGCTTGACATAACTTGGTATCCCATGATTTAAGATTGTCCCCGACCAAGCATCGTAGCAAATTGCCCAACGAATGATTAACAACCTCCGTTTGACCATTTTTCTGCGGATGATAAGTGCTACTAAACATCAATTCGGTATGAGCCAATCGCCACAAAGACCTCCATAAATGGCTTAAAAACTGAGTATCGCGATCTGAAATAATGGACAAAGGCAAACCATGTAGTCGATATATCTCGCGAATAAATAAAGTAGCGACATGCAGAGCATCTGCAGTACGTTTGTAAGGGATAAAATGAGTCATTTTAGAAAAATAATCGACCACTACAAAGATAGAATGATGGCCACGTTGAGTGCGATCCAAACCCAACACAAAATCCATACTAAGAGCTGTCCAAGGAACCGATGGAATCGGTAATGGCAGATAGAGGCCGGTGTTAGAAGCTGTTCCTTTTGATACTTGGCAAATTCTACAACGATCCACAAAATGGGCCAATTCTTTATGTGTTGTGGGCCAAAAGAAACGATGAAGCACTAACTCGGAAGTGTGATCATGCCCCATATGACCTTCCGAGTGCAAATCCTTAATAATCTTAGGACATAAGCTGCCGTTAGGAATACATAGAGCGAGACCCCGAAAGAGAAAACCTTCATGAAGCTGAAATAGTGGATCGGAAGAAATAGACACCCGACGTAGAATTGATCCGAAAATGGGTCTAACTCATAGAGGTCACGAAAACTATCAAACCTTTGGATGTTAATATGCATCTCAGAAAGAAGACAAAGACGCTGACTTAATGCATCAGAAATGCGATTAGATATCCCAGATTGATGACAAACACTAAAATTGAATTGTTGAAGAAACACATACCACTTAGCATGTCGCATAAACAAAGTTTCTTGAGTAGAAAGATGCTTGAGAGCTTCGTGATCGGTAAACAAAATGAACTCACAGTAGAAAAGATAATGCCACCAATGACGTATAGCACAAACAATTGCAAAAAATTCCACATCATATGTGCTATAGTGAGAACATGCCCCATATATTTTTTCACTAAAAAAGCTACTAGTCGTTCCCCTTAGTTAAGGATAGCACCGATGTCTACTTTCGAGACATCACAATGTAATTCGAAAGGGGAGGTGAAATTGGGCAGGACCAATACCGGAGTAGATGTCAAACGATCTTTAATTAGTATAAAAGCTGAAGCAGCAGCTTGCGTGCAAGAAAAGATCTTGCCATGCATAGCATTTGTGATTGGTTCCATGATAGAACTAAAATGAGAAATAAAGCGGTGATAAAACGACGCTAACGCATGGAAACTGCGAGCCTCTGTAAAGGTGGTGGGTTGGCTAATCGCGAATAACGGCTATTTTTACGTCATCAACGACAATGCCGGCAGAAGAGAGTTTATATCCTAAGAAAAGAATGGTCTCGACAAAAAAAGAACACTTACTCGGAGAAGCATAAAATCATTCTTCGCGCAAGATTGAAAGAATGGCCCAGAGATGTTCGACATGCTCTTCTATTGTCATGCTATAAATGAGGATGTCGTCAAAATAGATGACAACACACTTGCCGATTAGGGGCCGTAACGTCTGGTTCATTACGCGCATAAAGGTCCTAGGTGCATTGGATAACCTAAAAAGTACCACCATCCATTCAAAAAGACCCTCGCATATTTTAAACGCAGTCTTCTAGTCATCGCCGGGGCGAATGCATATTTGATGAAAACCACTACGAAGATCCAATTTGCTGAAAATCACAGCACTACTAAGTTGATCTAATAGATCATCCAAACAAAGAATAGAGAAACTATAACGAATTGTGATTTTGTTGATGGCCCTACTATCGATGCACATTCTCCAATCACCCATTTTTTTGGAATTAATAAGGCTGGAACAGCACAATGGCTTATGCTCTCGCGTACAAGACCCTTTCGAAGAAGATCTTCAACCTGACAATGAATTTCTTCATGCTCAAATGGACTCATTCGATAGTGTGGTCGGTAGGGTAGGGCCGCACCTGTGATGAGATCGATTTGGTGTTGGATATCGCATAACGGGGGCAACCTAACTGGTAACTCCTTTTGAAAGATATCGGCAAATTCAGACAACAAATGAGCAATAGAAGATGGTGAAGAAGTGGACGCCAAAACGTCATGTGGGACTAAAAGAAAAATGAACGGTGCACTGACCAATTCAAGTTCAAATTCTATACGGCTAAGCAAAATAACTCGGGGAGTAGCAACTGGTGGTGATGGCGAGACAGGTGATGGTACAAATGGATGGACAACGAGTGATTCCGGGTTGGATGGTTGTAGAACAAACTGATGGCCACCTATCTCAAAACTATATATATTGCGGCAACCATCATGTATAATACCTCTATCAAATTGCCAAGGGCATCCAAGAAGTAAATGGCAGACGTCCACGGGTAAAATATCACACCAGACTTGGTATGTGTAGTTATGGCCAATGGAAAATTGCACTATGACCCGTTTATCTACTGTAAGTTTTGTGCCTTGTTGTAACTACGCAAGTGAATAAGGATTTGGGTGGGGTTCAGGGACAAGTGAAAGCTTCTCCACAGCGGAGGAAGCAATAATATTCTCACAGGGGCCTGAATCAATAACAAAACAAAAAACCTTGCCACGAATGGTACATGCTGAGTGAAAGAGTTGATGGCGTTGGTCAGCAGGCAGTGTGGGTTTAGGGGCAAGAAATGTTCGTCTGACCACCAAACAAGGGCCAATATCAGGTAGTAGTAATTCTACTTCTTCCATAGAAGATCCCTCATCAAAAATAAGAGGGCCAGAATACTCAAGGTCGTGTGATTCATCAGCTAATAAACCTCGTGAACCTCACAACTTAGGGCAGGTGGGTTGTTGATGGCCAAATTTTCCATAAGAAAAGCAAGCGTCGGGATGAGGTTGAGATGTGGCTGGAATGGTGGTAGAGCGAACTGGTGGGGTAGCAGTGAAACGATGATCAGTTGTGGCGGGGGTGTGTTTAAGGCGGGTTGAGCTATAGGGGAAGGTTGTGGTACGGTGAGCAAGTTGTTGTTCAACCAGAATAGCACGTTGATGCGCTTCAGAGATTGAAGAAGGCGCAAATAAATTCAACGTGTCTTGTAAATTTAAGCGCAAACCCTCAATAAAATGGGTTACCAACTGATCCGAGGTCTCGGATAAATTCACATGTGCTAACAGTTGATAAAATTCCTCCGTATAAGCATTGACGAAATTAGAGCCTTGTCGCAGATTTTGTAATAGTTGATATAAAATGTGATCATAGTTAAATGGTAAAAACTCTCCTCGTAAAAGAAAAATGAATTGTTCCCATGAAGGGTAAGTCGCACGGCCATCACGGATGCGAAAGAGCTTAAGTTGTTGCCACCATGCAGCAGTGTGGCCTCGTAAGCAAGTGTAGACAAGAGACACATGTCGTGTCGCCGGGACTTCCTTAAAGAGTAAAATTTCATCCATAGTAGATAGCCAATCGATGAACTCATCAGCATTCATGGATCCCTGAAATTCCGGGAGATCAATATAAAATTTTTCTCCCATTTAGAGAGACGCTCACCGTTGAGAGGAGCAAATAGGTTCTCCATTGTCATATCTTCATTAGATGATGATGGTGGTGGTTACAGACCACGCCCTTCGTGGTGAGGCTGACTCGTAAGGAAGTGATGAGACCATGACAAGCATCAAATCGGTCTATCCAAAGCTGCCATTGAAGGATCTCAAGATTGTTACTTTGTTGACAACTAAATATTGGAGATCAAGATTTGAAGAGCAATTCATGAAGATATAACTCATCAAGGTGTACATGCATGGCAGATTCACGTTGCATAGACGAGTTGTATGGAGTTTTCATTCCCCTTAGTTAATTTAATTAAGGGGCTGATTTAATTAGATTATAATATTATTTTAGATATAGTATTTATTTAATTAGGATCACATTTTTATTAAATTTCATGTAATTTTCGTGTGTTTTTATTAGGGTATTTTCTATAAGGTCATTTTAGTTAGGTAATTAGAGTTTTAATTATGGGAACTTCTTTCCTAGTTAGAATACTAGTTTAGGTAGTTTTCTAGTCCAATTTGAATTATTTTAGGCTATTATTTTCGTCCATATAGCCCTATAAATAAGCGATCTATGTATTTATTTGCTTTAGACATTATTTGGAGAATTAAGCCTTTGCTACTCAATATTAATGTCTCACCCCAAGCTCTTTTGTTAGTTTTTAGTCAAATACTTACACTCTTAAAAGCCTAGCAACTTTTGAGTTTCATTCAAGGTCTCGTTCTATTTCACTTGTGGGAATAGGGTTGATTGCTATTGAGGAGATTCCAAGTGAAGTACGTTTCGTGGAGTTATCTTCACGGGGTTTGCTTTCATGTGTCAAATCATTCTACAAACACCATCAACGCCAATCCGTCATCACCAACATTCACCAACCATCCAATGTTTGTATCAACATCATCCACACAAGACCAGATCGTGTTCCACAGGGTTTCCAAGATGTTCTATCCATTTTCATCCATATATGTTGTTCGCATCGAGTTCTACAACAATACCGTAAGTACTTGAAATCCAAATCAAATTGGTTGGAAATTGGACGAAGGTGTAGGTAATTTATGATGTGATCTCGACAGAAGATCGACACCGGACAGAAACGCGCGAAAGACTCTAGAATCAAACACGTCAGCTAAGGAAGGATTTAATCCAACTAACAACTCTAATAGATGAAAATAAACTGAATTTAGAGACTTAAAGACTCAAAACAACAATAAAACTAGAACTAGACCTAATAATGACACTTAGACGATGACACAAAAATAATACTCAAATCCAAATCAAAACGGATGGAAATTGGACGAAGGTTTAAGTATGGTATAGGCTCGTGTAATATGTGTAAGGAATGTGAAGAATGGCTTTAAGAAGATAGGTTATGATAGGAATTTGAAGTACTTACGGTATTGTTGTAGAACTCGATGCGAATAACACGCATGGATGAAAACGGATAGAACGGCTTGGAAACCTTGTGGAACACGATCTGATCTTGTGTGGATGATGTTGATACGAACGTTGGATGGTTGGTGAATGTTGGTGATGACAGATTGGCGTTGATGATGTTTGTAGAATGATTCGACACACGAAAGCAAACCCCGTGAAGATAACTCTACAAAACGTACTTCACTTGGAATCTCCTCGATAGCAATCAACCATATTCCCACAAGTGAAATAGAACGAGACCTTGAATGAAACTCAAAAGTTTCCAGGCTTTTAAGAGTATAATTTTTTGACTAAAAACTAACAAAAGAGCTTGGGGGTGAGACAATATTGAGTAGCAAATGCTTAATTCTCCAAATAATGTCTAAAGCAAATAAAATACATGGATCCCTTATTTATAGGGCTATATGGACGAAAATAATAGCCTAAAATAATTAAAATTGGACTAAGAAACTACCTAAACTAGTATTCTAACTAGGAAAGAAGTTCCCATAATTAAAACTCTAATTACCTAACTAAAAAGACCTTCTAGCAAATACCCTAATAAAAACATACAAAAATTACATCAAATTAAATAAAAATATGGTCCTAATTAAATAAGTACTATATCTAAAATAATACTATAATCTAATTAAATCAGCCCCTTAATTAAATTAACTAAGGGGGATGAAAACTCCATGCAACTCGTCTATGCAGCGTGAATCTACCATGCATGCACAATTTGATGAGTTCTATCTTCATGCATTGCTCTTCAAATCTTGATCTCCAATCTTTAATTGTCAATAAAATAACAATCTTGGGATCCTTCAATGGCAGCTTTGGATGGTCCGATTTGATGCTTGTTATGGTCTCATCATTCCCCTCCCCTTGAAAAGAATTCCTCTTCGAATTCGAACGGCCTGGATAAAAAACAAACATGAACTGATCATCAATATCTTTTGGTGGCTCATCAATATCATGTGTCACATCTTTGGAAACCTGTAGAATAATGACATTAAAAGTACATGGTTGACAAAAAGTGTTAGAATTCAACGGCTTCTCCATGCTTGCTTGTACGAGCTCCTTTTTATACTCAACCACTTCCAAGTTGATCTCACTCTCCACCTCTTTTTCTTCTTCTCCAACGCTTTCACAAATAGGACCATCTATCAATTCTTCAAGAGATGCTTCAATGAAAACGGTTATCTCTAGAATAAGATCTTCTTTGATGGCAACGATATCAGATGGTAACTCAACGTGGATCTCCACCTCTTCTTCCTCGACTTTGGTTGGATTTTCCTCGGGTTTGGCGTCGGTCAGGTGCTGAATTGATGGTGTAAACCATGTAGGTGGAGGCGGTGTAGCAATGGGCGGTCGAACTATTGGTGTAGGCCATGCAGGTACGGGTATCGTAGGCTCGGGCCTATGACTATGTTGTGGTGCAAAATGTCCCAAACATCTCTCAACTTGTTTAGCATATTGCACCATGTCTTCTAACTCCTCGTATTGATATACTACTACTTTTTCTCAGATTGACCTTCGTAGACCAGCTAGAAATCTCTCCATTATATCTTCTAGATACTCATCTACATCAGCTCGTCTCATGGCTTCAATCATTCGGTTGCAGTACTCATCTACACTACGGCCTCCTTGCCTAAGCTTGTGTAGCTTTTCCTCCAACTCCCATTGATAGTGGTCTAGAATGAAGCATTTCCGCATCTCATCTTTCAGCTCTCGCCATGAATCGATGGGTGGAAGGCGGTCTCGGGGGCACCGGTTTTGCTGGAATCCCTACCATGTTGCTGCATAGCTTTTAAACTCAAAAGATGCAAGTTGTACCTTTTTCGGCTCTCGGAAATCATAGCACTCAAAAATACTGTCTACTTGCCATTCACAATCAAGGTATGCATCGGGATCATGTAGACCTTCAAATTCGGGGATGATCGTCTTGTTGGACGACTTAGGGGTACGACCGTGCCTCATAGTACCTGCATAAGTAACAAATGTGAAGAAATAAAGGACTCACAATCCTCAATTTTCTCTCATTTATTTTCACTCTTTTCTTTTTCCGCTCGTGTATCACTCAATATGTGGTGTACAGTGTGTGAATTGT
This sequence comes from Perilla frutescens, assembly GCA_026008535.1. Taxonomy (NCBI): domain Eukaryota; kingdom Viridiplantae; phylum Streptophyta; class Magnoliopsida; order Lamiales; family Lamiaceae; genus Perilla; species Perilla frutescens. Next base: position 20,111,950 of record BRKX01000013.1, read on the forward strand.
GTAGACAAGTGGTGTATATTGACTATGGCAGATTTTCATTCCCCTTGGATGATGAGGGGACGAAAATTAGGGGTATGGGGAAGTATATGGAAGGTGTAGAAGGATTGGGATGGAAGGAAACTAGATAAGGAAAGAATTAGATGTATTTTTGAAATTCCAAATAGAATAGGAAATTCAAAAAATAAATCCAAAAGGATGGAAGGTAAGAATAGAAAACGAAAAGAAATAAAAATAATAGGGAGGAAAGAAGGTGATTTGGATGTGTATCACAAGTGTGACACAATCTAAATTATCTAATTAGACTAGACTCTAAAAGGAAAAACTCCAAAATTAAATTAGAACTCTAAAGGGAACTACCAAAAATAAAACACTACTAGATGGAAAGAACCAAAAATAAAATACAACTCTATGGAAACTACCAACTATAGACTAATACTAAAGGTAAGTACCAAAAATAAAATAAGCTCAAAAGGTAAATCAAGAATCAAATTGGATTTTTTTTTTAACCGATTCCTTTTTTTTTTACTTTCAGTTTTTTTTAACCGGTTTTTTTTAACAATGGACACTAGTCTATTACAACTCGATTGACATGTAGACTGACACATAAAAAAATGACACGTAGGATTGAACCATGACCAGCTATGCTGACGTGGCTCTGATACCAAATTTATGATGTGATCTCGGTAGAAGATCGACACCGGACAGAAACGCGCGGAAGACTCTAGAATCGAACACGTTATCTAAGGAAGGATTCAATCCAACTAACAAATCTAATATATGAAAATAAACTGAATTTAGAGACTCAAAGACTCGAAACAACAATAAAACTTGAACTAGACCTAATAATGACACTTAGACGACGACACAAAAATAATACTCAAATCCAAATCAAAACGGCTGGAAATTGGACGAAGGTTTAGGTATGGTATAGGGTCGTGTAATATGTGTAAGAAATGTGAAGAATGGCTTTGAGAAGATAGGTTATGATAGGGATTTGAAGTACTTACGGTATTGTTGTAGAACTCGATGTGAATTGCACGTATAGATGAAAATGGATAGAACGGCTTGGAAACCTTATGGAACATGATCTGATCTTGTGTGGATGATGTTGCTATGAATGTTGGATGGTTGGTGAATATTGGTGACGACGGATTGGCGTTGATGATGTTTGTAGAATGATTTGACACACGAAAGCAAACCCCGTGAAGATAACTTCACGAAGCGTACTTCACTTGGAATCTCTTCGATAGTAATCCAACCATATTCCCACAAGTGAAATAGAATGAGACCTTGAATGAAACTCAAAAGTTGCTAGGCTTTTAAGAGTGTAAGTTTTCGACTAAAAACAAACAAAAGAGCTTGGGGGTGAGACAATATTGAGTAGCAAAGGCTTAATTCTCCAAATAATGTCTAAAGCAAATAAAATACATGGATCCCTTATTTATAGGGCTATATGGATGAAAATAATAGCCTAAAATAATTCAAATTGGACTAAGAAACTACCTAAACTAGTATTCTAACTAGGAAAGAAGTTCCCATAATTAAAACTCTAATTACCTAACTAAAAAGACCTTCTAGCAAATACCCTAATAAAACACACAAAAATTACATCAAATTAAATAAAAATATGATCCTAATTAAATAAATACTATATCTAAAATAATATTATAATCTAATTAAATCAGCCCCTTAATTAAATTAACTAAGGGGGACGAAAACTCCATGTAACTCATCTATGCAACGTGAATCTGCCATGCATGCACAACTTGATGAGTTCTATCTTCATGCATTGCTCTTCAAATCTTGATCTTCAATCTTTAATTGTCAACAAAGTAACAATCTTCGGATCCTTCAATGGCAGCTTTGGATGGACCAATTTGATGCTTGTCATGGTCTCATCAGGAAGGGAAGGATCTGCTCGAGCTGCTGTTGAACGACTGTCATCTGCTGTTAAAGGCCATCAAGTTGTGCTGCATGAGGGAAGGATCATGGGTGGCCGCGTGGTTGGTCTTTTTGGAAGGCATGGAAAAGAACGTACGTTGGTCTCTGGATACCAACTGATGCAGCGAAGATACGCGAACCTATTGTGAAATATCGAGATTCGACCGAACACGAGAATTTAGAGAAAATTATATTACTCTAAGTTTTATTTATGAAAATATCCTCCCTCTAACAAAGATAAAAACTCCTATTTATAACATAAAAGTTCAATCTAAACTAGGATAAGAATCATATTTAAACTATGAGACATTAAAAGAAATTGAAAGCAAAAAGGAAACGTAAAAAACTGAACTAATTTTAAATAATTAACTAAATAGCTTCATCTCCATCAATAACTTACATCCTAATTAGACATGCTTCATTAGCATATGATAGATGCTTTGCTAGCATCAATTATATTGTTATAAGTGTAAACACATCAATTTTAGGGTTGAACAATTTCATTTTATTGAATTTTATCATTTGCTCATGTTAGCACTATCGAATGCTAACAGAAGCATTATATAAATGATAAAGGATTGCATTACATAAATGAAACAATAATGTAGTGGATTGAGGTTAATTAATTAATAATGCAACTAACAACTTTCAATCAAACAACCATAACTTTGTCCACGATTATTTTTTTTAAATTGTTTTTTTTTGTTAAAAAGTAGACAATTGACTAGCTTTCCAACCATATAAAACTCACCATTTAATTATGTCCTCATAGAACAGTTTGTGTTTAAATATAGGTGTTGTGCATGAAATAATAGTGTTTCGTTAACATACGATTATGTGTTCGTCAGCATATGACTATATCTCTATTAGCACGCATCCAGAAAGTTCAATTTTTTTCTTTTTTTTAAGTTTGACCTTGAATAAAAAATTATCAAACTGTTATCGCGTTTTTTAAAGTTCTTTTTATTTACAGTAATGTCACCACCTCTTTAACCAAATCTGGACCATTGAATTTTGAATGATGTGTAGTGGGAGATCGGTTTACAGTTTACACACTAGACATGATTTACACTAGAACCACCACCACCACACACACACACACACACACACACACACACATATATATATATATAATTCATTTACTTATTAATTATATTAGCAGAGCTCAAAGGATTAAAACAAATTTTTTAAAAGGGAGACCAGACTTGGATGAGATTCTCGATTCCAATTTGGTGTTTTATTTTATATTCTAACTATTCGATTTATGCCATGTGTATTTAAAAAATTAAACAATTATCCAATAAAAAAATTGAATTAGAGAATCTCACCTGACCAGACTGAACGCTTTCCCTTCTCCCAACTTTAAAAAAAAAGATAAATAAAAAGAGACATAATTAACTACATTCTTGCGATTACAATTATTTATTGAGCTCTAAAAATAATTTCTACATGAATATCCGAGATAACAATAATATATATATAGGAACTATAATTAATACAAACATGAGTAGGCCTTATTTGCATCTAAATATAATCCACCATAAAATCAACTCAAAAGTTAAGGTTTTCTTGTGCTATATATATCCATCTTCCAATTAATTTCAACGCATTTAATTTGCTGGAATATTGATGTCCTTATCAAAATTCACATTCATTTCGACATCTTTTTGCTCCTGGAGCACAAAGTCTGTTTCCACACCTTTCTTTTCATTCTTGTAGATGAAGTACAATATTATTTGGGTGACTCCTAATAAAAGTCCCAAAATATTTGGCAACTGTAACAAAATGATGAGAGAAAAAATTAAAATCAAATCACAATCTTGAAAAAATTGAGTAATTAATTTCACACTTACTGCAATGTAGTAGTCTTTGATGAAGAATCCATGTAAAAACCAGCTTGCAGCACAAAGGGAGAGGAAAAATGATAGTGTGAATGGCATGAATTCAACACTTTTTGTTCTAATCACTTGTCTCTATAAAAACATCAACAAAAAAAAAAAAAGTATATATAATATTCAATCCAAATTAAGACGACCTCATGAGTGAAAAATCATATATAGATTTTCTTGGACCAACATTTTCTAAGTCGATCTAGATATTGACACCAACGGGTAGCTAGGTGTTGAGGGTATCTCGTGAAAAGAAAAAGATTTACGTACCATGACGCTTAAAGGAGCAGCAAACACAGCTATGTTGATAATGGCACAAACCCATCCTACTAAAGCAACCCTTTTGGAGCCTTTTACAGCTACTAGAGAAACCAACATGATCACCCCTAAGCCTCCTACATTGAATAGGAGAATCCATCTCATCGTGAATACCTGAAACAAAATCACATATACATATAATTGAAAGCAACAATTTTTATTTTTTGTATTGATTCGAGGGTGGACTCTGGGTAGGTACGTAAACCTTAATGTGTTTTAGGCTCGAACTCGTATCCTTTGGCCACAAGTTCGCTCACTAGACCTCGGAAGAGAGAGAGAGAGAGAGAAGAGATTACCTTAACCTTCTTTGGTGCATAAATTAGGTAGAGGAAGAGGTAAGCGGCTTCAATGGCACAGCCTATACCATTAATGCTAACGATCATGTAAGCATTGGTTTTAAGGTAAGCGTAGTAAAGCAACAACGAAGCGCTGAAAAATGAGATAGAATAGGGTATTGATTGAAACCCTTCTGACGATTTCTTCCTAATTATTCTGTAGAAAGTTGGCCTATATGTACAACAAGATTTCATCGATACACAATCATTATATATAAAAAGAATTAGCTATGAATGAAAAATGCAGCAATATTAACTAGTAATTAAATAGCTCTAGCTATGGATATATCTTACAATGGCGCCAAGAATACGAGGAAAGATATTATATTACCTGCATGCACAGAAAAAATACATTAGATTATATACATTGAGCAAATTATAACCGAATAATAGACATGATTATATACACACATCAAAGAATTTGTGGCCTAGTTGGTGGAATGGGTGGATTCCGACTAAAATATGTCATAATTAAGTTCAAATTCCACTAATAATAAGGCAAGTTCGTCACTAAGAATTTGCCTAGTACGTAAGGTTTGTATTTTCTTTGCGGTTTGCATATCGTACAAGCACGAAGGTTTACCCAAAGCTAGCCCATCTAGGTACGTGCAGGGCTTGCCTAGAGCAAATTTACTCAAAACTCACCAAAATAGAGGCTAGCTGCATGTTTCTCATTGGTTAAAAAAAAAACAATTAACAAAACAAAAACTGACAATTCTTACCCAAGAGACCAAATATGATAGCTAATTTATCAGCTCTTAAAACTGCCATTCCCCCCAATTGAAGTTCCCTGCCGTGCAGTGGAACACTTATTTTTTTATATATTTTTTATTTTGGAAACAAACAGGCACAATATTTTTAATTCACAAAAATTACAAACTTATATATATAGTTGAGTTGAGACCATATAATTGCGTAGAGGCAATTGATGCTGAATGCTTGGCCAATAATAACTGTAAAATTAGATCATTTTACGTTATTAATTAATGTACCAAAAAATCAGTTTCTCTTAAAAAAATGTACCAAAAATGAGATAATTAAAGATACGAATTATTTTAAACGTAATAGATTGCCACGTAACCTAAACCTCAAATTAATTTAAAGGGTGCAATAAACTCGTACCTAATTAATAAATTTGGCATATTTTTTTGTGATTTATAAACTTACCAAGAATTCCATCTCACCTGCCAGTCACTGTTATCCTATTAGTTAATAAACGTGTTCCCATTTTTTAAACAAAATATAATATAATATAATCCATTTTCCTTAACCATATATTAATAGAATTTTTAATGATCGGGGGTCTTTTAATTTAGACTTCAACTTTGGCCTCAGCTCGAAGAATACTGCCAAAAGTCCCATAATTTGTTAATTAATTACGAACTCATCAAATATGGATCAACCAATCATAAACTCAATAAAATATTAATAAGATTTAAACACATAATTTATTAATTGCGAAATCATCAACTCCGTCGATTATACCACTCCAAATTGTTATATATTCATGGCCTTTTTTATGACTTATTTTTTGTAATAGACCTTTTCTTTCTTTCTTTCTTTCTTTCTTTCTTTATTAAGCCATAAAAAAAAGAGTACCACCATTCAGCAATTCGTAAAATTAGTTCTGGGTTTAAATATTACTCCCTCCGTTCCGTTTGTAATGTCCACTTTCTATTAAAATAGAGAGAGTAAATAATGAAAAGATGGACCTTTCTATTGGAACGGATGAATTATCTAAAAGTGGATGAAAATGTGGTAAGATTAATTAAGATGCAATAAATCCATAAAGGTTTTCGTTATAATTGGGCCAAGTTTGGTTGGAAAGGATATTCGAATGTCAACTTCATAAATGCGACATAATTATTTCATGGGCCGAAAGCAAATACCATAATATTTTAGAGTCCCAATCCTTGTAAATTGGGAGTTGCTACACTAGAATGTTTTCTCTTCGCACTATAATTTTTCTTTACACTACATATCAATTTTATAATTTTATATTTTTACTCTTCACACCGTAAGATTTTTCACTTTTACCGTTAACCTTAAAAATCAACTTAAACAAATTTAATAACTAAAAAAAGAAAAAGAGGGAAAAGAGAGAAATTGATGCATCTTCTTCCTCTTTCACCATCACCGTGGATGGGATACGGATTCATAGAGACTCATCGTCACCCCCATGAGAGGACGCAACTTGTGAGTGTTTTTTTTCTAAATTTTAATAAAGTGAGGATATGGTTGAAGCTAATCAACGGAGAAGACAATCGATGATGACGAGGATTTGAGGCGGTGATGAATGTTTGAGTGGCGATGATGATTTGAAAGGTGGTTCAAAAAATATTTTCTAAGTTCATCAAACTGATTCAAAAAAAAAGTAATTTCGAAAATGAAGCAAACTTTCGAAAATTATTTTTCAAAAATTGTTAGTTTGATCATCTAATTAATATTCGAAAATATATTTTCGAACATGGCTCGTATATTCTAAAAATAATTTTGAAACATCTGTAACCAGGAGCGGTTTTGAGGGTGTGTAGGGTGGGCGACCGCACAGGGTCCCGAAAAATCGAGGGCCCCCGAATATATATAGGTCTATATATGTATATATAGATAAATAGTTGAAAATATTATCAATTAATCACTTAGTTCAGTGGAAAATAGTTTTCTTCAAGTTTCTTGGTGTTGCATTGATGTGGGTTCTATTCTTGAGTGTAACATTTTTTTTACTGCTTGCACTTGGGGTCCTTTGACATAATTCCCTTTTTAACAAAGGGCCCAATTTTAAATTTCACACATGGCCTTCGATAGGCTAGCCCCGCCTCTGTGTGTAACATGAGTGGGACTAAATTTTTTTGTATCATATCTTGCACATTCAAAAAATTAATTTTTTTTAGATTTTGAACCTTTTTACATGTTTGATTTTCGATTTCTAGTAGCAAGGATATCGTTTTTGATGTAGGCGGCGATGAGAATCTCACATGGGAGGACTGAGGAGGTGCGAGATGAGGAGAGGGGAGGGGGTGGTGGCAGTGGCTTTGCAAATCTGGGGTTATGGGGAGGGAGATACAAATGGACGATATACAGTAAATTCTATCCTATAAACTCAAGCACTACAAATTACTTTCGAATGTGTGTGACATGCTATTTATTAACAAATAAGTGACTGCAAGTGCACAATGTTATTGTAATACATGGTGAACAAAAGTATCGTATCCCACAGAGACACTAAATGTGCAGGTAGAGGGAAAATAATTAAAAACAAATAAAAACACAAATTAAATTACTTGGACTATTAATTGGAAAAATGTAGCTAGGTTTCAAGGAAGCTGAATTATTATCTCATCTATCTATATTCATTGAATTCTTGCAACCCGACTTAATCATTAATTTATCAATAGTGGCCAGTCACTAGTTTGCTAAGACATATACCATAACATATACATAATCAGCATGCACTTCATTTAGTCAGTTCTTCACACATGTCATTACTCTCAATCAAGCACATGAAAATTTATTGAACCTTATGTAATACTTGTTCACTAGGTCGGTACTTCCAAGCACACATAACTTGAATTCTATATTTCTATCAATTAATTCTTCTCCGGTGAGTAAATCAAATTAATCAACTAACATACACAAATGGTGATCAGACACTCATGCAAGATAAAAATAAATTCATAGAAATCAAGTCCTGAGAGATAATAGGAAGAAAGCAATCAAATCATGTAGATAAAATCCATAACATCTAATCCCCAAAATCTAGCTATGAAATTAGCTAAACATAATGAAATAAGTAACAAAAACTAGAATATAAGTGTTCATGACAAAATAAATAAATAAACTGAATAACACGGTGGAATCCAGCTATCTTTGTCTCTTCTGTAGTGACACTCTATCTTTAGCAACCTTGACACCTTCTCTTGAGTAGATGATAAGTCATCATCTTTCTCTTATCTTTTTTTCCTCTCTCTTGTGTGTATGATATGATATCTAGGTTGTGTTGGGCGTGTATCAAGTGGAGACTTTAAATATATGTAGGTTTAAAACCCTGAATTAAAGATAAAAAATCGCACTCACTCGGACCCGAATGACATGGGTCGAGTGAAATATTTCATATGACCCAGATGGGTGTTTTTGCAATGGATCGACCCAAGTGCTTTTGACCGGGTCGATCCACTCCTTAACAAATTACACTGGCTTGGGTCAACCGAAGCTTTCCGGATCGACCCAAACTATTTTCACACCGGACTTCAGATTTTCATGGGCTTTGATCATTTAATCTTGTTCATTAGGCTTTAAGTATTTAATTAAGTGTAAGAGCCTAATTAAATCCTTCTTCAACTCTTCATGCACGTAGTTGACTGTTTTGCTTCAATTATACAATAAATACGCAACTATTACTGCAAAAACTAGTAAACACATCAAAAACTCCAAATGATATCAAAATAAAACACAAAATCTATATAAACCACACAACTTAGCATAATAAACATCGTCAATTCATATAAAAAAATTGTGTAAAATACACAACTGTCAATGTGACATGTGTCCCCTATTATCTTTTCTTTTTCTTTAAATAATGGACTGATCATGATTAGTATAACCAACTTTGCATAAAATGGTAACTTTTTATTAAAGATGCTCATGGTATCTCTAAAAGGTATTGGTATATGTGAAAAAAGTGTTAGTATCTGTAAAATGTACTAATGAACCCTATATATATCGACACAACACAAGAAGATCATCGGACGATGGTTGTTTGGCCATAGAAGTTGCCGGCAACCAAAATGTATGCATCTCCAATAGTCATGGAAGTTGCGGGTCATGTTAAATATACATGAGTTTTCATATATTTGAGATTCTTGTATTTTCGAAATAATGACAATTTTTTTTATTTTTTCATTACAATGGGCATAATGGATTTGAAATATAATTAAATAATTTTTTAAAATAAATATTTTTTAAATTTTTATATAAATGGTTAATTAGACTTTTTATTTATGAAAAGTGAATTTGAAAATCTTTTTATCCGATATAATTGCGATATATATTTTAATCTTGCTGATGATATGTGCAAGTAGTCTGACAAGATTAATTAAATCTTATAGATCCATGAGTCTTGGAAAAAAGTATTATATTGCATTATATTTTATTTTATACTTATAACATTGAAAATATTTATGTAAATAACAAAAAATTATAAATTTATAAATAAATTTTTCTAATAATTTAAAAATAATTATTAGAACAAATATCATTATTATTTTATAATTTATCTTCATAATTTAAATATTTTATTCGATATGTTGTCGGTGTATATTTTACAACTTGCAGATAATATCTGCCAGTGTTCTAACAAAATTTAATAAATCTACGTAGATCTACGTGCCTTGAAAAAATCATGCATTATCATTAATGTGAAATGATATTTTGTCTTATACTTATAATATTGAAAATAGGGTTGCAAATGAGTCGGGTAGAGCCCGAACATACATATGTTCAAATTTATTTCAAATGATATCGGACTTTAAAATTTATGTATGAACTTCTTTGATTATCAATCGAGTCGAGCTCAAACGAGCTTTAATTGAGCTAAACACGAGTCGAGCTCGAGTAGTTTGTTATTTTTATACATGTTTATTTGATTTTTATTTATCGAGCTCAACTTGAATCCGAGCTTTAAATTTTACCAAAAACAAAATTATTTTCAAGTTTGTTTGATATTCTTATCGAATCGAGCTCAAACGAGCTTTCAACGAATGAACACAAGTCTAGTATCAAACTATTTAGTTTGATTTTCAGTCCTAATTGAAAATATTTGTATAAATAATAAAAAATTATAAATTTATAAATATATATATATATATATTGGTAATTTAAAAATACTTATTAGCATAAATATTAGTATTTTACATTTTTTTCATAATTCAAATATTTTATTTGATATGGTGTCAGTGTATAGTTGTTTCTTGCTGATAATATATGGCGGTAATTTAACAAGATTTGGTGAATCTATATAGATTCACGAGCCTTGGTAAAAGCATGTCATGTAATAAAGGTTAACCATAATTTAGCTCATAATTGAATAAATATTTAATTTTATAATTAAATTTACTTTTAAAATTTAGAGGACACATGTTGTACATTCGGAAATAATTTGTAGTACATGAGGTTGTAGGGTGGAATTTACCAACGAGGGGGGCTTGGAGAAGCCATTCTTTTCTTCTTTTTGGTTTTTTAATTATCAATTTTATTTTGTTTATTAATTTTATTATTTATTTAGTAAGGATATTTTAAGTAACTCCACAATTAATTACTTTTGAATTAATTTAGTGTGTGGTGTGAAGACAAAATATTGTAGCATGTTTAGCAATTCTTTTGTAGGATTGGAAAAAATCGGACTATCGATTTTAAATTGGTTATTGAATCAAGTATTTGAGGAGTAATATTGAATAGGCTTGTGTCTGTTTAACTCGAATATGTAAAATATGCTCCCTTCGTATGCTTTTTTTTCGGTTTAGGATTTTTTTTCATAAGAATTAATATATAAATATTTAGACAAATATATTCTACCCTATAAAGTTCTATTAAGATATATTTTTTTCCTAAAAATATAAAGATTTCTCTCTCCTTAAATTGAATGTAAGAGATTTTGTAGAGATTTGATAGGATTAAAACTGAGAGATGGTATATTAGATGTACCACATTTGTTGCGTAAAGTGTCTTGTAATGGATTACCATGATTCATTTGGATGTGTGTTGATCAAATAAAATGATTTTGATATGTACAAATGTATATCACCCACTACATGCTACAACTGAAATTAAATCTCATACGCACCGAAAAAGAGATATAGATTAATTTACCTGGCTTGTAGTTCTCGAAAATAATGAAGCTTTGATGCGGAATTGATATTCCACTCCAGAGATCTTTTGTTGTATATCAATGATCTCGATCTAGACGTCGTGTGGGCGACGATCTTCCAGATCTTGAAGAAGCTTGAAGACTAAGAACCCTTTTTTCCTCAATATTTTTGAAAATATTTTGCTTTTTTTTGGGATGCTCAATTTCGAAAATTCTATGATGGTGTGCTAGAGCTTTTAGTCTTCCTTCAACAGATATAAATAAGGCTACAACATGATCTAGAAGCTAGAGCTTTTAGGGTTGAGCCTCTAACAGGCTTAAATTCTCCATGTTTAGCCCATAACATGATTTAAGCTCATTAATATTAATCTAGTCTACTAAAGGATTAATATTGTACTACCTTCCTAAATCATATTTATCGAAAATCATCGACTTCTTTTATCGCAATTAATTCCTCATGTTTAATATATCGAATGTCGATTAATTAAATTAAGTACATTGACAACTCAATTTAATTAATTTATTATCCATAAGTAGTATCACTCAACTTTTATGATTACGTCGAATATAAATTCACTTGTAGGATTTAACATAATAATCCTTTTTGAACTATATGAAGAAGATGAAATAAGGTAAAAATTTAATTGGGATGATTTACAAAAAAATAATATTTAATCCAAAAAGAATAATATCGTCTACAAACAAATCAAGAATTCTAAAAATTCAAATGTGCATTGGAACGTTAAAATAAAAAATATATATATCATCAAGGATTCAAAGTCGTGTCTAAACTAGTAACATCGATTTCGATTTTACACATAAAAAACTTTCTTAAATTTATACATATTTATAGATGTAATATTTTATTATTTAAATAAATTATTAATAATTATCACAATTTTTTCAATTTGTGTTTATTGAATGTTTTACAAAAAAATAGAGAGAGGTGAGAAAGAGATGGAGGAGAGAGAGAATAAAAAAGAGATAAAGTGTGGGGAAGAGAGAGAGAGAGAGAGAATGGAGAGAGGAAAAAGAAAGAAGTGGGTGTTACGTAGAAACAAATGGATAGATGAAGAAAATGTCATGTTTCAAAATATAATAATTATTGAATTACAATAATACCCTTATTTATTTAAAATTGTAAATAATTACAAGTGTGTCACCTTCTATTTAATTAAATTTTGACTAAATTGTGACCATCAAGATCTAAATTATGGATGGATTAGATGAGTTCCTAGTTCCCACAAGGAGGAAGGGTTCTCATTTGAACCCTTCCATATATATATATATATATATATATATATTATGATTTGGTTTAAATGAGAACGATGCTTTCTGTAGGAACATGAGAACAGTGTTTGTTTAGTGTAATTTTAGTGTTTTTCTTACTGTATTTTGATGCAATTTTTAATTTTTAATTTTAATGTTTTTCTTATATATATAGGATTTGGTTCAAATAAGAACGGTGCTTCGTGTAGGAACGTGAGAACAATGCTTGTTTAGTGTAATTTTAGTGCTTTTTTTACTGTATTTTGATGTAATTTTTTAATTTTTATTTTTAATGCTTTTCTTATTGTATTTTAGTACTAAATGTTTTAGCACCAAAATAAAATAAGAAAAACACTAAAACTACACTAAACAAGCCCGTTCTCACGTTGTCATACCAAACTTAGTTCATATTATAATCAAGCCCTATATATATATGTGTGTATGTATGAATATATTTACATCCACACACCCAGTCTGTGATATTGAGAAGATTCAAACCCGTGACTTTTGATCTCTAAACAACCACCCCACTCCACCATTAGGTCATCCCCATCGGAACAAAAATGATTAAAATCGCACAAGTAGAAAATGAATATTAATATGCAGTTCTATTTTATTATTTTATATAGATATCAAATCATAAAATAAAATAAAAAATATAATTTTTAATTAATTAAAATATTAATTTTAGCAAAACATAAAATATTATTTTTATATAGTTTAATTTGAAAACTTAAATAATTCGCCACGTAATGCGGGTGTGAAACACCTAAAAATAAAACTAAAATTCAATCAGTTACGCCACAAACTTAGATAGAAACATATAAAATTTTTGTTCAAGAGAAACATCTGACGAAGGAAACAAATTGAATGAAATTTAATCTCTTACTGCTTTCTTTTTGCATGACAAAATCAAATACAAATTACAAATGAGTATATATTTTTATAATAAATTTTGTTTCAATCTTGTATAGGGATGTCAATTTAGTCCGAAACCGATGGGTTGGCCCAAATAAATCGAGAAAAATATAAGATTAGGGCTGAAAAATTCCAACTCGAAAAAAAAAAAAATTAACCGAACGGGCTAGACTGGTTGGGCTGGCGGGCCGCGGGTTGGCCCGTCGGGCTGGACCGGCAGCTTCCGTTGTTTTGGTCTTAACTTTTTCTAAAGGCGTTGGAAAGCTAACTCAATTATCTTTCCATCCATATATTATGCATTTATAGATTCTAAGTTTACTAAGAATTATGAATTTTTAAATTTACAACTAGTAGTAAATGAATCTCATTCAATGATGCAATTTTCATTAAATGTTATATTTTCATTTATGACATACATTATTGCATTTATCAATGTTATAAGGACAATAGGTGATTAATATGATGTATAAAATATATTAGAATATTTGATAATTTTTTATTGGAGTTTGAGGATACATGTTGTTTATTCATTTGTTGCTTCTTGAATGTTGAAACCTTTCAAATTATTTTATTTTATTATTTTATTTTATTTTATTTTTGTTGAGTTAATTATCCTTCACTCGTTATCCATCTATTATTACATATCATTGAGGTTTTAAAGTAATAAAATTAAATAATTTATCATGTTTTCAATAATTTTATTGTATGTACATTCTAATGTTATCGTTTGTTCAACATATGAGAAAGAATACAAAGATATACGTGATCTGAAGCATCAAATGTCTTTAAAATAGAAAAATAGTGTAATTCCAATATTTATCGATGAGTGAGCATATTTATTGTGATGTAATTTGAAATTATTATTTTTGAAAAAATAAACTAAGGTTGAACATTATTATCGTGAAATGTACTTAATTTTGATTTTTTCTTTATTACTCGAATGTTCTTAGTGTGTGATGTTAATTATATTAGTTTTGCCCTTTTTATTTTCTCATATTATTTATCATGTTTTAAATTATTTTATTGTATAATATTATAATGTTGTTATTTTTTAATAAATTAGGAAGACTTTAAAAATGAAATATGAACATTAAGTTGAAGGAGCTTCAATTATTATTGTTGAAATAAAAGAAGATTGTATTTCAAATTAGATCGAAGATTGAGTTATAATTATATTTATGACGTAGTTTGAAATTGTTATTTTTGAAAGAACAAATTATGATTGAAGATTATTGTTATTTATCATTTCATATAATGTACTTTGATGTTAACGAAATTTTATATTCGTCATTTTTTTCATTTCATGTTATTTTTCGTATATTTATTTATTTCAAAAATAAGAAATGGTGATATTTTTTAAAATTATCAAGATATAATTTATACATGTAAAAAAAATTCATTAACATGTTGGTCTAGCTCAATCAGAAGATTAGGATTAGAGTTAAAAATTTTCAACCCAGTAAAAATTCTAACCAAATATGTTCCAATTGAATAAGCCCAAAATATAGAATATGATTGGCCGATTAACATCCTCGTTCTTAAATCTTGTGAGATATTTGTATCGTAATTGGTATCGTGACAACGATCGTAACCGAACAAGATTTCTCTATTGGGAGAGGGATAAGAGTGGGACCCACTTCGCACATTGATGTTAGCCACGTGTTCATTGTCCATGGGCTTTGATAATTGATCACATCCAACTATAAAATACACACACACACACACACACACATATATATATAGATATATATATATATATCTAGAGAGAGAGAGAGAGAGAGAGAGAGAGATACACCATTACTGAAGACCCCAGATTCGAGCCATTGCTGAAGACCCAAGATTTTCTCTAGTAGTCTATCTACTCATCACTCTCGTCTCTGTGGAAAATTTTCCTATTCATTCGGAACTGAGAAAATCTTCATTACTATTCAAAACTGATCCATTTTCGAATAATCGATCAATTGCACCGCCGATGAGCTCCTTTTTCATGGATCAAGAGCAGGCTTCCGAAGCCCTAACTCAATCTACGTCGTTGAGCCCCAAGAAGCTCAACGCCCAAGCACCGGAATTCGTCCCCCGATCCTCCGCATCCTCCGCCGCACCGCAGCCGAAGGTGGTGTTGCGACGCGTTTACGCGCGGCCGCTGCCGTTCGTGCCTGCTTACTATCGACACGGGAACTATTACCAGCAAAATGTGGTGCCGTTTCGCGGGTACAACGTTAGTCCCTTGGAGTTGGAAGCGGATCGCAACAATGGCGGCGCTGCTGCTGCGGCGGTGGAAAATGGATTGTCCGATGCTCATCTTAAGATTCTTAATCAAGTGGGTTTTTTTTTTGCTTAATTTTTAAACTTTTTTTTTTTACTTTTGATTGATTGCTGCAGCTGGTATTATTTGTTGAAAGAAGTTCATTGTGATTATTTGGCTATTACGTCTCATTTGATGCTTTTTAATTGAAGTGGCGTATTGCTGGCTATGTGTAAAAGATCTGATTTTAATGCTGTGGTTTTGTAGAACATCTGTTTTTAGCTGCATTTGGTCGTTGGATTTCCTTTTTTTTTTTTTTTTTGTGTTGTTTCCATTTGGCTATTGCTGAACAAGGAGTGGAATTGTAAACCTGTTGCTGAATAGAAATGGTGAAGTACTTTCTTTGTCTTGTAGCTTAGTGTTGGCTTTTTCATTGCTGAACTTAGCACAAACGTGTAGTGGAGCTCCTTTATTATTATCCTAACTATTATTTGGTATCTTGTTCTTGATAAATATATAGGCTGCTTGTCATAATTCCATGAGCGAACATATTTTTTCTTGTTATTGGATTGAGAAAAAAAATGTGACTGCAATAGAGATTTTTTTTTGGATCAACATTGTCACAGTTCTGATGTTCCTCTCAAACCTCTGCTACTACCTTGTCTTTCATTAATGCAACTTAAGCTACTCTGTTTAGGAAGTTGACTCCAGGTAAATAATTATTCTTACTTTCTTCAGGTGGAGTTTTATTTCAGTGATATAAATCTGGCTACAACTGATCAGCTATTCCGATTCATGAGCAAAGACCTTGAAGGATATGGTGGGATTCTTTTATCTATGTGTTATTTATATGGAAATGAATCCTTATGTACAGTCTCAGGTCACAATCATGAATTTTGCGCTTATCGTTATTTTGAGGTGACAGTTTCTGATGAATGACAACACTGCTTTGCGGTGTTTGGACATTGTGTGTTTCATTGGGCATAATTTGAAAATTATTTGTAGTTCTAACCCTTCTTCTGGTTATACTGTTAAATGTTAATGGTGAACACCGATTAAGGCTTACCAAACAGTATCTTACTTGTTTTCCCACTATTTGCACATATCTGAAGATACAATATCTTACTTTCAGTAATGGAGTGAGATTTTGGACAAATGAGTGATTGTTATTTGGATTTTGTGTTCTTTAGTTTTACTCTTGTTAAGGAGCACCATGCTGATTTGCTTGTTGTGGTAAGAGAAACAAAATACAGTGAGAATGAAAGTTTGGTGAATGGGATCTGAATTTTTGTCACCTCATTAGATTATACTGCCAATAAAGGGGCTGGGATCTGGAGCTACCAGAATCCAGTGAGAGTTGATTGCCTTTCTCGCTGGTTGTTCTTCAAAAAGTTCACTTAGATATCACTTAAAATTGAGCATAAAGATATTAATGAATTAAACCGCTTTTAAGAAAATTGAACTGTACAAAGTAGTTGATATGTTATAATAACATTCAAGTAAGCACTATATTTTCACAAAGATTTTCTACCCTTGACACTCAATGGGTGGCTAGTTGATTTTTTTCTTAGTTGCTATCCATTATTCTGTCATGCAGTGCCACTTTCTGTTGTTGCATCATTCAAGAAAATCAAAAGTGCTATTAATGGTAGCTCACAGCTTGCCAGTATCCTGCAGAGCTCAAAGAAACTTGTAATTTTTTTTATTTTTATTTTTACTTTTCTTCAATCTGAAGAAATTTACCCCATATATCTCAGTTTCTGTTGTTGTGCATTTGGCTTTAATACTAGCTTATGTTATTTTCTTTGTTAATTTCTCCAGTTGGTTAGTGAAGATGGCAAAAATGTTAAACGCGTAAATCCTTTGACTGAATCAGATATGGAAGAATTGCAAGTAGGTCATGCATTACTTATATTTATCCTTCTGTTGATTGAGATCAGCCCTGTGATGCCTTTGCTCTGTCCGTTCCTTGTTTGTCTAATTTTAATTTGATAATTTTTTTACGTTCTTCATTTGTTAATTCAGAATAATTAATGTCACTATGCTGGAAACAGTTCCTTCGTTCTAAATTTGTGTGTGTGATTAGTTTCTTCTGTTTTTAGTCTCGAATCATCATTGCTGAAAATTTACCTGAGGATCATTCTCACCAGAACCTCATGAGGATATTTTCATCTGTAGGGAGGTACATGCTGCTCAGCTCTTCTATAACAGAATACGGACATAATATTTTTCAATTTTATCTTTCTCAATTTGAATGTTGTTTTGTTTCACATGCCCTTCTGAATCATTCTATCAGTGTCAAGTCAATTCGTACTTGTCCCCCTCAGAATTCCAACAATGGCGCATTATCTGCCTCTAAATCAGGAAAAGGAGATGCAGTGCACTTAAATGGAAAGGTACATTTTTTTGACTGGATCCGCTTGGGATATTCTTCTTTGATATTTTATAAGAAAATTTTGCTGGATCTGCGTTTATCTGTGCTTCCTGGGAAACTCAAGTTCCTTGGGTCTCATTATGCACATGTCATTCTAAGAGATATGCATGCAATACATTACAAAATCTATATACATAGAAGTTAAGCTGTTGCATTCTTATTTTGCTAATTTTTGTATCTAAGAAGACATTCATGTTTGTTATTTTGTTTGAAGAATCATAGCTCATGAATTGTTCTCCATTCTTTTAATTTTCTGAAAAAATATACACCTGTCAATACAGATGCATTGCTTTTCTGTGTGCTTATTCTTCACAAGGTAATACTCCCTTAACCTTTGCATTTGATTTTTTTCATGTAGTATCATGCCTATGTGGAATATGAATCCGTTGAACTAGCAGAGAAAGCGGTAGGTGATATTTTTCTTGCCATTTTCTTCATTAAAGTTTCTACCCTCCCCTGCTGCCAACCCTTTTTCGACCTGGTTTTTAAATATTTTTTTTACAATTTGGTATATATATATATGTATCTTTTTCTCGGGACAGGTTGTGGAACTGACTGATGAGGACAATTGGAGAAATGGTTTAAAAGTTCGGTTGCTGCTCAAAAGTACGGTACGCACTTCTTTTAAATAATTGGAATAGCACTGTCAATGTTTTAGTGAAAATAAATGTTCCGCTGCATCTATGATTTGCAAGTCAAAATGTCAGCACCGTATTTGAATTACTCCCTGTTCTATTGATTATGTATGACAACAATGGGTACACATCCCTTTATTTTACTATATGAATCTTTTGCAGGGAATTTCTCCCTATTTTGTCCATTTCAGTTTTCTGTTTAATACTGTTGATATTCCTATTGCATAATTTAAATGCTTCAATACAGGTAAAACCTAGTCAAGGGCGAGCAAAGAAAGTTGGAAATGAAAGCCATCCTGTAGGTAGGAAAGATGAGGCAACTAATCTTGAGATGCAGAGCTCGAATGAAAATCACTTGGAAGATTCAATTTCCCAATCTGATTCCCAGTTTCATGTGCATCAAGTAAGGCTATGGAATTCTTAGTTCAATGCCCAAACTATTTATATGCGGGCTTCCAAAGTTCATAGATGCTCAAATTTTGTTTCATTAAATAGGAATAGGCCATGATAAATAGAAATTTATACTTCAAGTTTCCACCTTGAGCATGAGCAGCAATTGCATCAGAGGCTTTGTGGCCTACTTTCTTGCGTTTCCCTAGTTCATAGTTATCGAGCATGTATGTTGGAGTTCATATCTATTCTATAAGATCATCTACAGTCTTTGTTAAATGCATTTTCAAACAATCATCAAGACTTAGAAGTCACGATTTGTCTTCATTCTTCAGTTTGAAGATAATGGAAGAAGTAGGAAATGGCGCTCTAACAATCATGCTGGTGGTAGTGGCAATGGCAACGGCAAGACCATGGGCAAGGGAAAGGGCCGTGGCCGTCCTCAGCATCCCATCAACGGAGGAAGCAACTCGAGAAATCCAGCTGTAGAAGTTTCCACGAGTACTGAGAAACATCCTTTGGCCAAAACATACCCTGTCCCTCGTATGCCAGACGGGACCAGAGGGTTCTCTACTGGTCGAGGAAAACCAGTACCCGTTAAAACTGCTTGATACGAGTCTAAACTTTGAGAAAGCCAGGATGCTGGTCGTGCTGTCTTGGGGCATAATGTCCGAGGCCGTGTTAAACGACGTAGCTGGTAAGAAAGGTAGTGTGTTGTATGTTTGATGGAGTTGTAGCTTTGTTTCGAGCGAATCAATGGTGAGAAACCTCTCAGGAGCCTACTGTTAAGGCCAAGGGGTTTTCATCTATAGCTGTAGATCTAAATATAGTGATGATTATCACCACAATCAGATTTTAATATATAATTGATGTATGACAAGAGATGAAATCATTACAATTACAACTAAAGAAAAGCTCAAGCATCAAGTATGGACCAGTACAGCATGTGTGTGAGAAACTTAAGAACGTTCGAGGAATTCTATTTGGGGTAACTTTAAACCGTACCTTTATTTTCAAGAAAAATCAATTATTTTTCGAAACTACAAATGTTCCTCTTAATGTTTGTACCTGTCCTACAAATTATTTGCCTCAATGAGTGACAAATGTTAACGGCTGTTAATAATTTACAACGTTGCGTTTTCTTGAAAGCAACTCGATTATTATGGTAAGTTTTTGTAATATTTTTCTTTTCAATAATGCTAACCAGCCAGATTCTGGCTAGCCAGAACAGAATCTAATTTTTTAATAATTAATAAAATTGTATTATTAATAGTTTAATTATGTTAATTATCAAATATTATGTTTTTACTATATTGCCCTTCTGTCATGATATTAGTGATTGTAATTGTCCCAAATAATATTGCTGATTTTTTGGGAAATATTTGATCGGTAATATTCATTAGAAGCGGATTTATTTTTGAGAAGACATTAGAAGCGGATTTTTTTTAGCAGACATTAGAAGCGGAAATTAATTGGAGGATTAGTGCTAATTATTATGGAGGGCATCAATGTAAATTTATTGAATAATTAGTGTTTTTTAATTAAATTAATTAATTATTAAAAATAATAAAAAATTCTGGCTAGCCAGAATTTGGCTGAAAATCACTACTCCTTTTCTTTTATAAAAAACAGTAATGCTAGCCAGCCAGATTCTGGCTAGCCATAATTCTATTTTTCGGTAATTAACAATATTGTATTTAGCTAGATTAATTAATGAATGTTTTGTTTTTACTATATTGTCCTTTCTAGATATTGTCATCTATTTGTAAAGGTCAATTAGCGTTTTATGGTTAAAAAATATTTTTAACAAATGAGTGATTGGAAATAACAGAATAAATAAGGTATACTAATACATATCTCCATATTTTATAAGATATTTTAAGGTATACTAATGCATATCTCCATATTTTATAAAGATTATGCAATCAAATAAATAAATAAATCGATAATCATACTTATACACTAATTTCTAATTTAATTATAAATTAAATTACCGAAAATTAAAATGTTACATAAGCTTGTGTTAGTTTGATTTTATTTAGTTTGTATTAGTTTGATTTTATCTAGTTTGTGTTAGTTTGGTTTTATCGAGTGTATAATCCACAGTGCAACTACAATTACAAATTCTAACTTTATAATAGTAGAATTTTAATTTACGATCAATAGTGCATCAATATTACAAATTTCATTTATTATATCGAGTTTATGATACACAGTTCAACTTAGAAATTATAATTCACGAAATGAAGGTTAGATATATGTTTTTGGGAAATATCATAACAATTAATGTTACTGATTTTTTGTAGAAGAAAATAGAAATGATGATAAAATCTTGTGGATGATATCTGTTACAAATAATTTCGCCAATTATTGATATTCACATGCACAAATTACTGTAATTAGAGGATTAACACTAACTCTTGTGGAGGGCATTAATGTAAACTTAGTAATTAATTGTTGATTTATTAATGAAATTGATTAATAAAAAAATATGGGTAGCCACATTCTCGCTATAAATCACAGCTAACAAAAATTAGAGCAAAACCTTGAACTTTCAAATATTAACGGGCATGAATGAAACTTCCTCAATTTCTGAATAACTGAATAAGTATCATTTTGAAAAAAATACACATGTATTAATAAAATAATTAGATTACCTAATACAACATTAGTGAATGAGTTAAAATGAGATGTTTGCATCATTAAATCAAGACAAATAGAGAAAATATATAATTTTCACCTTAAATGTCTAAAACGACATTCTTTAAAAAAAACAAAATAAAAATACTAAAATAACATTTATTCATCAAAATAGTTTTATTTAATTACTACTAATATTTATTATTATTTCATTTCCTATGAGAAATCGAAACCAACTTCAAATTTATTTAGATGGTAGATCCGAAAATCTAAAAACTCACTAGATCATTAACTAAGATGAGAAAAATGGAACTGATCCAAGTCACAAAACAATTTAATAGTGAAAGAATTTTCAGTTTCTCAATATAATAATAATTGAGTGGAACTCAAATTTTAATTTTTTTTTATAATAAGCCAACCAAATCCAAGCTGTCCTTTTCATTTTTGTAGTGTTGCGAGCCCCAACGGTCACTAATAAAGAACAAAAAGTGATGCACAGTTTGAATCAAATTTGCAGACACCAAGAACTCTGCTATGTCTGATAATGGAGGCCCAGAGAAAAATGTTGAAGCAGAAGAAGAGCGAGAAGAGAAGCCCGCTGCAGAATCTCAATGCACTCCATTTTCATACATCCAACTCTAAGAAGACCTCAAATCTCTCTTCTTTTTCTTCCGCTTCTGCCACTTCAGTTGAAGCTCGAAATGGTTGTTTGAGATTTTTGCTTTCCTCAAACTCATCTTCTGATACTTCATTACCTTCCTCTTCTTCGAGATCTCATCTTCATAGAAAGCCCAAAGTAGCAGACAATGTCTCTGTAAAATCGTTCCGATCCAAAGAGAATGAGTTGCCCAGGAAACCATTTTTGACAAAATCCAAGAAAAATCAGCAGTTGTGTGTTGAGGGGCGGGGAAATGGGAAATCTAACACAAATCCCATTTGTAAAACTGCTCAAAGATCGAAGCTTTCTTGTGGTCGGGGGAATTCGGTGAAGATTTTGAAGAAGGGTTCTGAAGAATTGGAGGGAAAGAGGCTGAAGAGTAGCACTACTCTTGGGGAGAGCTCCAGTGTTCGACGAAATGCCGCAAAGGACTCCGATTCGAGAACAGCTAATGGTGGCAGTGCTACTTCTGCGAAAACGCCTCCCGTGGAGGAATCACTGTCTCCTGAAATTCAATCTAAAATGAAGGGTTTGAATTCAGCAGCAACTCCTGTTTGTTACGGCGCAGGCCACCTTCTGTCGGGGGTCACTGATAAAAGGAAGTGCAGGCGAAGAGGGAGTTTGAGAGGAGCTTGCGAAAAGATTAATCTTTTCGATGATGAAGAGAATGATAAGAATGTGATTGATGATTTGAAGGATTCTTTGATTCCTTTGCCTGCTGAGGCTTCAGTGCGGTGGCTGTTATCTCCGTGTGATGAGGGGGGTGAAGATCAGGGAAGTGATTTGGAAATTAAGCTAGAAGAGTGTGAAATGAGTTGTGGTAATGCTTCTCTTGAACTTGATTTATTGTCTTCACCTTCGATATTATGTGGAAATGAATCTGAGTTAGGTTGTGATAACAGTGATTTTCGAGGCAGTGGTAGTGTAGACGACGATGCGAATCTGAGGAAATCTGGGATTTTTATGCTTTCTTCTCAAGAAAATCCTGAATTCCAGTGTTTGTTGGGAAATTCAGTCAAGAAAATGTGCGATTCTTTCTTAGCTGCTACTCCCAACTCTATGTCTAACTGTAATAGTGTCGGTTTGGGAGAGGGGGAAAATGTGAGGTACAGTGTGAGTGAGAATAGTTCAACAGTCTCTTTAGGTTCCATAAGTAGTGGAAATATCATTCAGACACCCAACTCGGACTCTAGCTTGTATGGGTGTAATAGAAGGTTGAATGTAGAGGTAGATCACAAAAGTTCTATCCAGTTTGAGCTTGGTTCGATAACAGAAACTCTGGATGCCATGAGCTTGTCATCTGGAAGTGAGATGTCAATGCCGGGCGCACCAAGCTTAAGTTTCCCATATGCAGGGCTGGATTCGTCTGATCATTCCTTCATTCCCATTAATCTTCAGAAAAATGTGGACAGTGTTTGTTCTTGGAGGTCCAGTTGCACATTGGAGAACTTAACACTGTCCCAGATGAATATATCATGGAGAGATGGATTAGAGTGCAGAATTGACGAAAATGATGAATTTGATTGCTGCCCGTGTCTGTCCGATGAAGATATTGATGCTGTTGGGTGTTCTGATCAGAAGCTCAAGCCGTACCGACTGTCTCAATCAGGAGGAGACGAAGAAAATAAATATGAAGTGAATGATCTGTGGAGGATCAATGATGTATCACCCATCTTTCTTGAGTATGAACCTTGCATTTCTACAGTTCGCAAGGAAAAAATAACCGGGGATAGACTAAATACTTGTGCTGAGTCCATATACATGAGCGGGGGTGACTTAGCTGCTTCGTGTGATTCAGATTGGACAAATAGCCAGGAGAGTCACTTGTTTCAGGTCAAGTAGTCACAACTGCAACATCAAGTAAGTTCTTAATTACTATTTGGTATCGATGAGGAAGCACTTCTCCTCCTGTTTGTTCTTAATTTAATCTTGTAAGACTACTTGATCATGAATTTTCACTAGAGATGAGAAATTGAAGTCTGTTGAGTGTTTCTCCCTTAGATTGTTTTTCTGAAAACATCACAAAATCTTTAATGAATTATGAAGCAGTACTTATGAAGTGGAACAGAAATAAGATGCTTATTTGAAGATAGTGAACATCATGGTACATTACAGCCCCTCCCTGTGTGGTGAAGATAGCATTATACTCCAGTGTAAGAATAATTGCTATCATGAGCATGCAAGAATTTTGTTATGCCCTTTATATGTCTTGCTCTCCTTGGGCATTCTCTTGTGCTTCTTTGAGAACAGTCCTATTGGCATGTAGTTGTTCTATCTTGTTTTAACCAAGTAGAGTCGGTACCACCTTCTCGTTTCAAGGTGGAAAAAGAAAAACGACTACTGCCTGCAAGCCAAGAGAATTGTTTTGAAAAAAGCTTGAGCTTGATTAAAGAGAGCAAGACAATGGATAGAAGAGACGAGATGATAACAGATATCCTAATTCTTTCACACCAAACAGTACTGCTATGAATGCATCGCATCATGATTTTTATATTCTTGATACTCTATTGATTCCCTTAGTATTAACCCTCGTTCTTGGTTCTTATCTACATTATTGTTTGGTTGTTCTTCAACGCCAAACTAGTCAACTGTGTTTGGATATCTTTGGCTTATATATATATATATATATATATATATATATATATATATATATATTTTGTATTAATAAGAAAATGCATTTCTTATCTGATCAATTACTTTGTATAGTTTCTGTTGCAGCACATGAGCCAGAAGCAACTTGGCAGCACGTCTGAGGAAAAAGTGAGCAGTTCTCCAATAAAATCGGCATTTTCTTCAATGCAGTGAACTGCTGGTGACCTGCTGCTAGACGTGATTATGGGATCCTAAAACAATGCTGCTGAACGAAACCTGAAAATGCATTGCTCAATCATCAGCTTACTGACCTCCAAGCTCCATTCAAGTCAGTTCACTGTGCTGCTTAGTTCTCAATTCATCAAACTTTCCACGTGAAAGATAGAACTGCACCTTTAATTATGTATCATTGTGTAATTCACTTCCATCTGTTGAACTTTAAATCCTTCATTTATCAGCAACTATGTTGGTAGAGATGGTAGCAATTTAGCTGATATTTGAGTGATGTGTTAGTTGAGGAACCGCATTAAGCTTTAATTATGTATCATTGTGTAATCCACTTGTTCTAGGCTCATTATATTGCTGTAGTTTAAGTGATGAAGTATACATAGTCACAACTAGAAGGTCGTGATTTCAATTCTGCCAACATCTTTTAAGTCGAGCTATTCAAAATATGGGTCAATAGAGAGCAGTCGTGGAAATTGAGAAAAGAATAAGAAATAAACTCTTTGGGTTTGTGTAGATAATGTCAAACAGCTCAAACATAACTATCAAACTAATCTACTTTAATGAGTTTCCACTTAGGTAGCCATTGTCTGAATTAGTAAATTACAATTTAAATTGACGACCACAAAATAATCATTCTTCCATGTTGCCTCAGCACACAGAATAAATCCCATTATTGGAGAATATTTAAAATAAAAAAGTAAAATAAGAAAAATATTAATCTCGATTGTCATAAATCGACTTGGTCAATCACGTCTCTTGGAAATCTTATTTTATCCTATTCTGCTGATGTTTTTTGCGTAGCATGATTTTAATTGGATTACAGCATTTTCAGATGTTTTATATAAAATTTACACATAAGAGAAATGCAGCCGAGAAAACGTACACTCCATTACTTATTCATTAGATGATAATAGTGGTAGCTTAATTGTAAACATGTTTTCAATTGCTTTCTTTTCCAATAGTTTTTGTATTACACACACACACACACATATATATATATATATGTGTGTATAAATATTAGAAAATCAAATGAGTGGGACTTGGGGTTAGACAGATGGGAGTTTTACGAATTTAAGAGAATTTAAAACCTTGTCTTTTTCTAGGATAGGAAAACAATCGATTTTGTTGGCTGGGTCATTTTTTCATTTTGTGGGACCTTTTTGTATTCTTATTATTACTTAAATATTTAATTATTAATCATAACTACTACAAAAGATGGATTGGGTAAACAAGAAAAGCAAAAGATTCAGGATTTTTGTGGCGAATAAAACACAACCTATTTAAACTTAAATACAAGTGTTCCATTGCCACGATAATCATCATTTTTTTTATGATTATATTATGTATTTTTGGAGTCTTATACATTAAATATATGTAAGTATGTAAAATATATATTTTGAGAGACAAAGGCCGGGGGGAGGCGGCTATTGCTGGAGTCAAATTTCATTACATACATCCACTTGTTCCCGTAGGAATTAAAAAACGGATGTTGCTAAATACACTACATTTTTTATTTATTATATTTTATTTATTTTTTACATTACACATTTTACTCTTTGTACCACATCATATTACATATTTAGTCTTCATATAAAAAAATAATTTTATCAATATTAGAAAAACAAATTAGAAGAAAAGTAAAAAAAAATGACAAAAAACAATTGGAAGTTTGACTTGTACTAGAGAACAACTCTTGCACAATGTCGCTTTCTCTCCGGCGCTACCCTCTCGCCGCCGAGAGTGTCCACCAACCTCCCCTCTCCCCTCAAAATCACCACTCACTGCTCGCCAATACGGGAAAGATAAAGATTAAAAATTGAAAAACTAGTTCGAAAAATACAGTTCAAATCTTGCACAAAAGTTCGAAAATTATTTCTCGAATGTTCAAAACATGTTTGAAAATATAATTTCGAACAAATTGGTTGCTTTCGGAAACCTGTTTTCGAATCGAACTTAATTCAAAATTTTCATCAGAGAAGAAGGTTCAAGACGGCAAAGGTGCTGAAAGTTTGTTCTCTTGTGGATTTATTCGATGTATTTATTTTTATGCTTTATGCAAATTAGTGGTGGTAGGTGGGAGAGATCATATGGGGTAGATGGTGAATGGAAGAAACGGTGAAGATGGGAGAAAGTCCGGCCACAGCGGTGGCTGCAAACCTTACGTGGAAGAAATATGTTTTTACTTTTTATATTTAATTTTTGAATTTTTATTCAATAAAGATAATTAGGTAGTTTTTAATTGATTATTTTAAAATTAATTTATTTTTGTAATTGATTATTTTTAAACTAATTGGTAGATGGGAGAGCAGGAAAGTTCTTTCTTGACAAAGATTGATAAGACATGTTAAAAAAAGCGAAACACAATAAAATATTAACTACTAGGCAAAACTTAATACTACTACCTTAATTAGTTTGACCAGATCAAGAGAGAGAGAGAGAAACTATTTAGTATAAATAGAAGAATAGGTGCGCAAGTTATTCCTTTCTCTTTCCTTAACTTAATTTTTTTTTTTAAATTTGTATGTCCGTCTAATAAGATAGACTTATTTTCCTTATTTTAGATGTTTCAATATATAAATTAATTTACACATATAGCTAATTTACTAATATATACTTCTATTTAATATATTTACATTAAATAATAATTTATTGTTAAATAAATAAATAGGGACACGTTAGAAATTTTTTTATTAATTATCTTTCCCTTTTTCTTAATCATCGTGAAATTCTAAATAAGTCTATTTTATTGGGACAGAATAATATATATTTATATAATAAATTAAAGCACTCCATTTCTTGTTAATTAATATTGATTCTATTTAAATATTATATTAGGATAAACACTAATTAAGTCATAGTACGTGCCATTTCACGTGTATATGCTAATTTTATCTTTTGTTTGAAATAATGCCTCAATCATTCATCTTAGTCAATTGCCGGCGTTTATCGAATAATATATCCTTACATAGTTAATTGTGTTTCAATTAGGGTTGCAAATTATGAATTATGTCGATCATTGAAGATTGTCTTTGATTAATTATTCATTGAATCGAATTTAGATTAATTAATTGATCGAGCTTTGCATTTTTAGAAATAAAAAATATGTGCTACAATGTTTATCAAACATCTCCGAAAGCTTCTTTCAATTAATTTGGGTTTGCATACCAAGGGATAAAATCCTCTAGTCCACATTTCATGTCCCACTATTGTGTCCCATTATAAAATTTAATATTTTAAAAATGTTTATTATAAAAATAAATTTTATTATAGTATTACAAATCACAATTAACATTTATTACTAAAAATTATTTTTTTTTAAAAATTATATACCCTACTTTTGGAATAATCAACCATATTAATCAATTATATTAACTAAAAAAATTGAAATAAATATTAAAAAATAAATATAAACCCTAATTGGGTAGAATGAATCCTAAATAATAATTATAAAATTAAACTAAGCCATAACAAATTGAAATTGCAGAAAAAATTGATGTAAATTGAATAAAAATCAAAGTGGAACATCAAATGGGACAAAGAAAAGTGGGATAGGAGATTTAATTTGGAATACGAAATAGCTCAACTATTGATTAATTAATAGCCACATTCCTAATAGATCAAGTAGTTAATCACATTTTTTGAAGTAACTTGGTGAAGTGAGCGAGGATGAGATGCACGTAATTTAAGAACACTGCATGTTGGTAAGGTTGAAATTTTTTCGATCATATCTAATTAAGATTTCACGAAGCTTGAGCATCTAAATCTTCTTACTATTTCTTTTAAGCATTAAATTTTATTTTATTATTTTAAAACACTTTTAAAACTTCTTGATTTTGTTCTATCTGCATAGGCTTTAAGCATGGATAATTATTTTTGGAATAAACTTAAGTTTGTCCAATCTCCAATCTCTAAAAGCACTATATAAGAAATATGCTATATGCGATATATATACCAATTGCAAGTATATAAATTATGTTATCAATGCACACATCGACAAAAACACTATTTATGATAAGAATAATCCATCATCGAAGAAAATTAAATAAATCACATATATATTTCTTCAAATGATCAAATTAATAAAAAAAACCACTTTGAAGTGTTTTTTTTCTGTGTGTTCGTCTTGTATTATTATTCAAGTCAAGCAAAAGATTGCGTGCGGTGTGCTTCCAACTCCTGAACACTATATTATAAAACTACTACAAAATGCAGGAAAAAAAAAAAAAAACTATCCCAATCAAACTCCCACCAAACCCATATAAACCAACAATTCTTCAAATAATCTCACTTGCTCCAATCTAAACCAAAAGAAAAACCTCTAAAAAAGGAAGAAAAATAAAAATCTTCCAAAAAAGAAAAAAAGAAAAAAAAAAGTCAGCAGCAGAAAATGGAAGGTTTGATTCCATTGATGTACAAGTCATTGAAGAAGAACAGGACTCGCCGGAAATACGAATGCCTCTCTTCCGGCGCATCGCCGGCTTACAACATCGCCGATTTCTACGTGAAAGATGAACATGAGTATTTCAGCAGAGGGTCTGCTACACGGGGCCCTGATAACGTATCGGGGCGCGGTGGGGCCCACCACCGCCGCTACAACTCCGTGGTTATCGACGACCGCCGTGCAGGAGGTTTTGCGTTGGATGGTGGTGCTCCTCTCCCTCCTAAGCCTAAGCAACTTGTGAGGTTTAGGAGCCACAGGATGCTGTCATGCATAACTGGTGCATAGTTTTATTTTATTTTTTCTATCTTTTGTTTGGTTTTTTTTTTCTTTTTCTTTTTTGTCTTGGGTGTGATGGATATATATATATATATGTATGTATGTATGTATACGTTCATAGATGCATGTAAATATTAGGAAACTTGTTCTTGGAAATGAGTGAACATATGGGAAGAAAGAAAAAAAATGTTTTATGTTCTTGCAAAAAAGCAAAAAGTTGTAAGTTCAATTGACTTAATAAAATGATGGTCGTTGGTGTTTTTCACTTATTTTCTTTTTCTGGGGTATGGTAGAATGTTTTGAACTTATATTGGTAAAAAATAAAAATGTTAAGGCGTTTTGAATGGATATATTGGTTTGAATCTGAGTTCACATTCAAGAAAATGTTTTGAGAGGTTTTGACCCATACTAAAGCCAACAAAATCCGAGTAAAGTATCACAAATTCTTGATTCAAAACCTCACAAGTTAATTGGGCTTACCAATGTCCTTGCATTGAATATACATACTCCACAATAAAGGCCCACTGGAATTGGAAAGATCGTACGTTTCACTATCACCAATACTTTCTATGTCGAACCCTTTTGTTCTAAACTTGATGCAATTCGCCTCTCTTGGGGGTTGACAGAATCCTCTAGTTAACAATCCGTATCCCATTATTTTAAGTTTCCATATTTGGTGGTGGGAATTTTTCCGCTCTTTGCGGAGTTTGTAAATTTACCAAGAGAGCACACACGGATAACGATTGCAAGTTTCTCCTCGTCAAAACACACAATCGTAGATGATTCATGATTTTAGCCTTGAAACTCACCATGATTCCTCGCTCTCCACACACCAATGAGAAAACAAAAGCTGTAGAATTTAAGTGGATCTTCATGAACGACGACTACAATTTAGGGGGAAAAAAAGAAAAGCTTGACAGCGGTTGAAGCTTCAGTTGGGTAACTATAATCCAAATAAAATCGTTAAGTTAGATGTATTGATAGTTCAAAAAGACAATCCATTTTAGAAAATATATCGCAACTGTGGGATAAAGACAAACAATTGGGGTGCATAAAACAAACCTCGTTGATTCGAGACACATATTTCTTTGTGCCGAATGCATTAAAACAAGTTTCATCATTTCTTAAATGTAGTTAGCTCCAATGTAATGAATAAATACAACCTTCCAACCATAAATCTTAGCTGTTGATCTTGACACAAGGTACCTATCACGCCGATACCATATAATAGCCTTCGTCTCATCGCGACAAAACTAGAGCATAAGTTGATGAAATCAAGAATCAGATGGCAGCATTATAAAGCATAACCATAGAGCAAGAAACAAAGCGAAGCCCAGATATCAGAAAACGAGGTATGGGGAGCTACTGTGTTTCTCTAGTAATTTTCCTAGCTATCGTTCAAGCAGCCGTTGCGGGTGGCCCTGTGCGTATGAAGAGTGATCTTCTTTGCAGCCAATGCAAGAAATGTGATACAGATAAATGTCCTCCTAGTGATGCATATCCTCACATGACTGCATTTGATGACTCCCTAATTGCTGGCGCGCTGCAGTCTGACTACGTGAAGTATGAAGATAAAGGTGTTTACTCGGTGCCTAATATAATAGGTGGTGTGTCGACCAACAACAATTCCTATTTTGGCTGGGAATCTACCTCTGGTTCAGCTTCTGGCTATCATAGGTAATGACAGATTCAAGACTAATGCTTAGTTTCATAAACCATGTATTATCTCATGATCTTGGATACGTACTGCATACACAAAGCCTATGTTTGTTCATATGTTCGCAGAAAGGCACATAAACGATATGCATATACACAGCATGGAATCACATATAAATTATGCAGCACTAAGCTCATATAAAATTCATTTATGAACGACCAGATTCAGGAACTACATGGTTAAATGCTCTGATGAGAGCTATCTTTCAGTTGACAAGCATGGCACAGTGAAACTTCAAGCACTGAAGAAACTGCGTAATTTATCGGATGCAGACTGGAAATCAGTCAATCCACCCAAGAAGATGAACCATCGCGAATTCAGATTCTGGGTTTCTCATAGTACAGGAAAATGCCTTACAGTTTTTGAGGGAAAGACAGAGAAACGTACCTTAGGAGTTGCTGATTGTGAATTTGATGGCGCCAATGCGTTCCAGCTGTTTGCTTTCCGCTTCCATTACCACAAAGCTTTCTGCTGTTGCGGAAAGTACAATGAGTGATTGCTTCGTGAGTCTCAGATCTTGCAGTGGCCTAAGCCACTCAAGTGCGGATCAGACGAAAAATCTTATGGCAATAAGTGGATATCTGTAATGATCTGTTGCTCAACATGTAATAATGAGAATTTTTCCAATTTGACAAATGAATGAAGATCGATTCTAGCTGTATCATCATTTAACAACTTACAATTAAAAATTACAGTTCAATCCGCTTGTTCTAGCTGGGAAGCAAAACGATAAATACTAATCTAGAAAACAACTAAGCAGTTTCTATGTGCATGCTAGCGCCTAGCAGCCCTATGGACCAAGTTACAAGAGGAAAGTGCACCCTTAGTTTAACCAATCCTGATCTAGGCATGCACAACATTAAACTCGAGCTCAAGATAACTTACCAGCTATTACATATGCAGACATAAAATTTCTCCTCATAATAAAAGTATATATACATGAACAAGAGGGCACTGAAAAAAGAGGCTATCCCAGCTCATTCAGGTTCCCATGTGCCATTTGAAAAGATTTTACGAAAATCTTACATGAGAGAGAATCTTCACAAACCCCAGTTAACAGACTTCAAGAAAGTAAGACCTACATTGACTGGCCAGATGGAATGGGCTGGATCCAATAGTGAAATTATATTCTGTACCTAT
Source organism: Perilla frutescens (assembly GCA_026008535.1). NCBI lineage: Eukaryota > Viridiplantae > Streptophyta > Magnoliopsida > Lamiales > Lamiaceae > Perilla > Perilla frutescens. The sequence continues at coordinate 20,144,878 of BRKX01000013.1, forward strand.
CTGAACACCAAATTGCTCATATCTGCTGATATTTATCTGCCAATTCAACATGCACAAATAACTGAAATCTCACTTCAAGTTTCAACTATATATATGTAACAGAATTTCAGAATCAAATAAAAAATCTTAAAGCTCTCGGCAATCCGCATATTTCTCGGCCATATCTAGTGGGGTAGAGATTTGCAGATGATAGTAGATGTCTACGCCACATGTTCTATATATGTTGACTTCTTATTTGAACAGTAGGAATAGCTTCTTCCATGTTCTTAATCCCACTTAGACATGGGGGTTTAGCTGCTCCAAAGTAAAAGAAAGCCATTATCTTGGACAACTCATCAGCTGTTCGGATTGCTGAAAATCAAATCATGAAAAATAAATATTAGCTTTATAATGGTGTAAGTATCTCAAATACAGTTTGGAACTGTACCTTTCTCACGGTATAAAATTTTGCCTGATTTAGTGAAAATGAGCTCCGGGAAAACAGACACTTGTAGAGCAGAGACCAAATCATGCTCGGTGTTAGCATCTACTGCAACACACTGTTTACCAATGACCATTAGCAGTGTATCAAATATAAGATGAGCACATATATATATATATATATATTGTTTATATAGTTATACACTAAAGAATGAAGCCTTACTTACTCTTGGTGATGGTAGCCTGCAGTTCCATATGATATGCACAGCTTTCTCTATTTCCTCCCGGATTTTTTCATTCTCCTTCGGTCTGAATATATTAACAGTTTTTATGAACATAAAAAAATGAAAGGACAAACTTACATGCTTTCACAAAGGCATGCCAAATGTTGGATAGAGACAATTAAAAGGCTGATGTTATGCTTAATTTATCAGTGAGTAACCTCAAAATCATAAGCACATGGAAACACTAACTAAATGTGATTGATGAAAAGTAGTGGTTGAAGCACTTAAAAAGAAACAAGCATACCGATCTCAGGACTCTCATATAGCATACACCATATTGAAGGAAATGTTATATCTAAGATTAGAAAACCGAAAACAAAACAATGACTTATGGATACAACCGTGGGTGAAGAAATTGATTCACATAAATAATGGAATTCGAAATGTACCTTCTGTAACGGTTATGAACAAGAACAACCAAAGGGCTGATGTCCTTATAGATAGCCTCTTCCCACTCTGCAGTTGTTATGTCTTTGATTGGACGGATATAATCATCATCCTTCCATACTATTTCATTTTCACTGTCATAATTCTCATCATCATCCTTTTTGACATTCTTTATGCTGATCTTATTGAAGAATTGGCCCATGCTGAAACCCCAGCCATCAGCATCCTCAGGCCAATCGGGATCCTCCTCCTCAACGACAAGAGGGTATTCTGCTAGAAGCTTTTGCATCTGTTTCCTCTTCTCTAGCATATCAGTCTCCTCTTCAATATCATCAGGGATTCTACTCATCACTTCTCTAATCTTCTGCCTCCACTCCTTTCTCTCTTCCGCATTCATAACAAATGAATCCTCATCTCCATTCTTCCCCTCACTCCCACTGGCCTTTTCTTCTTCATCATCGTCTCCATCCCCATCACCCATCCTCAGTAACTCCTCTACTTTGGAAACATTTATTCGACTGCCTCTGGAGCTAGGTCTCATATAGGAAGACTATATAAGCCACACACATGCAGGCACACGATTAAGAAAATAATTAAAATTTAAATATTATTCATCAGCGCCAAGGACCAAACTAGAGAGAGAAAAGTACCATCAGAGGTGGCCTTATGGGTTTTTTTCGTGAGAGACCTACACGCTTCATATTGGAGGAATCCACAATGCAGCAATGATTGTTTCGCCCCGTCAGAGAAACTCCAGAAAAAGAACGGAACCTCATCAAACATTTGTCATAAACAGGAGCTGACAGAAATTGCAGCCTCCAATTATGGTGAATTGGCTTCATTGCCTGTAGAGCCATTGAAGAATCTGGCCAAACCCCACTAATTATACCAGACAACAATCTGCAACTGAAGGGGCAAAAATATTAATGCAGCAGCAAAAAAAGTGATCTTTCAAGCATAAATATGGTCCATTACTAGCTTTAATATATATTTACCAGACAATACAGTAATATAGCCGAAAACAATCTGCAACTGAAGGGGAAAAAATATCAATACAACAGCAAACAGGTGATCCTTCCAACATATGGCTCATTACTAGCTTCATTATATAGTTAGAATGTCAAAAATCAATCTTTACCTACAGTTCTGGTAAAATTGTAACATTTAAACAACAAAACAAAACAAATAGAGACAAATTACAGAAAATATTACGCAGGCCTTCGAAATTTCCAAAACAAGACATGCTATATACATAGGCAGCGCCCATTACACAACATCTAAAATTCAGACATAAAAGAAGTAGAGAGAGAGAGAGAGAGAGAGATTCTGGAAGTGAACAGAAAAAGAACTAGATTCAATGATTCATTAAAGACATGAAAACTATACGACGTCATAGAATTCCAACCTTAATCATCACAGAAATGGCGAGAATTAACAACTAAATCGAAAAAAACTAAAAATAAAAATAAAGCGCGATTACATACAACTGGAAAAGAATTTATCGGACTTGAGTTTGAGAAGTTAGCAGAGAAAAGTGGAAAATATTTTTCAGCTAAAACCCCAAAACCCCTTCACGGTAAATGGATAATGTGAGGTTTCTTTCTTATTTTTCTTTATTTTCGCATTTTAAGCAGCTTTCAGAAATTGACTCAAAAATTTCCTAAAAAGAGAGAGAAAAACGAAATTGACAAAAGATATTTTCATTTTATTTTCGACCAAGAAGAAATTATTTTACCCTTTCAGTTATTGAATATTTTTGTACTCTACTCGTTGGATTTATTTTAATTTTTATTTTTCTTCTGAGTTTTACTATTCCAATTATTGTGTTTTTTCACACTTTTTTCCCTTATTTGTTGTGACATTTCTACCATCCAAATAATTCAATAATAGTTTGATAATACAAACCACATTTATTAATCTCTCACTTATTTGTTGTGGCACTCCACCATCCAAATTTTGAGAAGCGCGATAGATAGTTTGAGCGATGAAATGTTAAAAACACGATAATTCACCATATACAATTTTTTGGAGTGAATATTTACATGGAATAAAATACTTTTTGCACCATAAAATGAATTAATTTAAAAATAATTAATAATAAAATTATTTAAATATTTTTATTAAATAAAAAAAATCAAAATAATGATTAAAACAAAAACAAAAAAACCACCATCTGCAAAAATGGCACCACTGTTCTTCCATCTTCTCCGATGCCGCCGCCACACTTCTGCTCCTCCCTCCCCTTTCTCTACCAACCACTGATCGCCAAACACACACTTCTTTCATCCATCTTTTTTGATTTCACTTCATCCATTCATTATAACAAAACCAAATCTTTCAAAAAAAAAAATCAAAATTGAATTTCAAGCAATTATGTAGAAAATCAAAATTGAAAGGCATCTTCTTCATGTTTGTTTGATGAATTTAGCATGGAATGTAAGCTCAAATCTGAGCATCGTGTGTAAAGTATCTCACAAAATCCTCTTTTCATATATGCAGAATATGTGCTATACAAGTTGGAGCAACTTATTCAGTTACAATCAAACGATAGCTAAAAGAAAAGAAAAGAGATCGACGACAGCGAACGTGTGGTCCATGCAACTTTATGGAGCTGCTGCCATGTATGTATAAAGCTGGCAGATTCATTGCAGAGTAGAGATCGCATATGTGTATGTGCATGCAAGAATAATGTGTATCAGAGAGGCATGCACAACTAAGAAGCTGTAAGGAGCAGCCTTTCAAATATCTTAAGACATGTAAGGCAGCAGTCCAATGAGCTGTGGAAGGTGAATTGATAAATTAGCTGAGCTGTTGTACAACATAAGAAATGTCAAGTCTAGTAAGATTCAAATAAAGTAATTTCCCAGTTATTTGTCTATAGGACTCTGCCTGAGGTAAAGGATCACCATCCTCGGTTATAGAAAGACAAGGGGCAGTGGAGTAAGAGTAGGCTTACAACCGGTTAAGGTAGACTCAATAAAACCAATAATGTATTTGTGTTGGCATAAGAAGGTACCGGTGATGGATCTAGCAATTTCCATGCCTAAGAAATATTTGGCCTCCCCAAGATCCTTGATAATGAAAGCCTAATGCAAGGCATCCTTAATTTGGACAATAACAGCCAAGGAAGGACCAAGTAACAAAATATCAACATACACTAATAAGGCAACAAACTGATCCCCAACCCCTTTAGTAAACATGTAATGATCAGACTCAGATTGAGTAAAACCAAGGGAAAATAGCAACTTACAAAACTTAAGATTCCACTCACTGGAAGCATGTTTTAAAACATAAAAACTCTTCACAAGTTTGCAAACATCACCAGGTTGCCCCTTTGTGTATCTCTGTGGAAGTTTCATGTAGATTTCATCAGTTAGGTATCCATGCAAGAAGGCACTGTTGATATTGTTGATATCAACTTGATGTAAGTGCTAACTGTATTGAGTAGTAAGAGCTACAAATAATCGAACAGTAACAAGTCTTGCCACAGGGGGCAAAAACTTCATGATAATCTACTCCAAACTCTTGATTGTAACTCTCTATCACTAAGCGGGCCTTAAATCTTTCTATAGTACCATCTGACTTCAACTTCACCTTGTAAACCCATTTGCATCCAATAGTTTGTTTACTAGTAGGTAAGGGCATTACCTGCCAAGTGTGATTATCTTCTAGAGCCAGTGTTCGGTATTTTAATTCCACCTAAACTGCAAGTGTACATCGAGGTTTCTAGTATAATGGTGAACAAGGTCGAATCCACAGAGACTTAAATTCTAATTACTAGTTATTCTATTTATCCTAACTCTGCTATCTAGACTACTCAAAATTTAGAGATTTGAAACAAATGAAATAAAAAAAATAAATAACTCACAAAACTAAATTCACAGCAGATAAAGTTGCAGAGAAAAATATCAAGAAGAAATGCGTATTCTAGGATTAAGCAATCATCAAATAATCCGTCTTATTAACTAATCCAATAATTATGCCTATATTGGGATTTCAGTCACACTAGAGCAACCACTTAACTATTCAGAATCTCTTCTCAGAGAATTAAGAATGTTGATTACATTATAAATAACAATGTCTCCATTTATTATCTAAAATGCACCTCCTAAATGATCTATAGGTTTAATACTCTCTCTAGTAATCTCAACTCTCTTGAGTGTTGTTAATTACTAAGTTAATTATTATGTTCTAGTGTCGAAACTCCTCTCTTGATTTATAAATCAACACAAAAAATTACATCAATTAATGACCAATCAATTGACATAAATAAATACAACCTAAGAATACTTAAAGTGCAATAAAAATCATAGACATAAAATTGGACTTAATAATAAGATTTTATAAATGAATCACGAGTCAACCCTAGAATACTATGGTTTAGTTGTTCATAATGAAATAAACAAGAGAAATAAAATTCTGGATGTTCATAGCTAGACAAGAATTAAAATAAATAAAACCCGGAAGATTAAATCTGCCTCTAATCTTGACTTGCTTGAAATCCTCTGCCTTGTTCTTCGTGATGCTTCTTCTCCACAGCAAAACCTCTGCTTCAAACTTAGGGTATGATAATTGATGATGGATTTTCACCCAAAAAGAGTCCTTATATACCAAGTTAGGAAAAAGCCCAAAAATACAGTGGAAAATCAGAAAAGCCCGCTTCGTTCGCGACTAGAGCCGCGACCCTCTCGCTCGTAAATCCACGTGGCGTGAAATTCACGGTCTCCACCTTATTCGCGATCGAGGTCGCAAATTTCCTTCTTTTGCGCCCCTCCTCTGTCGCGGCATCGCAGTGATCACCTCGGGGTGATTCGTGACCCTGAAGTCGTGACCGGGTCACGGGTCCACGTTCGCGATTTCCTTCACAACTTATTTCATCCCGTTTTCTCAACCAATCTCTTCATGTACTCTTTTGGGACTTCACATCCACTTCAATCCTTAAAAATATCCAAAATTGACGAACAAACCTGCAAAATATGTCAAGCACGATCAACTTCCAAGAACTCGGGAAACTCACATAAACTGAGATAAAACACACTTAAACCATACAAAACATGACACAAAAGTGTACCAAAAACAGTGTAAAATCTCAGTTTATCAACTTCCCCAAACTTAGAAGTTTGTTTGTCCTCAAACAAAGAATCAAAACACCAAAACATGAACAAGACAAATTATGCACATAATCCACAATCTAGCAATTAGGACTTCAAGAATTAAAGGATCAGGAAAGTTCAACATTCAAAAGCCCGTCATATCCCACACATATGCCCTCGAAACTCAACAAACACAACTAAGCCAATGTTCTTCTCGGATGTGTATATATCTCTCAACTCTCACAAGTCACATAGATCAAGGTAAGCACTCATTGAATGTCATTCATGCAGAAATATCAATCATAAGCTTGCATTCTTTCTCAACTCACCAAATGACATCATACTGAAATAAAGAATCACAAAGGACTTTTAAACAGGTTGTAATGTAGGCTTTGGGTCGGTGTTGGAGATATATGGCTAAAAGTGACTAAAAGATTTGTAAAAATCACATAAATTTACAATTCTCTCAACTCATTTCCACCATTCAAGACTAAAACACCCATTTTTCTTCATTCAAGCACCAAGCTAGAATTCTTCTAGCTCATCTCTTTCTACACAACCTCCTTTTTGGAAACTCTTTGAGTCCCTTTCATTTTTTACTTGTGTTGTTGGCATTACTTATTTATATATATATATATATATATATATATATATATTTCATTTGTGTGCCAACATATGCCAACAATCAACAACAACCATACATCACTTCATTTTTTTCTTCAACCCACTAACATCCATCTTCCCCTCACTCCTATCTTCCACCCATTTGTCAATTTAATACCAGATAGGGAATCCAAGAAAGGGTAATTAGGCACAATGAGGTTCACAAAGGAATCATGTAAATTTCGAACCGTGTATGGAAAAATGGTTACAGAAAAGATGGCCTAAGATCATTTCTTAAATTCCGGACACAATCATCATTTTGAAAGAGAAATCATGCAATTTCTAGAGATATAAAAGCATGTCCGACCAACACACCAAAATAAAAAGATGGGCAAAACACCTCATAGTCACAAAAGCTCACGGCTTAACATTGGTCTTAATCATGCTTATCAAGCTCAACAACACACGCATGTTCAAATCAAGACCACTGACAATTAAAATAAACGCATTCCCATTCTCTCAATCATAATTACCAAATCATGAATTATGCACATAGTTCATACAAGTTCCCACAACACCATTAAGATTAAAAACAGATAAACACAAAATTTCTTCCAAGAGTGACTCAATTACTAAAAAAACAAAAAACAACCAACTACACGACTAACTAAGAAATCAGGTAAATAAAAATCGGTCTAGACACCTTAAATGCACATCCCCCCAAACTTATTCAACACTCAGAGGTAGAATAAGTTTGAAAAGAATACGTAAAGGCGTTTGGACCACTTACAACAGACTCAGGAGGACGGGGGAGGCCGATATGGCGGGTACCCAAATGGCATGTAAGGGTACAAGTGCGGAAGCATTTGATGTTGGGATGGGCCACGCTGAGAATGGCTGGACGAGGCGGGCTCTTGAGGGCGGCCGGAGGTAGACAGAGCACTAGGTCCAGTACCATAATAGGGGTTAGGGAAGTACGCACTCGGGTGCGGGTGGAGTCCCCTAACCATATCTCGAATGTCATGGATCTCTCCACGCATGGAATGCACATCCGTCTGTAGAGTTTGAAAGGCCACATTCATGGCACCATAATTGGTGTTTAGGGTGCCGACCGCTGTGTGCATTGAGCCAATGGCCGTGTTCATGTTGGCCATCATGTCAGTGAGAGAATCCCACTGCTCGTCAGTGCGCTCCTCCCGTGTCCGAGTGCATGCTCTCCGTTCAACTTGAGCAGACGACTCAGCCTTTGCCTGTTGAACACTCTCTGGAATCTGAAACCGGTCCTCCCCAGCTGCAGCATCAATGGCGGTATGGTGGGCTGGAGTATCTAACAACCAATTTTCGATGCGGGTAAGATCTGACACTGTAGTGAGTGGACGGTTAGGCAAAGAAAAAACACGATTGCCCCTTAGGGTCAGGAGGTGAGCATCCGTGCGGTTGGCCAGCATCGGGGACTGACGTAAATTTGGCAAGTATATGGCTCGAGGACCCGGGAGACTGCCGTACTGATGTAATGGAATGCCCAGATGGGCAGCAATCAGCATGAGCATGCCACCAATCTCAATGGCATTTGTGGCATGTGAACTTTGCCTCTTAAATTGTTGCATCAAGAAAGCGGCAAAGTTGAAATTGGTACCGCTCAACATGGCCCACAAGAAAAGAATCTCGGGCATTCGAATGCCCGACGTCTCGTGTCGTACCAACACAGTGGAAGCAACAATATTCTACACGTAATGAAACACAAGATTTGGCATTGCGGATGCCTTAGCCCGTTTTTGATCGTACCGCGTCGATTCAGACTATAGGTGCAGCAAAAAATGTTCAGTTCGAACTCCAAAACGGTTGAAAATACCGCCATCAGGAACATAAAAGATGGTATTAATTTCCTCAGCAGTAAGAACATGAGCCACATTCCCCAAACGGAATGACATGGTGTAGGGGCCTCGAATCTGCGTTGATTACACTTCAAGAGTGCTGAGGAATTCATACACCAAAATCGGATAGGTAGGCCATCCCCCAGCCACATCGTGGTTCCATCTAATGCGGTTGATGAGGCCCCACACATCTTCATGGATGCCGAGAGATGTAGTGATGGCAGAGCAAGGATATCGTGTGGGAAAATCTTCATCACTGCTAAACGTCCCCATTCATCTCATTGCGCTTGCGTCTGCAACTCGATACCGTATCTCTGTGGGTGGTAGAGAGGAGCTGCAGCTTCATCATCATCAGCAACCTCGGGCTCTAACTCTTCAACCACATCATCTTCTTCATATTCGGGCTCATATTCTTCATCATCAGAGTCTTCAGCATCAGAGTCCCCCTGTTGTTCATTCTCCTCTGATTGGTTTTCTTCCTCAAACTGATCCAACTCCTAGGATTGTGCCTCCTCCTCATCGTCATATTCATGAAATTCATCATCTGCATTGGAGGAAATAGGTGAAAGAGTGGAAAGAGTAGGGGGCCTGATTCTTTCATCTTGTAGGAGAAGGCGTCTGCTTCTGCCCCCGCCAACCAATCGACTGAAGAAATTACCCCTTGCCACCTATCACACCCACACGAGCAAAGTCCTACAAAAGCAAACACAAGGGATTACGCCCACGCTTCTTTCTCCAAACTTGCACAATGGCCACAACATCAAATCTCACAATCCCCCATTCTCTTCCATCACACTCAATCAACGAGGTGGAGCAACAAATAAAAGAAACAAAAACGGACCAAACTTCACCACCCCCCGAACACATCCGCACAAAATTAACATGCCACAATGCACAAGATATAAAGAATAGGACAAAACAAGCATATAAGCATACCATCCCCAATAAAATCCACAAGTCTCCCAAAATCATAGCATGACAAAATTCAACCAAACAAAGCAAAAAGGGACTCTACAAAACATGTGAACATGTAATGCCAATAGAATGAAGACAATGGGAACTAAAAATTGCAACCAAAAACATGGAGAACACACAATTCCTCAATTTTCCCTCTTTTAAAACCTAGAAATTGGGTATTTCAATTTCTACCATGAATCAAGCAAAAAACTATGAAAATCAAGTCCTCATGCCATGGGTAATTGAAATACATAAGATTAGCGGGGAAAAAACAGACCTTGAGTGGTGAATTTGGAGAGGAAATGAGTGTGTGTGCATGAGTGAGTGAAGAAGAAGAAGAAAGAATGAGAAAAAAATGAGAAAAAGAGTTAAATACCAGATTCTGCGTCGCCACGTCAGCTTGGGATTCGTGACCGTGACTCGGGTTGTGAATTTCTTTCTGTCCTCCATGGAAAATTCACGACCCAGTCATCATACCTGCCATGTGGACAAGTTGATTATTCGCGATCGGGTGGAAATTCGCGACCAGGGTCATGAATTTTCTTCTGTGGTACCCCCTCTCTGTCGCAACATCGTAGTGGTTCCTCGGGGTGACTTGCAACCATGCAGTCATGATCGGTGCCTCACGACTCGGGTCGTGAATTATTTCTGGGCATCCGGCGATTATTCTTGACCTTCTATTCTTGTTGTACTCGAAACTCAAGCTCGGATGTGATTGAATGCACGAAAGAATGTCCCAAGTAAAGGTTCAACCAACCCCAATCGCAACTTTCTTTGCGCATGCCCAATGCATGAAAACACGGCATTGAAGGTTACTTAGAACGCATCTATTGTCATTCGATCTATTCCATAGCTATTACCTGCATAACTCAGCAAAAAGACACAAAACAAAAGAAACAAAACAAAAACGACCAAAAAAACTCTAAAGAAAAGAAAAGAACAAGAAAAAAACCGTTGGGTTGCCTCCCAATAAGTGTTGCATTTAACGTCGACAGCCAGACGATCATAAAGGTTAAGGCTCCATTAACTTGATGTGAGACACCTCGTGTCTCTGCTCCGGGCTATAGTATTTCTTGACCCTATGACCATTGACAATGAAACACTCACCAGTTGCAGATAAAAGCTCTACCGCACCATTGGGAAACATTTTCTTAATCACGAATGGGTCCGACCACTTGGATCTCAATTTTTCTGGAAACAACTTCAAACAAGAGTTAAATAACAAAATATTATCACTAGGTAACAACTCCCTTTGAACAATCATCTTGTCGTGGAAGGCTTTAGTCCGCATTTTGTAGAGTAAGGAATTTTCAAATGCCTCCATGCGGAACTCATCCAACTCATTCAGCTGCAGTACTCTCTTTTGCCCCGCTGTCTTAAAGTCAAAATTCAATTGCTTGACAGCCCAATACGACTTGTGCTCCAATTCTACCGGCAAATGACACGATTTTTTGAAAATCAACTGGTACGGAGATAGACCCAACGGTGTCTTGTACGCAGTTCGATACACCCAAAGCGCATCATCCACCAGTAAAGCCTAATCCTTTCTGTTAGTGTTTACCGTCTTGTCCAAGATTTGTCGAATCTTCCGATTAACAAGCTCAGCTTGCCCATTTGCTTGTGGATGGTATGGCATTGTCACTTTGTGCTTGATTCCATACTTGGCCAACAATGCTTCCAGTGGTTTTGTTGCAAAAATGTGTCCCCCCATCACTTTGTAAGGCTCTAGGCATTCCAAAACGGGAGAACATCTTCTTTAGAAAGGTTATGACTACCCGAGAGTCATTAGTGACTGTCGAGATAGCCTCAACCCACCTCGAGACATAGTCTATGGCTAGTAAAATGTACTGAAAGCCGCTATAAGAAATTGGGAATGGTCCCATGAAGTCGATGCCCCACACATCAAATAGCTCGACCTCTATAATGTTGGTGAGTGGCATCTCATTCCTCTTGGAAAGCCCCCCATTCTTTGGAATTTGGCACACTTTCGGGTGAACTCATGGCAATCTTTAAACAAAGATGGCCAGTAAAAACCTCTTTACAAGACCTTGAAGGCAGTGCGGTTGGCAGAGAAGTGGCCACCACTCGGTGATGCATGGCACTGTAGAAAGATGGGTCTCCACTCCTCTTGAGGCACACAATGGCGAATGACTGTATCCGAGCAATGCCGGAACAAGAATAGATCATCCCACATATAGAACTTCACGTCATGGAAGAATTTCTTCTTTTGATGTGAAGTCAAGTTCGGTGGAGGCACACCTGCAGCAAGAAAGTTAACAAAATCAGCAAACCACGGGGACTGGGATTGTACCTGAAACAGTTGCTCATCTGGAAATTTCTCATTAATGGGAACCTGAGCTTCTTCACCCTCTACATGGTGCTCCAGTCTAGAAAAGTGGTCTGCCACCACATTTTCACAACCCTTTCGATCCCGAATCTCGAGATCAAATTCTTGCAATAATAAAATCCAACGGATCAAGCGAGGTTTAACATCCTTTTTATCAAACAGATACCTCAACGCGGCATGATCAGTGTAGATAATAGTCTTCGCGCCAATGACATAGGCTCAAAATTTGTCAAAGGAATACACCACCGCCAACAACTCCTTCTCAATTGTCGTGTAATTTACTTGTGCCGAATCCAAGGTTCTACTGGCATAGTAAATTACACGGAACAACTTGTCCCACTTTGACCTAAAGCAGTCCCAATAGCAACATCACTTGCATCACATATTATCTCAAACGGCTGCGACCAATCAGGTGTGATCAAGATAGAGGCACTCACCAAGGCTTTCTTCAAAGTCTTAAATGCCTGCAAACACTCATCAGAGAAGTCAAAAGCAACTGATTTTTCCAATAAATGGCTAAGTGGCTTAGCAATTTTGGAAAAATCCCGAATAAAACGCCGATAAAAACCGGCATGACCAAGAAAACTCCTCACAGACTTCTCATTTGTGGACGGGGGTAATTTCTCTATGGCGACAATCTTAGCCCGATCAACCTCCAAACCTGCAGAAAACACTTTATAACCCAAAACAATACCATCTCGTACCATAAAATGGCACTTTTCCCAGTTAAGAACTTGGTTAGTATCTTCACATCTCTGCAAAACTTGGGTGAGTGTTTAGAGTCTATTGTGTCATTTTAATTTATTTATTTTATTGTGTTTAATAATTATTTTGTTGAATTTTATTTTGTTATGTGTTGATTTTATGTGTTTATTGCTCTAATGGTGGATTGTGCCAAGTATTGCAAAACTTGAACTTTTAATTATAAAAGCAGGTATTTTATGGAAATTAGGTGGCAAGTGGAAAGTCGAATAATTGTGCTCGATGGGTTAAATTGGAGGCTCGAAGATTTTAAAGAAAAATAGCACCCGCGCGGGCGGGCATCATAATGCCGTGATACCCGTAGCCCCGCGGCGCCCCCATAGCCCTGCGGCGCTCGCTCTCGCCAAAGCCGCCCCCGCGGCGCCGCGCTGCCTTGCGACACTCCTCTCATCTGCGCCGCATTCCTCCTCTTCATCTCTATCTCTAGCTATTTTATCTTTATTTAATTCAATCAAATGCTTTTAGCCATTTTTAATTGTAGGATTATAGGTTATCATTCCTAATTTTCCTAGAGTTGGACTTTTGGCTTCTAAAATCTCCCCAAAATCCTTTGCATTTAATGCACCCATCTCATCACCTTTTCTCTCCCTGGATCATACCTCTCACCATTCTCTCTCTCTCTCTCTCTCTCTCTCTCTCTCTCTCTCTCTCTCTCTATCTCTCTTTTTCGTCTCTCTCTCTCTCCCTCTTCCATATCTCATTGAGATATTTTAGATTCACTATAAAAAAATAATTCACTCTCATCACCACTGGACGCACTTCATCTTCTTCACCACTCCATATCCATTTCTCTCTACACACACTACACACACTCATTCTCTACACCACTTTCTCACCATTTCCACTATCATCACCTTCACCAAAGTGAAGAGGAGAAAAGGAAGAAGAAGGGAACCAAGCCAAGCAAGAAGAAGAGAAGACGAGAAGGAACCAACGTCGAGCCATCCGCAGAAGCTACGCTCGAAGGAGGTTTCCCTTTTGCATTTTCTTTGTATTTCTTGGATGTTTTGTGGAGATTTGTTCCAAACTCTTGAAGGATATATAATATTGTAGAAGTTATTGTTATTTGTATTTGATTTATGAGATGACTTTCTTCTATGATATTTGTGTTGTTTTGAGCATGTTTAGTGGCTAATCTCTCTATTAGGGGGGTAGAGGATCGATTTGATTTTTGATCTATGCTTATTCTTGTTGGTTGTTGTTGTTGGAATTGTACCTATTATGTGAGAGTACTTGATCTCTACTTGAGAATTGCTAGGATTTAGAGGAAACTTGATTGTGATTCTAAATCCCGAATTTGGTTCCTTTTAGGTGAATGGGGTTCCTAAGCCTAATATGTTAATCTTGCTTGTATGATATAGCTAAAAGAGGTTTAATGGATAGACGGTGATAGTAATTGAAGTTAAACCGATTGGGAGGGTCTATTGTATGTGTGAGGTTAGCATTACCAACTTGAACAAAGCATAGTGAGAAACCATTGAGAGAATCTACACCCTAATTCCTTAATTTATCTTATTTCCTCATATCTTGTTTTAATTTGTGTTGTTTGCATTTTTATTGTCTTGTTTAATTGTCTATTTCAATTCTTAGTTTAAAATCACCATCAATCCCTTGTTTAGAATGTTTAGGTTTATTTTAGTTGTTCTATTGTGATGCATGCATAGCCTATTGACAATTTCTTCTCAAAAAGTCTTCCTTGAGAGATCGACTCGGGTTAAGCTTATCATGTCTACGATTGACCCCGTCCAATTGCGGGTGCGGTCCTAAGTAGTTGTCTTGTTGAGCATAAACTGGAAATATAAGTATTAAATTTGGATCGTGAAACAGTGAGATTAGTTAAACAGTTATTAAAAGAGTTGCCATAAATAGAGAAATCATCCATGAAGACTTCCATAATATTTTCAATCAATCCATGGAAGATAGCCATCATACACCTCTGAAAAGTAGCAGGTGCATTGCACAGACCAAAATACATGCATCTATAGGCAAAAATACCATAAGGACATGTAAAAGCAGTCTTTTCTTGGTCCTCAGGAGCAATCATAATATAGTTATAGCTAGAATAGCCATCTAAAAAGCAATAATACTCATATCCAACTAATCTGTCTAACATATGATCAATAAAGAGAAGGGAAAAGTGGTCATTTCTAGTGACAGCATTTAACATACGATAATCAATGCACACATGCCAACCAGTCACGACTCTAGTAGCAATCAATTCATTCCCTTCACCCTCTACCACAGTCATGCCTCCTTTCTTAGCCACAACTTGAGTGGGACTAACCCACTCACTATCAGAGATAGCAAAGATTATACCGGCATCTAATAATTTCAAGACCTCTTTTCTTACTACCTCTTGCATAATCGGATTTAACCTGCGTTGATTTTGCACATGTGACTTATAATTATCCTCAAGTAAAATCCTATGCATGCATATAGACGGGCTAATCCCTTTTAAATCAGAAATAGACCAACCTATAGCACTTTGATGCTTTCTCAACACACATAAGAGACTGTCTAATTGAGACTTAGAGAGGTACGCAGAAACTATTACCGGTTTGCTTTCATTCTCGCCCAAGAAAGCATACTTGAAATGGGTGGGCAATGGCTTCAACTCTAGCTTTTTGGGCAACTGTGGCTCTCCATCCTTAGCATTCTCGCTTTCATCCCTCAGCGATAGAAACTTGGATCCTCGCCTTAGAATTTCCTGCAATGAATTCAATTCAATAATTGTATCAGTTAATTCTAAATTGTTAAACATAAATTCATTTGTGGCAAAATATGAATGGAGCAAACTTCGCTCCAAAGGATCCATCGGATCCATAAAATTGGCCACATCTATGCAGGTGTCCACTACTTTGAGAGCTTTGCACTCTTCATTTTGCTGGGCATCCTCTTTATCATGAAACTACATGGCTTTAAAGAGAAAAAAAAGTGACACTCTCGTCATTGACACGAAGTGTTAATTCTCCTTTAGCCACATCTATCAACACCTTGCCCGTATTGAGAAACGGGCACCCCAGAATGAGAGGAACTTCAGCATCTGCCTCCATGTCTAGCACCACAAAATCAACGGAAAAAATGAACTCGTTGACCTTGACTAAGATGTCAACTATCCCCTGCGGATGTGTCACCGATCTATCTGCCATCTGAAGACATATGGTTGTGGGCTCGATCTTTTCGATGTTTAGCTTTTGGAAGAAGGACAATGGCATCAGGTTGATACTAGCCTCCAAGTCGCATAAGGCTTTACTGGTGTGATCGCCTCCCACGGTGACGGAAATGGTAAAACTCCCAGGATCCTTGAGCTTAGTTGGAAGCTTCTTTTGAATTAGAGCACTGCAATTCTCTGAGAGGTTCACAGTGGCATAATCGCCCAATCTTCTCTTCTTGGATATGACATCTTTAAGGAACTTGGCATAGCTCAACATTTGCTGCAGAGCCTCCACCAGAGAGATGTTAATCTACACCTTTCTAAATATCTCCAAAAATTTGGAAAACTGCTCATCTATTTTCTTCTTCTGAAACCTCTGAGGGTAAGGAATGGGTAACGTAGACGATGCAAGAATGGGCTGAGGTAGCACTGGTGGTGACGCAGGATTGTCGATGGCCAGACCGAGACTGTCTGGATTATCTTCTATCTTTTTAGATTCCTCATCAGGAGTCGGTGCAAGTCTTGGATTTTTCGGTCTTTCATAAGAAGTCCTATTTCTCAGCTGTATGGCCTTGCACTGTTCCTTGGGATTGATAGTTGTATTGCTAGGAAACTGACCCTGCTGATGCTGATTTCCGACTACTGTGGCTAACTGTCCCAGCTGCTTCTCAAACATCTTCATTTGAGTTCCCATGGCTCCAATGGCATTCTCAAGCTTCTCAACTCTAGATTGAGACTCTCTCATATATTTTTCTGTCTTTCTCATGAAAGCCATCAGAAGCTCGTCCATCTTCGGCTTCTTTTCTTCATCAATCACGCCATTGGTCACTGAGAAACCCGGTGGTGGTTATAACACGGCATTAGGATTCCCATAAGATAAATTGGAATGATTACCTTGGTAAAATTGATTCCCACCTCGGTAATTATTATTATTCCCATAGCCTCTCTGATTGACATAATTCACGTCCTCCGTTGCATTCCCTACAGGAGTGTCTGCATCCGGCCGTGTCATAGTATCGAATCAGCTATTGATGGTGGCATTCAGAGTACAAAGTTGGGTGGCCAGCTTAGAAATAGGATCTGTGTCGTCGACTGTTGCAGCCTTCTTCATAATCTTCACTTGATGATCATTGGTCCACTGATAACTGTTGGTGGCCATGTCTTCAATGATAGACACGGCTTGATCATGTCTTTTGTTGAGCAAGGACCCACCTGCAGAAGCATCCAGAAGTCTTTTCACCTCCATGTCGCGTCCGTTGTAGAAGATGCAAACCTGATGATCAACCCCAAATCCATGATTGGGGCACTTCCTCAACAACTCTCGAAATCTCTCCCATGCTTCATATAGATTCTCATCCTCATATTGGCGAATTTAAGTGATTTCGCCTTTCAGCTTCAGAGTTAGACCGGGAGAAAAGAATTTGTAGAGAAATTTATGAGCTAAGCACTCTCAGATATCCACTGTACTAAGATCCAATGAATGGTACCAATCCTTGGCAGCATCCCTCAGAGAGAAGGAAAACAGGCAAAGTAGAATAGTGTCATCCGAAACCTCGTTCATCTTAATGGTACTGCAAATCTCCAAGAACTGTTGCAGATGTGCGTTCAGGTTTTCAGTCTTGAGCCCTCCATACTGGTGTTGTTGAACCATGCCTACCAATCCCGTCTTCAGTTCAAAATTGTTGGCATTGATTCTGGGACCGGGAATATGACCATGATTGAGCATCGGCGTAAACATCTGATTTATGGGTATAGGAACCGCCTCTCTTGTAGCCTCTTGCTCTTGCATTCGGCGCTGCGTTTCCTCCAACTGTCTCTGCAGTTGCCGCATTTGCTCGACTGTAACAGACGCTCCCTGTTGATCTGCCATTTCTCTTCTTCTTCTTCTTCTTCTTCTAGCGTTATTGTGCCGAGCAGTAGCTTCAATTTCAGGATCAAAAGTCTGTAGTGGCTTTCCTTTTGATCTTGTACTCATACACAACCTGTAAAAGCAGAGGAAACAAAATTATATTTAACATGAAAGAGAAATAAAATAAAGAAACAATGTCTATAGTAGCAATATAAAATAATAGTAAACAAAGAAATAAGTCCCCGGCAACGGCGCTAAAAATTGTTCGGTATTTTAATTCTACCTAAACTGCAAGTGTACAGCAAGGTTTCTAGTATAATGGCGAACAAGGTCGAATCCACAGAGACTTAAATTCTAATTACTAGTTATTCTATTTATCCTAACTCTGCTATCTAGACTACTCAAAATTTAGAGATTTGAAACAAATGAAAAAAAACAAATAAATAACTCACAAAACTAAATTCATAGCAGATAAAGTTGCAGAGAAAAATATCAAGAAGAAATGCGTATTCTAGGATTGAACAATCATCAAATAATCCATCTTATTAACTAATCCAATAAATATGCCTATATTGGGATTTCAATCACACTAGATGTAATACCCCGAAATATTTTAGAAGATTTTATTCAACTTATGTTACCCTCTGGTAAGTTAGAAAATAAGTTGGGTCCTTAAATGACTCAAATAAAGGAAAATCGCAGCCAGAGAAATCTGTTAAATCTAATTTGGTCAAAAATTGTCTTAAAAATATGTTATGATTTTTTTCTCGGGTTGATAGAAAATATTTCAAGAATCATACCAACCTTTGAAATTTCAAATTTCGAGTTCAAATGAACTTTTGGCACAACTTTAAGTTGGAAAATAATAAATTTAATAGAAAAAGACATATCCGTCATTATCCAATTTCTTTTTCAAAAGATTATCTTATTCGTAATTATCCTATTCTTTTTCCATCATTATCCTCTTTCTTTTATTCATTATTATCCTATTTATTTTTCCTCTATAAATAGGAGCTTAAGGTTTCATTTTTCATTCATTTTCAAAATCGAAACGCCGAGCAGCTTCCAGAGAATGTACGACTCTAGTTTCCTATTTCAATTCTGAAATAGTCATTTTGAAGGTGTCAACGCGTAGATCACGATTATATGATTGAAATGATGACACGAAGGATGATCACGATAGAAAATTATCGTGACCGCCGCCAATTCTTCGGAGAAGGTACTTTCTCCGATTCTGGTCATTCGGACCGATGAATTTAGAAATTTCAAGTTCTAAATATGCTTATATTTCGATTATCTTTAATTCTACCGATTCCGATTTTTGATGTTGTGAGTTTTCAGTATTTTCCCCCATTTTCATTTTATGTAAATCTCATATCTACTCTTCTTGGATAGTCGTATTAGAAATCTTCTTTTTATAAATAGTCTTTGATCATTGGGATCTTGTAGTTAATCGGAATAGATTTTTGATTTCTCGTCGTTTGAAATCCGAATCCGAATATTATATTAGAAATCTGTCCAGTTCGAATTTATGTTCTAGCCGTCCGATCTTTGATCTGATTACACCATTAAATTCCTTATTTTCTGCACTATCAAAAATTGTACTTTTGAGCGAAAATCCAACGAGTATCGAGCTCGATCGAGACCGATACATTTTCAGCTAAAATCTGTGAATATTCTTACCGAAACTCCCGTTTCACCCATTTTGGGTCTTCAAATCGAAAAAGTTTCTTCTCGAAAGTTGCTCGAAATAATATTTCCTATGCTCCCGTCGAATTTCGTAATTTTCGGATGAGTTTTGAATAATATCGACTATTTAATATAAGCAGTTATTTTATTTCCGAGAGCATGTGTTATCGAAAAATTCTAAATTTCTCATTCTTTACTCTTGGCATGCATAGTATCTTCCCTGAATATTTTTGTAATTTCCGAGCAGTTAAAAAGTGTCGTGGCATAGATCTGGTAAACTTTGGATAAATGACAAATTTTGGAAAGAGATCTCTGTCAAATCAGTTGATCCCAGTAAAGCAAGAATAACGTTTTGGAATTTATTTCCTTCTTCGTCGAAATTATTTGAGGTCTCTAAAGTCGCGCAATCTATTTTAGAATAGAATAGAATTAATAATAGTTCCGTTTATAGTAGATTAATTCCCGAAAGTATAGCGATTATCCTGAGTTGAAGTTTACCTTCTGTAGTACCAGTTGAGCTAGAGAAATCATCAGGGTTGATTCTTCAGGAGTTAGCTTTTCAGAATCCCGAGAAAGGTGGGTTATACTACTATATCTTTACAAATTGTATCTTTCGAGTTATTAAGCTCTGCTTTGTTAAAATTGCATATGTGACTATTTGTGTTAAATATTTACATGCTACTGTATGTTGTCGGAGTCTCATAAACCAGCGTTGTGTCAATGTGAGTAGCTACAGTATGCATGCATTGTTTGTCCTGACCTACTCCTTGTCGGTGAGACTAAAATGAAACACTTATTGGTTATACTCTTTGGGTATACTATGGCCATACTCAACATTATGCACTGGTGATGTAGTTTGGGTTGCGGGCAGTGACGGGTTATACTCTTAAGCGCTTCATGATAAAATGTTTTGGTGAACTTAGGTTGCTTCCAACTTTTAAACCTCCTAAGCTTCACTACCTGCATGAACACAGATAGATTACTTTAATAAAATGATTTGCATAACTTGAATTGTCAAAACTTGCCCACTGAGTGCACTAGTACTCAGCCCAAATCTTTTCTAAAATATTTTCAGGTTGAGAGGCAGGCTGGAAGATGATTGAGCTGAGGCAAGGGCTATCTTTTTGTTATATACTTGCTCTTTTTGTGTTGTTCAGAAATCTTAGATACTCTAAATCAGTTAAGTGCTTGCAAATAATTTTACTTGAATTGTGCTCCGCGCTTTGTTCCGTTCACTCTGATACAACTTGTCTTCAATTGTTTGAAGCATGTTATGATTTCAGCATATTCATATGATGTTCCTTTACAGTTATTTGGTGGGATAAGTTCCCTTTGATGATCATTTATTGATTTAAGTTCCTTCTAAGACGCCTTAGAGCGTGGTTTAATTCCAGTTACAGAGGTTATGCTGCCCAAATGTTTGGGGCACTAACCTCATTCCTTCTGAACACTCTCGTGGGTGGTTCTATTTCTGAATACAAAGGTTATGTTGCCCAAATGTTTGGGGCACTAACCCTATTTCTATAATTATCTTTATGCAACAACCCCTTCCCCCTTTCCCCTAGTAGCGCACCGGTCCCTTGTCACTATTCTTCCGGGACGGGGGCGCTACACTAGAGCAACCACTTAACTATTCAGAACCTCTTCTCAGAGAATTAAGAATGTTGATTACATTATAAATAACAATGTTTCCATTTATTATCTAAAATGCAACTCCTAAATGATCTATAGGTTTAATGCTCTCTCTAGTAATCTCAACTCTCTCGAGTGTTGTTAATTACTAAGTTAATTATTATGTTCTAGTATCGAAACTCCTCTCTCGATTTATGAATCAACACAACAAATTACATCAATTAATGGCCAATCAATTGACATAAATAAATACAACCTAAGAATAATTAAAGTGCAATAAAAATCATAGACATAAAATTGGACTTAATAATAAGATTTCATAAATGAATCATGAGTCAACCCTAGAATACTAGGGTTTAGTTGCTCATAATGAAATAAATAAGAGAAATAAAATTCTGGATGTTCATGGCTAGACAAGAATTAAAATAAATAAAACCCGGAAGATTAAATCTGTCTATAATCTTGACTTGCTTGAAATCCTCTGTCTTGTTCTTCATGATGCTTCTTCTCCACAGCAAAACCTCTGCTTCAAACTTAGGGTATGATAATTGATCATGGATTTTCGCCCAAAAAGAGTCCTTATATACCAAGTTAGGAAAAAGCCCAAAAATATAGTGGAAAATTGGAAAAGCCCGCTTCGTTCATGACTAGAGCCACGATCCTCTCGCCTGCGAATTCACGTGGCATGATGTGGCGCCATGTGGCGTGAAATTCACGGTCTCCACCTTATTCGCGACCGGGGTCGCGAATTTCCTTCTTTTGCGCCCCTCCTCTGTCGCGGCATCGTAGTGATCACCTTGGGGTGATTCGCAACCCTGCAGTCACGACCGGGTCACGGGTCCACATTCGCGACTCCCTTCATGGCTTATTTCATCCCGTTTTCTCAACCAATCTCTTCATGTACTCTTTTGGGACTTCACATCCACTTCAATCCTTAAAAATATCCAAAATTGACGAACAAACCTGCAAAATATCTCAAGCACGACCAACTCCCAAAAACTCAGAAAACTCGCATAAACTGAGATAAAACACACTTAAGACATACAAAACACGACACAAAAGTGTACTAAAAACAGTGTAAAATCTCAGTTTATTAGCCAGTATCTCTTTGTCCATAGCAGTAAGCCATTCTTGATGCTTACATGCGTCCTGATAGATTGCAGGCTCCTAGATAGATTGAGTATTTAATAGAAAGGCAGTGTAAGTATGAGTAAGTGAATCAGACAAAATGTATGGAAATGTAGGAGGTGTGTACTGTCCAATGGAAGAATCAACACTACTGGAAACATTAATTGTGCAGACATAATCATCTAAGTAAGCAGGCCAAAGGCTTGGAATTCCTAACACTTCTTCTTTGGAAGAGCTAAGTAAGAGGTTTAACAGTGATAGATGTGGCAAGTATATCATCACAAGAGGAATCAACAACAGAGCTTGGATCTGATATATGCTCTGTGACGGAAGGAAAATGAAACGGTGAAGAATCAGTTGGATTTGGGAGTATAAGCGATTTGTCAGTAGGTTAAGGTAAGTTATCTAGAGAGTCCTTAGACACGGAATCAAAAGTATGGAAATATAGATGAACAATCTTAGTAGAAGATTGCGAATGAAAAATTTTAGGAAAGAATTTTACATCTCTGGCCACACAAGTTATCTGGGATAGCATATCAAATAATAGACACTGAGAACTGCGAGAGGAAAATTTTGTTTTAGAAGAAAAAGTATTTACTTTATAAACCAAGCAACTAAATGGCTGGAGTGCAGTCAGAGATGCAGGATAACCATATAGCATCTCATAAGGTGTTTTCTAATGCAACACTATAGAAGGTAGCCAGTTAATGAGATATGGTGCAAATAA
The DNA here is from genome assembly GCA_026008535.1 of Perilla frutescens. Classification (NCBI taxonomy): domain Eukaryota; kingdom Viridiplantae; phylum Streptophyta; class Magnoliopsida; order Lamiales; family Lamiaceae; genus Perilla; species Perilla frutescens. Next base: position 20,167,784 of record BRKX01000013.1, read on the forward strand.
AATTGAATAAGGCCAGAAAGAAGAGAGTAGATTACTCTGAAACATAAGAGAGCTTGCCACTTGCAGCAAATGTCTATGATTCATTTTCACCACTCTGTTCTGTTGGGGTGAGTATACGTAGGTTCTTTGGTGCAGAATTCCAAACTCAGATAACAAATCATGAGTGGGTTTTCCTACAAACTCACTACCATTGTCCGATCTCATAACTTGGATATCTTTGTGGAACTGAGTTTTAACCATCAAGATAAAGCTAAGCAGTATGCTCCAGACTTGACTCTTGCTACTGAAAAGGAAAGTCCAAGTAGCTCTAGAAAAGTCATCAACAATGGTAAGGAAATATGGTGTATTTGTAATGCCAGACTTTGCATAAGGGCCCCAGACATCCACATGGATAAGATGAAATATCACTTCACTTTTTCTAGTATGAATAGGAAATGGATTCCTTTGTTGTTTGGCTCTATGATAGATATCACAACTTTCCCAAGAAGTATATTCCTCCTTTTTCTGTACCTCTTTTGAGAACAATCTAAGTGCTACATGGTAGAAATAGAGGGATGACCAAGGAATATGTGTAACTCCTGTAATGTTGGAGCTACAACTGCATTTATGGTGACTGTGAACTCTGAAGTTCATGTTTAAAAACATAGAAAGTGCCTTTCATGATCTTTCCTATTTTTAAGATTGTATCATTGGTCTTTCTTTGGACAAGACAATGTATATCAAGAAATACCACTCTACTGTTAAGATTCTTAGTTATTTGGCCTACTGATATAAGATTGTGTGTGAATATAGAGGCATACAACACATCTAGCAACTTCAAAGAAGATGTGATTTGAACATCACCAGCCATAAAGGCCCATAAGCTATTGTCATCTGGTATGAAGATTTTGAGTATATTCTTCAGCTCTCTGATGTTCATAAGTAAAGCTTGGCAACACATGTGATTACTAGCCCCTGAATCTATAATCCACTCATCTCTTTTGATATATGTGGATAAATAAAAAATATAATGTCCAGTATACTCCATAGAGTCATTCTCATCAACTTCTGCTAGACTAGCAGTTTGCAAGCATGCATCTCCTGCATAAGTATTATGCAGCTTGCCTTTGCTATTCATATATGTAGCAAAATGTTTTGCTATTTCTGTCTGAATAACCTTCTCAAGATCAGGTAATGGAGTGCCATTATGAGCAACAGTCTGTGAAGATGGAATGGTTGATCCTCTATCATCAACAAAATTAACTCTCCATTTACCTTTTTCCTCCTTGAACCTCTTGTACCAATCAGGTACTCCTATAATTTCAAAACAATCATTTTTAACATGTCATGTTCTCCACAATGATCACACTTCAGTCTCATCTTATCTTCCTCAGTAAGCTTCTTTCTAAATCATTCTTCGTTATATCCTATTTTCTGATTTGAATGCAATGCACTTTGCTCAATATCTTCTGAAAATTGTGATGACACTTGTATCTGTTCTTCCACCTATAATACCATCAAATATGCCTGAATCACAGTAGACAAGTGATTTAGAATCAATATTTGTTGTCTAATAGGTTCTTACACATCACTGAAGCCCATGAGAATTTGCATCATATGTTCCTCTTCCACTTCAGCCTTTGTATCATCTGAAGCTTCACATATGCAACTACGAGCAGTCTTAAGGAGTGCATATTCATCCAATGCACTCAAGTTATTGAAATAGACTAACACTGACTGAGTATGCTGCGACTATGAAGCAATTTCTCTCCTAAGTTTATACAATTTAGGACCATTGCGTTTTCAAAACCTTTTAGGCAATTCATTCCAAAGTTGTTTTGAAGTACTGTATTCAGATTTTGTAATCCACGTGATAACTCCTTTACCATAGAGTTACCAAACCATTTAAAAACCAAATAATCTACCTTAATCCACTGGATATGATCTACAGAATCAAGCCTAGGTTCAGACATGCTTCCATCTATAAACCCTAGTTTATTTATAGCAAATATCGCACGACACCAACTATGGAAATTCCTTCCATCAAACAAGTCTAACGTTAATGTCATACCAGGATGTTCATTCAGAGCAATGTACAATTAATCATTCGCTACCAGCCTATGCCTATTACTATTGATTTTATTCCTAACGAATTGATAGATCTCCATACCTCGAGCTCCTTTTATGTCTCGCGCATCTGAATTCACCATCGGCCTACCTTCATGAACAAACTCATTCTGATTGCTACTCCCCCATGCTCAAAATTGAACCTAATCTCCTCGTCGCAAGCATTTTTCCATGAAAACTTTCGCCCTTTTGTCATCTCAAACAAATTACAGAATCAACAAGCACGTCGAATCAAGATAAATTTGAGAAGGATCGATCAACTCGCTCTAGATACCATGATGAATTTAGCATGTAATGCAAGCTTAGAGCATCATGTGTAAAGTATTTTGTGATGGAAAATCCTCTTTTCATACATGTATAATATGTACTACACTGTGTTTGTATACAAAGTTCAACAAGTTATACTTGGATCAACTTATTCAGTTATAATCGAACGATAGCTAAAAGAAAAGAAAAGAGATCGACGACAGCGAACGTGTGGTCCATGTAGCTTTATGATGTCACATATGTATAAAGTTGGCAGATTCACAGCAGAGCAGAGATCACATGCGTGCATATGTGCATGCAAGAATACTGTGTACACAAAACACAAATATTTCACCATCTCCAACAATTCGAAAATCATTGTGCAAACACAAACAATTCATGTCAAATTGCAAAATATTCACCGGAACTAGTAAAACTTTGCCGGAATCGATGAACCCCAGTTCGAAAACTCAGTTTTTCGAACCATCCTAGAAAAGATCATAAATATATTTTCGAACACTTTAAACATATTCGAAAACTGAATTTCGAAACCCCTAAGCACATTCGGAATTCGAACATCTTAAGCATTGATCGGAAATCAGTTTTCCAACCCTTTAAGATCCGTCATAAATCAATTTTCGAATCGCATTCACACCACTCGAAATTTACAGCTCGATCAATGTATGAAATCTCTCTTTCTAGGTTGGTGACGAAGGGTGGAGAAGGTTGGGGACTAGATTCGTATAACTTTGGAGTGAAGAAGAAGGAAAAAAAAAAAAGAATGTGTGGGGATTGGGGAGAGTGGGGAAGAAGAAGGGCGGAGGCAGGGCAAGAAGGGGATCTGGTTTCATTTTGTTTTATTCGAATTTCTTTTTAGTTATTTAGATTAAAAGGACATTAATGAAATGTGTGTGGTGTAAGGGTAAGATCAATGGTAATTAAGTAAACCGAATTGCAAGGAGTAAAATCAGTAAATAAAAATTCCCATAATTAAAAAAAACACACACAGAAGTATAGTGTCAAAACTTGGAACATCCAAGTGTAAAAGATTAAACAAACGATAAACTATAATGAACATATTTTATTGTCTACATAACCTGCCTATTATAGAAATAAAAGAGATGCAGTGTATATCATGAAATCTAAGATGCTACATTTCAGATCCTAATTGATAGAACTAAAAATAGAAAAATCAATGAAAACTCAATACTACAACAAGAATCCATCTCCAAATCTTTGTCACCTACTATTACTGGTATTATGCAACTCTTCAAAGTTTACAGGACAAGCTACATAATTTCACATAGTACCAGGTGCATCCAGAGCCATTGGATCGTCGTCGTGTAAGAAGGGAAGAAGCCACTCGAATAGGCCGACTCTTGTTTCTCCGTTCAGTCTCTGAGTCGAGTACTCCACCAAAATATTCCAGAGCTCACCAACGGTCCATCCCTGGGATAGAATCCATTGAACTACCAACTCGAGCTTCTGCAACGGCTCTAAACTAAACGTGTAGTACAGGATAAACGGTCTGAGTGCTTGAGACGCTGCCATCCATTGAATAACAACTTTTATTTCGGGGTCTCCTCCAAAAGCACCACAACCCCAGTTTCCTGTTGCGACACCAATCTTACCTTCATAATTTAGATGTTGATCCAACTGGCCCTCGATGCTCTGTGTTACCTGATGACTGGTTTGTTTGTTTGCTGGAGAAGAAACTGATAGATATTCTGTAGTTGTAATACTAATTTCCTCAAATAGCTTTTGATATAGTTGAAGTTTCCGTTGATCAAGAAAGCCACAAAATGCTTTGTTAGTTTCACGAAGGAGAAGATCAAGTCTGTACTGTCTCCGTCCAGGACAGCAGAGAGCATCAATTGCAGTTATCCTCGTCTTACGCCTTCCAATTGCATCAACTGTCTTCCTGTCTTCATGGTCACCACAAAAGCGGAATGACTTAGCATAGCCAGTGTAATTTGAGAATCTTTGTGCACCAACAATCTCAATAGCCTCATTATCTGCCATTGCAGGCAAGAAAAGCGTGCTGATGATCAATTCTGGATTGATCATGAAGCGGATTTCTTCTTGTACACAGCCACGGCTGAGAGCACCACCTCCAATATATTTATTTGCAAAATCTACTTCAAGGGCTTCAACTGACTGGTCTTCAATTAAACCAGAACTGCGTACCTACAATTGAAATATATAAGTCATCAATGAACCAAGCGAAAAAGCAGAAACTGAGGCATCAGATCTGTTCGCATTCACAGGCTCCAGAAAGTAGAGGCATTGCAAGTAAATATTAGTGTTCTGGGTCTTAACTTATTTTTTTCTTTTTTAATGGTCAAGTCAGTTGTATACCAGGTTGTTTCTAATTATTACCTCGAACTGGCAGAGAGATACAGTTGACTTCCTCCAAGAATCAGGCTCTGGATAAACAATGTGAGACGGGCTGTTCTTCAAAGGGAGAACTTTTCGCTCAAAAGATACATTCCCCAAAGGCATAACCACGCATATCTTCTCAAAATAGTGAACAAGGCACTTTATTTTATGCTCCTGGTTCACATCATTGCACTCATATAGACACCTAAAAACAGATATAAGAAAATGAATCAGTGTTCCTGCCTCAGATAATCCACTTAAAAAGCAACATTACGGAAAGTTACAGTGAAAAGTTCAATATGGAAAAAAAAGAAGAAACTAATGCTAAACTTCTAGCCATCATCAAAATGACGTAAATGACTCAAAAGATAATTGAATACAATAAATTAACACTTTAAGTTAGCTTCACAACTGATAACTCACGGATTTAAAACAGGAAAACCTAAATAGTTTGCAAACACTGAGGAAAACTAGGACAAGAGTGAGAGCAAGATCCATCAGTCCTTTTGGCAGTGATTTTTTCTCCATTTGTTGTATATTTTTTCCCATGGATAAAGAAAAGACATTTCTAGATAGTTGGAGCAATTCAGAGGGAACAGTCTTTAAAATTTTGTACTTACATGTCTAATAACCCCTCATAAATATCTTTAGAGTTGGGTTTCTCTTGATCTGTGAATTCATGTTCTATAACTCAAGATCTACAAGCTATGAGGTCTTCTGCTTCTGGGCTTTTCCGCTAATTGATCTTAACATAATTAGTACGGTAAGAGAATAGGATTTTAACTGTACAATGCGATGGTAATCAATGATTTTATGATGATTTATGCAATGTCAAAGAGATTCAGAATCAAAGCACAGCTAATTACTCAAAACGCTGATAGTCTGATAGCAATGCTAACATATGCCAAATTGGAATTCAATAAAAGATATTGACCACTAAGTTATAGAGTCGAGGACCCTAGGTGTTTCTACTTTCTTTGCCACATTTGCAACCATGTAAATACAAAAACCTATTCAAAATTAAGAAACATACATACAAAAATAGAAATATAAACGATGGAAGAAAACATACGCAAATAAATTATCGAAGTTGATTGGGGGAAGATGTTCAGAGCCTCTATCAGCGGTTGGAAACAAGCAAAAAAGAGCACAAACCAGAAGAGCAGCAGTCAATTCCTGAAAGTAAAAATAAACTCAGAGATCCTGGATTAATGCAGCAATACTGCATAAGTACAAAAAAAAAAAAAAAGAGCCCATTTCGCTACTTGAGAAGAAGAATTTTCTAATGCAAGAAAGAAAACTTGGCTATTTACAAAGTATACAATGACTATATCCCTCCTTTATTTTTTTGGGCATTTTTTTATCTGTCTGATGCAACAGATTATAGCAGACTACTTGATTATGATATTCATAAAGCCATTCTATTTGTACTCCTTCATCAAATATGCTAATATGGTCAGGTCAGCAGAAATCATTCAACTTAGTGCAGCCTTCAGACACTTAGGTCTACAACAGGAACAATTCAAATTATTATAGCAGGAATAATTTTTAGGTGCACAGGTAATGATAATTAGTTAGTCCATGAAATTGGTATGGAAATTTGGATTACAAATGAAATGCAAGAAACAAAATCATAATGAATAACCTAAAAGAAGGAGATATCTACCATCCTTCTTGCTCACACACACACACACAGAGCTGGTTACCTGACTAAGCAGCACAATGCCTGGCTGTTGTGATTCCAACAATCTAAGACCAGTTTCCATTCCATATAAGGCACCTGAATTCTGATAGTGGGTCTCCAACAACTCTGGCAACCTCAATAGCAAGTCAGCAAGCCTTGGAACCGCTTCTTTGAACCACTTCTCAGCCTCATCCTTACTCATCAACTAAGGAACCATCAAAGATTTTATCAAAAACTTCATTCTGAGAGCCTTTTTCTATAGAATGCATGAATGGATGATGCTTCAATACTTGTCTCATGCCCATAGCTTCAGTGAAAGACAGAAACAATTGGTAACTGTAATTACCTGATAGCCTTTATCAATTGACAACTAAATTGATGGGCATATCTCAATTAATCCCAGATAACTACAAATAAATAAACTTCAAAGGAGCTGATATAATTTATTTTTTTAAATGGATGTTTTACCTCCTAATATGTCATATTCAACCATCATTTTCTCCAAATCAACAACATATAACATGGTAATACAAAATATGTAAGGAAACAAAACACAAACCTGCAGCCTGCATGTAAAACCAGTTTAAACAAAATGAGCCTACGACAAACATCCATCGCTTCAAACTCACACAAGTTCGTTTATCTAATCCAAAAAATAATTTTTTCGTATGTAGAAAAAAGATATAAGCTGAAAAGATATATGAAGCAGTAAAATGCACCACTTACGTCGTCGAAGAAGACGGAGAAGCCGAGAGAGGCTGACGTGAGGAGAGGATACTCCCCAAGGGAATTGCGGAGGTCAGCAACGGCGAGCGCAAATAGTTGACCGGAGTTGACATTACTGTGACTCGGTCCCTTGGAGAGGGACTTGAGGGCTTCCACCACCGACGGAGGCCAGAAGACGGCGGAGGATCGGACGATTAACGGCAAATACGGCAGAATTGATCGGAAATCGTCCCGATTCTCCATGGATAGCGGTGCATGCACACTAATTAAGATCTTTGAAATTTTGACTCTGCTGCTGAGTGCTGATTAATAAGCGACGAGTATATTTTCTGCAAATAACAATTTCATCCCCAATTTTGACCTTTTAATTAGTATTTTACCCCTAACGAATTAGTCAATAATACTTTATCGCCAGAGCTAAAGAATTAATTAAGTTAGTCTAATCGGTGTTACGACCACTTCAATTTCGAAAAACGTATCTTACGCGTTGCTGCGTGACTCAAATTACACAAATTGTAAGCTATTTGAGTAAAACAAATGTGATAAAGACAAGAAACACTTACATCGTCGAAGGCGGCGGAGAAACCGAGAGAGGCGGAGGGATGGAGTGGATGATAAGTCGGCAATGAAGACGGCGGATAGCGATTTGAGGTCTTCCACAACCGCCGGCGGCAAGAAGACGGCGGAGGATCGGAGTTTTAGCAGCGAAAATGGCGGAATTGAACGGAAATCGTTGCTATTCTACACGGCGCGCAATGCATATATCCGATTTGGAACACCAACTGACGATCTTCATCATCAGCTAAAAATTTGAATCGTGCTAGTTAATAAGGGGTGACTACATTTTATGCAAATTGCATTTCCGTCCCCTCATTTTCACCATTTATGCATTTTCCCCCAAAATAATAAATGTGATGTTAGTTGTTCATGCCTCAGCACTTTATCATACAAACTCTCTATATATGAACATATTTTAATAATAAATTTACATTTCTTCATAATGTACTTTTTTGAGAAATTGCTTATTCCAAAAGCGTTTATATAAAAGATGAAAACTTCATCCGAATTTAATTAGTTACTAAACAATCATCTAGTTTTAAAGACTATACTTATAAGCTCAACTAAATTTTTTTTAGCAAATTGCATTTACCATTTTTTAAAAAAGACACTCCTTTTGAAGAAATCAGAAGAGTAATCATTAAAATTATAGTACAAATGCTATATTCTCTCTTTTCTTAAAGGAATATTTCATGTTCAATCTTATTTTATAAAATGAAAATATAGATTTATTTTTTAATTGTAGTATTTACTATTGTGGGCATGTTTTGAATAACTATATAAATTGAAGTAGTCGAAGGTATATACATTTTTTTATAGTGGAATTGAGAATCTACTTTAAAAAAATCTGACAAGTGAAGCCAAAGTGCCAAACACAACCTAAAACATTTAAATTGAAATTTGCCACCAGTTTTCCTGCTGCCGCGGTGCTCTGCTTCTGGTAATTGACCACGCCACCGCCTCTCTCGGTGTCGCCGCCAATCCAAAATTCAATTTTTATTTCGATTCCTCGCCATTTAACCTTCGAATTGTGTAATAGGAATCTATTCTTAGTCTTTGGCTCGGTTGATTTAACTGACAATATTATTCTGTGTGGTGTTTGAATTGGGTTTTTGCAGATCAATACGGAAGGTCGTTGCTTTTAGAGCAGAAAAAACATGGACATAAACGGGAAAGATGATCTGAATTCGCCGCTTCTGCAACATCGAGATGATGTTGTCGTTACTATCTCGAACGGGAATCAATTTTCCAGCGAGAAAACGAGGACTCTAGTTTTCAAAGTTGTGGGCATAACGTGCGCGTCTTGTGTCGCTTCGATTGAAGCTGCGCTTGGAGGGCTCGACGGCGTGCTGAGCGTGGCGGTGTCTGTGCTTCAAGGTCGGGCTGTGGTGAAGTATGTGCCGGAAATCATCCCTGTAAGTCAACTTTAGTTCTTTGTTTTGTGCTGTGTTGGATCAGTCTTCTTTCATGTGTCAAACGCAGTGAGTTTGGATTGTTGATGTGCATAATTCGTGCATGTTGCTATTCTGTAATATCATCCCCTTTGATGAAATGTTTCATTTTATTTGTGTATGTTAGTTCCTGATTATTTCAACCTACTATTTGTGTGAATTTGGTGTGGCCCTTTAATCACTGATGAATGATGAGAAGGAAGTGATATCTGATGGATATGGCAAGGTGGTGCTTTTGTTGAGAACGTAGAATTGTAGTGATTGAATTTAGCTCGGATACAGTCCAACGAGGACATGCTGCTTCTTTTATGGAGAAGCAGGAAGAGGGAATAAACACTATTGCTGCAAACATGCAAAGTGACAAGCTTGCCATGTCAGCTATTGTAGTTGCCTTATAACTGCCGGAAGATGAAACTGTAATTTGAAATTGGAACTGCATTGTTTTTCATCATCAACAAGCATTCTATGTATTCACTTTGTCATGCTAGTTAGTTGCAATTAGTGAATAGTTTGAGTTCTTTCTGGAATTCATGCAAAGTTTCTCAATTTCAGTACTATTTTTTTTAGTTTTGCCAACTTCTTTATTGCAGGCGAAAAGGATAAAAGAAGCAGTGGAAGACACAGGTTTTGAAGTGGCAGATTTTCCCGAGCAAGATATTGCAATGTGCAGGATTAGGATTAAGGGAATGGCATGCACGAGCTGTTCGGAGTCAGTAGAGCGTGCTTTGCTAATGGTTGATGGAATTAGAAAATCAGTGGTTGGCTTAGCTCTTGGAGAAGCAAAAATCCATTTTGATCCTAATGTCACAAACATTAATCGTATCATTCAAGCAATAGAAGAAGATGCTGGCTTTGGGGCTGATCTCATTAGCTCTGGCAATGATTTGAGTAAATTATACTTGAAACTGGAAGGAATCAATTCTCCAGATGATTTTACCACTATTCAGAGCTCACTTGAGTCTTTAGAAGGTGTAAATCATGTTGAAGTGGACATGGAACAGCAGATTGTGACCATTAGTTACGAGCCAGACATTATTGGTCCAAGATCTCTGATACACTGCATTCAGGAAGCTGGTGATGGATCAAATACTTATCAAGCTACTTTGTACACTCCTCCAAGAGGTGGAGAAACAGAAAGACAGCATGAAATCCAAATGTACCGGAATCAATTCTTATGGAGTTGCTTGTTTTCAGTTCCTATATTTGTGTCCTCTATGGTACTCCCAATGCTTCCTCCTTATGGAAATTGGCTTGAGTACAAGGTTATCAATATGCTTGACGTCGGGATGCTTTTAAGATGGATCCTTTGTACACCTGTGCAGTTTATCATTGGCAAAAGGTATTCATGTCAGCTTTGTCTTTGCTCAATAATTTCCTTAAATTCATAGCTATTATGCTATTGCACAGATTTTTGCATAATCAAATATATGTTCTAATCACCTTATCAGGTTTTATGCTGGATCATATCATGCCCTGAAACGAAAATCTGCAAATATGGATGTTCTTGTTGCCTTGGGTACCAACGCTGCCTACTTTTATTCTATTTATGGAATGGCAAAAGCATTAACTTCAGACTCATTTGAGGGGCAGGATTTCTTTGAGACTAGTTCCATGTTGATATCTTTCATTCTTTTGGGGAAGTACCTTGAGGTATTGGCAAAAGGGAAGACATCAGATGCTTTAGCAAAGTTGACAGAGCTAGCCCCTGACACGGCTTGCCTTTTAACTCTAGATGCTGCAGGAAATGTCATTTCGGAAACTGAAATAGATACACAACTTATAGAAAAGAATGACCTTCTAAAGATTGTTCCTGGTGCAAAAATTCCTGTTGATGGACTTGTAATTGAAGGCCAATGTCATGTTAATGAAAGCATGATCACAGGTGAAGCACTCCCAGTTTCTAAAGGACCTGGTGATAAGGTAATATAAAACATATGTCCATCTCTCTGGGTTTTTTTGTTTTTTTTGTTTTTTTGTGAGACCATACTACATAAAGCATTCCATCAACAGGTGATTGGTGGAACAGTTAATGAGAATGGGTATATACGTGTTAAGGCCACTCATGTTGGTTCGGAAACAACACTTTCACAAATTGTTGAGCTTGTTGAAGCTGCTCAACTTGCTAAAGCACCTGTTCAAAAATTGGCTGATCAGATTGCTAAATTTTTTGTTCCCACCGTGAGTACTTTCTATTATTCCTATGATTCCTGATGGTGTTCCTTTAGATATGCACTCAAACTTTGCTGAGAAATGTCATGAACAATCTTAATTTGCTTACATTTAAAACAAGCTCTAGTCATTTCTTATAGAGATGGGATGTAATAGATTTCTGAAACAAGAAACTACAAACAGAATATTGCTATATTTTATATTGGTTTGGGTAAGTCAGAGATTCTATAGTTGATTCAATTATGTAAGAACACCATCAATTATGAATGAGATTTACTGAATTTTGAAATCAATATATTTCCATGGGAATCAATATATAGTTGTGCAGGCGTTGTAGCTACTGAAGTCACTATCGAAGTTTCATTTTAATTTGTCAGCACATTATGAAATATCATTGTGTTTCTCTTCACAGGTTGTTGTTGCTGCATTTTTGACATGGCTGGGATGGTTTATTCCAGGAGAAGCTGGGTTATACCCTAGAAAATGGATACCCACTTCTATGGACGTCTTTGAGTTTGCATTAGAGTTTGGTATTTCAGTCTTGGTGATAGCCTGCCCTTGTGCCCTGGGATTAGCAACTCCTACTGCAGTGATGGTTGCCACGGGCAAGGGTGCTTCCCTTGGTGTGCTAATTAAGGGGGGAAATGCCCTTCAAAAGGCTCATAAGGCAGGTTCTCTTTTAAATTTTGGATGAATTAATCTGTATATGTACATTTTATCACTGTTGCGAGATGCTCTACTTTATGTGATGCACATGCTCCTTTTGACTGTTTATACCTTGAGATTTGAATTGAATATAGAAATAAATAAGTTCCATCGCATATGAGCATATCATATGGTCGCTGCTACTACAACAGTCGAAACTTTATGGGTGTATTTCTGGCCTTTAGTTATTATTGAAGCAAATAAATTTGTATCTTCATAAAGACACACCTAATATGGTTCAGCCAGCATGTTCATGATAGTATCATTATAAGCATACTGGACTCTCAATCATAGGCACAGCCCATTTCCTCTGTACAGTTATGTTTAGGGTCTTTTGGCCTCAGTCTACACTATCAATGATATGTAGACGGACTTATATCAAATTTGTCACCTCAATATTTTTATCTTGTTTCAGGGAGTGATAAGTTTCCCTGTTTAGAACCGCTCATATATTGTCTCTCAAATGAGTTGGTACTTTGATATTGCAGGTCAAGACTGTTGTCTTTGACAAAACCGGCACACTGACAGTTGGAAAACCAGCTGTAGTTAGTTTTGAGCTTTTCTCTACGGTTTCTGAGGAAGATTTCTGTGACATGACTATTGCTGCAGAGGTGAGTTTTTATTCTATTTTTACTTTAGATTTTATTTGCCAAATTTGAAGTGTATTAAGAACTCAGAGCTAAAGACTGTTAATCATAGTGTGAACTTCATATCTACTTAAAGCTGAATGTGTAATCCAAAAAGAGGTCAGGCTTGAATGACATCAAAATATATGCACTCGGAATGCTGTCAGGTAAACAGTGAGCATCCAATAGCAAAAGCCGTCGTGGAACATGCTAGAATGCTACGTCTAAAGCATGGATCCCAGAATGATCAATTCACAGAGGTGAAGGATTTCAAGGTGCACCCTGGGGCCGGAGTGGGTGGAAAAATTGGAGAAAGAGCAATCCTAGTAGGAAACAGGAGACTCATGCAAATGTCTAATGTCCCAATTGTAAGTGAAGTCGATACATATGTTTCAGAAAATGAGCATCTGGCTCGTACTTGTGTGCTTGTTGCTATTGAAGGCAGAATCACAGGAGCTTTTGCTGTAACAGACCCAGTGAAGCCTGAGGCTGCTCTCGTGGTATCTTATCTGCACTCCATGAATATATCGAGTGTGATGGTTACAGGTGATAACTGGGCTACAGCTACTGCAATTGGCAGTCAGGTTGGAATCAAGAAGGTGTTTGCTGAGACAGATCCACTCGGGAAAGCAGACAAGATAAAAGAGTTGCAGGTAAAGGAGATTAATTCATTTTATCCCCGACTCTATTATTTTGCTAATTATGTGAATTCACTGCATGTGAAAATGGATGTTGAATATACAAATTTGTATAGCTGCAAGGTGCAAGCGTGGCAATGGTGGGGGACGGGATCAACGACTCACCAGCTTTAGTGGCAGCTGATGTTGGTATGGCGATTGGGGCGGGGACTGATGTGGCCATAGAGGCTGCTGATGTTGTTCTGATGAAGAGCAACTTGGAGGACGTGGTAACTGCTATAGATCTGTCGAGGAAGACGATGTCAAGAATCCGTCTCAACTATATTTGGGCGCTGGGATACAATATACTTGGTGTGCCGGTTGCAGCAGGGATATTGTATCCTATAACTGGGATACGTCTGCCCCCTTGGCTTGCTAGTGCCTGCATGGCGGCTTCATCCGTCAGTGTCGTTTGTTCGTCCCTCTTGCTGCAGTATTACAATAAACCTCTACATGCTAGCGCTGCTTGAGAGAAATTCCATTCGGGTAGCTTATTTAGTGGAGTGGATAATTTGAGTCCTACTAACTTCATCTAGGTCGAGTTGTGCATCAATAAGCGGCGGCTGCAGATAATTGTTAAGGGAAAAAAAAGAAGGTAAAAAATTATTGCCTGAGAGAAGCTTGCTCTTTGATTTGCTTTATACATTCCAGAAATGAATCTTAATTCGCTCGAAATGCTTTCATTGTGTATTTATATTTTGTTATGAATGATAACCGATGGTATAATCAAAAAATGAAACTAGCGAAGGGACATGGCAGACTTTGTGGAAATCATCTCCTAATGCCGAAACCATTTTTCCCAATTCTGGCATACCTAAAACCGTCGGTTTCTGAAGAGTAGAAATGCAACTCAATCCATCTGGAAGATTTCCCAGTATTCCCATTGGATCATCCTCAATTTCACATTCCAGCAAGCACAATCTCACCAGTTTTGAGCTTACGACGTGGCTCCTGCACTCTGCCAGTAGCTTCCCTAGCTGAATGAAAATTCCCAAGTAATAAAGATTGGGGCCTCATGACTTGTTGTCAGCTGGCAACCCCGTTTGATTGATGGCATTGGTCATCAATTTAAAGGTGTCAAAATGAAAACCCAACCCAACCCAGCTTAAACCTAATGGGTCATAACCATAATCTGACCCAACCCAATCCAAAAATGAGTGGGCTGAATTTCTAGCCCATGGGCAGCCCATGAAGCCAGTTTTTGTTTGGCAAAATAAAAACGGCTCGCTCGAAATATTATAAATAACTAATAGCCAAACAGTTTTTTTTAGTATTTTGCACCACTTAATCAATATATATATATATATATATAGACAAACACTTGCATGCATCATATAATGCAAATAACACTATATGAGACGGGTCAGTCAAACCCGTTTTTGACCCAGTCAACGCGGGTCAATCCGCGCTTTGACCAGGTCAACGCGGGTCAACCCGCTTTGACTGGGTCAACCCATAAAAAAACTGTCCAAAGTGAGTACCAACCTTCATATTAAAAAATATCACAAAACATTCGAAAAGTACCATCTGTATCATTAAAAAGTAAGGGGTCTGCTAGTTATTTTATATAAGTTTATTTAGTTCAAATTCTGATTTTTTTTTTCAGTTTTTATATTGTATGTGTTGAGATTAATCTAAAACAATGATCATTCCAAAAATTTGCAAAGAAAAGCAAAACACGAGCTCGGTAAAATAAAACGTACCATGTGGTAAGCAGAAAAGTATCAAGTACGATAAAGAAAGGTATCAACTTGAGATTAATACTATCATCATTCCAACTACAATAAAAAGTACCATGTGCCACGTGGTCGCCTGAAATAGGCGGAAACAACTGTTGTTGCACACAAGTCCACCTCATATATATATATATATAGATTATTTTTTACAAGTTATCAATTTAGTCATGTTTTCATTAATTGGTTGTGATTCTGATTAATTTATCAATATGGTCGCAATTAAGTGGTTTATAAATTTTCAATAATTATATAATCTATCTTAATCAATAAAATATATCCAATTCACTTAATTTTATCTTTACCGTTTATGCAGTGTTAATTTCACTTAATATCGATTGGAACGATAAATTAATTAAATTTGCACTCAATTCGTTAAAATCATGGCTAAATTACTCCTAAAATTGTAAGCTTGCACAAAGATTTTGACTTTTTTTTTCCTTTATCTTTTCAATAACTTTCTTTGATTATACACACACATAACACATTTAATTTAAGTGAATTAGTAGACAATGTCAATGTTTTAAGATGCTGCATACCATTAATCCATCGAGTAGATTATTAATTAAATATTCTTATATAAAATAAATAAATTTAATGTCGATACTCCAAGTAGGATATTTATCAATTTAATCAATATTACTTCAAAGCCTAGCCAAACTAAATTTTATTGCACAAGGAAAAATATATAGTGCCATATTTTTAAATTATCGTCACATGCATGTACGTAATTTGTGTGAAAATGGAAAAAGAAAATAACCGAACTATGAAACTTAATGTGCGTTGGTATTATTATTATTATTATTTAATTAAAAAGAAGGGGAAAAAATATTAATGTACGTTGGTATTATTAATTATTAAAAGAAGGGGAAAAATTATTAAGAAATATTAAAAAATTAACGTACGAAAGTTTAAATTATTAAGAAATATTATCTAAACAAATATTAATAATATTAATATTTTATTTTTATTGATAAATGTCAGCATTTATTTTATTATTTTTCTAGTTTTTCAATATGAAACTTCCATATTTTTTTTAAGAACATAACTTGAATATAAGTTTTGATGATATGTAGATTTAATTAAGCTAGTTAGGCTAGAAACTCAAATGGCCCACAACCCACTGGGCCAACCTAATTTTTGCCCAATTTTTTGGGTCTGTCATTTTTAAGCCCAATCCAGCCCAACTGTGGATGGGTTGGACTAACCCATTGGGCTGGGTCCATTTTGACAGCCTTAGTCATCATCGACAAGCTTTCATTGTCGTGTATTGATGCTGAAAATTAAAGCGTTGGAGATTCTTCATTCTTGTAATTGATTTTAATTTATGCACTCAACTATTGAACTCGATTACACTCTCCAACTTATCTGCACCCTCATCCAATCTCACCCGATAATTCCCAATTGTTTCCTTGTCATAATAAGGAAGGAGCAAGTGTTTTAATCGAAACATCTTCTTCAACACATTTGGAACTCGAACATAAATCAAGGGTGTGCAAGTATGCCAAATTGCTTATGGACGACGGTAGTTTATCGAGTTGCCATTCTCGTAAACGCAAATATCTAAGGTGAACAAGATCAGTGATTCCTGTCGGCAACTTTCTTCCTTCAAATTTGAATCTGTCAATCACTAAACTTGTAACCAATTTGAACTTCTGAAAATCAACTATACGTTACGGTGGAAATTTCATAGGAGGCTTCCAATCTGTATCGCCGAGTAGCTCAAGAGAGCTTAAATGCTTGCTAGTATCTTCTTCCCAACTGATTAATGTTAGAAGTACTAGAAGGAAATAAAACTTCAATTAGGATCTAATTGATTCATCCAAAAATAGATTTATTTCTTTCCTTGTAACCATACAAAATCTCTCAATAAGAGAGGGTGTAAAACGTGTTCTTTGATACACAAGAAATAATAATCAAGTTCTATCTTCTTATCTTTTCTCTCTAATGGCCTCTATACCATTCAACATGGTATCAAAGCAGGATAGGATCCAATAGACTCATAAACGAGTTCATCATAGTCTGTATACCATTCTCAGCCCTCTGGTTAAAATCTGCAACAAGAAAACCATGTCAGAAACCAGTGAAACCACAAATGACAATACCACCAACATTCCAGATGAATTAACCGTTCAGTTAGCAAATTTACTCAAGAACAGCATTGACCTGCAAACAATACAGAACACAAACACATAGTCTTTATCAATAGGATTCAAATTAAATGGAGATAAGTATCCGTTATGGGCAATTCTCATGAAAAAGGCGATCGGAGGCAGAGGAAAGTGATCATACATCACCAGCAATCCACCAGCCACCACAGATCCAACATACAAAAAATGGGAACAAGAGGATCAGTGTGTGTTTACATGGTTGGTTCAGAATGTCGATACACATCTCATCAACAATGTATCAAAATACCCTACGGCTAAGGCCGTTTGGGATGGATTAGCTATCACTTATGGAAGCGGCACAGACTCCCTCCAAGTCTTCAATTTACACAGAAAAGCCAACACCCTATAGAAGAGATGTGGGCAAAATTCCAGGAAATCTGGATGACAATAGACTGCAGAGAGCCAAATCCCATGACATGTTCTAAAGACATTGAAACATTCAACCAAATCATACAAAATCAAAGATTGTTTCAGTTCCTCACCGCCTTAAACGAAATACACGAATCTGTGAAGAAAGAAATTCTGAAAAGAGACCCCTTGCCCTCAGTCGATTTCGCCTATTCAATGGTGAGGCGCAAGACTGCCAGGGACAGTATTCTCCTACCGGTAGTCGTTGACGATGCTGGTACATCATCGGGCATAGGGGCTGGGCTCGCGGCTAGGGATAGAGACAGGAATTGGCCCTCACAAAAGAGGAATTGGCCGCGTCGGACAGAGGAAGATAAGAGCAAAATGGTGTGCTCGCATTGTGGGATGAAGAAGCACATGAAAGAGTCATGTTTTCAGTTGGTCGGCTATCTCAAATGGTGGGATGAGACAAAGAAGACGAAGCTGCCGGGAAAAAATAGAGGCGGTGTCGCTACAGTGGCTAAACGCCGCTGACCGGGCTACCGGCGCCGGAACGGGCAATACCGGCGGCGGACGAGTAGAGGATGACTTGGGAGCAGCAACGATGGAGGCTAGGGTTTGTTCACCTGAAGAATGTAACGGGGCGAAGAAGTCTGAATTCCCAATTTATGTGGGAAAATTAAATAAAAATTGCACTTTAGCCCATGTCCAAACTGCTAATAGATTTCAGGTCCTCGAAGAAATTTCTACTGCATGTACAGTCCCTATTCTTGGCACAGATAAAAATGATAATTGGATATTTGATTGTGGTGCAACCGATACTACGACGTTTGACAAATCAGACATTGTTTGGTCTACACCCTCCCGGAGAGCTCATGTTCAAATAGCTAATGGAGAATTAGCTCCGGTGAAGGGAGCCGGAACCATCAATCTGTCCCCTACTCTGAAGCTGTCAAATTCCTTATTTGTTCCCTCATTATCTCATAAACTTCTGTCTATTAGTCATGTTACGTACGAAGGAGCTCAATTGTACACTTCTAATCCAACCGTATTTTTGCCTTTTACAGGATATCCGGACGGAAGAGATTATTGGGCGTGGCACTGAGCGAAATGGACTATACTATGTGGATGAAATTGCTCAAAAAGGTACTATGATGCTGACTCACGGACCTGGAGACCAAACTGCTTGGCTTTGGCATCGTCGGTTAGGACACCCATCCACAGGATATTTAAAATTATTATTTCCTAATTTAATAAATTCCCGAGATCTATATTGTGATACTTGTGTTTTGGCTAAGAGCCGTAGACATTCCTATAAGTTTAACAATACTCGGGTCGACAATATTTTTTCTTTAGTTCATTCTGATATGTGGGGTCCTGTACCTGTTATTGGGGGTTCTGGTTTTCAATATTTCTTACTGTTTGTTGATGATTGCTCTCGGATGACCTGGATATATTTTCTGAAACATAAATTCGAGATTTTTGAAAAATTTACTCATTTTCATGCTCTTGTCAAAACTCAATTCCAGAAAAACATCCAGGTTCTAAGGTTTGATAATGGGAGGAGTTTGTTAATAATCGCATGAAATAATTTTGTGTTACCACATGGGTGATTTATCAAACTACTTGCCCTCACACACCTAAACAGAATGGGGTTGCTGAACAGAAAAATAAAATTCTTTTAGAAATGGCTCGGGCCATGTTAATTGAATCCCATACTCTTACAGTGTTTTGGCCGGAAGTCCTTGCTACCTCAGTTTACCTATTAAATCGTCTCCCCACCAAAGCTCTGAAACTACAAACTCATTTGTAGTTTATTTCTACTCAAGCTCAAATTCCTGTTGCTCTTACCCTTCAACCTCGAGTCTTTGGGTGTTCTGTCTATGTCCATATACTTAAGCATAACCGCAACAAGTTCTCTCCTTGTGCGGTTAAATGTGTCTTTGTCAGCTATGGGGTACACCAAAAAGGGTATCGCTGCTACGACCCCAAAACTCGTCATATGTTCACCATAATGAACTGTGATTTCCTTGAAACTGAATATTTTTACCACCATCTTCTTAGGAGTCAGGGGGAGAGTCGGGAAATTAGTGACTCCATAAGTTGGTTGTCGATGCCAACATCAAGTTCTGTCCTGGAAACAGGTCCAACAGACGAAGTTAACAGCACCGTTGAACAGATTTCTAAACCTGTGCAGTCCACTAAATTTGGTGCCACCACCGAGACATCCTCCCCTAACCTGATATCTGAGGTATTGATTCCTGACACCATTAAAACTAGCCCTATTATTGAGACTAACAGTGACATGCTGGATGTTCGAGAAACTGATGGTGAAGATGAAGTTGAAACTACAGAAAACGACGATATGTGCTGCCAGCTAGAAGCACAAGGGGGATCCCGCCCAAGAGATACTCTCCAGAGCATACTGGACGTCGGATGAGATATTCTGTCAGAAATTAGGCTAAAGGTAACCTTATTAAAACATCACAAGCTTTTGAGACAACACTTCTAGGAGAAGAAGAAACTCCTCGGTCCATTGAGAAGGCCTTGGAACATATTCAGTGGAGAGAGGCAATGAAGAAAGAGATGGATGCATTGGCTAGGAATAACACTTGGGATAAGTGCAGACTTTTAGAAAACAAGAAACCAGTCGGGTGTAGATGGGTTTTTACCATCAAACGGTGGCCTAATGGTAAAATCGAGAGGTACAAGGCACGACTGGTGGTAAAAAGATACACACAAATCTATGGAGTGGATTACTCAGAAACCTTCTCTCTAGTTGCTAAGATGAATACTGTGAGAGTTCTATTGTCAATTGCGGCTAATCATGATTGGTCACTCCATCAGTTTGATGTGATGAATGCCTTCCTACATGGAGAATTAAAAGAGGAAGTTTATATGGAAGCACCTCCTGGTTTTTCAAGAAAGTTTGGAAAAGGTGAAGGATGTCGATTGAAGAAGACTCTGTATGGCCTAAAACAATCACCAAGGGCTTGGTTTGGAAGGTTCACAGAGACTTTGTATAGCCCGCTCTACCATGGAATCTGAGTTTATCGCTTTGGATAAAGCATGTGAAGAAGCAGAATGGCTTCACAACTTTCTAGAAGACATTTCATGTTGGAAAAAACTAGTGTCGTCAGTGATGATTCACTGTGATAGTCAAACGGCTATCGAGAGGGCACACAATGCTATGTACAATGGTAAGTCTCGACACATACGTCGGAGACATACTACTGTGAGGCATATGATCTCAAGTGGGATTGTCTCAGTTAATTATGTGAAGTCAATAGATAATCTAGCGGATCCGCTAACCAAAGGGTTAAACCGAGATCAAATAGCTAAGTTGCTAGAAGGAATGGGTTTAAAATCCACACTCTAAGAATGTTTGTAGTGGTAACCCAACCATGATGGCTGAAGATCCCAAGAACTTGGTTCAATGGGAAAACTAAGCTACAAACGATCGGTTTGGTAGCACTTGAAAACTTATAAGTGAACCTTTCCCTGTGAGCAAACCAAGTGCACACCTGTCAATGTGGTGAGGATAAGTACTATGATTTTTAATGATTCCTAAACCTAATGAGGTTGAGTATGGCAGGATACTCGAAAGAGGAGATCACCTATATAAGTGAGAAGTGGGGCCGCTTCTAAAGAGATACTTATGAATTCAAAGAGGTTGTCCATGGCCTGAAAATGACACAAATGTGAGAACAGATAATGTTTGACATACAGCTGTTTTCAATACTATTGTCTCGGTATACACTAAGGATGTATAGTTCAAGGCATTATGTCCACTAAACAACCGGTATACTCGATAGTGTTGGAATATGGAAGGTTCAAAGTCACAAGCTATCTATCCTGGTACAGTTTTATTTCTAGAGAACTGGGCTACTTGTCTGCATACAGGCATGCACTATTTCCACTCATGTGGGGGATTGTTGGAAAATAGGATTTAATAAAGTGAATTTTAACTCATTTTATCCAATTTTTCGTGACTGGGATATTTAATTTTGGAGGAATTAAATACCGTACGATTGTTCTATGTTGTGAGTAGATAATCGTAGTATTTTTATTTGCTCAAATCCGATTTTTGGTGAGTGAGAAATAAATGGTTAAAGTTGGTCACACGATTGGACATTTATGATGTGTGGGATAATGTGTTTAAGACACATTAAATAATCCCACATTGATTTCTTAATCAAGTTAAGAAGAGTATTTAAGTGTATTAACACTTAAGTGAAGTAATTAAGTGCACAAGGATGTGGGTCATGAGCCCACACGCACACACACGTGCGCGCCTGCCCGTGCTCGAGCCCGAGTCCGTGCCCGTGCCCGTCTTGACTCGACTCGTCCTCGGACTTGGATCTTGGCAATTGGACTTTGGGCTTCCGGGGCTTAGCCGTATCAGTTTTACGGTACAGAAACGGTAGGGTCGTGGAGCGGGTCGGCGGATCGGCTATCCGAGTCGTGTGTGCACATGGTGCTTGTCCAGCTTGAAGGGTGTAACTCCCATGAGTTAAGAGCCTTCAACACCTGGAGCTGGTGGAGCCTTCAGGTAACTGTCATCTGGAGCTGGTGGAGTTAGTGGGCTGGACAGTAACCGAAAGTAACTCCTGTCGGGAGTCAAAGTCTGCAGCTGCCTTAGACACGTGTTGGGATCCGAGCCGACATGGGAAACCTGTCGGGAACTCCTGTCGGGAGTCAAAGTCTGCAGCTGCTTTGGACACGTGTTGGGATCCGAGCCAACATGGGACACCTGTCGGGATCTGCAGAATGCGCTCAAACCCTAGATGTCCCCTGCAGTGGAGATGTGCCTATAAATAGGACATCCTGCATGGATCAAAATGCTACATTCTGCATAAACGAACATATCTTCATATTGTTGCATACGAGTTCCTTCGAGTCAAAGCTTCCAGTTCTCGACGTTGTCTAGTTCGCCTGAACCTTGCCGGATTTGTGGTGCTACTGCCGGAAGGACGAAGTCGTTTCATCTTTGAAAGACAGCCGCCAAACCGTGAGCACTAGCCGGGGTATATTTGTCTTGCGGAGAGAGGTCCTCTCGACTTGGCTTGCCGAAATCTGCACATCGGTTCCAGTCTCTAATTTACTTTGTTCATTTCCAGTTTATTGTAATTGTTATTCTTCTACTCCTTCTTTGCTTGTACTTCAGTTAAACAATTCCAGTCAAAGTGTAATATACTACAACAGTTTCTAATTTCATATTTCATGCATTCTCTACCTCTCAATCATTTAATAATATTAGAATTTAATATTATGAGTGAACATCATGTTTTTTTTTCTTATATTTGGTTTGAAGATTTATTCTTTTGATAATTAAACGAATAATTTTAATATGATACTAACATTATCCGTGCATCGCACGGGAGAAATGCTAGTTAATTTTTATAATAGGAAATGTTATTTGGGCGGGAAAAAGTGTGACTACTATTTATGTAGACTATACTGCTTTTAAATATAATATAGATGTATTTATAATGTAAAATCTAATATAATGTATTAGTTTCCATATGAATCTACTACTATATATAAAAAGATTCTTATTTACAAAATTGAATTTAACTAATGTATTCCTATAATATATTTAAATTAAGCACAATAGGGTAATATAATAAATTTACAAAACATGAACTATAGTAGTAGTTATAAAATATCTAGCGTGATTTTAATTTATGCAAATGATCATTCATTTGATATGAATATATATGACAACAATTAATAAATATTATTATTGACTTTCATAATATTATATTTAAAATACATGTATAATTTTGATTGGTGCATCAATTTGATATGTGTGTGTGTGTGTAAGTTTCTAATTTCAACTAATATATCATTTTTTAATTAACATGCTAGACAATTCATTAATATCTTTATAAACCAATAAGATATAAATTATGACGAATTAATATATATATACAATGCATATCGCATGCATTCATATCAATTATTTTTATTATTCTTTTTTTATATGATGAATGTTTGTTCTAATTTATTTTTTAGTAACAATTTAGGGATGTTGAATTTTCCACAATTCAAAAGGTGACATTATTAAAATATTTTAAGAATCATGTTGAATTTCAAAATTGGTTGAGCATAATAATTTAATTATATGGGAATTATAAGTATACGTTATTCAATATACTTAAAATTCAAATTTTTACATATAAATTACCAATTCACACCATGTGATATCAACATATAGAATGTATAATAAGATTAAAAAAATCAAAGAGATACATTCCACAAATAATTTTAAATCACTTAAGTATGCACACAATTAAGGTTTCAGAGTTGGGGTAACTAAACAATTGCAGCATATTCGTAATTTTTTTTATTTTGTCTTTTTATTTTATTTCTAAGTTAATTTATGCTCATTAGTAATTTAAAAGTTTTAAAAAAAACTGACGAATTATGCACATCTACTCCATGGTTAGTGGTTAAGAGTGTTATATCAGTATCGTTATATTTTGTTTGAAGAATGATTTAAAATACGCTATTTTATCTCATTTAAATGTTGGGGTTTTTCGAGTTAACCCACCACAAGATATATTTGGATGTCATTAGTTACATGATCATGTAAATCATAATTTTATGTGTGATGTTAATTCTCCTGTGTTGAATTAGCATGCAAGTTCAATTTCGAATCTATTAATGTGGAATATAGTTACATTCGAAATATCACGTACATACGTTGTCGGGTTGATCACGGGATTAAAGGTCTAATCTCATTGTTGATGGAGAACACATGGATGTCGATTCTCTTTTCCTTGGTGTTCAAAATCTCACAATTTCAATATTCTACATCTCGATCTTCTGTTGTGTTTTCGGACCTCGTGTAGATACATGGTTGGTTGCAGACTACTATACGGTTGTGGAAACCCTAGGGATCAAGAGAGCATAAGGAGTGGCTGTATTTTTCTTGTTAAATTTCTATGGCCCCCTCTAATTATATAAGGGTGGGCACGAAAATTAAGATTTCAAACCCTAATTGTTTTGGGCCTCTAACTTTTATTTCATCCCCAGTCCATTTAGGTCATATTGGGCTACAACAGGGATCTAGAAAAATATTAAATTGGCCTACTAATTTATTTAATTTTTAATATCCATAACTAGGATATAAATAAATTAAGTATTATTTTTATTCCACTGAAGAAATAATACTGACTTACCATTTTAATACACATTTACGAATATGTTTTTTTTATTTAATTCAGCCATTCGTTATGTTTAAGATATAATATCCATTAATAAACTATTATGATTCTGAGAACTATAATTATATAATTAATATCTTATTCTGATAGTAATACTGCATGGTTTCCTTATCATGTAAGAATAAATTAATATTATGCCTACAGGGCTTCCTATGATCTTTGTGCTTTCTCAAGGGTACATCATCAGCCTGACGCACCAGGATATGGTTACAATATATAATGCACGACCCATCATATATGTAAACATCACTGCATCGAGATTGTTGATCCTATAAAAGATTCTCACCCATTGATAAATCAAATTAAAGCAATTGACGTAACATATAATGTTAGTAAATAATATATGGGTTAAGAACCTGAATTATGTGGATCTTTGTTCTCTCATTTAAGGTCAAAATATAGAACATTATCCTATCATGATCCTCTTCAATACACACGTCAGTGTACTAGAATAATTTGTTAGTCAAGATAAACTAACGATTAAAGTATTCTATGGTGTACTGATGGTTGGTTCAAGATCATCTAAGCCGTGGGCCTTAATACAAAACAAAGAAATGATGATATGATCTTTGCCGTGTGTTCATTCATACCATATCATCTACAATACAAGTATATGGAACGTGCAATTAAATATATTAATTATTCAATCTATATCATTTTAATATTATTTAATGTATACAAAGATATGTTTTTCCGTAAACAAAACCAACATTAAACTCAATTTCATTCATATAATTTTGAAAATAATTTAAAAAATTTAACATGCATACCTTGTTCTCTAGATATAACATCGTATGTACTAATAATTCTTGATAAGGGGAAAGCATTATCAAGATCTATTTTGAGAACTGAAATATATTTTTAAGTATAAAATTAAACAAATAAATTAAAAATATAAATATGATTATATTAAAAAAATAATTTTATTATTACAATTGCGTCCATTAATCGTATATCTATATAAGATTTGAATTAATTAAGGCAAACATATTTACTGATGCAATTATGATCAAATTTAACTCAAATCTTATGCAATCCTAAATCCTAATCAACTTAGTTTTAGAAAAAAGACTTATTTATAGAACAAATATGATCTCTAATATTATAAATAATTATCTCGGAATAGTAATATTAATGATAAAATATACATATGTTGATGTAATATGTTTGGCCCTTTAAACTAAAGAAATACTTTTGTTATTATTTTGGGATAATTTTATATAATAGAGTTCAATTATACAAAAATTATTGAAGTAAATATAATAGTAGTATATTATATTTACAAAATAACTATTTATAAATAATTTTACATAGATATATTATATTACTTTTTTACCCTTAAATTAAATGTAAATTATGGATATAATAGGCAAATCATATTTTGTAAGAAATTATCCACACTTTTTATATAGGTATAGAATATGCGTATTGCTTCATACTATTACGGACAAAAGGAATTTTCTTTGAATATAAATATGCAATATGAATCTTAAATGAAAGAGTATGAAAAGAGTTTTAATTTGATACATGATCGAATTAAAAAAGACAAGCTATAACTATTTAAAGTGTATACAATTTTGTGTAAATATGATAACATCAACATTTTAATTAAGAAAATCTTTGACAAAAAGAACCCCATGATTTTTTTGAAGTTCCTCATATTTAATTTACAAATATGTCACCGTTATTTTGCATTGAATATTGGTCATTGAGATGAAAATATTGTGTGGTTGTGATTGGTTTTTAGGTTGCCACATGATGAAAGGTTTTATTGGGATATCAAACTATTTGGTTGGGACCAGTTCGAGTTTGATTATCTTCGAACTGGAACTTCTTTGTTCTAACCTTAACAATTCGATTTTCGAGCTAACCTGGTAAGTTTATGAAAATCTTTATTATATATAAATTTGTCAATTGTTGTCGCCTAAACTCCTAATTTCAATAAATTAACATTAAATATAACATAACTTATCACTAATTAAATGAAAAAATCATTTAAGTTTCAACAATTATATTTTTAGTACTTAAACTAAACTATATCAAATGTGAAATTTTCAATATTTAACCAAAATTTAAAGATATTTAAAATTTGGGTTATTTGAGCCAACTAATTCAGCATATTCTCGGCCCGAATCATTTCAAACTAAATTATTTTCGAGCTAAAATTTTATGGTCCCGTCTCTCTTCAAAAAAAAAAAACCCACATTGTATTGTGTTGAAATTAATCAAATTATGCATCAAACTTCCCTATGATTTTTAAATTGTACCAAACGTCCAAAACCCTTGTGCTTTTAAAAAGTATATATGCACAACTTGTCGTATTTAAAATTTTCGACCAAAATACTATTATTTACTTTTTAACATTTAAATTTTGCTTGCTAAAGAATGAATGTGGGGACATATGTTGTAGTATTATACAAAATCATCCTATGAAACAACCAAAATTTGTTGTTAGAGATAATATTTTAAGAACCTGATTTCGTATACTTGTTTAATTATATAGAGCTTTATTGAAAGTGAGAAGCACAATCCCTACATAATTTTAGTAATGATATATTTGACATAATGATGTGTAGCATTATATTTTTAGTTTCTTTAATGTAAATGCATAAACATTATGGGTAGAAGACTTGACTGACTACACGACACTCTTTCGGGTTTCGAATTGTCTAATTTGTGGAGGGTATTGAATTGATCTATCTTACATTATGGAGCATTGGAAATTTCTGAATGTGATGATCAAAATCATTAATGTAATGTGTAGTCACATTTTGACCGATCCATCGATCAATCATTTCTCCCCTGCACCTAATAATTGATTTCTACATCCTTCAATTCCCCAGTTTCTGTTTTCAAAAAAAAAATTGAGATAGAATTATTATTATTGATTAATGGCGGAAGCAGTGGTCTCCGTTGCTCTAAGAAACAGTGAGAGATCTGCTGTTAGAAGAAGGCAGATTCTTAGTTGGCGTTGGCGGTGAAGTGAAGGAGCTACGAAAGCAGCTGAAAGAGATGAAGTGTCTCCTCGAAGATGCTGAGAGACGTCAGCACGAAAGCAAGAGCGTGCGCAATTGGATATCGGAGATTCGAAATCTGGCATACAGAGCTGAAGATGTCATCTTAGCATACACCGTTCAAATTTCTTCCGATGGTCGGAGCCTTAAACGACTCCTCCGTAGATTTCCTCGTGTTTTAAACGGATGCTACTCACTCCACCAATTAGGCTCCCAGATTTCCGATATCAAGTCCGATCTTGCACGAGTCACCCAAAGCATGCAAGCCTACGGCATAAAGAAAATTATTGACGGAGGGGAAAGTTCAAGCAATTGGAGGAGGAAAACCTTCCCCAATTTTGAGCTTGACGACTGTTTTGTCGGGATGGAGGATGATCTGAATCGCCTCGTTTCTCTGTTACTCGACGACGAACAGCATCGAGTTATTTCAGTATGGGGAATGGGCGGCATAGGCAAGACCACCATTGCCAAAAAGGTCTACAACCAAATGATTCAAGCAAAACAATTTGAGTGCTTCGCGTGGGTTTGCATCACTCAGCAGTGCCAGATTCGATCAGTTTTGGAGGATGTGCTGGAGCAGCTGGACCCGCACAGAGGGGAGGTCGTTTCGAGTCTGAGCGATACACGGTTGATTGAGCAAATATGCGAGAAACAGAGATCTAAGCGATGCATGATTGTTCTGGATGATCTTTGGGAAACTTCTCATTGGGATGGATTGAAGCATGCCTTCCTCGTTCCAGATTTGAAGAGTAAAATCTTGGTTACGACGCGCAAACAGGAGGTATCAGATATTGGATTCTCGATGGAACTTGGGCTTCTAAATATGGATGATGCTTGGGAATTACTTAAGAAGAAAGCATTTCCTCACAGCAATATTCCTGGTTAGTAGTTATGAAGTTAATCATTCTCATTTATAACTATTATTTGAGTAATTCAATTAACAGATATTTCCCCAATACAGAATTTGCATCCCAAGAGAAACTCCAAGGAATTGGGAAAGAAATGGTGCGGAAATGTGGCTGTTTGCCGCTGGCGGTTTCTTTACTCGGCGGCATTTTGAGTAAGAAAAAATCTATAGGCGAATGGGTGTTGGTGAATGAAAATATCAATGCATCTATATATAGAGGTGATGAAAAGGATAATCAGATTCATGGAGTGCTAAACTTGAGTTACGAAGATCTACCTTACTATTTGAAGTCGTGCTTTCTCTATCTGGGAAGACTTCGAGAAGATGAAACCATATATTCTGCGAATCTGTATAGGATATGGATAGCACAAGGCATGATTTCACAAGAGAATATTAGAGGAAATGAGGAAACTTTAATGGAAACTGCAGAGCACTACTTGAGTGAGTTGGCTTCGAGGTGTATCGTCCAAGTTGAAGTGGAGGATGTTATACCCAGACAAAAGTTCAGGACATGCAAGCTTCATGATGTAGTACGAGAGCTATGTTTGTCCAAGGGGAAAGACGAGGACTTTGGTGTTCAAATCTTGGACTATCAAGGTGGGAAATTTAGTACCTTACTGCAGCAAGCTTTATCACGTACTAAAACACGACATTTGGCTATCCATTTCAAAACAGAACTCGAACTAGAACGTGATGAGCTTGCACTCACTTCTGAAGAAGATACTAGCAAGCATCTTAGATCTCTTGAAATACACGGTGATATAATTGGGAAGACGTTTGATCAGTTCCCACCACAAAGTATACTTGATTTTCAGAAATTCAAAGTGCTCAAGAGTCTAGTTATCGTGAGATTTAAATTTGCAGAAAGAAAGTTACCAAGAGCAATCACTAATCTTGTTCACCTCAAATATTTGCGCTTACAAAAATGTGAACTTGATAGCCTGCCGTCCTCCATAAGCAACTTGGCCTACTTAGATACCCTGGATTTACTTCTTTCACGGAATGTTCGAGTTCCGGATGTTTTGAAGAAGATGTTCCGGTTAAAGCATTTGCTCCTTCCATCTTATGCCATGGAAACAGTTGGAAATTATCGATTGAAATTGGATGAGGGTGTAGATGAGTTGGAGAGTCTAATCGGGTTCGATAGTTCAGTGCATGAACTGAAATGTGTTGCTAGAATGAGGAATCTCCAACGTTTCACAGCATTAATATGCGACAATGAAAGCCTGTCAAATATCATCAATGCTATTGCTACAAACTGGAACAAGTTATCATATTGTACAGTTTCAATCAAACAGGGTTGCCAGTTAACAGCAAGTGAAGAAGGGCTGATGATGTTGAAGCAAGCTTTCTCATGTCCCAATCTCTATCACTTGAGAATTTTTGTTGAGGTGGGGAAGCTACTAGAGGAGTGCATTAGTGAAATCATTAGCTCAAGACTTGTGAAACTGTACATGCTAGACTGCAAGATTGAGGATGATCCAGTGGAGATATTGGGGAAGCTTCCCTGCTTGACAGAACTGTATTTGGACTCGGGATCATATGTCGGGGAGGAGATGACGTGCCATGGATCGAGCTTTCCTTGCCTCAAGAAACTTATCTTAAATCGTTTGAGAAACTTGAGGGAGTGGAGAGTGGAGCAAGGAGGCATGCCCCTGCTCTCTGAAATACGTATCCATCGTTGTCCAGGTTTGAAGATGGTCCCAAATGGATTGAGTTGCATTTTAAGTCTTCAAAAATTGGTGATTTCAGGAATGCCAGAATTGGGGGAAAGGGTGTTGGCATCAGGTGATGATTTCCACAAAGTCAGCCATGTCCCTTCAATTATCATCTACTAGTCTCCACTCTGGTAATGCTATATTGATCCACTCTCAACATTTTCGATTCTTTTACATGATTTATAATTCTGTATAACATTATTAGAGATCTTGATATTGATAAATAACAAACATAGATGTCTCAATAGTTTGTATCATTTGTTGATTTACAGGCTGAGCATTCCTGTTGCGGAGAGGAACAATATATCATTAGCTAGTGCTGCTCCAAGCAAATAATATTTACCTGTTTTAATAAAGTGGATAGGCTTGTATCATCAAGCCTCAGTATTATGATGAGTACTGGAAATTCATTGAGGATTTGAGTTTTGAGAATTAAGATTTTGAATTGAGTTTGTAAGAGTTTTGAGCATTATATTATATATATTGAGCTGGATTTCTAGTTTACTTGAATATTTGAGTTTGTTTTAGTGGATCAATCAAAACATCTTCTTGGGTACGTTTTAGTGTATTGATCGAGTCAAGAACTTTTATCAAACTTTATAACAAAATTTGTTGCAGTCAAGAAAATGGAGGATGATCCCATGGGGAAATGATATCAATGAAGAAATGCATGGCAGGAGTACAATAGTACAATAAAATGAATTGAGCAACTTAAATCATGATTCATGCTCGTTAGAAAATAACTAAAAAAGCCGACTTGGGGACTTAATTTCAACCTTAAATTTAGTTATGAACCAAATTGAAGAAGCTAGGCCCGCTTAAAATTTAAAAACGACTCATTAACAAACCAAGCTCGAGCTTCATTATAAAATCTTGGATCGACCTCTATAGCCTAATCGAAAGTTAAGCGAGCAAACTAAAATTTATTTATGTTCGGATCGGCTCGGCTCGTTTAGGCCCTAAGGTCTAGGGAGAAGAACATGAAGAGGCAAGTGAATAAGTTACTAGTGTTTAATGTATTGTGAAACCACTCAACTTCCACCTTATAAGCAATAATAGCAGGGATTCGAGGTGCATGCAGAGGATTCCTAACATATACACAGAAATACAAGCAATAAACAACCTCAAACTGCGACACCATGCACACCAAATTCTCAAACATGATATATCATGCCTACTTCGATAAGGCTAATGTGAGGAATGTGAAGCGCAACTGAAGGACCCCTGCAGTTCTTCCGTAGAAACGAGTAACCAAAATCCACTACTAGTTTCTTCAAAAACGACGATGACCGTCTCGCCTTCACGTACGAGTGCCCCATTATGTACGCAACACCCGCTTCTTTTGCCTCTATCAAGTCTGAGAGCTCTTCCCTTACCGCCGGATCTATACCTGGACTCTGAGGTAGTTGAAACCGCACGTGTCGCCTCCTCATCTGCGGATTCTCCTCATCGTAAGCTGACCTTAAGCTCTGCAAAGTTAGAGATTTGCTGCTTTGTATGGAATCGCCACCATCAAATTCCTCATTAGATACAATCAGAGTCGAGGAGCCAGAATTCTGGGAGCTTATGACTGCCATCCTCCCATCGTAAGAGACGTTGTCGGGGGTTGCAAACTGAGGCTCTACAGCTTCCATTTGAATAAATTCTGCTATACTCTGAATCAGCAGGTTCTCAAAGTTGCCATCATCCCCCTGCAAGTCCTTGTACCCATATCTCACGATGCATCGATACATCCGATACGGTCTTGGACAGATACGGCCGATAAGAAACCGCTCCTCGGGTGCCACATAAGGCACCGGAACAGATTTTACACAAACAAATACCAAAACATTGTGAAAAGCAGGGAGATTCGTCACAAAGTGAGAAAAGATTGCTGGCACTCCCGTTGCCAGCTCCGAGTATATGAGGCCTATTCCTGGCACACGAACAATACCAAGGCTGGGGCCAAGGCCGAGGATCCATTTCAAGGGGACCTTGTTGTGTAAATCAAAGTTGTACTTCTTGCGAGTTCCATAGTGCCAGACAAACATGACAAACATAAAGAAGAGTGACAGTACAAGGGAGACCCACCCGCCTTGAGGAACTTTTGTCGCTGCTGCTAACAGGAATCCACCTTCAATGATCCAAAAGAAAATGAGAAACGCACCAGCAACTACTACACTCCTATGCCAGACAAAGATCATGACGAGTGCCATCAGAAAAGTCGTAATAAACATCACCGACATCACCGCTAGGCCTGGCAAACAGAAATTAAGTATATGATCAACAACACCGATAAGAACAATTTGATCTATTGAGCTACAGAATCCAAAAGGTTATATTAGTGAAATCGTAAATAAAAAAGGAAGGCAAAGAACATGAAAAAGATATATCATCCTGCATGTCTCATTTGTGATTAAATACATTGGGCTATTCAATTTCAAAATACAGAAGTTCTCCAATCCCATTACTGCATTACAAAGCATCCCCAGACGCCGAAGAAAAGCACTGAAAAAAGCCACAGTTCCTCTACTTCCAGTTCCTGCAACTATAAAAGACGTTCTTGCATCTTTCAGCAATATTTTATATTTCAATTTACTTTTTTGTGCCATAGTTTATGGAAGAGTATATTATGTAGATCTGAAGATAAACATATGTTCGGGAGAACACGATATAGTGTTCCCTCCATGACAGGCAGTGAGAGGACGCGTAACATAGACTTTTTTACATTCATTGGCTTACCATAAGCATTTCCAATATTAGTCGTGTCTCGGAAACCAATGGCCACAGCAAGAGTAAGAATCATGAGGATCCAGTTAATTTCTGGTATGTATATTTGCCCCTCGATTTGTTTTGAGGTGTGAACAACCTTCACGCGAGGAAAGCAACCCAGTGCATGACATTGCTTAATAATAGAGAATGTTGCTGAAATTATAGCCTGACTAGCAACAACAGCGGCAAGAGTGGCAATAACAAGGAAAGGCCAAAATAAACCTTCTGCAGGACAAACCAATACTTAAAAAAAAAAGAGCAGGCAAAATAAAAATATAAGTATCATGTAGTTTCGTGCAAACTAACCGGGAATTGAATCATAGAAGCCATTTGGAATGGAACTTATATTCTTTGACAGAAAAGCAGCTTGGCCCATATATTGGACTACTAAGCAAGGGTACACAAGAACTATAAATGCCATCTGCAGATACAAATATGCCCAAATTAGAAAGAACTTCACTGGTGATTAATAAGAAAGAGGTTACACAGAACTATGGCTAATAAAACTAGACAAAACAGCGTTATACATTCTCAACGCACATTTTTCATATCATTAATTGATGAAGGGGTGTGCCTACCATTCTTTCTTTCATTATCAAACAAATTAGGCATTTCTTTACAGCCTTTCAAATGTGCAAGAGTTCGGAATTCAAGGCCTAGGAGTAAAAAGGCAACACCACCAATAAGGCTATCCTCAAACTACAGGCGTAGAACTTGTACTAACCAACAATAATATATGGGCTCGTAATTTTACCATGCCCATTTCAAAGTGTCTATCGAATTCTTAGAAAGAGAGAAAATTATCAGCTGCAACCAAGAAAAAGTGGGTTACCCTTATTGAGTTTGCAGAGAAATGGCCAAGATCTGCAAACATTGCTTCAGTACCTGGTTACACAAAAAAGATAATCACTAAATTAAGAAAATCAATCAATCTATCATACTTACTAAGAACACAGGTGATAAGAATGGCAACATAATTCAAGGACCGACAAGTAAAGGCTATTACCTGTTATGGACAGGAGAACCCCTCCAAGTGAAAGCCATCCATCTTTACCAGTTTGAGCAAAGAATTTAATAATATAATGCGGAGAAAGAGCAAACACCACTTTTGGGTTCCACCTTATGGTATTATACAGCCCAAGAGCAAAAATTGATACTAACCAGATGACAACTACCGGAGCAAACAAGAAGCCAACCTTATGTGTGCCACTGTGCTGCAAAGCAAATAGTCCAACCAATATGACGCAACAGATTAATCGCACCCCACCTAGGGATAGCAGATCGTGCCCTGATCAGGACCAGAATAATAACGAAGATAATAGATATAATAATTACCCAGACATTTATTTCAGAAAAATTCTACTCTAGCAGTAGACAAGATATACATAACTAGACATACCTTCGGGCAACCTTTTGTGAGCAGCTTGAAGCCCTGATACTGCTGATAGTACTGCAAATAAAAACAAGATACTTACTAATTCCAGTTGAAATATCTTACGAAAAGCTAAGGGTAATAGTCATTACAAATTACTAATGGAGCTAACGTAAATATATCTTTACTCAACCATACCTGACATGGCAGGAGTAACTACACCATCACCTATTACCATGCCAGCCCCCAATAAGACTACAAGCAACAAAGCAGTACGTAAATGTTTGCGCTTCTCTATAGATCTCTTCAACACTAAAGAGGGTGAAGACTGCGCCAAGGGACCATATTTGTATGCCAAAAGCTCCTCATCAGCTGCTTGTTGATTAGGAAGAAGACTGAACTTTCCATGTCTACAAAGCAGGGAGTACAGAGCAAATGTCCCACCTGAGGTGATTAAATAGGTTCTCAAGACTGATAAAAAAGTTCAACTGAAGTTCTTAATATTAGTGATTCAGCATACCTTCACCGTTATCATCAGCACTCAGAATAATAATGACATATTTGAGCAAAGGAATCAGAGTTAAGGTCCAAAAGATTAATGAAAAAGCCCCAAATATTGTCTCAGGATTCTGATGATGTTGTAACATTCCAACAAATATACTTCTGTAAACATAAAGTGGTGAAGTGCTCAGATCTCCATATACTACCCCAAAGCTCTGATATGCTAGTACTAGAGAGATCGGAATACACTGCAAAATAGAAAAACATCAGTTCGTCACCACAGTCATTTTAAATATTCCTTATATCTTATTGGCATAAAAAAATATTATTTGTGCTGATTCTCTCATATTAGAAACACATTGACCACATAGAATGAAGGATAAACTAGAGGCTCAATCATTAATGCCTAGACTTATCAGTTAGGTTACATAGAAGAGGAAAACCATTAGAACATAATCCTAATCAATAACATGCCCAGGAAACTATCAATACACGGAAGAGCAAAAGGAAATAGGGAAACTATTAACTTAGCATTGCTTATACAACATCACTGTCTTCGTTTCTAACAGAGTTTAGAAGTCAATGGCACTGAAAGTCTGTTCACTTCACCACAATGTAAAGAATAATGGATTTTTTTCCCTTTTGAAACAGTAACAGTCAGAATTTTAGCTATTTTATCTTACAAAACTGATATCAACTTGAAACAGTGTTGTAGATGCAATAATAATACTATCCGAGATCCCTTTCAGCACCTCCATTGACATGTAATAATGATGTTTCATCCAATTACACAAGTAAATTGTAATATGTACCTTCCATGGTAACTCCCTCTTGTTCCTACCCATCCGGGAATTTCTATCCCGGCCATCTTGTCCATGCAGATGGCTTGGTCCATGACCCTCATCCGCTGCCATTCGTGGTGGCAAGTCATTGTTGTCTTCCTCAGGTTGAATATCTATTCGGCTCATTTACTTGCCTGTCAGGATAAAGAAATGGTATTTTCTTAGACCACCCAAAGCAAAGTTCACGTCTAATGCTGCCAGTCCAACATCCGCATCCTCAATGGAATAAAATACGCATTCAATATACATAGCAAAAGCTCAATTCGAAGCCATGAACATTCATCAACTAAAAATGTAGTCTTTATAATAAATACCTTCAACTCAACACTGTACCGTATATAAAACAAAGATTCAAACCCCCAAATATCAACTTAAAGACGATCAAATTCCCAAATATCAACAAAATTCAAAGCTTAAGAACCGAAATCCGAAAACGAAAAACAAAACCCGTCTGAAATTTGTGCATACTGGCTTACCTGAAAATCAACCCTTCCAATAAATTGAATCAAATCCGATTCTCTGCGGATGAACTGAAATCAGTGGATCGAGAGAGCATATCCAAACATGTATACGTCCACATACGTCTGCAATCCGTGTAGAATCAATTAAATCAAATCAAACAAAAACAGTATTAAAGCAATAACTGGAAATTGAAAACTCACAGAAAAAAGATAACCCAGATGCGGAAAACGCGAACTTTTTTATTTCACATGCGGTGGGGATGGATGGGACCAACTTGAGATCTACAGAAAAAAGAGGGGAAATAAAACAGGAAAATTTTTATTTAGAAAAAAACACATACACACACACAGTTCAATACACAGACAGATACAATAATAAATTAATGCAACAATAAAACGAAAAGCTTTGTAGGCATTACCAGTCGCTATTTATGGGTCTTTTATGATTTTTTATGCGACAACTTAATTAAAATAATTATCAATAACAGCAATAATTTATTTATTTATTTAGGGAATAATAAATTTCATTTTGTTGGGTTGAAAGTTTGTGCAATGTCCTAATCATCAACACGGACAAACGTGATTTCTTGATTGGTTTATCTTTTCGCATGAATCTTTAAACTTTTTGTTGGAAAAAGTCTTTCATTTTTATTGATGTTATTAAGAATTCTAGACACAAAACACAATGTTTTTAAGTTGGGATCAAGTTTTTTAATTAACAATGCTCGAGTTTTTTTTTTTTTTTTTTTGAGGAAATATACTCGAGTTAGTCTACGAGAGTCTAGTTAGTTTTTTTTTATATGTAATTTAAATTTAATTAGTAGTACGTAAATTTACGTGTATATAGTAATGGTAATGCTATTAAACATTATATATAATCAATAATTCTACGTACGACACTACGGATATCTAAAAAAATATTTAGTTTAAAATAATATTCCTGATAACATTATTTTTTTCCAATGGAAGCCTAATTCAACTTGACTATTTGTACTTAGTACTTACCATCAGTTTATAATAAATTTATAGTACGTTGAATTTGAACCTAATTAAAAAATTAGTAGGTTTCCCTCAAACTGAATTCTTTAAATTATGAGAGACATTATATATAATGTTTGCTATTAGACAAGTTAATTAATTATAAGCACCACCATGTAAGACTGATAAATAATATATATTAAATAATATTAGTTGTTTGGTAATGACGTAAGTAACATAATGTAAATAAATATTTGATTAAATCATCATTAATTGAACTTAATTGAATTAAAAGGACACTGACCCAACTGAAGATTTCCAGTCATTTTATTTCAGCAACAGGCTCCAAAATTCAACTACTCATCACCTTTGGCTTGAATTTGTTTTACATTAAATAAGTTATATATTGCCTATAAACATCACTTTCAAGTTTCATCGGCCAAGCTAATTACTTTATTCATCACTCCACAATAATTGAGAAAAAATATTGTAAGATTAAAGTCTTTTAGTTTTATTTTAATGAGAAGAACTCCACATCCATTATTTTAGGTTATGATTTGGATAAACTCTAATGATATTGTAACACAATTTTTTGTATTTAATTTAATAAAACACAAAACAATGTACAAATAAAATATTTTCGGATCAAGTTTGTATTTTTGGATTCAATCTATATTTCTCCTCTGATTAATCACTCTATGAACGATCTTCAAACAGTCTTCGAAATTTTCAGGGAAGATTTATTTCCTCGATCTTCTTTGACTTGGTCTTTGGTCTTTGACCTCGATCTTCTTTGACTTGGTCACGTTAATTCGGAGGGTCGATCGATGTCTTGTTTCCGGATCAAACGCCGATTTTTGGGTTGAATTTGGTGTAGAACGCTTTAAACTATATTGCTTGTAGATCAAACGCCGTCTTCGGGATGACTTTGGTGAAGAACGCCTTTGAATGCCGCTTGAATTTGGGGCAGAACGCTTTAAACCATTTTGCTTATGGATCAAACGCCGTCTTCGAGATGACTTTGGTGAAAAACGCCTTTGAATGCTGTTGTGGTACAGATCCGGCTGGGGATTACACTACTTGGTTTCCGACCTCTTGCGGTCTCTCTCACTAGCTACTCAAGTAGCGAGACCAAACAAACGAGCTATTACAAATTATTACAACAAAAGACAGTGAAATCAAACTTCAAAGCTTCACTGAAGAGAGGACTTCTCCAATCTCCACGAGGTAGCCTCAGAGGGGAAGATCAAAGGGATCTTCAAGGTTTCTTCATAGGCTAAGGCACCAACTTGAAAATCTGCAAAATAACAAGTGAGACCAGTAAGTACAGAGTGTAAGCAGCAGTGAATCGAAGTGACAAGAAAAGACAGAGAAAGGTCAGAGGTGGGAAAAGTGTGCGCGGGGCACGGTGGCTCAGATGTTCCCACTGGAGACGGCAACGGCAACTCTGGCGATCGGAAAAGACCCAGACCAGGGAGGGGATGGCGAAATGATCCCACTCGAAGCACACCCAAGCTTTCAATCTCAGAGGACAGCCCAGCCGTCTACCCTCATAGGCCAACAGGAATCACGGTCAGATTCCGGCCAGAGAAGAACGCCTGCAGAAAACCTAGAGAGAGAGAGCTTTTCAGATTAGGGTTAGGGATCAGAGAGTGGCTTGAGAGAGAAGAGGGCTCTCTCGCATGTTATAGAGGGTTCCAGAATATAGGGAATAGAAATCAGCAATAATGCTGAAGTAAGAGGGAGATGGAACGTCGGGTTAGGGTTAAGGGTTTTGGGTTGGGCCGGAGCGGGTAGGGAATAGGAAAAGCACATGGGCCAGAGAAAAGGCCAATTTGGCCAACTTCAACAAATGTCACAAGAATGCCTTGAATATCTGAGAGAACTTCACTTGTGGAACTTTTTCTCAAATTCTTAAACTTTTCAAATGAATTCTGGTGTGATTTTCATTCTCCATATGACCTCTATTTATAGGTATGATGAGAGAGAAATAGGGCTGACGTGGCACGATTTGATTGACTCCTCAATATTTTGGACTTATCTTTATCAAATCATTGATTTCTGCACTGATTTGACACGTGTCGACTCCTGATTAGTCGGGATTATCCACATATTTATGTATCACATTTATTTATTTAATTTAGGAATTAATTCATGTAAATCCCTAAAATATAAATAAATGATATACTTTGATATTTGAATATTTATCTCCAAATATTAAATATCAATATCTATTTATTTCATTTAGAAATCAATTTAATTAAATTCCTAAAATATAAATAAATGATATAATTTGATATTTAATTATTTGCATGACATAATTTAATTTAGCCATTAAAATTTATCCGTCAACAAATATATCAATATAGTTTGCAATCAATATACCATCTAAAGGATGCAAATATGCAATAGTTCTAAACAAACAAAGTCTACGGGTGTACTCGATTTAAGTGATATTATTGGGATATGAAAGTCACTAATACAACACAAAAGAGTGCATGTATTCATCTTGTATTCTTAAATATACAATTTGATATCAAATATAATCAAATGAAATCCTCTATCCCACTTTTCTCTATCCCACTTGGTGTTTCACTTTGATTTTTATTCGATTTTCATCAATTTTTTTCTTCAATTTCAATTTATTATGGTTTAGTTTAATTTTATGATTATTATTTAGGGTTTATTCCATCCAATTAGGGTTTATATTTATTTTTTAATATTTATTTCTTATTTTTAGTAAATATACTTGATTAATATGGTTGATTATTCCAAAAGTAGGGTATATGATTTTTAAAAAATTTAATTTATAGCGATAAATGATGATTATGATTTGTAATACTATAATAAAATTTATTTTTTTAATAAACATTTTTAAAATATTAAATTTTATAGTGGGACATGAAAAGTGGACTAGAGGATTTTATCCCAAATATAATAGGTATAACGAGCATATCTCCCGTGATACACGGGAACATTTTATGATATAAGTATTAATACTTATTACGCTAATATAATTTATATATTTATATAGAATTCATGTCAAGATAATTTAAATAAGGGTAAATTTCATATTACTCCCTTGTATTTTTCTGGAAAGAAAAAATCGTGTTTAATAAATAATTTTAAAACCTCCTCTGTTATGTATAATCCACCAAAAAACCCTTT
The DNA here is from genome assembly GCA_026008535.1 of Perilla frutescens. Lineage (NCBI taxonomy): Eukaryota > Viridiplantae > Streptophyta > Magnoliopsida > Lamiales > Lamiaceae > Perilla > Perilla frutescens. The sequence goes on from BRKX01000013.1 coordinate 20,208,307, forward strand.
TTGGAAACACTTTCTAAGAAAGATAGTAGGATTTGTTTTTATTTTTATAATTTTTGTTATAGATAAATATATTTTATATCATTTGAAAATTTCAATATTTGGTTATACTACTACTTTTTAGCTATTTTGATATTTCCTATGTTATTTTTTTTTACAAATAAATATATTTTATATTATTTAAAAATTATAGTATTTGGTCAAACTACTATTTTAAAAAATTGATTATATGTAAAAAATAATACACAAATTGTAAAAATACGATTCATACACTCTTTAATTTTTTAGCAAATGTGATTCATTTTATCAAAAAGGAATTTTTTTGATGAATTATACATAACAGAGGGGGGCTTTTATGCTATTTATTTAACACTTTTTTTTTATTTTTCAGGAGAACAAATGAGAGTAATATAAAATTTTCCCTTTAAGTAATTAGATTTTCTCAACCAATTTGTACTTTTGTGTTCAAAAATCATTTTGTTTAAATAAAGATAAATATTATATAAGAATATTTCTTAAAGTTTGTTTTATTGTGAATTGTAAAGAGATATCAAACTATAAACATTAGGTCCATTAAAATATTTATATATCGTGCAAATGTGTAATATTTTCAATTTTATTGTAGGAGCATTAATTAAACCTTTAAACATAGCTGAGGCATATCTTTTTTAATATATCTTGAATCTTAATATTCTTGTGTATAACGATTAGAAAAATGGTTACTTCTTTTGAGATGAATAAAAATGATTTTTCTACATCATAATTTCAAAAAAAAATAAAAAATTGATATCTAGAATATATTATTTTAATTTTTTAATATTAAATAATCCAATATAGAATATTGATTGTACAATGAGAAACATATAAATCACACGTGTTTGGAAAAAAAAATTATTAACAAAATTTAATGGGTAAAAATTTTTGGAATGCCTTTTTTAACTTGGCATATAAATTATATTGTAGATGGCGCATTATATAGTTGTGAACATTATGATAGAGAAAAAAAAAAGAATCACAAAATATGTTATTGGTTAATCTATATTATATCAAAAGTTAAGATAGTCACTGTAAATAGTAATAATTAGTTTTCCCACCTAAATGCACTTTCTATAAATAAAAATAAAAACTTTATTAATTAATTAATATTTACATTATATAATCATTTAATACTAGAATTTCAATATTATAATTTTTTTTATTTTACAAAAATACTATATTTTTATCAAAAATTATTTTGTTCATAAGATGAAATAAATTATATGACCTTCAAATTGTTGATTTATATGTGAATTTTCTAAATATCTAATTTTTTTCTTTACGATGGACCATAATTTTATGTTAATTATCATTCTTTTAACTATTATGAGTGAATGTTCTAATATAATAATTTAAAAATATTTTAAATTTTTAAGTTGATTAAATATATTAAAACAATTCCAGATTCACATCAAGATTTCAATTGAATATATTTAAACTTTCAAATTAAATGTATTAATCAATATACACATCGAGAATTTTAAATTAAATCTACTTAAAATTTTAAATTAAATGTATTAATTGAACTTATCAATTAATTGTTAAATATATTTATGCCATGAATTATATATATATGTATGTATACATATTAAATAGTTAAAGCTTATACGTTTAGTTTTTTTCAAACAAAAATCATCTCACATCAACAAACTTACAAATATTGTTATACATGAACAAATTATAAAGTATGTGTCACAACAATGATATTTCCACATTTATTGATCTCTAAGTTGAGATCAAGTGTAATTTTTAGATATTTGATATTATCATTTTAATATTAATATTAAATATATTTTAAATTTATAAATTTGAACTAAATTATATATATTAAATAGTTCAAATGAAATATTTTTAAAATATTGATTTAAATTTTATACTCTTTAATTGATTAAGGGAGTTTCTATATACACCATCCTTTTTTTCTTTATACACCACATTTATTTTATACATCATACATCTTTTTCATTACACCACGATTAAAGTCATTTCTATCATTTCACTGTGAAAATAAATTAAAAAATAATAATTCAAAAGAAATTAAAAAAAATTATTCTCCACCCTCACTCTCTTCCCTCTATACTATAGACCGTCGCTTTCCGTCATCGTCACCTTTCTTCCTGACCTACCACCTTCGCGTTTCTTCCCTAATAGTTTTTTTTTTCAAAAATAAAATAAAGAGAAGGAAGTAGTTGTTGTCAATACTGTGTTCCAACTCTGACAAAATCCTTTTTCAGATTTATAAAATATTCTAACAAATCCTTCAATGTCACTATGATGTTTTGTTTCTTCACAAGTGGGTTCATAAAATTACATACAATAACATATAAAATTCCATTTAGATTGTCTTCGCCTAAGTATTTTTTTTAATATATTATAATTACATATTGCCATTTACATATTAAATTTTCACTTACCTACGTCTCTTATCGGTTGTAGATTAAAATATTGGAATATGGGTTGTTGTATAAAAAGGGTGGAAAACCTCAAAAATTTTATTTAATCATATTTTGAACAAAAATATTTTAAAAAATTGAAAAAAATTATTCGTGCCTAATTGGCCGATTAATCACTGTCAAGACCATTTGGACGGCAAGGATTCTGCCTTCTCGATTTTACAACCAACTTGGGTGTTTCCGGCACGGCTAGAGCCGCCAAGATTGATTTCTCCAGTGATGAAAAATATATAAGTAATTTATAATTCAAACGATATAATTCATATATTTATATGTAAAATTCATGACTGAATATAATTTTAATATTGTTTTTTTAATAACATTTCATGTGCATCGCACATGTGGTATACTAGTACAATATAACATCAAATAATTAACTAAACATAAAAATTAAGGTCAAATCCTAAGATATTCCTTAAATAATATTTTTATATGGTTGAAACTTGAAACCATTTTTTTTTCATACTGTTTGCATTAATTTTTGCATGAGTTGGATAATTGAGACATAGGGTAATTAATCATTGCACAATCCGCATCCAAAAATATGTTCAAGTCCAATTTAATTAATAGTCCCAATCTAAATTTGATCTTTAAAAATATAGAAATATGGGTTCTAAAATTAAGATAAACGAAAAAAATATTACAATATCAATTCAATATTATAAAAAAAAGTACACCAATACTTCATACATATATAAGTTATTTGTATAAATGTGTGTGTACATTACTGTCATAAAATGTGTGTTTTTTTATATTAGTAGATAAAGTAATGCATGCTATAAATTTACACTCTTTACATATATAATGCTTTGAACACAAAAAATCAAATATAAAAAAAAAACCCAGTTATAAATAAATTAATAAAACTGAACAATAATGTACAAAACCATAATTACTACAAATGCATTCATTGTTCCAATAATTAAAATAATGTTGAAGATCATATACACTAACTCATGAATACAAACTCAAAATTACACACATACTAGTTGAACAACGTAATTATATATATTCTCGTGCCGTCTGTAAATAAATGTTAAACTTTAATTGAATGGAGCTCTTAAACTCACAATTCATATCAATATCTCACACAAAGCTGCAAAATGAAGCAGTAAATTAATTACAAAAAAGAATACTAAAAGGGAAAACAAAATAAAAAACAAACTACCACAATCGTTGATGTTCATTCAAAGTAAGAATAGAACGGATAAAATTTGCAAACCTTAAACATAATTCAAAAATTACCACTGAGTTCTTGCAAATATATTTTATTTTAAGCTCAAGATTTTAATATTTGGTTTTGGGAACAATTAGCAATTCACCTGTGCGATGCATCGAGACATTAAATATGATTAATTACACATCAGTATTAAACCTTTGTCAATTTTTACACTTTTGTCTTGAAGTTTCAAAAATAACTCATCAATACCCAACATTTGCATAATTAATAGTAGCAGACCAAATTATGGTGTGGGTTGCTGGAAATACCCATTTTGTTTATTAGCTAGGATATTTGTTTTCCACGTAAATTTATCAAATCAAACAAAAATCAACGTATAAAATTTCGAACAATCCACATCATTATTTAGCCCGTTTAAAAATTACGTCAGTGCTAAAAGTGTTAATTATGCAATCGTTGGATACTGATGTCTTTTGAAACTTCAGAGTGTAAAAATGCTCAAACATTGAGTACTTGTGTGTAATTAATCCTAGTGAGTATTTGATTTATTGCTATGATGTATATAGTATAATAATTGATTATAAGTAGTAATTAATTATATTGAACGTATAATTAAGAAAATCAAATATATGAAAAGAAAAATTCATATTAAAAATGTTTGCGTGTGTGAGTAGCAAATACAAATTGAAAAATATTTAGGGTAATATTTTTCATTAACCCTTATAAGAATTTATGTTGTGAACATATCAACATACTCAAAGTCAGCATCAACACATTGAACATAAGCATAAAATATTATACCAAATAAAAATAAGAACATGCACTTATCTTGAACACATGGTTAACTTATTTATTGACACTATTACTATATTTTTGTCATTTTTATAATAATTTACAATTTGTAAAATCACCCATTAATACCAACATAATAAATTATTGCAAAAACTACTTCCAACATATTTCTACTTGTAGAAAAGATACTACGTACCCCTAAATCTAGTAAATATTTCCACTTCACTATGGACCAAGAGTCCAATATGGCTATGTAGAAATAAAACATGGACAATCAAGCTTTATAATTGGAATAAAATAAAATTTTAAAAAAAATCTCTATAATTGCAGAAGCAAGTGGGGATGATCGTCTATGTCAAGCAATTAATACAATAAAATGCAAATTAATTTAGTGTAGTTATATATAGTTTATTGTCAATTTTTACAATTCATTTTTAAGATTATGGTGATATTTTTATTTTTTTTTATATTTACTACGGACACATTGTATAGATCCTTCAAACTTTGCAATCACATATTAAATATTTCTTTTAATAAATAAATGATATACAATATAATATGAAAAAAGTGGATTATATTGAACCATGTAAAACATATATTGGGTCATATTATTTATAAATAGAATAAAATAGTACAATATGATAGTTATATATTTTATATAATTTTAAGGTAACAAATATTTATTTATTCGCATAGACATATACACACACATATTCAAAGTATATATATGTTTGATTGTATATAAATATATGTATGTATATACATATATTATACTCCATAAAATAAATGATTTCCGCATTAAAAATATCTTAGAGTCAACTCAATTAATTGAGGTATATGTATATATATATTGGCGTATCTGATTTGCTGAATTTCAATCATTAATTAAATGATTTTTTTATATTGATTATGAGGATAACGCGGCTAAAAACTAATTGATTAATTACAAAACAACCTACATCCGTATTCCGTATGAATTGAGATGTGAGAATCATATTTTATATTTTTTTCATGAGTTTATTTGTGTTTGATAGCTAGATTGTAACATGATATTGCACAAGTATAAAACATTAAATCCAACATGATTTTTTCTAAATTTCCAAACATCAAAACCACATACACGCATCAATTTCGACAAACATAAGTTTGCAAATATTGTTAATTGTTTAGAACTAATTCACGAACAGATTATCAAGCTGCAGATTAAACCATACAAAAATATAAAGCAATATTTTATATATTAATGTTTGAGAATATTAATTTATGATGTTATTATTTTGATATTATTAACCCAAAAAATATTATTATTCATTATTCCATTTTTTCCCAAAATACAGGTTAAAGCTAGCTAATTAAATTTAAATGTGCTATTAATGTCTAACACACATAAATTTTTTTAAAATACAAAATACCCATTTTATTTATGACTTCATAAACCGTAAATGCACACATATAATTAATAGAAAATGATCAAATTTGACCCATCGCAAATGGACGAAACAATTTATTAAACTCAACACTTTGCTATTAAATGTATACTGACATGTATTAAAATAAATAAAATAAAAATTAGTACAACCAAATAATCTAAAACCAACTACAATCTACTAAAAAAATAAAATAAAATCAAAACTCAAGCAGCGTAGAGAGCGTCGTCGTGTTCTTCTTCTACATCACTGCTCTACAACTTCTGAAGAGCGTCGTGTTCTTCTTACACGTCACTTTTCTTTCTTGTACATCAATGACAAATGTAAGAATTGATAGGATGCAACTATTTATAGATGGGCATGAAATGTTAATTTTGGATGTTTTGGATTTACTTTGTATAATTAACATATGGTTAATTTAAAAAACACACCATTTGATTTAATATATTACGTATCTATAGAATAATAGGTTGATGAATATATATATTATTCACATATTTAATCACGTTATATAATTAAGGCAATGGAAGGATTTATATAATCTCAATCAAATCACTCAATCAATAATCATATATAACATACGGATTTAAAAATATTAATTATGGTAATTTTTTAATATTTACATATCCGATTTATTTAATTATTGAATCCTAACTATATATACACATTATTTACTTATATAAATCAACATATGCGAATTTGTGGGTGATGATTTTTCAATCATCTAATCAATTAATTAATATAATAATTATTATGTAATTTATGTTATATTTCTGTTTTTGATAAATGCAAATGAGCGGAAAAACTTAGACTTACTATTAATAGTGACTATCTTACTTTTAGATATAATAATATAGATAATATAGATATGATTAGCTAAATTTGTGAATGCAATTATAATAAACTTCTAGCTAGATTGATGAAGATGAATACCTTAAATAAAATATAAAAAATACGTTGATATCTATATTATAAAGTAATCGAAAATTATAAATAAACTTCTAGCTAGATTGTGCATTATATACGGTATATACGTATACATGAATAGCATATACGACTTATGGTTACCATATTATATAAGTGAAGGTTAATTTTGATGGAATATTTTCCCATATATATAACGTGAAGAAATGAATGGATAATACCTTGAATCCTTGATATAATTGTAGGATTTAATTATAGAACTTAATATATTGATTGAAATTATGATATTAAATAATTTTGAATTAAAATTGAATTAAATATATTAAATAAGTATAATAAAATATTTTAAATATATTAATTTAAAATATTTTTAATTTTTTAAGTTAATTAAAAACATTAAAAAATTCAACATCCACATCCAAAATCTTTTAATAAGTTAAAATCTTTAAAGATAATGTATTTGATTTTTTCAATAAAAAATATTTTGTTTTCTATCATTTCTCATTCGTGTGTGCGCACGTGTGTGTAGATTTGTGAAGTTCTAAAGTTACATGTCAATCAACAGGACTATGAGATTTTGTTTCTCCACAAGTGGGTTCATAAAGTTACATATAATAACATATAAAATTCCATTTAGAATGTCTTCGCCTAAGCATTTTTATTTTTTTATAATATATTATTACATATTGCTATTTACATATTAAATTTTCACTTACCCTACATCTCACATCGGTTGTAAATTGAAATATTGATGTGGGTTGTATAAAAGAGTGTTTAATCTTAAATCAAAATCTCAAATTAGTTCAGCAACTTTTTCTAATTTTCCTACATCCCACATTGGTTGTATATTGAATCTTTGGGATGTAAGTTGTTGTATAAAAAGGGTGGAGAACCTCAAAATTTTTATTTAATCATATTTTGAACAAAAATATTTTAAAAGATTGAAAAAAAAGTATTCATGCATAATTGACCGATTAGTGGATGTCGAGATCATCTGGGCGGTGAGGACTCTGTCTTCTCGATTTAACAACCAACTTGGGTGTTTCTGGCACGGCTAGAGCCGCAAAGGTTGGTTTCTCCAATGATGTAAAATACATAAGTAATTTATAATTCAAATGATATAATTCATATATTTATATGTGAAATTCATGATTCAATATAATTTTATTATTATATATAATTTTTTTTAATAACATCCATGTGCGATGCACAGGTGGTATACTAGTTTTATTTATGATATAAACGTTAATTACAGAAATATTATTATAGAAATGATATCATTAAATTATCAAATAATTAACTATTAAATTATTGCATGTATGATTGACTAAAATATCCTTAGTAGTCAGTGGGAAAAATGATATTGTAGAACTTTGTTATTATATATTAGTAGTATTTCCCATGTGCGATGCACATAGTTTGTATTTTATAAAATAAAATGTTAAATTCACAATTTAATTTATGAAAAGGAAAAACAATTTTAATATTTAAATATAGAACATGTAAAAAAATATATATTAATTAAAACACAATATTAAAATAGGAAGAATATGTGCATAGCAAATTATTTGTCAAATATCTTTCAAAAGAATTACTCAATTTATTTATTTTACCGAATAAGTTATAAGTATATATAATATTTATACATATATTTGTTACTTCATTCAAATATTATATAAACATGCATAAATCTATTTAATGAGGCTACATTAAAATATATGCTACAATATATAAATTCAATTATATATAATAATTATATAATACTACATTATATGAACTTTACGCTGCTCAAATTTTTTTAGTCGAGGCATTATGTTTTGTTCTAAGTTATATATTTACGTGTGTATATATATATGTTGCTTATGCCAACCCAAATAAAGATAAATATTTTTTTAAAGAATGCTTCAAATTATAAAAAGAAATTTAAAAATTGTTATTATATTTATTTAAACAATCATTATAATTTTATTTAAAAATTAACTGCATCCGTAAATGATACTTATTGAATTTATTTTTATATAGAATATTACACATTTTTAATTAATAATTCATCAAACAGCATGCTTCTTGAAAGAAATAAGTTGTCTATCAATATAGAGGTATGGTATTCGATTGGTATATATAAGTAGAATGATTAAGGACACGAAATTATATATTGCACATTTTGTGTTGCATTTTTTATTGGACACTCAATTTTTTTCATTTTTTCCGATTCTAATTTCTTATGCTTTAGTATAATTTTACACTTGCTATTTAGGGTTCATCCTATACAATTAGGGTATATTATTATTTTTCAGTATTTAATTTTTTAAGTAATCAATTAGTAATTAAAAACTAAAAACTAAATACTAAAAAATACAATACACATTAATTTGGTATAATGAATCATAAATAAAAAGTGTAAAAAATTAAACGGAAGCATAAGAAAAAAAAATAAATGTGCAATAGAGAATGAAACACAAAAATTGCAATAGAGGATCTCATTTCATGATCATGATCATTAAGAGCATCAAAGTTAATAATTATATTTTTAGTAAACAAACTAATAAAAAAAACATGCTAGTTAAACAACAAAAAAATTGGCATATCAAGATATATATTTGGGTACATCAGTACATTATTCTAAATTTTTAATAAGTATTTGTTCATTTTAGTTTGAATATAAAATGTTAGATTTTACACAACTTAGCATTAAGTTATAATAAAACCGGAACAATATTAATAGGAATGTTTCTACATCCGAATAAAAAATTTGGATGGATATAGTAGTTTAGCAAAAATATAAATTAAAAGTGAAGTCTCTCACGTTGCTCTTGTTCGATAAAATTTTTATCTTATCTTTCTTCACTTCTTGACTATCATTCTTTTTCCTTTCATGTGATAAATCTCTAAAGCCACATGTTTCTTTTTTACGATCGTCACAATTATTCAACTGAAGAATATGGTTCATGTCTTCATTCTCCATTATATATATGCCATCATTCTTCATCATCTTTAAACCAATTGGATTTTTTAGGTTAAAATCCTTCTTACTTTTTTATACATGATAAATTACAAAAAAGTCTAAAAAATATACAGAAAAGTGAATAGAAATCCTTAAATAACATTTTAAATTTTTAATGGCTTTTTCTTTGTATGGAATAATGTAGGAATGTTGTAGTGTCTAATTGATCCAACCAAAATTGTAAAATTGAACCACTATTTAAAGAAACAGAGTCAATGTTTCACCACTCTGCAAATAATTAAAAAATATGACTATTAGAGCTTAAAAAATATGCAAGAAAAAACAAATAACTATGTCATTTAAAAGCACAAAAATGAACGTATGCATTTCTCTATAAAATAAAATAAGACTGATGAGGGATTTATACAAATTAATCACCCTTAAATTAAATAATAGATCAAATAAAATTAGCATCAACAATAAAAAATAAAAAAATGAAAGATTATTAGAGTTAAAGATTTGAATATAGCAAGCAAGTATTCATAAGCATCGACAATCCATCTCACATGAGCAAATTTTAATTTTTAAGTTTTAAAAATTATGGTAATCAATTACATTAAATCACACAAAACTAATTCTGGTAATTATAATTAATTAATTAATTGCACCAAAATATCCAGTATTCCCCTTCTTACATATAAAATGTATATACATTAAAGACGGAGTTCTATTAACTACTATAATCAATTACATTAACATAGAAAAATATAAGTGTATAGATTAATTTATAACAGTGATTTCGGTAATTGATCAATCTATTTTTTTGTATTAAATACAAACAATATATAAGCATGTAAAAGAAATATCCATGCATATAAAACATATACCCATGTATTATAGATCGATATTAGATGTATAGTATTTATTATATAATTATATTATATATATATATATGTATTGATATAACAATTAAACACAATATTATATTATATTATATTATATTAATAGATATTTAGTAAATATGTTTAGGTGAGAAAATCTTAAATTTGCTATTTTAAGGACCATTCCGTTTTTATATACATATAATATATAAAGATTTCAACTATGCCGATCAACCTAACATATTAATGTTTCTAAAATTTTATTTATACTTAATATCCAAGACCCGAATGGAGCTCAAATTCGGCTGACATTGCATTTTATTAAAATTCTATCAAACTACAGTAAAATCTCTATACAGTAATATCGTTGGGATCAGAGAAAAATATTACTATAAGGAGGTTATTCTTATATAGAGTTTTTATATAAAAATTATTATTTAAAAAATTAATATATATATTATACAACACTTTGAAATGTTCTTTCATATTTAAATACATGAATTTAAAAGGTATATAAGATTCAATGATTCATCATATATGAATCACGCAAGATGCGCATGGTGATAATACAGAGGATGATAGTGTAAAAATAGAAAAAGTATTGTGTCAACAAGTTTCAAATATGTTGGACAAGCTGAAAATATTTTAGATTCAACAAGAAAGTGAGCGTGTTGACTAATTACTTATAACGTGCAAGTTAATGGGTGTGATATTAACCTAAAAAAATTAAAGCACTGCCACAACTAACTTTATATAAGTATTTCATACAATCTTAAATTTAATATAGCATATGTAGTTAAAATAGTTATAGACATTTTATACAGATATTTAAATATATATGAAATTCAATGTCACTTTCTTACTATATGGAGGTAAATTTCTTAAGAATGGTCCTAAAAAATATCGGAATATTATAATGTAGAGGTTATTCTTATTTATAATTGGTCCCGAGTTGGGACCACAACTTTTTATTACTATAAGGAGGTTATTCTTATATAGAGTATTCTTATATATGTTTTAGTGTAGAAACAAATATTCTAAAAAGTTATTGTTTCATCAATAATTTTGCGAATTATGTATGTATTTAATATTTTTAAAGAAAAAAATATTGCTAAATTTTTATATTTGAAAAATCCAAGACTCGAATTTGGCTGAGTTCCATCTTATCTATACATATATTAAAGCAAAATCGTAGGGGTAAATTTGTCATTAAAAAAATCAGTAAAAACTTTATTTAAATTAATACTTTTGCTGAAAATTTTCAAAAGTTGTGAAGTACTCCAGTGGTGTAATTTCAGGTTTGAAATTGTGTTGGGCCAGGATCGAATCCCTTCTCCATTCCTTTCAATCTTTTTTCATTTTTTTTTATATCTTCCTTTCTAATTTTCTTTTCCTTTTCTTTTATTTCTACCTCTTTCCAATTTTTTCTTTTATTACTTAATAAATTTTAGGTATATAATCAAGACCATCATTTATTTTGATAATTAACATTACTTTTTTTTATTTTTTCTTCTTTTTTTATCTTCTTTTATTTCCACCCTTTTTAATTTTTTTACTTAATATTTTTAGGTACATATTAAGCCCACTATTTATTTAATTATTTTGATGAATAGCATAACTTCTTTTTCTTTTTCAATTTTTTTGCTTCCTAAATTTTCATTATTTTTCCTTTTCATATTTTTCATTTATTTCTACTCCTCACTATTTTTTTATTTTATTACTTAATATTTTTTAGGTACATGGTCAAGTCCACCATTTATTTTGATAATTATCATTAATTTTTATTTTTGTTCTTTTATTACTTAATATTTTTATTTTTTAGGTACATGATCAATGTTACCATTTATTTTCATGATTAACATTGATTATTTTTCTTTTTATTTTTCACTTTTTTCCTTTTTAATTTTTTTTATTTCTTTTTTCATTTTTTTTATTTTTCTTTTCGATATTTTCTTTTATTTCTACCTCTTTCCATTTTTTTTATTTTAGTACTTAATATTTTTTAGGTACATGATCAAGGTCATCATTATTGTGATGAGTAACATTATTTCTATTTATTTAATATTGTAACCTTTTTATTTATTTCATTAGTTTCTTTTTAATATCTAGATATAGTCAAGTACTTAAGTCTACTATTTATTTATTGACTAACTTTAATTCTACCTTTTCAATATTATAATCGTTCGTTATTTAATATTATAGTTGGTCACATCCTTATGTATTCATTTTCTGAAATCACACACACACACACACACACACACACGTGTGTGTGATTTGGCAATCTATCATTTCCATATTAAATGTTAAAAAGTTAATCACTCTAAGTGATAACATTTTCTTATGGAAATTATAAACAATCAAATCATAATTGTTTTGCATCTATAATATAATTTTTCTGGAAATTTTACAAATCAGTTCTTTTAAATAATATTCTTCAAATTAATTATTTTTCATAGTTCGAAATGCTCTTTAGTGCCTTAAAGCTCTCTATCCCGAGTACATGCATTGAGGATGTAGAGATGAATGTATTGGTGATTTAATTTATACCAACCTTAGTAGGGATGAATGATAAAGATGTTGCATCTGGAAGAAAATTGGGCTCCCTCAAACATTCTGCTCAAAATTAAAATTTCATTCTATATTAAAATTATCAAAATTTGTTATTCAACATGTATTTGACCTTCTTTTGTGTAATGTATTTTTTGGCCAATCTCAATATTAAAAATATTATTCAAAGTTAAACATTTTAATACTAACAATTATATAATTTTTTTAATATATTTTTAGGAGAACGATTACATGAATTAGTAGGTCACAATATGGCATAAAAAATTGTTATTGTCAAAATTTAAAGAAAAATCATATAAGGTTTAAATAAAATGATTGAAGCACCAAAAAATAATATAAATTTTATATATTATTTGACAAACATTTGATTATGATTGTTTGTAGGTTGAAAGATATATGATGGATATAAAACAATATAATAAAATTTTATTGGGCCTAATAGTTTGTTACAACTCAAGGTATATATATTTTATTTAATTAATATCCTACTCTTATTTGTGCACTTTGAAAGATTATTAAAATGATACCAATAATCATTGTTACTAATTTTATATTCGTTAACTTATTAACTGATCATGTTGTGCTATTTGGTAAAGGTATGTATATAATTATATGTTTTCAATCATTAGATTTAATTATTGGGATATATGAAAAAGGTCTCTAACCAATCAAATAATATTTCTATAATCACATAGAAATATTTTGAGTACATTTGAGACAAAATATTTTTTTCATTAAATTACAGTGTGATCACGTTAAAATTTTAAATATTAATTTATAAATATTTAAATCCGTACAACGTACGGGAGAAATACTAGTTTTATTATTAAAAAAGGACCGAGTTTGTTATGGGATTTGTGAATTATGTGTGTGTATTTTGAAGAAAAATATGAAGGAATAATTGTAATGAAATTGGCTTATTTGGTCCGCCACGAGTCGATTCCGCGTTAACGATCCCACCAATCCATATTGTGGATTTGTGGTATTGTCGACAAATTAGGATGATTTCTCAATGTCGTTCCATTTCCTTTTCAAATCAATCGCATTAAATTAAGTACTTTTTCTCGTTTTCATATTCATAGATACATATATTATCACTCTCTTTAAACATCATTGTGCTGGACTGACCACTAACAAGTAACACTGCTCCTAAAATCGTGTTGACTTCGCTGCTCTACTTCACTTGTTCTCGACAGGTAAAATTGTTTTATTCAAGTAGTTCATTATATTTCGTGTGAAGATTTTGATTCTAAATTATATATCTAGAGTTTTCCATGTTTATTTTGCCCATTTCCGGATGCACCTCAAAGATCTTTATCCCGTTTTGTTTTCTGCTATTTCTTCCCTTTTCTTGATTTGAGTATTGAGAATTGTGTGCTTTTTGCTACCCTGATTTTGTGTTCTTGATCTATCTGGGGATTATGTAAATGCTACTAATTTCTTGAAACTGTGAGTATTGGGCAATGAAGGTGGAGTTTTGTGTACTGTGAAATTGAGGATCTGGATTTATATGGGACTTGTTATAATCGAATAGAAACGAAGAAAAGTGAAAAAAGTTTTGATCATTTGAATATTTGATATCCCGTTTACATTGATCATAGTCTTCTGTATCTTGGCATGTCATTTGGCATCTTCTTTTCTGTTGTGTTTGATTCTCTGAGATTGATGTCTGGACTAGTTGATTCTTGATTCCCTCTATTTCATGTATGAGGTCTGATATTTTGGGCATGATCGATAGAGGGCAAGCTCAATAATCTTATTTGTGCATTTAATTTTGTTTTGGTGATAACATAATGTTCATACATCATTGAAGTATTGAACTAGTATATTTCGAGTTCATCTCCTTAGTTCCTCATTTCGCTTCTTCACATTTATAGCATCTTGTGATGATCGAGAAGTTAAAAGACATCTTACATCGCTCACAAACTCCTGCATCTTGACATGTTGTTTGACAGCTTTTTTCTGCTGTGTTTGATTCCCTGTCATTGATGTCTGAATGGACTGTGCTGTGTTTTTGCAAAGATTAATGTAGTTTTCCTGCGTAAATGAGTTTGATTTCCCTCTTTGATTGATAAAGGCAAGCTCAATAGTTTGAGGTTCTTTGGTGATATGATAATGTTGATACATCATCAAACTAGTATATTTCGAGTTCATCTTCTGACTTCTGAGTTCCAGTTCCTCGTCTCGGCTCTTCACAGGCATGGCATCTTGTGATGATCGAGAAGTTAGAGAGAGAGGACACAAGGAAGACAAGAATGGTGGAGAGAAGGGCGGATTCCTGGAGAAGGTGAAGGATTTCATACACGACATTGGGGAGAAAATTGAGGAAACTGTTGGATTCGGGAAGCCAACTGCCGATTGTACAGGGATCCATATCCCTCACATCAATCTCCAAAAGGTAGATATAGTTGTGGATGTCCTAATCAAGAATCCAAATCCCATTCCTATCCCTCTCATCGACATAGACTATTTGATTGAGAGTGATGGGAGGAAACTAGTTTCGGGGCTGATTCCTGATGCTGGAACAATACACGCTCATGGTTCTGAGACTGTTAAGATACCGGTTTGTCTGATATACGATGATATCAAGAAAACGTACAATGACATAAAGCCGGGAAGCATCATTCCCTACAGAATCAAGGTTGATCTCATTGTAGATGTTCCGGTGTTTGGCAGGCTCACTCTACCACTCGAGAAGACTGGAGAGATTCCGGTGCCTTACAAGCCAGATGTTGATGTTGAGAAAATTCATTTCGAGAAGTTCTCTTTTGAAGAAACTATAGCAACTCTTCACTTGAAATTGGAGAACAAGAATGACTTTGATCTAGGACTCAATGATCTTGACTATGAGGTGTGGCTATCTGATGTGAGCATAGGAGGTGCTGAGCTCAACAAATGTGCTAACATTGCCAAGAACGGAGTCACCTATATCGATGTGCCAATCACGTTTAGGCCCAAGGACTTTGGTTCTGCCCTTTGGGACATGATTAGAGGGAAAGGAACTGGCTACTCCATCAAAGGGAATATCAACGTGGACACACCTTGGGGCGCAATGAAGATGCCCGTCTGCAAGGAAGGTGGTACAACTCGTCTCAAGAAGAAGAAGGATGATGGAGGAGACGATGATGATGATGAGGTATACTTATAACAATGTTTGGCTTTTCTTGCTTGATTTGTGGATGTAAACTCGAAGCTCTGAAACATTGCATTTATTTGCTGCAGGATTGAGAGTTATGTTGCTGCTACAGCCTGCTAGCTGTTGTTTCTTTTCCTGTATGGCCCATTTAATTTGTAAGGGAGTAGGACCCTCGAGTAGCGGTTGCGGGTATCTGCTCGTCACCCTAAAAAAGTGAAGGTTTTCAAGGATATCTATATGTTAGACCTAAACCATGATCATTTAGTGGTGGAGATTTGAGATTGTGTGCATTCTGAGTCATGTTGTGACCTATAAATTACAATTATCAACTCCGAATTTTGATGCTATCAGTCAAATAAACACTTTTAAGCTGGCTCCTGGTTAATGTAGAATGAGAAAAGGTAAAATAAAGATGGTCGATATTAGAAATGAATATCGAGCTCAATTCACCCTCAATTTCTAGACAATGTGGAATATTTTTAACAGTCGACTTGACTCAGAGCAAACAAGAGAATCTTGATTCTTGACGGTCGATATTAATTGAAAGGTGGCAAGATTTTGTCAATTAAAATATAATCGGAATATATAATATCAGTGTAGAACACATTTTCCAACTCAAAATGTAGGTAGATATCAGACTAGATTTAATCCTAGTTTGAAGAAGGTACTTATCTTATTTTCCTCGAAGTTCTGCCAAATTTGAGGCTGCTTCGTGGATTGTCACCTGAAAATTTCCGACAGTCAAATTATTAGAGAGAGGGTGAGACTAATTTTTCAGGCGGCTGTTTGGTGGGGACAAAAAATTCTGGTGGCAAAGTGTAGAAATCGCGCTACGTCCATAATTGTTTAAAAAAATATTATTTAAAAAAATTATTGATGTGACGTGATTTCTACAGTTTACGGATAGTATTCATGTGTATATAATAGAATTTTTCGGTGGCAACAATGGGAGGAAGAAGAATGCTATGTTGCTTCATGTGCGATTTATAGACTACTATCTTTTCGTGTAATTTATCAAAAAAGATGGATCGAGATGGCCCTGATAGTTGATAATTTCTAGGGTGGTGTTATTTACACCATGTGTTAGGAAAGAAGTGATATTGGGTGGTTTTATTGATGGATTGATGATTTTATGATTGAAAAATTATAGAATAGGAAAGTTCCTACGTTTTTAAAAAAGATATAGTAGTGTTACAAATATTTGAAAAAAAGGAATTGAAGAGGGAACAATTTAAAAGACAAGATCGTGTATGTTTGTATGTATGTATATATGCTGTTTATGGGGGACCGGATGCATATAAATATATGCTTTTCAACGACAGACATATATATAGCAATGGGCTCAAATTCAACAATTATAAAATTTAATCAATATTATGAACCATGAAATGAGTTATTTTCCAATTTTATTTTCATATTTTCAAATTCCATACAGAGAGAATAGAAACAAATAATATCTTAAAGAAATATACATGAATTTAGTATTCCCATTCTATTTAATGTTCCAATTTGGAGTACTATTTAATTATGCAATGGTTTCTACTTGCTTATAGTTAGTTGTGTTATAATATTATAGGAACGCTGGGTCTTAAATAAATAAATAAAAAAGATGGATTTGTGTTGGTATTAGTAAAATGGTGAGCCCTAGTTATGATTTCACTTTCAGTTGGTGAAGAGGCATCATAATTCCAAACCACTAACATCTACAAACAAATGGACCATGGATTAATAAATTTAATATTGTACTATGTTCTTTGAGGTTTTTTTTTTTAATTTAGTGGTATATCTCAAATTCGATTCTAATAATTGTTTGCATAACTTATTTCATAATACTACTTTATTCTATATATACTTTTTAATTAATTCTAACTTCTAAGCAATGTTTACTTGAAAATTAACATCAATCGAAGACAAATAATCTTCGTAATATACGAAGTAATCTGGTAAAATTGAGAGATTTATTAATCAATTGCTGAAATAAAATGACAATTACAAATAAACTAGTGTGTATTAATTATGAATTACCTAGAATATAAAAACGAATTTGAGAAAGAAGAGTCCTTTATTTTTCTTGGAAAAAGGAGATTCCATTTCAATTTAGGAGTAGTAAACAGTAATAATATGCCTCACAATTTGGATTTTGTTCAGGTCTTTGTTGTTGCAGGCCAGGCATGAGGCCACTAATTATAGAACATTAATTATTAGAGTTTAATTACATTTCAACTAATTAATTAAAATTAAATAAAGTGATAACTAAATATTTTGTCCGAGAGCATTGCTAATCATGTATGCCTAATGTATCAATTTAATTCAAATAAGGACGAAATAAATAGGCTTACTTTTGGCATAAAATTTAAATCTATATGAAATAAAATGATCAGCCTATGCATATGGATATGATAGTCCCATTAATCTAATTAAACAATTTGGTTGTCTCCAGCTTTTCTTAATCTTAACCACACATTTCATATCATATTCATATCCCCGGTTAATCTCCTTAAAAACTTGAGTAAATTAAATAAAATGATCGCTAGACTAGTACGAGGAATTTCTCAAATAAAATAGCAGGAGAGAGAGAGAGAGAGAGAGAGAGAGAGAGAGAGAGAGATGCAATGAATGAATAAATGGGGAGAGAGAAAGAGTGAGAGAGAGAGAGAGACCACATGACATTGACATGATATGATATTTATTGGAACCATTTTAATTATTATTATTATCATTAATTAGCTCCCAACAAAAAATAAAATAAAATAAAATAATAATTCGCTGCATCTGCGGAAATTAGGTCCACCATGCATGCTTCTCCATGTCCATGCATCCACTTGCATCATATCCAGCTACAATCTCACATGACATGCCCATCATCCATTATTCTTAATTAGTTCTAGGGCGATTCTATTTACATCACCAATTTTTCTTTTCACACCACAATTACTTTACACATTATAATTTTTTTTTTCATTTTTTCTTTACTCATCACATTAAAAAATTTATTTACCCTTTACCTTAAAATTTATTTACTCCTTATTTAAAAATAAAATTAATTATAAAAATAATAATAATTAAAAAAAAAGAAAGAGAGAGAGATTGCAAATGAACATGGCCGTCTTCTTCTTTCTTTTTCTTCTTCATCGCCAGCCCCTTTCTCCACCCTCCCCCAATAGCCACACCGGCCATCTTCGACACCAGTTCAGCCACGATTTTTCCTCTTTCCTCCTCCACCACCAGCCACACCGGCCATCTCCGACACCAGTCCAGCCACCATTTTTTCTCTTTCCTCCTCCACCACCAGCCACACCGGCCATCTCCGACACCAGCCCAGCCACCATTCTACCACATCTTCTCCAACAACATCAACGAAAAAAAGGCAGATTATGCTTTGAAATATACAGTTCGAATCTCCATCTTTGGGTTCGAAAATTATTTTTCGTACCCAAAGAAGGTGATTCGAAATTATATCCAAATCAAACACGCATTTAGAGGTTTGGAAACTATTTTCCGAACCCAAATGAGGAGATTCGAAAAACGTTTTTGGAACTTGTAGAAAGGAATTCGAACTTTAAATTTCGAATGAAGGTTGAGGGTGGTGAATCTCGCCATGGTCACTGAGATTTATGAACTCAAATTTGTCATTTTTTTTCTTTGATTTTTTTATGTTGGATTCATTGTTCATGATTGTGTGACCAAAGTGTTGGGAGTTGCTGGAGGAGAAGGTCGCGGCGGCGGCGGCGACTGAAGTGGGAGGAGTTGGTGAGGGTGGCGGCTGGATTCTGAAGAAGCCGGCGGAGGAATCTGGAGAGGACACCGTGCAGCTTGAGAAGAAGAAGAAATACACGTTCTTTTTTCTTTTCTTTTTTTAAATAATTTTTTTTAATTAAAAAGAATATTTAAGTAAATTAGTAATTATTTATTTTTTAAATTAAATTTATTGATGGTGTGTATAGAAAATTCAGCGGTGCATTTAGAATCACCCATAGTTTTATTAAATAAATTTCTTCATTTCATTGTCATCTCTGATTTCTTACAAATTTCTTTTTTACATTTCATCACTCTCGACTCTCGTATACGTGTTATGTTTTTTTTTTCCTGCTGTGTTTACTTGTACTTTATTTTTACGAAACCTTTTTTTTTTTTGGGTAGCTTCATTGGATAATTTTGCAGCATGCAGCTATTAATTGTGCAATTAGCTAATCCAACATTAGAAACAAATTAATTAATTAGATAAAACCAATTCTATGATGAATTCAACCTATGAAATATTATTTTTCAAACCCAACAATATTTTAATTTAGGTGGTATGATTGATAATATATATATATATATATGTATGTGTGTGTGTGTGTGAATACATATTTAAAAAATTAATAAATGCATTTTTTTATAAATCTAGTGTATTAATAATTATGATATGTGTGTATATATATATTGTTGGAATTTATTGTCCAAATTACTGAAAATAGTAGACAGATTTGTAATGTTAAACTCAATATTTCAGATAATATTTCACTATCTTAACAAAAATGCACTGAATAAAACACTCGCTCATACAACACGAAATAATTTTTAAATCACACACCTTAGGTATGTGATTGTCACAGGGCGAAATTAAGCTTACACAAGTAAAAACAAAATAGTTGACGATGTTTGAACCAACGTTCACAATATTTCAACAAAAGTACATGAACCTAAATCTAGTTTACAACTAAATCGATTCAAAACTTCAAATTAAAATACCAGTTCATTTGAATACAATTCAGCAACGATTCCTAAGCTTTGGTATCTTCTATCTAATCTAACTTGAACAACCTTTTCATATGAATTGGTTGAACGACGAAAACACATAAAGAAGAAGATAGAACAATAGAAATCTAGTTGCTAAATATGTGACTCGAGCTCTTGATCTTCTCACTCTCAAGGGTGATATCTTCTCTGCTTGAATACCTCTTCAAATGAGAATTATGTTTCTTAAATATATTCTTCACTTGAATCGGTTTGAGGGCCAAGTCATCTTCTTCGAACGTGTGTTGAAATAACCGCCACCACCTCTATGAATTGGAGAGAAACCACTCTTAGTTGTGGCTGGAAGTATAACCCACGTTCTACACCATTTCTTTTTATTGCTTCATTACGTTGAAATCTGAAAAGTTCTTTTTATTGCTTCATTACGTTGAAATCTGAAAAGAAGCGGTTAAAAAGAAGATAACAAGATACCTAAAAATTAGGAGATAAAGTTTGACTAAATCAAACTTTATTTAAATATCAATATCTCAATCATATATATCCATTTATTTGAAATATAAATTCCGTGGATATATATGATTTAAGATATACAAACTAATTATAATTTATTAAAAATAATAAACATAAAAACTAGGAAATGATAAGATTAGAAAATTTGAATATTATGGACAGTATTATAGGAGTTCAGTACGACATCATGTTCAACATTGAACTCGATGTCATACACCTTCTTACATATATTATTATAATAATAAAAATAAACCAAATTTAAACATATTTAGTTGTTTTGTTTCATTTTATTTTTTCACTCGAAATACTTGTTTTCAAAAACATTTTTAATACTTTAGAATAATATTTTAAATGAATATATATATATATATTAAAAAAAATTGTGACCTGAAATGTAGGTGGAGTCGAGTATGAATCGGATCAGATCATCTGTGCCAATTTGTATTATTGTGCCATAACTATTTTTTTTTCAATTTTTTTAATATACACTAATTGCAGAATGATTTACCTTATATAAAACTTTAAAGTCAAACAAAATCATAATAAATTGAAATAAATAAAATATAGATTTGGCACTAGGGGTGTAATAGAGAATTGTTACAGGATATCTGAAATCGGCATGGACCCCCATTCCCTGCGGATAAAATTTTGTATCAACAGTGTGCCAATAAAATTGAGTAGTTTTAATAATGTTTTTTCATAAAAATAAAATTTATTGTATTATAACTAATCATATCCTAATTAATATTTATTGTTAAAAAATAAAATTTTAAAAAATTATATACTCTAAGTTTGGAATAATCAACCCTAGAGATAAACTATATTAGCTAAAAAATGAAAATTAAATACTAAAAAATAATTATAAACCCTGATAGAGTGGGATAAATCCTAAATAATAATGTAAAATTATATTTAACCAAAATAAATTAGAATAAAGAAAACATGATAGAAAAATTAATAATTTTGATATTTAATACACGATTAGCGCACAATCTTTGGATTAAAGGGTTTCATATATGCTCACTGAGCCAAATAATAGCAAAATATAAAATTTAATAAATAAATAATAATGTTTATTGTTCGATATATTTTTAATTAATAATTCCAAATTATTACGTCAGAATATGTGGATGTTTTGCTGACTCAGCAAAATATTTTGTGATGGAAGCATCACTCTGCCTGTTGACGTATCATCCTTTTAGGAAGTCGCAAAATAAATTTAAGAAAAATATATAAATATTTTTTTAGAAAATCTTGTAAAATAAGTAACCAAAGAATTCATCATACCTTTTAATACTTTAAAAGCATATGAAGTCTAAATTTACATGTCATTTTCTTGCAAATTTTATATGAAGCTAATAGGGAAATATATCAACCTATGCAATTGGGAATTGATATAATTAATTGTTCGAAATAATTATAAATTAATCAATAAATTATATTTTCTCCATTCCACAACATGTGTCGTTCTAACACTTTAATTTTGTTTCACAAAAGTGTCATTCTACACAATCTTGGTAAAAATTTCATATTTTTCCTCATTTAATGCCTTCAAACAATCCTATTTAACTCATTTAATGTATTCACATAAGAATGTATAAGGTAATTTGATTATCTAATTAATATATTTATTAATATGCGTGCATTCATATAGAATGACACATATTCAGAAACAGATGGAGTATAAAGTAGGTAGATTTTCAAAACTTTGATTTTTAAAACTTGAATCTCCAATTGTATGTCTTAAGATTAATCAAGATATATGTATTTGAGCTCAATTTATTAAACATAACAAATTATTTTTATTTCTTTTGTGATAATTTTAGTTTGAGGTCTACTCAAATTTGAGTATAGAAATGATAAATAAATAAATATATAAATAATTGTGTAAAGATCAAATTAGCTCGAGATACACTTATAATCAGTTTCAATCTGTTCAAGTAGAACTATATATCATCCATCGAGGTACATTTAAATAATCTCCTTTCAAACAAAATTTGCATAAATGAGAAAACGAATAATAATATATTCAATTTGATTGAATTGATAAGCTTATTGATGATAATTTCAACTTGGTAACGATTAGTAGGTACAATTAATGGCTCGTAAGTTTTGTAAATGTCTTGATTCGAATTTAGAATTTTAGTCTTAATAATGCACCCAAAAAAAAAGGTGTGAAAATGGGGAAGCAGCCGAATTTCCTGACGCTTTTAAAAACCAGAAAGTTGAAAGTTCCAAAGGTAGATAGTAGAAAGTTCTAACCAAACGTTTTGAGATAAGATAAGATAAGATACTTCTTTCACATTGAGTTGTTATTATTTGTTTATGTATGTATATATGCATAAGGTTACAATTGTATTTTTATTTTTATTTTTTTTGCATGAAAGAACGTGCCATGATAATACTATGTTTGGCATATTTCTTTGAATATGTTGATTCGAAAATCCACATTTTCTCATCGATTAAGAAGGTTTTCCTCGTGTTTTAGTCACCATTTTACATTGAGAAATATCTACTATATTATATACTATATATAAAAAGAGCCATGTTTTATAAAATTTGATCTACCTATTATATTCTTGTCAGTACTTTAATGTAAGGGTAACATTGTAATATATTTTATGTATAATATTTATTAAAATATAATATTAAAATTTATTTTTTTAAAAGGTAATGATCTTATATACTACTACTTTCGTTTCAAAATGTTTGTTGTTTTAGTTTTTTTTTTTTGTTTCAAAATGTTTGTGGTTTTATATAATTTGACATTCTCTCTCCCAATTTTAACCCTCTCAAATCCTACAAGATTTCTTGATTCTAACTTACCTATAATATATGAAGAGAGAAAAATATATGGAGAGAGAAAATATTGTTAATTTTTAGAAAAATATAGATGAATTAGATTTTATGACATATGTGAGGGATGGTTATATTTGTCCACAAAATTAATTTTTAATTTCAGATAAAAAAAATAAAACAACAAACATTTTGAAACGAAGGTAGTATGTATTACCAAGAATACGTATTGTAATATACTATATTAATTCAGATATTAAACAAAGGAGAAACTCTACGTCGCAGTTTGTTTTTTAAATCCAACGAAGAAAGAAAAAAATTATTCTTCATCTATATAAATAAAATTCAGACGGATTCTAACTTTTGATAATTCATATAAGATTTTGTTATTAAGTTTTCTCATTTTTTTTATTATTTCATTATATATTTAATGTATTTTAGCTTTCTCTCAAATTTTCATTTTCATGTAATCTACATTAAGGCATATTTCATTTAACTTTTAAACAATATTCAATTTTATTTCACCTTTTTAGACCTGTAAGATTTTCTAAAAAATCATTAAGGATTTAAAATATATAAACTTTTTATTTGATCAATGAATTTGAGTTATATTCAATATTTATGATTAATAACTAAGTCAAACGAAAAAAATACAAAAATACGAGCAAATAAAAAATTAACGGAATTAATACATCATCAAAGAAATTTCAATTCATTTTACAATTGCTTTAAAGAAAAATGTTAGTTTAATTTCTCGAATAATGTCTTCTTCCAGAGCTCTTCATCACAAGCTTCCGGTGATAAGAGCAAAGCAAAAAATTATGATATAGATGCAATATTTACAAAAAGAATTGGGAAGAAAAAAATATAGAATACATTAATAGTTAGAAATATTTTGTCGCATAGATTGAAATTGAGTGAATAGATAAAGGACCACAAAAATACTGATTTGTTGGCAAGGAAAAGCATTTGTCCACAGTGAAATTTAGAGACATGTCTAAAATTATTTGTTGTTGAGAGAAAATGGAGAAGAAGAGACATAGTGGTGAAGAACGACGCCTGTCTCTTTGCCCTAGAGACATATTAGGGAATATTGACGATGGAATTTTAAAGCAAAATATGAAATTGTGTTTTGCTGATATAAAATGGATAGGAAGATAGAGATGATTAATGAGCGGTGCTTCATTTTTTACACTAGATTCAAAAATTAAATGTGAAAGAGAGAGATTTGCTCTTTTATATATATATATATATATATATATATATATATATATATATAATATGTCAGCTTATTGAGTAGGGTATACACGAGTTCGAGATCAAGCTTAATGGGTACTTGAGTAACTTCAGCTCGACTCGGTCAACTACAAATGAAGTTTGATTATTTTATGAATCGATCACGAGTTGAGTTGACTCACTTACACCCTCCACTTAGGGCTGTAAATAAACCAAATAGTTCATGATCTATTCGGGTGTCGATTTGAAAAATATTCGATCGAAATTCGATTTGTGAAACAAAGTAACCAAATTCGATAATTTTTTTAAGACAGACTATCTTAATCATACCGAATTCGAATAGTTCATGAATAGTTCGAGTTCGAATGTAAACGGACTTAGTTCTCTAACTTGGTCACGTACCTGTTCACGAATTCTTTCACGAATCTGTTCACGAACTTGTAATCAAACTTACATTAAAATTTCCAAAATATATAAATTTATGTTGGCCCCAAAGAAATATTTAATGTTGATCAAATTAAATTTAAAACTGCTCTTACGTATGATTCATCTACCAAGAATAAAATATTGTATACTCACCTAAAATTAAATTTGACTATTCAATATTGATAATATAAATTACTTTCTTTTATTATCTTTTATTTATAAATTACAATATATACTAGAGTGTTATTTTAATATCTAATATATATATATATATATATATAAAACTCCAATTTTTTTTTAAAATAAAACAAGATTACCATATTTATTGCATTGGAATAAAAGTTAATAGGATTTTATAATCAATTTGGATAATTTAGCGTTAATATTCGATAATATAAATTACTTTCTTTTTATTATCTTTTATTTATAATATATACTAGACTATTATTTTACATAATATGATAATAAATTAATAATAAGTTAAAGTCAATGATTAATCTAAAATTGATACATATTGTCTCAAAATATACTCATATAAGTAATTAAGTAAATGTCGAATTTTGAACATATATGTACATTTTTTAATTTAATAACATGTTTAAAAAAAATGTATCTAAAACATACATTTGTAGATTATTACAAATATTGTAAATTTGCAATATAAATAAAATGTTAATAGGACTTTATAATCAATTTGACAATTTAACATTAATATTAGATAATATAAATTATTTTTTTATTATCTTTCATTTATAATATACATTGATAATTATTTTACATAGTATGATAATACTAAGTTATAATTAAATGATTAGTCTAAAAATAATGCATATTGTCCATTGATATAACTTATAAGTAATTAAGTAAATTACTAATTTTGAACATATACATATATTTTTTAAATTTATTAACATGTTTCAAAAACATATACTACGTTTATTTAAACTAATTTATTTTCACTAATTTGTATATTATTTTCAAATTGTGTAGTTGCATGGAAATCAAGAACTTATATTGATCTTGATTGTTTTGTTATTTTTTACCTATTAAACTTTCGAACACGGAGATGATTATAAACTATCGAATTTTTTTCTAATATTTTTTGAACTTCTTATCGAATTTTTGTTGAATATTTATCGAAAATAAATCGAATTTTTATTGAATTTTATCGATATGAGGTGTATCGAATTATTTGTCGAACTTGATCACGAATTTGTTGTCGAACATTAATCGAATAGTTTGTCTGATTTGTTATCGAATTGAACTCGAATCGAATTCAACCATAATTTTTTTTATCGAACTCAAATTCGAATCCCATTTCGAAGTTCGAGTCGAACTCGAACTTGAAATTTCTAAACGAATTTGAATTCGAACTTGATGATATTCGCTTCGATTCGGTTCATTTACAGCCCTACTTCCACTTAGATCTCTTCAAAGACCACCCTTAGTCAAAACACATGATTTATCAAAGTAAATGTCAAACAATGAAGTGAGCACAGTTGCACTAGCTACAAAAATCTTAATTTCAATTAAATATTATTATTTACAAGTTTAACATAATAATTTTAAAAAAATTATAAATCTTGTTTGTAATTATATATTAATTACAAAGTTATAAAATTTGTAGGAAGTTCAAATTGGAGTTAAAATATTTAAGGATTATATAATTTCTTTTGTCAAGACATTTGTGGCCAACCAAATCTATTTAATCTCTAATGGAGTGATAGTATCTACAGAAGTTGATACAATGTATCATATACATTCTATAGAAAAAATTGATAAACAGAAGGTAAAATGTTGAAAACGATGCATTCAATAACATTGAAAACAAAATACAATTTTAAATACATAAGAACAAAAGTATTGAAGACTACATTAGGATCAAACCAGAAAAGATTTAATGTGAATATATAGATTCACATTATAAATAATATATATATATATATATCCTTCATTAATAATAATATTTCAAATTTTTATTGATTCATTCCATATTTCCACGAATTTTATGTGTAATGTTTTTTTTTACAGTAGATAATATTGTGTGTTTTTCACTTGTTTGTAGTTCTTAGTAAAGAAGATGTGCAAATAGTTCATCGACTATTACTTGTGGAATTTACTACCCTCTTCTTTATTATTTGGTTCAAATAGTCTTCTCTACGTTAAAAATTAGACTATGTAGACCCTTGCCTGGACAAAATAACTAACGATGTAATTAGCAAGTACAAACTAACACACAATTTTCCACACACACTTAGATCTAAGCACCCACTAACAAACAATTTTTACACCTGAAAAAATAATACAAATCATTGGGGAAAAATATTATGTTTTCAATGTATTTTAAAAAATATTATGCTATCAATGCATTTTTTGTTGTTAAATGCTAGACTAGAAATCCATGGTGATTTTGGTCTGGAACAAAAAGGATATATACTGTGAGTTTTGTTGTTGTGTTTTCATTGTAATTAAACTTTAACTTAGAAATAGATTATGAGTGTTAATTAAGACTTAGAAAAGTATTTCTTGCTCCTCTCTAACTTCCCACTTTAGCTTTTATTTATATTATTTTTTAATTCAACTTTAGACATAATTTTTAAGTATCTGCAATTATTATGAATATTTAATGTTTGTTGATTTCTGGTGGTAACAATTTTTTTTTTCAATTTTTTTACACTAAATTTTGATGTAAAGAGTGTGTGTATGTGCATGGAAAGATTTAAGTATGTGTAGAAAATGTATGTTAACTTCTCCATTCAATGAAGAATCTATGTGATTCAAATCCCGCGTAATAATTGAGGCACTAGCTACATGCACTTTTTCCTTTATAAGTCATATAACTATAAAATTATCACAAAAAATATATCATATTCACATCCCCTATAAAATCACACAAAAAATTGATTGCATAAAGTAAATATAAACTATATATATATATATATTGTATCACTTTCAAAATCTTAGATAAAATTTCTGACGGGTCTAAATTAAATGAAACTATTGATGTGATTATGTGAATACCCAAATAATTCATATTATTTTCAAACAAGCGTACTATACAATACTATTTGGGCTCGTTTGGTAGTCAGGAAAGTAAAGTTATCTGAAAATATGATTTCTAGGAATGTGATTCTGAGGAAAATAAATGTTACATATTATTTATCCTGTATTTGGAACATAATAAAAAAATTGTGAGGATTCTCATTTTAGAATTTGTTAGTGCCATCTTTATGCACTAAGTGTTTTAGATTGTCATGATCTTTATGGAAATTCAAAGAACACAAACGTTTTGGTTTTTCAAGTTTGAAGACCATGATCTGGACATTTTGATATGAACATTCCGCTGCCAATCTGATTGAAGATTGAAGAATGTACTTGAGCATGTTCGTGAACATGAATGTACTTGAGCATGTTTGTGAACATGATCATGTACATGGTTGTCCGGAAAGTTTTCAAGAGACGTGCCAAGCTGATTTCAAGGAGTTGAAGCTGTCTTTTCAAGATGGACGTTTCAAAATAGAAGATACACTGTTCAAGATGAAGATCAAGAAGGAAGAAGTCAAGTTCTATTCAAGGAAGGATTCTAACTAGGTGATGTCCAAATTAAACTAGGAAAGTTTCCTTGTTGAATTTGATTCAAATTAGGACAATCTGATTACCTTGTTTAGGCTATGTCTTGTGTTTATAAATAGTTTGGGAATCAGACTAGTTAGTGTGCAAGATGTTTACGAATACACAAGAGCTAGAGAGTCTAAAAGACTTCAAGTTTGAAGCATATAGTATTCGGGTAGACTAGGTTTGATCCTTGTAATCATTGTTTGTCTAGTCTGTGTTTGAAATTCTTTCATACACACTTAAAGGAGTCTCAGGAGAGATTTCCCGTGGGAACTAGAGGGAGTCTAGGTTGTGAGGGGATCTCACAATTTAGTCCGTCAAAAGAGGTTGTAGTGCGTAGGAAAGAGGTCAAGTGACGGGAGGTCATCGTGTAGTAGCCTAAATAACCTTGCAACGGAGTAGTGGATTGTTTCTCACGGACTTGAGAAGTCCCCCTGACATAGATCAGTTGATCGTACATGATTATCAACCTCGTGTCATTTACTTGTTTTCAATTTATCTTTCTGGCCTTACATGTTCATCATAATGTACATGTACATGATCATGAACATGACTACCCAGTTTATGTAATTTCAGAATTTTTTTATTAAAATTAATCAAGTAGGTTTATAATAATAATAATAATAATAATAATAATAATAATAATAATAATAATGTAGACTTGTAGTCGATGAGTATTCTTCATCCATTTTATGATGAGAGACTTGAGTTCCATCATCATTCTCCTTCTCTAATTTAAAAAAATAAAAATTGACAATTAAGAAAATGTCTAAATAAATAAAGATAAATTAATAATTAAAAAATGAAAAACAGTAATTCGTGCTTATACGTTTTTAGTTAACTGCTTAAAAACTGTTCTGTGATATGTGTGGGACAGATGCAAGAACATAAAATAACAAAGCAGTAAAAACGCACGAGATGATAACCCAGTTCGGTTCAACCAACCTACTCTGGGGGGATTGCTCCCAAACTTGAAGATTCGACTGGTACTCCTTCGAAGAGTGTATTAAGGATCTTACACATACAAGCCTCCCGCCTTATGTCGCTCGTTCTTCTCCTCGAACTCTTTCGCTAGCCGAAAGTTGTAAGATCCCCTCACAACCGTGACACTAGACTCCCTCTAGCTACCCACGACTTCAACTTACAACCTCTCCCTAGATTGCGTATAAAACTGGAATAAAAAATCCCCTCACGTGTTTCACTCGTAAACACTCAATACTAGTCTATCACGTTGAACGTTTTAATGAACAACTACTAGTTATAAAAAACGACCACAAACTGATTCTAACACTAGAATCTAGACAAAATATAAGTGGTACCGATTGCTCCTCAATTCGGTCTTCATATAGGCGTCGATCTCCATCCGTCGCTAATATGGTATGTGGATTGTGGTTTGTCGCCTTCCATACGTGTGTAGATACTCTCCATGTGTAGAGGGGTTAATTCAGCACTGGATCTACACCACAAGACAGTAAAACGAATTAATCTTGACCTTCCAAACTCGTTCGGCGCAAGATCTTTCCAACAAGGAAACTGCCATAAATAGAGTGTCCCTGGTTCTGTCTGGGACATACTCTGGAACAGTTCACCAACTGTTCTTTCTTTTCTTGCACAACGGAAAACAAATCTTCGTGGGACATACCCAGACACACATTGTCGAACATATCTCGCCAATTCAACAACACAAAACTTAGTGCATGACGATGGCACTAACAATCTCCCCCTTTGGCGTTTATGGTCGACAATTATCATCACGATCTGCACAACACTTGAATAAACTTCGCAGATCAACAATATATCAAAATGAGTGATATATTCAAAAACTGTCAGAGACAGTTATACGCACACTCCCCCTGAATCTAAACTGGGAGTGCCTTCATCACGATCAGAGCATTATTTCCGCAGTGTAGAACTGCATTGTCAGTTGATCAAAAATAAAGTACAGACCAACAAAAATTAAAGTGGGGTAAACAACATCCCCAATAAAATGTTTGTTCAGAAATCATCAAACATAAAAAAAAATGAGCACACGCTCAACATAGCAGCAGCAGCAGCAAAAGGCCATCCTTCATCCAACCGTAGCCTTTGTTCACCAACAATTCTCCCCCTTAATTGTTGCCAGAAACGTCAAACACCAAACGTCAGGCCAGGCCCAACTTCAGACTGGGGAGGCAGCAACATCATCATTATCATCGGCATCAGCAGCAGCCGGCTTATCAGTAGGAGGGACAGAGGAAACACTCGGCATGTCAAGCGGCGAGGTAAGGCCAAGGGCTCGGGCCCGGAGATCAATCAACAAGGCCTCTAACTCCTGTTTCCTGGTCTGGAAAGTCCGAATGGACTTGCTCAGAAACACAACTTCACGCTCCAGAGACTTGATATGCCTGTCAAAGAAAACAGAAGTGACAGCAAAAGAAGCAGCAGATCTGTCTGGGACAGATGGTGGCACAGGTCTCGAGCTTTCATCAGCATCGCGGGCAGGAACATCTGGAGCATGCTGAGACAAAAACAACTTATGGCTGATTGACAGCGGCTGCGCAACAGGCGCATACATCATTTGCAGAAATAACATCACGCTGGGCCATGATGATGCTGAAGATTAAGCCAGGATATCCAACAGGTTGCTGGCTACGAGTTGATTCGGCATGAGCAAAGACGTTCTCAAAGATCAGCAGACCAAGATTAAACTCACTCCGAGTGCCTACTTTGAACAGCAACAAGGCCATGGACTTGCCAACAGTAGAATCAGGAGTACTGGGCAACCAATTCCTAACAGCAACCTTGTGAAGAATTGAGTACTTCACACTCAAATCAGATGCCAACAACGCACGCCCCGAGGGCCAGACCACCCGACTTCCTCCAGTCAATTCCGACACAACCTCATTCAGATCAAACACCGGCGCAGGAACAACAAGATTCTCACGTCCCAAAAACTCATTAATCACAGCAGGGGAAAAATCAATCCAATGACCCCGCACAAACACAGAAAAAGCATGCTCATAGGACGCATCACGCATACGCTTGGACAAGTTTGAATAAATTCATGCACAACAGCAGCAATAAAAGGTGGAGCACAAAAAGCAGATATCTCTAATCAGAGATCATGCAACAACGAGTCAACACCCGTTCCCTCTAAATCAGACTTAACCAAATAACGCTCGGAAATCAACGAGCGACCAGCAACAATCTTGAATTGATTTTGGTGGAGGGCAGAGATAAACTTACTTGAATCAAAGACCTTAGAATCAGAATCTGATCTGTCTGGCACAGACTCAGGGACATCCTCTGCTTCTTCATCAGAGGGGGAAGGTGCTCTGGCTTGCTTCATCAACGGGCGATGACGACCCGACATCAATCCCATCATCTGCTCAGACACACTCCGTGTCACACGGCGAGCAGGAACAACCACAGGCTTCTTAGGAATAGCCTTTTTCCCAGCAGGCTTCACAGATTTGGGGGGTTTTGATGAAGACCCCTTCTTTGCAGCAACTTTCTTAGGGGTTTGTGAAGAAGAACCCTTCTTCGCAGCAACCTTGGCCAACACTTTGGATTTCAATTTGGAAATAGGCGTGTCATCTTCATCATCAGACACCAGATCATCTCTCAACTCCAACTTGCATTTGGACCCGCGAGTTTTGGAGGAGGTAGCCTTTGGAGGAGGGACAAACTCTTCCTCAGGAACAGGAGACTCCTCATCGAGAAAGGAGATATCAACATCATCATCACCTTGATCATGAACAAAGTTTCCAGCAGCAGCAACATGTGAAACTTCACCAAGAGAGACTTGAACCGTGACAACGGGCGTGTCACTAAACACCGGAACAGCAGCAGAAAGGGGCGACGCTTGAACAAATTTCAGAGCATCAAGAGATGCAGCAAATTCTTCAATTGAGGTAGGCTCTTCGCCAACAGCAAAGGCGGCAGCATCATCGACAACAGAAGCCATGGAGACTTCATTTCCTCCAACATTCTCAACAACAGCCGCAATTGAAGCTTCCAAAGTTTCCGCAGACACCATGGGCGGAGAGAATTGCTCTTCAGAAACCCTAGGAAAGGGTTGAACAACGAGATCTGTCTCAGACACAGATCGAGGCGGCAACTCAGCAGAAGGTGCCACAGAAGCAAGAGCTTCAGAGGAAGCAATAGAAGGCTTCACAGAGATAGAGGCCATTGAAGACGAAAACACAATGGGTTGAGAAAGCTCCGCAAGCTGTCGTCGCAAGTCTTCAGTAGAGATTCTGGGTTTCTTCACTTGAGAGGGTTTAGAAGAAACAGCTTTGTCCGCCATTAGAGTTCGAACAACAAGAATTCAAACACACACCACAGAAAGAGAACGGCTTGGAAATTTTGCAACGATTCTGTCTCTTTTGAAAAATAAGGTTAAGACCTTAATTAGGAAACTATAACAAGGAAATTTCCTTAACTCACTTATTCCTCACACATCACCCTGCAGCTAGGTGTGGAGAAGTGGAATCGATCGTGGTGCGAAAATCAAGGCACTACTAGCCGTTGAAAAGTAACCGTTCGTCCAAAACAGAAACTGTCCGAGACAGATATGGGCACAACACTTACATACCATATTAACCATGGTTATTTTATACTCTCTATACATACATCACTGACCAAGACCTTATAGAGAGTCTTCTCACAATGGAGAAGTTTAGAGAACACAAAGACCCAAGGAGGATCTTAGTGTTTCAAACCTTCTGCTATCAAGTGCCTTTGTAAAGATGTCCGCAAGCTGGGCATCTGTTCCAACATATTCGATCACAATGGATCCGTCTTCAACAAGCTCCCGGATGAAGTGGTGACGAATGTCTATGTGCTTTGTACGAGAGTGCTGAACTGGATTTTTCGAAATGTTTATCGCACTCATATTGTCACAGTATATGGTAAGGACAGACTGTGGGACACCATAGTCATGCAGCATTTGTTTCATCCACAACAGTTGAGTGCAGCAACTTCCAGCTGCAATATATTCTGCCTCGACATTAAACAGCGAGATAGAATTCTGTTTCTTGCTGAACCATGACACCGTGTTATTTCCAAGGAAGAAACATCCTCCAGAGGTACTCTTCCTATCTTCAGTACATCCTGCCCAATCTGCATCGCAAAACCCCACCAAACTAGGGTTTGTATCATAGGAAAACCAAAGTCCCAACTCAGAAGTACCCTTTATGTACTTGATTATGTGCTTGACAGATTTCAAGTAACTTTCTTTGGGTTCAGATTGGTAGCGAGCACAAACTCCCACGCTGTAACAAATGTCTGGCCTACTTGCTGTAAGGTAGAGCAGACTCCCAATCATACTCCGGTACAAGGTTTGCTCAATGGCAACACCAGCTTCATCTTTTGACATCTTTGAAGATGTCCCCATCGGAGTTCTTTTCGGGCTGCAACTTTCCAATCCAAATTTGCTGATTAAGTTCTTTGCATATTTCGATTGAGATACAAAGATTCCATCATCCTTTTGCTTCACTTGAAGCCCCAGAAAGTAGGTTAGTTTACCTACAAGACTCATCTCAAATTCAGAAGTCATGTCCTTCATGAAGTCTTTCACCATTCTGTCCGAGACAGATCCGAAGACAATATCATCCACATAAATCTGAATGATGATCACGTCAGATTTTTCTCTCTTGATGAAGAGAGTTCTATCAGCACCACCTCGAACGTACCCTTTCTCCAGAAGGTATTTGGTAAGTCGTTCGTACCAAGCTCGTGGAGCTTGTTTGAGACCGTATAGGGCCTTCTTTAGTTTGTATACATACTCAGGATGGTATGGGTCTTCGAAGCCTTTGGGTTGGCTTACAAACACATCTCCAGACAAGTACCCATTTAAGAAGGCACTCTTCACATCCATTTGGTACAATTTAAACTTCAACCATGCAGCCATGGCAAGGAGTAACCTGACAGATTCAAGGCGAGTGACAGGAGCGAACGTCTCGTCAAAATCCACACCTTCAACTTGTGAATAACCTTGTGCCACAAGTCTTGCCTTATTTCTGGTTATGTTCCCATCTTCGTCAGTTTTATTCTTGAAGATCCACTTCGTGCCGATCACATTAACACCTTTAGGACATGGAACTAAATCCCATACTTCATTTCTTTCAAACTGCAAGAGCTCTTCTTGCATGGCATGAATCCATCGATCATCTTGTAAGACCTCTTTAATGTTCTTGGGCTCAGTTGTAGAGGTATAGCAGACATTTGCAATCATCTCACGATAGTTCTTTCGAACTCCTCTGGTTCTAACTCCTTCACTCACATCACCAATGATGTCTGCTACAGAATGATGCTTCTGCACACCTTTTGAAGGTTTGAAGCTATCTAGATTCTCATTCCTCAACTCAGCTTGATCATGATGTTCCGAACTGTCTGGAACAGAAGCTGGAATAGGAGTTGTAACTTCAACAGTTTCCTCATCAATCTGGGCAATAGGTTCTTCCAGATCATCTACAACAATATTGATAGACTCCATCACCGTCTTGGTCCTCTTGTTGAACACACGATAGGCCCGACTATTTCTCGAATATCCGAGAAAAATGCGTTCATCTCCTTTGGCATCAAACTTGCCAAGCTGCTCTCGGTCCCTCAACATATAACAAGTACTTCCGAAGATGTGAAAGTACTTTAAGTTTGGTTTCTTCCCTTTCCACAGCTCGTAGGGAGTAACTCTTGTCTTGGGTCTGAAGTACACCCGATTAATAACATGACATGCTGTATTCACAGCTTCAGCCCATAGATTGTCAGGGACAGATTTTGCCTTTAACATGACTCGGCTCATTTCTTGAAGAGTCCGATTTTTCCTCTCAACAACACCATTTTGTTGAGGCGTTTTTGGTGCAGAAAACTCATGAGCAATACCTTTTTCTTCACAAAAATATTTGAAGTAAGCATTTTCAAATTCACGACCATGATCACTTCGAATTCTCATTACAGCTGTTGCCTTCTCCACTTCGAGCTTGAGACAAAGATTTTTGAACGTCTCAAAAGTTTTTCCCTTATCTCTAAGGAACTCCACCCAAGTGAATCGTGTGAAGTCATCCACACACACAAAAATGAACTTCTTCCGTCCAACACTTTCAGTTTGAACAGGCCCCATCAAATCCATATGCAACAGCTCCAAGGCTTTTGAGGTGGTAATCTTCTTAACAGATTTATGTGATGTATGAATCTGTTTTCCCACTCCCACCCAACAGCTCCACTTGCTACGATCAATATCAAACTTCGGGACTCCATTCACAGCTTCTGTCTTCAAGAGTCGCTGCATGTTTCTGTAACTCACATAGCCGAGCTTTTCATGCCATATGTTTGCTTCATCAAGTTGAGTTCTGAAGCAATTACCTTTCATGTTGAGGAGGTAATAATTGTCCCTTGATCTGTCTCCATCCATCAGCAGCACACATTCTTTGTTCTTCACAAGATATTTATCTCTAGTAAAATGAACCAAGAGACCTTGATCGCAGAGTTGACTTATGCTAATTAAGTTAGCTTTCAGTCCTTCAACAAGCAGAACATCCTCCAAGTTGGGCATCCCTTCAACATTTAGATGACCACGGCCAAGAACTCTTCCCTTAACACCGTCTCCAAACGTAACGGATTGATAAGAACAATCTTTTTGGATATTCTTCAACATACTGGCATCTCCAGTCATGTGTCGCGAGCATCTACTGTCAAAGTACCAGCTGCTCTTTGCGTGAATATTGAGAGCGGTGTGAACAGCATAGTTCCTGTGACTGTGCCAAGATCTGTTCCGCACAGATTGTCTTCTGAAATTTAGGTCATTCTGAGACCGACCTTTCATTCTCATTCTTCTGAGATCATTGATATAGTACCTACAATATGGTCGAATGTGACCAGGTTTTCCACAATAGTGGCAGACAACTCCATTTTTTCGAGGCTGTGACTTTTGAGGCTGTGGCTGCTTGATCTTAGATTTAAATTCAGATTCTGGAACAGATTCATCATGCTTTCCAGATGTTTGTCCTTGACAGAAATGATCGGAAAACTTCCCACCAGTGTATCCCAGACCTGTATGGTCCTGCGGACTTTTTTCTTTAGAAAGGATGTCATC
Source organism: Perilla frutescens (assembly GCA_026008535.1). NCBI lineage: Eukaryota > Viridiplantae > Streptophyta > Magnoliopsida > Lamiales > Lamiaceae > Perilla > Perilla frutescens. Next base: position 20,246,042 of record BRKX01000013.1, read on the forward strand.
GAGCTGAGATGATCCAGAATTCATCATCTTGACGAGCTTCTTAAGATGAAGCAGTTCACCATTCTGAGAGTGAGAATTGTTTCTGGACTGTTGAAGGTCATTCTGCAATTCACTGAGGCGTGTGGACAAACTATCCATTTCTTTAATGAGATCACCATTCTCTTTCATCAGCCCTTCATTGACTTTAACCACCATGATCCAGCTCTCATGAAGCTTTTTGTAAACTTCTATGGCAGACTCTTCAGTGAATTCTTCATCATCACTGCATTCCGAAACATTGTCAGTATGTCTGTCAGGGATAGAATTAGACACAGGTTCTTTGTTGGAATGTGTCATGAAAGCAATATGGTTGCTCACGCATTCTTCATCACTCCCACTATCATCTGGATCATCACTTTCACTAAGAGTGGAACTGTAGGATTTATTCTTCTTTTTTAAGGTGTTAGCACATTCAGCTTGATAGTGCCCAAGACCACCACATTCTCTACACTTGACCTCCTTCTGTTTATCTTCAATGAAATCTTCATCTTTAGATCTCCGAGGTTTGGAGAATCTGTTCTTGACAGAATTATTCTGTGAAGGCTTCTCATAACGTTTGACAAATTTTGAGAAGTTCTTTGTCAGAAGGGCAATTGACTCAGCCAGATCATTTTTGTCAGGGACATTACTTGGAACATCAGAACTGGAGCCAGCTTGAAAAGCTATGCTTTTCTTCTGAACTGTCTCTTCATCTGTGAGACCCATTTCAAAAGTCCTCAGGGATCCCATCAGCTCCTGTAACTTCATCTTGCTCACGTCCTTGGCCTCTTCTATCACCGTGACTTTATATGCAAATCTCTTGGGAAGAGATCGCAGAACTTTCCTCACAAGTTTCTCCTCAGAGATGGCATCACCAAGTGCAAAGCTTTCATTAGCTATGTCACAAATCTTGGCGTTGAAATCAGCAATCTTTTCACCTTCATCCATTCGAAGGTTTTCAAATCTGGTAGTGAGGAGTTGCATACGAGATGCACGAACACTGCTTGTTCCTTCGAAAGCAGTTTGAAGGATATCCCATGTATCCTTTGCCTTATCACATGTGGAGATGAGTTTGAACACGTTCATGTCCACTGCAGAGAAAAAATGGCGTTCATGGCTTTAGCATTCAGCCCCATGATCAGATAATCAGTATCATCAAACTCTTCTTCTGGCTTCAGCACCGCTTTGCCTTTCTCATCCTTCTTGATAGGAGGCTTCCACCCTTCAGTCACCATCTTCCAGGCACGCTCATCAATTGAGCGAATGAAAGCTGTCATACGAGCTTTCCAATAGGCATAATTATTACCATCAAGGAGCGGAGGTCGGACCGTCGAGGCTCCTTCTTTCATCGAGTCCATCTCGGCAAAAACAACACAATAACACGGATTAATACCCCAAAATCAACCCTGAATACATGCAACCCGCTCTGGTGCCAATTGAAAAACAGTAATCCGTGCTTATACATTTTTAGTTAACTGCTTAAAAACTGTTCTGTGATATGTGTGGGACAGATGCAAGAACATAAAATAACAAAGCAGTAAAAACGCACGAGATGATAACCCAGTTCGGTTCAACCAACCTACTCTGGGGGGATTGCTCCCAAACTTGAAGATTCGACTGGTACTCCTTCGAAGAGTGTATTAAGGATCTTACACATACAAGCCTCTCGCCTTATGTCGCCCGTTCTTCTCCTCGAACTCTTTTGCTAGCCGAAAGTTGTAAGATCCCCTCACAACCGTGACACTAGACTCTCTCTAGCTACTCACGACTTCAACTTACAACCTCTCCCGAGATTGCGTATAAAACTGGAATAAAAAATCCCCTCACGTGTTTCACTCGTAAACACTCAATACTAGTCTATCACGTTGAACGTTTTAATGAACAACTACTAGTTACAAAAAAGACCATAAACTGATTCTAACACTAGAATCTAGACAGAATATAAGTGGTACCGATTGCTCCTCAATTCGGTCTTCATATAGGCGTCGATCTCCATCCGTCGCCAATATGGTATGTGGATTGTGGTTTGTGGCCTTCCATACGTGTGTAGATACTCTCCATGTGTAGAGGGGTTAATTCAGCACTGGATCTACACCACAAGGCAGTAAAACGAATTAATCTTGACCTTCCAAATTCGTTCGGCGCAAGATCTTTCCAACAAGGAAACTGCCATAAATAGAGTGTCCCTAGTTCTGTCTGGGACATACTCTGGAACAGTTCACCAACTGTTCTTTCTTTTCTTGCACAACGGAAAACAAATCTTCGTGGGACATACCTAGGCACACATTATCGAACATATCTCGCCAATTCAACAACACAAAACTTAGTGCATAACGATGGCACTAACAAAAAATATATAAATAATTACAACATACACAAACCACTAATCATAAAAAAAATTGCATTAATTTACAAAAAAAAAATTGTTACTTACCAATTGCAAAAAAAAAAATGATAATTGAATTTTAGTAGATTTTTTTTTAATTTTTTTTATTGAAAGTTAAAACTTTATAGTAAAAAAAAAATAATCTACAAAAAAAAAAGATACTTTTGTTTTTCAAAATTTTCAATTTTTTATCAAAAAATAAAAAATAAAATTTTAGTAATAATATATAAAAATAATGAATGAAAAAATTGAATAATGAAATGGTCTAACACAAGATTCATAGAGGCAAGTAAAAAGAATACCTACCCCAAGTAAGTATTCATAAACCAGGAAAGTTGTATTAGTTTACTTGTTTTGAGGATTCTGATTACTTTCCAAAATTCTTAAAAATTGAACCAATCACAAAAATTTAAAAATAAGGAATAAGATTATTTTCCAAGACCACATTCATTGCCAACCAAACGAGGCCAAATTATGCATACTTATAATATTTTGTTAAAATTATTCATTAATATTTATTAATATTATAATTTTACATATTTTAAATTGTTAAATAATGGACTACACGTGCAACACACGTAATCTATACTAGTAGAGATAAAAAGGCTCAATAACAAAATCGAAACGCAATCAGTTGGAATCAAACAGCTCAACGATTTTTTCTACAATCGATTCATTAATATTGATTTTTTTTTACTCACACACCCGACCTGTGGTATTGAGAAGATTCGAATTTGTGACTTTTGGCCTTTAAGCAACCTCACTCCACCACTAGATCATCCGAACCATTAATATTGAAATTTTACAATAAAGTATTAGGATTAACACACTAGCATTTATTTACTTATTGATGAATCGTTTTAGACGATTTGGAAAACCTCCAAACGAGAGTTTAAAAAAAGGAACATATAATTAACACATGACACATCTTCATTGAATAGTCTAGTTGATGAAGAGACCATTTTTATATAACAGTTTGGGAGATTATGTTACATTAATTTGTTTGCAGTCTACACAAGTTAGGCAAATTAGACAATACTATTTTACAAGACAAACCTAATTAGTGGTAACTGGTACGGCGGTAAGAGATGTGAGGGACGAAAACTCGAAAAGTCCAATGAAATTACCAAAATGATTTAGGAAATTGAGAATTAATTAAATTAGCCGGGGATTTTCCATGGAGTGATGATAATTTTAGGTAAATAAAATATATATAAAAAAAAGACATTTTTCTCTTTTTATTGTGTTGAGAGAGAGAAAGAGAGAGAGAGAGATACGAAGGAGTACGGGTGAAGGGTCTAGGGGTGAAGAACCTTAAGTTATGGAGAAACCCCATGGGATTGAAATTCATAATATTCATTAGATTAGAGTGAACCATCCATCAAATATTTGCTTGTCAACCAGCCCCCACTTGACTCTCCTCATTCACTGAATCCACCCCTAATCCCCCTTTCTTTGCCCATGGTTTCTCCCACTCCTCCCCACCGCGCTCTCTCTCTCTCTCACACACACACGCACAGAGACAAACAAATGGGAGTTTCTTGAATCATGTAAATCTACATATATGTATGAATATAATAACCCTACATGCATACATGTATCTATCTCTTAACTATTAATTAAGCCAACAAACAAAACCTCATGATCCATCCAAATCTATTCCTTGCTCCCTAAAAAAGCAATTTGCACCCCCACATAAACCAAACCAAAGGTCCAAAATTGGGGATAAAAATAATACCACAAAATTCAATTTCTGTAACACAGCTTCTTCAACCAAAACTACTGGTTTTCTCTCTATTCAAAACCCCCTTTCATTAAAAAGACCTATCCTCACTTTCAAGATTGGGTTTTGAGCAAGAAAAAAAGCAATCTTGAAAAAAATAAACACGCATATGTTGAAACCATAGAGGAAATAAACATAAAAGGAGGAAAAAGATCAAGTCTTGGCATGCAAAAAGTGTGCAAAGAAACTTGTGTTTCTTGCATTATCATCATCAGAATTTCCTGCAGGTATGATTTTTTGCATATATTATCTGTGTAATCGATCGTTTCAGCCAGATTTCTTATACGGGCTTTCTTTCTCTTTCAACCATGTGTTGTGTGTGAAACTGGATACCACTTCCCTTCTCTGTAATTCGATTCTGAAATTAGTAATTCTAAAATTCTTCTGATTTTCAATGGCAGGGAAACTTGCAGCTGAATTTGAAAAGATCCAATTTTTACACCCCAAAATCTTGATTATTTCCAAAAGCCCCATCAAAATGAATTCAGAGCAGCATAAATCGGAAGCAGCATTGTCGAAAGATTGGATCAATCTGCAAGATCAGTACTTGAGCAGCATGAAGGATGTAAGAAGATCAAAAAATGCAATTCCTCCAAGAAAAAATGGTTATGTAGAAGTGAAGAAGTTGGATTATCGTCGTTCTTTCTCACAAGGCCATGGGAAAAGGATGTTTCGTTACTTCACATTGGAGTCGTTGTTTCTGCTGCTTTGCCTCACGGTGTCGCTGCTGGTGTTGCCCGTGGTGCTGCCGCCGTTGCCGCCGCCGCCCTTCTTGCTGCTGCTGCTTCCTATCCTCATCCTCGCATTGCTCATGCTGCTCGCTTTCATGCCGTCGGGTGTACGAGAAGTCACCCACGCCTATGCTTAGATGGTGACTAACTGAAAAAGTTATGAGACACCCTTTCTTTTATTTCTTGTCAAGATTCACCTAATTTTTTAGTGTATAATCTTTCTCCTTCAGCATATTTTGATCTATTGTATATGCATGAATGTGAGCATGGGTTGTTGAGCAATGTAAGAACTTAATAATAGATATAAAGATCTATCGTCAAATTCAAATTAATAAACATACTTTTTGTTGATTAATCAAATTGATTATATCATGATTTCAACGATATGATTTTGTTGAAAGGTTGGTTATATTATGAGTTGGAATAGAAGTTGAAATTAGTGACCAATATACATCCACATTACATTGCCAACAGTTGCTCTCTTACATTATAATCTTCAACGACACAACATTCCTCAGAGCAGATAAGAGATTAGGAATTGGAATTCGTCGTCGTTATTATCTATAATATGAGAGGCAGAAAAAGAGACCGTCTTTCTACATCTACACTAAGCCACATTTGCAGGATTGAGCAAAAATGGAGGAAGGTGACGTTCCAAGATAGCCAGCAGCTCCCTCTTTTGGCCAGGTTCGTCTAGCAGCACGCCTCCGAGTCGTCTACCAGCGTCAACGAGCTGCCCCCTGTGCCTTTGCGATAACAACTTGCCTCTCGACTTCACGCACTCCCTATACAGCGGGAGATAAGCTATTGCCACGACCAGTGAACCGGGCAGCTCGCGCAAGCAAATTGGACTCTCGCCCCATTTCAAAATCTGCAGAACATTGGAGAAATGTGTTTCTCCTTCTCTCGATCCATCCAAGAAAGCTGCTTCCGACCAATGCTCTTGAAGAAAACTCCTGAGCTGTGGAGCAACTGTCTCATCATCGGATCTAGCAATGCTGTCAGCAACTGCATAAGTGGCAACGGGATCTCCTAGGAAGTCCGAATGCAGGAGGAATGCTACCCCATCAAGAGACCCATTGCTTCGTTCACCAGCAGCCTTGAGGATTTCAATACTGAGGGCAGCAAGAACATGATGAGGGACGTGGGGAAGGAGATGTGCTGCAACCTCTACTTGACTGCTTGATATAGCGGCTGTGAGTGCAAGACAGAGTTCCATGTCTCGACATCCCCTTTGAACAAACCACTCAACAACGGGCATGCATCCCCTCTCTGCAGCTCTCATCAAGGGACCCAAAAAAGCCATGGCATTACCTTCCTCGACTAGACACTCCATTGTGCCGATTTTCCCATAATGCGAAGCAAATCCCAAGGCCAGGTCAACATCCACATCCAAGCTGTTCCTTTGAGCAATCTGATGCGCCAAAAAATGTCAACACACAAACTTGCTATAAAAGTGTAAGCACAAATTGATCAACAATAATAATAGAACAAGGAAATGGGAAATCTATGCATAAGATTAAGTGAAGGGGCTGGGGTGGAAGGGAGCTACAACACCGACATGGAATAGTCAGTCAGAGCAAGTACAATTTAGTATAATGAAGAAACTTGAGACAAAAGGCAATATTGTGGAAAAGAAAAGAAACAAAATATATAAAGCAGACAAAAAATGGCAAGATGTGGTAAAATAGCAAAAGTGATAGCTGAGATTCCTAATATAAAAATGTATGGACAAACAAAATAATAAAAGATTATTATAGAAAACCTTCAATCAATGACAAGCATCTAAAGTAAGAAACCTGTAATAAAATACGAACAAGCTCTGTACTTCCAAAACGTGATGCCTCAAGAAAACATTGGTTAACGTTGTCAGCACCCCCCTCAACCAACAGACCCAACAATCCTTGGATTGCGGTTGCTGATGTTCCTGATGCCCAGCCATGATCAAATGTACTGGAGAAGAGTGTAAGCGGGAAGCAAGCAGCATCAAATGCTTCTGAGAATTCCTTCCCAGTAAGGTGGTTTCCAGCAAGATCAAGGAAGGTCTTGAAAGCAGATAGCTGTAAGTGGATCTCAACAGCAGATTTATTACACAATCTGTCCAAATTTCCTTGCGAACGAGAGTGGAAACTTATACATTTAAGAGCCCACTCCGTAAATTTCTGAACCTTGGCCCCAGCTTCTGCTTTTAAAACTTCATCTCCATTGCATTCCTGAAGCCTTTCATTCAACCTGTGAGGATGGGAAGGCAAAATCCTTATAGAAGAAAAATGCTATAAATGCACGCAATAGCATGAAAGAATAAATGGTGCAAGCAGAGAATCCTCCATCTCAGTCACATTTTCACTTCGTCAAATGGTTTAACCAAAGTCTGCTGATTCTTCCGCATAGTAAGTCCAAATTGTCATCTCAGAACATGCGGCAGAAAGAAGCACCTAACATGGCCTTTTTTCAAGATTTCTATTGAAAGCAAATTATTGATGAAGCTAATGCCTTTAATCTAATAATGTCAGCCCATAAGATATCATGGTATTACAGAACAGTTCATAGTTGCATCAAATCACTACTTTTTAGGTGTAATGCTATGTTCGGCACATCATGAGAGTGAATGAAAGCATAAACACATAAGTTCAAGCATACATACACAAACAAACTTGAAAGTCATTGTGGCAAAGAACCCGGTTCTTTAAGTTTGAATTTGATATCTCTAATCACATAGAATAGATTGGCAAGATGAGGAAATATAGTACCTTTCTGACATCAGGGTGACGGTGTCTGCCAGGCTCATAGTCCGACTCTGACAAGCAGAAACACAGGAAGCAAGAAATGAAGTTCTAAGTGCAGCTCGGGTGAAGTCATATGCTCCATTAGTAATTATCTTCTCGATCATTCTAGTAATTCCGTACATTTCTTGCTTCGTGCCCAAGAACCAGATTGAATCCAAAGAAATGCACAGGGCATCATTTAGAGTCTGAGGGTCTCCCAACAAGATGAGGCTTTCAGCAAGTTCCCAATCATGGGAGCTCACAGCACCCTGAAACAACCGTCCTAGCTCGATTCTATCCTGTCGACTAAGCTTCCTCTCATTTATCCCACTTTCGGAAACAGAAGCAGCCAATTTGCATTTAAGTTTCTCAGCTCCACAACTGGAATTACTTATGTTCAGATCTTCCTTGACTACAATAGGAGCTTCTTTTGAGAAAATCACATTGCCATGGCAGCCTCCCTCACACTTGTCAGAACTAAGAGCTGCAACATTAGCTCCACGCCCTATCTCATTCCTCGATTCAATTTCCATCATTTCAAAATTGGAACACTGAGGCTCTTCCAAGCTAATCTCATTCCCACTATCTAAACCTTGGCCTCTGATTTCAATAACCATCTCAGTTTCCCTTCCTAACTGAGAAACTTTGTTCACATTGCAGGTTCCAAATACCAAACACAAGTGTCAGAGAAAAATCCTTGACAGAAATCCACTTTGTCCATCACAGAAAGATCTCGTATTTCCAACTTCGCCTCATTTTCTAACTATCAAGGATGAAGAATCAACACCACAAAAACTACCATGTTGCTCTCTATCTTTGCCCCCTAACCCGAAATTCTAAGTTACAGGCTCTCAAGCAAACTTGAAGTCAACAGAAAAAGAAAAAGAAAAAAAAAACCCCTTCTCAAAGACAGAAAAGGAAAACTACTTGAATCATAAAATTACATGAATATTCAGAAAACCCCAGAACCCTCAATCTCCAAATTCTGCAGAATCCGATACACCAGCAAAACCCTAAAAATTCATAAAAATCATCTCAATCAATAAAAAAACAATGAAATCACCTCAATAATATCAAGAACCCGCGTCGAGAATCGGAGAAATAAAATAAAAACAAAACACAAAAACACAACCACCACAAAGTCCCATAAACAACTGGAACAAATTAGGGAAAGGCGAGAACTTGGAAATCCAGAGAAATGCAGAGAACTCCCAAAAAAAGAGAGAGAAAGAAACGAAACAGAGAGAAGGGAGAAGAAAAAGAGAGAGAGAGAGAGAGAGAGAGAGAGGGGCACGAATAATTGCGAGTGGGCAGAGAACAGGGGCAGAGGCTATGGGTGGTTGGCTCTTTGTTTGAGTGGATGGTCCTCAGCTGTTTTGTTTTTATCATTGAAAAAAAAAGTTTGCTATTTTTTTATTATTATTTTAATTTAATCGTCACCCTTGCTTGTTTGCTTTTATAATATTTACAAGATTTGATTTGCTCACACTCCATTTATTTCTCCCTTTTCAAGTATCCCTTTTTATTACTTCGACTCATCAATTTCATTTGTGCTTCTAATTTTCTTTTTTTCGCTGCCTGCCACGTCATATCTACTGTACATCTTTTACACACACATATGTACGACAGTGTAGTGCGTGTGCACGGAGAGAGAGAGAGAGAGAGAGAGAGAGACGGTGTGTGTGTGTGTGGTGGTGGTGGAATTAGAAACGTGAAACAGACAGTTGAGCGTACCGCCGCAGACCACCACAGAAGGTTGCCTCTTCCGGTGGATCCCACCGCTCCCCCCCCCCCCCACTCCAATCATTGTTTAACTACCCCCACCCCCACCCCTCCCCCTCGACTATTTTATTCTCTCTCTCTCTCTCTCTCTCTCTCTCTCTGTCTATTTTTCTTAAAAAAATAGTACATGAAATGCTGCACATGGACTTGCAATGAAATCTCTACAAATTATAAGTTTGGGTCTGTCATAATTAATTAATTAAAATAATTATTAATTCATGGATTCCTTATTTATTATAATTTCCATAAATTATTACATTACAAGTTATTAACTGGTCAAGTGCTGATTTATTCACGTTCTATTGTAATTCGATTTAGCTTTTATTTGAGCTGCACATGCTCTGATTTTGCAAGATCATCTTGAATATCATAATGTTCTTATGCACCGTATTTTTTAATATCGTCAATATATAGTGGCATTTGTTTTAATTTTATATTATGTTTTATTTAAATATTTAAGTTAATTTTCTTTGACAAAAAGATATATGATTATATTCATTTTATTATTAGTCCAGTCTACAAAATTAAAATCCAATTATTAAACGGATTAAAACTTTAACGAATTCGGATCTGATTCTTAAACTCTTCGGAGGCGTAACCTGGGCCATTTGTATAAGCCCAATATCATAATCATTGTATTCCTGACCATTGGGCCGATTCGCCATAATTTTAATGGGTGATTCTAAATATAGCCTTCTTTTTATTCACTACAGCCTCTTATTTAAAAAAAATAAAAATAAAAATATTTATTCATGTACTACTTCACCCGTAGCCCTCAATTTAAAACCCTAATAAAGGGAGGGGGGGGGGGACTCCCAGCATTGCATCGATTCTTATAGCCTCATCTATGAAATCTTCATAAATCTTTCAAAACAAATATATATATATATATATATATATACATATTTTGAGGGGAAAAAAATTAAAATTAGAGAATCACACAAAAAATGATGCAATAACTAAATGGAATTTCAAAAGAGAAGACATAAATTGTAGGTCAACAATTAAAATTCCTAAAAAATAGCATTGAGAAGGGAAATTGAATTCATTACTTTGTTGGGTATGATATAGTTCTAATTTTGTTCTATCGCGGTTCATTTAACGTAAGTGCTCATTTAGTTTATTAATGTTTGGATTAGATTATTGATTTGAATTGATTATGTTATGTTCAAATTAATAAGCGTTTATTTTTCTATCTTTACTCCAAATTTATTAATCACATGCTTTTAGTTTGTTGTTTAATTATTGTGAAAGTTGTGAAAATAATCCTTTTGAGTTCCTCCAGACCTTGGGTAATTGGGAGAGAGTCGATCTTCACTCCAAGCACCCTTCTCCATTCCACTAATACCGTATGTGCAAGGATTAATAATCCTTTCGTAGCTAATGGAGCAGCAACAACAAATCATGATTGGGCTCTTATACATCTTTGTTCTAGAGTTTTTTTTTTTTCCCCTCAGTGAGTTGGTGGCTATGTGTATAGTAATACAATTGAAAACGAATAAAATAATTTATTCTTTTGTTAAATTTTAAATTAGGGGCTATAAGGTTAAAGTAGTACATTATCTAATTTTTTTTATTTTTTTTTAAATTTGGAGGTTATAATGAGAAAAATGGGTTGCGTATAGAATCACCCTAATTTAATAAAGACTGATTGTGTAAAAAAATCGAATATTTACAATCAAAAAATTATGAATATATTTTAAAATGTAAATAGTTTATGCTAAACACAGTATATCAAAATATCACAAACTATTGATTTTGTTTCAAAATATTTCATACTATCAATAATTTAACGTGGGAATTAAATCGTAATTATTAAAATATTGGGCAATTTTTATTAAAACTTTAAAACGTTATGAGTTAAATTGTAATTATGTCTTTAAATAAGGTTATTATAGTATTTTGGGATTTTTGTATATACTAGAATGACTCACCGTGCGATGCACGAATAAGATATGTATAATTATTATTTTATTGCTATAAATTATAAGTATGAAAGACTAAAATAAAGAGTGTTTCTATTTGCACTACAATAATTATTCTTCATATCACACCCATTTTTTACACTACACAGTTTACTCATCACACCCCATAATGCTCTTTTTTTACCATTTTCTCTAAAAAAAATCCTTTAATCATTATTCAAAAAAATAAAAAAATGAAGAAAAGAAAAGAACGTCGATTGTCACCTTTGTGCCCGTCTTCTACCTTGTTTTCCAGCAAGATGCTGCCGAACCCATCACCTCCGTCACACTCTCTCATCCATCAATTTCCTCGCGGCCACTGCTCTCGGAAAATTATATGCTCTCCCCAGGTAACACGCGAGACTGTTCAGATGCATCCAAGTGTCTCTTGGCCTCAAAATACGGTGAATTGAAATAAATTGCTAAAAACGATGGAAATGTGGCGTATTTTGCATGAATACACACCTTTTAGCTATTGTGATACTTATCTTTCATCATTACTTGCACAGTTCCACAATTTCACTTTTTCCCTTACCGATGTATATCTCTACTTTTTTTTTATGTACATTTTATTTTCTAGTAATGGTACATTTTGTTTTATTTAAGGTAAATTGTCTTAAAATACATAAATTTTGGGGCCTTTATGGTTTTTTACACATTTTAAAAAATGTAGTTTTAACTACATGAACTTAGCCATTGTTTGTTTTTTCACATGATTTTTTAATTCTGGCTAGTTGAATCTAACGTGGCAGACGGAGATGCCACGTGTATATCTACGCGGATACCAAATTACCTTAAAATACACAAACTTTGGACTGATTTTATTTTTTCACACGAATTAAAAAATATCAATTTTAGTTTTTTTTTTGTGTAATACAGAAAATTCATCAATTATTACTATAGAGTTGTTGTAGTAGACATTATGAAATTTTTTGAATTTTCTTAGTTCATGCAGTATATAAAATTTAGGTTTGAAAAAATTAAATAAAATAACTATCAGACCTTTTTAGTTTTCTATGTGAGGAAAAATTATAAAAATATGACTTAAGCTAGTGTAATGGTATAAATAATTAAATTCCGAATACAATAATCATCAAGTCATGTGGTCTATGACGTATCGTATATGTTGATGAATAATATTACACAATCAATCAATTAAGTTAACAAATAAATTGATCATGTGGAAACTACATATTAGTTTTTCATACATGTTTAATAACATGTTTTGATATAACTTTATATGTTAGATAATCTCAAATAATTTTATAATTGAACATTTCCATTTATATTAATTATTGAACAAATTCTTGATTCGTCTATTTTATTATTCTTTAAACCTATTAATAATATAAATATGCAACGACTCCAATTTCTCCGAATGTCATAATGATAAATGTACACATCATACACACTCTAAAGTCATAGTATGATTTATGTGCATATTAAATGAATTACATAAGATGGAAAAGATCACAATGTTTAGTGTCTAATTGTGTCATTTTAATTTATTTATTTTATTGTGTTTAGTATTTATTTTGTTTAATTTTATTTTGTTATGTGTTGATTTTATGTGTTTATTTGTGTTTATTGCTCTAACGGTGGATTGTGCCAAGTGTTGCAAAAACTTGAGCTTTTAATTATGAAAGTAGGTATTTTATGGAAATTGGTGGAAAATGGAAAAATTAGTTAAATTGGAGTCTTAAGATTGTGAAAAAAAAAAGAGAAATAGCACCCGCGCGGGCGGGCAGCGGGCTGGCACAAGACCGAGACCCACGCAGCCCTGCCGCGCCCCCGCGGCGCACGCCCAGCCCCGCCGCGCTGCCCCTGCCCCACGGCGCCAGCCCCGTGGCGCCCAACGCCCCCACAACGCTCGCCCCCGCCGCGCGCCTGGTGTCCTGCGGCGCCGCACCCCGCCGCTGCGCGGGGTGCCTCCCTCTCCCTCTCGGGTCCAGTTTTTCTTCCCGTTTTCTGTGCGCGGGGTGCCTAATATGTTAATCTTGCTTGTATGATATAGCTAAGAGAGGTTTAACGGATAGACGTTGACAGGAATTGAAGTTAAACTAATCGAAAGGGTCTATTGTGTTTGTGAGAGTAGCATTATCAACTTGAATAAAGCATAGTGATAAAACAATTGAGAGAATCTACACCCTAATACCTTAATCAAACTTCTTTCCTCCAATCTTGATTTAATTTGTGTATTTGCATTTAATTGTCTTGCTTGATTGTCTATTTTGAATTCCTAGCATAATCATCATCAAGCCCCCTTGTTAGAATGTTTAAATTTTATTTTAGTTGTTTAGTTGAAAGCATGTGTAGCCTTAAGATAATTCTTTCTTATAAAGTCTTCTTTGAGAGATCGACTCGGGTTAAGCTTATTGCTTCTACAATTGACCCCGTCCAATTGCGGGTGTGGTCATAAGTAGTCGTGTAGTGAGTATAAATCGGAAATATAAGTGTAAATTTGGACCCCAATCAAATTTTGGCGCCGTTGCTGGGGAAGGCTTTTAAATAATTGTCTTTTGGTGCTATATTTGCTTTTGTGTTATTTGTTTGCATTTGTGAAAGTGATCTTGTTTAAGTGTCGTGTTTTTGTTGTTGTTTTTGTTTTTGTTTTTGTTTTCTTGTGTTGATTGTTTAGTCTCACCTCTCTTTCCGCAAGGTACGTTTGATCTCCGTTTTGTTTGTGTTTGTGTATGCTAGAGAGGCGAAGCCTCAATCGGAGACTAGCCCCCGTGTTTGACAACATCCATCGACCGAGGAGATTCGACGTGTTCGAGTGGAAAAGAGAGATGGAAGCTAACCCCCTCAACAATCCCGAAAATGCCAATGCGGCTAGGAACATGAGAGACTTTGCTCGTCCCGTGATTGGGGCATTGACTTCTTGCATAGTTCTTGGTGAAGCCGCAAGGAACTATGAGTTGAAGAACATTCATTTTAGCCAACTTCCCTCATTCTACGGGATGCCGGCCGAAGATGCTTTGAACTTCATCCGGGAGTTCTATTCCGTTGTTCAAACCTTTTCTCTATAAGGTTTGAACGAAGATCAATTGAAGATGAGGTGTTTCCCTTACATCTTGAAAGATCGAGCCAAGACGTGGTTCATGTCACTACCGGCCAACTCATTGGCCAATTGGAATGCCGTCTATGAGAAGTTCATGGCCAAGTACTATTCCAATCAAAAGACCCAAGACTTGAGAGCTCAAATTGTTACCTTTACCCAATCTCCGGGTGAATCGTTTCATGAAGCTTGGGATTGATTTAGAGGTCTCCAACAACAATGCCCTCACCATCATCTCGCACCCGAGTTGCTCAACCAATTCTTCTACGACGGGCTTTCACAAAATTTCCAATATATGGTGGACAATGCATCGAGAAGAGACATTGGAGGACGGACCGCCGAAGAGGTCTCAAACATTTATGAGACCATGGCCACTACTTCTCAACAAAAGAGTGCTAGGGGGAAGAGAGCTTCCGTCAATGAAGCCAACCCTAGTTATGATGTGACGAAACAACTTGCCGAGTTGACAAGGCAAGTAGAGATGCTTCGAACCTTCGAGAGACCACCCCAACAAGTGATGACTGTTGAGACTTGTGGGATTTGTAGAGAGTATAGCCATGGAGCCAACTTGTGCCAAAGGTCGATCGAGCCAGAGTCAACTGAAGAGGCTCATTTCCATATTCTTCAAGAGCAAGTGCATGCCCTTCAAAGATTCCAACCACGCCAACCTTACAACCCATACTCTCAATCATACAATCCGGGGTGGAGAAACATCCGAATTTCTCTTGGAAACAACCTCAACAGCCACCTCATCATCCACAACAAGCCGGAGGTAGTCAAGCTCCTCAATTTCAAAGGCCGCAACAATATCCTTCCCAACCCAACCAACCGCCTAGGCCATCATTGCAAGACACATTGCTCCTTTATCCAAGCCACTCAACAAAGATTTGAATCTGTTGAGGCTTCCATGAAGAGAATCGAGACACAAGTGGGCCAAATAGCCGGGACCGTTGGAGAGTTGGCCAATCAAGCTAAACCGGGTAAGTTGCCAAGCCAACCGGAGCAAGCTCAAGCAATCACCGTGTTTAGAGGAGGAAAGGTGATAGACAACAAGGTTGGAGAGCCAAGTCCAACCGAAGAGATTGAAAAAGAAGATGAGACTCCTTCACAACAAAAAAAGGAGTCCGAGAAAGAAAGAGAAGAAGTAAAGAAGCCCACACTCCACAAGGCTACCAATCCTTAGAACCCTCAAATTCCATTTCCAAGTCGGTTGAGGAATGAGAAGCAAGACACTCAATTCCAAGAGTTCTACAAATTCCTATCCAAGGTAAATGTCAATCTTCCACTCCTTGATGTCATCTGAAATGTGCCGGCCTATGTCAAGTTCTTCAAAGAACTTGCTTCAAAGAAGAGGAAATTTGGGGAGGATGAGAAGATTGAAGTGTTCGAAGTGGCAACTGCAATCCTACAACATCAACTACCACCAAAGCTCCTCGATCCAGGTAGTTTTACACTTAAAATTACTTTGGAAAATGGCAAAGAAGCATACGGTATGCTAGATTTAGGAGCCGGAATTAATTTGATGCCTTGCTCTATTTATAAACAATTAGAGTTAGGTGAATTGAAACCAACTAGAATGTGCCTACAATTGGCGGATAGGTCCGTGAGATATCCTAGAGGAATAATAGAGGACATTCTAGTTAAGGTTGGTGGATTGATCATACCGGTTGATTTTGTTGTATTGGATATGGGTGATGTGAAAGAAACGGGTAAAGAACACACTCTTCTCCTAGGTAGACCTTTTATGGCTACAACAAACACCTTGATTGATGTTAAAAATGGAACCTTAAAAATATCGGTGTTAGGAGAAACGGTGTCTTTTTCCGTACATGAAAACAAGGCTATTTCCGTCTCCTCATTTAAGGAAAATTGTTCTTACATAGATGTTATTGATGTCTTGGCCGAGGAGGTTTTCTTGCAGGAAATAGGTGCTCCTTGGAGAAGTGAAACCTAGTCCGAGGAACTTGCTATGGATGAAGCCTACCTCAAGTGTGAGGGAGAGGAGTTGAATATCGAAGAGATGGAGATCTTGCTAGGAGAAGGCATGAGTCTCATGGAAGTCATGGCCTCAACCGAAGAGGAAGTGAAGCCTACTCCCGAGTTTGAGCTCAAAGAGCTCCCATCTCATCTCAAATAGGTCTTTCTTGATGATGAAGAGAAGAAGCCCGTGATCATCTTTTCCGGGCTAGAAAAAGATGAAGAAAACCTCTTAGTAGCCGTACTAAAGAGGAACAAGCAAGCCATAGGATGGAATCTTTCCGACATCAAAGGCATTAGCCCCTCTACGTGTATGCATCGCATCATTCTAGAGGAAGGGGCTAAACCGATTCGTGAAGGGCAAATGAGGCTCAACCCCGTGCTAATGGAAGTCGTAAAGAAGGAGATTCTCAAACTCCTAGCGGAAGGGATCATTTATCCCATAGCCGATAGTGAATGGGTGAGTCCGGTCCACATGGTGCCGAAAAAAGGAGGAATAACGGTCGTAGAGAACGACAAAGGAGAACATGTGGCTACTCGAACAACCACCGGGTGGAGAATGTGCATTGACTACCAAAAGCTCAATGCCGCCACTAGAAAAGACCATTTTTCCCTTCCTTTCATTGATCAAATACTTGATAAACTAGCCGGTCATATTTTTTATTATTTCCTTAACGGTTTATCGGGTTATTTTCAGTTGGCCATAGCACCGGAGGACCAAGCTAAGACCGCATTTACGTGCCCGTTTGGCACATTTGCGTGTCGGAGGATGCCGTTTGGACTATGCAATGCACTGGGCACATTTCAAAGGTGTATGTTCTCAATCTTCTCCGAAATGATTGGAGACTTCATTGAGGTATTCATAGATGACTTCTCGGTCTTTGGATCCTCATTTTCCGATTGTTTAGGGAAATTAAAACTTGTCTTAAAAAGATGCATTGAAAGTAGCCTAACTCTTAGTTTGGATGTGATTGAAAAATTGCCTCCGCCCGTTAATGTGAAAGGTGTGAGAAGCTTTCTAGGCCATGTCGGTTTCTACCGTCAGTTTATTAAAGACTTCTCCAAGATTAGCCAGCCTCTATGCCATTTACTTGCTCAAGATGTTCCTTTTGAGTTTGATGAAAAATGCTTGCATGCTTTTAATACTCTTAAGGAGAAATTGATCACCGCACCCATTGTCATTCCCCCCAATTGGTCTTTACCTTTTGAGATAATGTGTGATGCATCAAATTCCGCCGTGGGCGCCGTTTTGGGTCAACGTATTGATAAAATTCTTCGTGTAATTTACTATGCTAGCCTTACCTTGAATAGTGCTTAAGTAAATTACACCATAACCGAAAAAGAATTACTTGTCGTTGTATTTTCATTGGATAAATTTAGATCCTACATCTTAGGTTCTAAAGTAATTGTGCATAGTGATCATGCGGCTTTAAGGCATTTGTTGACCAAACCACAAGCTAAACCTAGACTCATTAGGTGGATTTTGCTTGTGCAAGAATTTGATGTGGAGATTAAGGATAGAAAGGGGTGTGAAAATGTGGTAGCGGACCATTTATCTCGCCTCTCCGTTGATGAAGATTTCAATTTATTGCATGAAAAAGGAGTTGATTGTGATACATTTCCATATGAGCATGCTCTTGAGCTTAATTCCTCTCCTTGGTATGCCGATATTGTCAATTATCTTGCTTGTGATAAAATGAGATCTAACCTTCCTTTTCAAGAAAAGAAAAGATTTTTGGCAATGTGTAGGTATTACTTTTGGGATGATCCATACCTTTTCCATTCGGGAAAAGACGAGATAATTCGAAGATGTGTCCTGGAAGAGGAGCAAACCGATGTTCTAGCCTTTTGCCACTCATCTCATTGTGGTGGTCATTTTGGAGGGCAAAAAATGGCTAGAAAGATCCTTCAATCCAGTTTGTATTGGCCTTCAATTTTTAAAGATGCTCATGCTTACTCCATTTCATGTGATAAATGCCAAAGACTTGGTGATATTGGGAGAAAAAATGAAATGCCTCTAAATATCAATCTTGTTGTGGAAATTTTTGATGTTTGGGGTATTGATTTTATGGGACCATTTCCTAACTCTTTTGGTTTTGAATATATCCTATTAGCCGTCGATTATGTCTCAAAGTGGGTTGAAGCAATCCCCACTAGGTCTTATGACGCTAATGTGGTTATCAAGTTTGTGCAGGAGCACATTTTGAGTATGTTTGGATTCCCTAAAGCGATCATAAGTGACGGTGGAACTCATTTCACCAACAAGCTTTTTGCAAAATTGATGAAGAAAAATGGAGTGACTCACAAGGTGGCGACTCCATATCATCCTCAAACTTCCGGTCAAGTTGAGACGAGCAACAAACAAATTCAAAACATATTGAAGAAGACCGTGAATGTGACGAGGAAGGATTGGTCACAAAGGCTAACAGATGCTCTTTGGGCGTACCGGACGGCTTATAAAACCATCCTAGGGATGAGCCCATACCGCCTCGTTTATGGAAAAGCATGCCATCTCCCCGTTGAGATCGAGCATCGAGCCTATTGGGCTATAAAAGCGGTGAATTGTGACCTAACAAGTGCGAGAGAGGAGCGAGCCTTGCAATTGTCCGAGCTCGACGAATTGAGAAACGAAGCCTATAACAACGCCAAGATTTACAAAGACAAAGTGAAGAGGCTACACGATAGGCGAATTGTCAAGAAAGAGCTCACGCCGGGCACGAAAGTTCTCCTTTTCAACACTAGATTGCGGCTCTTCCCCGAAAAACCCAAATCACGTTGGAGCGGACCGTTTATCATTGAAGAAGTGTTCCCCTACGGAGTGGTCACACTGAAAAATCCGGTAACGAACGTTACATTCCAAGTGAACGGCCACCGAGTCAAGCCATATTATGAAGGGTTTTCACACGAAGCCGATGTGGAGGAATTGAAACTTTTCAATTCTGATTGAATCTTCCAAAAACTTCATCTAGCTCGAGACATTAGAATGAGCGCTGCATGGGAGGCAACCCATGATTTTTATTGTTTGATTTTATTTTCTCTTGTCTTTATTTTAATTTGTTCATGGTATTTTGTAATGTGAAAAAAAAATTAATTAGAGAAATAATTTTGCAGGGGTAGAGAAGAGGAAGAAAAACAGAGCAAGAAATGCTCAAAATTGCAAGCTGTAAAAAGAGGCTGCGCGGGCGGGGCGCGAAAATGCCGAGATATGAGACCCTTGCCGCGCCCAACACAGCCCCCCGTGGCGCACTAAGTTCCCCCGCGGGGCTCCGCTTCCTCATCCGTGGCCCCGCGGGGCACTCTCCCTCTCCACCGCACAAGACGCCCCCGCGGCGGCACCTAGCCCCGCGGGGCTCGCTCCCTCTAACTGACTACAACGTTTTTTTTCTTTGTGGATTGTAAGTCTTTGGTGAAAAAGCTGAAGGCGGGGCAAACTGAAGGCCACAACTGAGGACATACCCAAACTAAAGCTCGAAACTGATGGCCAACTGGTAGCCAGAATGCCAAACTGGTGGTCAACTGGTGCCCAACTGAAGAAACCAGCTGAAAAGTCCAACTGAAGAGCTAGCTGGAGAGTCCAGCTGAACTGGAGAGCCAGCTGGAGAGTCTAGAACTGAAGAGCCAGCTGAAAAGTCCAGCTGAAGACCTAACTGGAGAGCTAACTGATTGCCAAACTGATGGCTAAACTGATGCCCAACTGATGGCCAAACTGATGGTCAAATGGATGACCAAACTGATGTCAGTTAAACTAATCACAAGCCGAGCTGAACTGAGCACAAGTTGAAGCATCAAACTGAAGACTTCAAGCTGGAGCCAGGAAATTGGAGCTGAACTCGGGTTGCAATTTTAACCCGCGGGTTCGGGTCCCCGCGGGTACCCGCTTCTAATAGGACGGGTTCGGGGGGCAAAATCGGGTATTATATCGGGGACGGGTATAATTTTGAAAACTCGAGTCGGGGACGGGGCGGGGGCGGGGGAAGAGTTCCCCAACCCGGATCCGCCCCGAATAACATTATATATTAATTAAACTATTATTTTCATTATTAATTATATAATTAACTTAATATTATCATTAATATTTACCTTCCCAAGATTCTCTAATCATCTCTCTGGCGCCGTTTCTTCTTCTCTTCCTTCCCAAAAACTTTTCTTCTTCTTCCCAAGATTTTCATTATTTCTTCTTCTTCTTCTTCTTCTTCTACTTTCAAAAATCTGCACTGCCGTAATGCCGTTTCTTATTCTCTTCCTTCCCAAAAACCTTTCTTCTTCTTCCCAAGATTTTCATTATTTCTTCTTCTTCTTCTTCTTTCAAAAATTGCAAGAGAGGAAAACAATTGAAAAACTTTTGTTCTTCTTCCTAATATTCTTCTACTGCTACGGGAAAGAACACAAAGATTGTGCCAATAACGGAGTTCAAAAATTTTCTCCAGCAGGTATTTGAATTAAATATATATATATATATATATATATATATATATGAATATTCCTGATTCAAAATCTTTGCATGTAACTTGATTTATTTGTATTATTTGCTTATTTGTATTATTTCAATTTATAAGAATTCTTCTAAAGAATGGCAGACACAAATAACACTATAGGGAGTGTTCCAAATGAAATTCAATCAAATGAAGGACAAATTGTAGGACATGTCGCTTCTGTTGATTGCTCAATTCCAGGTGAATCTTCCCCACCAAAAGTTGATTTAGAGAATGAAGTTGGAAAAAGGAAATTAACTTCTGTTGTTTGGCAGCACTTTAAAAAGAAAAAAAATTAATAGAGTTGATAAAGCAGAATGCAGTTATTGTGAAAAAAAACTAGTAGGATCAAGTAAAAATGGAACCAAACATTTGCATGACCATTTCAAAATATGTCCTCTTAGGGCACATAGAGATATAAAACAGTCAATCTTGAATCCTACTAAGAAAAAAGATGGAGGTACTGTACTTGGAACGTACACATTTGATCAAGAGAACTCAAGGCAGCAACTTGCTAGAATGATTATTTTGCATGAATATCCTATGAATATGGTTGAACATGAAGGCTTCAAAAATTTTGTGAACTCAATTCAGCCACTATTCAGTCAAGTGTCCAGAACCACTATTAGGAAAGATATCTTCAAGATATATGAGGTGGAAAAGGAAAAAACAATGAATTGTTTAAGTGCCAACAGTGGCAGAATTGCAATCACTACAGATATGTGGACATCCAATAATCAGAAAAGAGGATATATGGTGGTGACTGCCCACTACATTGATGACACTTGGACTTTGCACAGTCGAATTATCAGGTAATTACTTTACATTTTATATGTTGAGTTCAAGCTTTATGTTTAAATGTATATTATTAATAAATTTGTGTGTATTTTCATTGTAGATTTATATATGTTCCTTCACCACATACAGCTGAAGCATTATCTAAAGTGTTGATGCAGTGTTTGATTGAGTGGAATATTGATCGTAAGTTGTCTACATTGACTCTAGATAATTGTTCAACTAATGACCTCATGGTGAATTATATGTTGGAAAAATTGTCATCTTCTCATTTGATGTTGGGTGGAAAACTTATTCATATACGGTGTTGTGCACATATCTTGAACTTGATAGTTAAGGATGGGTTAGAAGGAATTAAAGATGGTATTGAAAACATACGTGAGAGTGTTGTTTATTGGACAGCAACTCCGAAGAGAGCTGAAAAATTTGAGGAAGCAGCAAAGCAAATCAAAATTTCATACTCTAGAAAATTAATTCTTGATTGTAAGACTAGGTGGAATTCTACGTACTTGATGATTACTAGTGCTCTAGTTTATAAGGATATTTTTAGTCACTTAACAATCAGTGACAAGAAATATAAACACTTACCCACTGAGCATGATTGGATCTTAGCAACGGTGATGTGTGAGAAATTGAAGTTATTCTATGATGTTACTGAGATGTTTTCTGGATCACATTATCCTACTGCCAATCTTTTTTTTCCCTAAGATATGCAAGATAAGAATGTTGCTTAATCAATGTCTTGGATCTGAATATCAAGAAATAAAATGTATGGCAGAAAATATGATTGAGAAATTTGAGAAATATTGGTCAGTGATACATGGGACATTGGCTATGGCAACAATTTTAGATCCAAGATTTAAGATGAAGCTGGTTGAATTCTATTATCCTCAACTTTTTGGTAAAAATTCTTCAGCAGAAATTGAAAGAGTTCGAACAGTTTGTCTTGATTTGGTGAAAGAGTACAGTTTGAATCAAGATAAGGGAAATATTGGTCATTCAGACAAGAACATTGAATGTGTTTTGAATGTTGATGGATTTGTGGATGATTTAGATGAGTATGATTTGTTCGTTAACAACACCGCTAATATGGGTACTTTCAAGTCCGAGATAGAGTACTATTTGGAAGAGCCTGTTCTACCTAGGACATCTGATTTTGATATTTTAGCATGGTGGAAGAACAGTGGGTTGAAATATCCTACTTTACAAAGAATTGCTAAAGATATTTTGGCTATACCGGTGACTACAGTTGCTTCTGAGTCAGCTTTCAGCACCAGTGAAAGACATGTGACTCCTCATCGTAATAGACTACATCCCAATACTTTGGAAATTTTAGTGTGTGCACAAGATTGGTTGTGGCCAGAGACAGTACAAGGTATGATATCTAATGATCTTTCAATATATATTCTTATTTGAATTATTTATAATATATGCTCATCTACAAAAGTTCCTAATTATTCAACAGTTAATGAAGACAAAAAAGATCATGAAGAGGTAAATTGATAATTATTCAGTTGTTATTCATCTTATTTTTTCATAGTTATGAACTTTGAAATATATTTCTCGTTTGATATATTGTAGGGACCAAGTTATGTGGATTTTGAAACTTGAGCAAGATTTATTTTGGGGAAACATGATGATGGAGTCTGCTTGTGATGATGTTTTTGCTGTTGAAGTCTGCATGATGCTGGAGTTTACTTGTGATGAAGTTTTTGCTGAAACAAGTCTGCTTGTTATATTTTTGCTACTGAATATTGAATATTGATGAAGTTTTTTTTGTGGTTTGGAGTCTATAACAGAACTTCATGAAGTTTTTTTGTGGTTTACTTATTATGATATGGTTTCTGAATATTTACTTATTATTATTCAATCATATTTTAGGCTTATAATATGGTTTTCAATTGGAATCAATAAAAAAAATTTATTAAATGGGTCCCCGATGGGAATTCAATCCCCGTCAGGTAATCCCCGCCCCGCACCCGCCCTGATTTAAACGGGAATGGGGGCGGGGACGGGGGTTAAATTTTTAAATGGGTATGGGGATGGGGGAGCCATCTCCGGCCCCGTAAAGCCCCGTTTGCAACCTTAAGCTGAACTGAAGCTGCAGTTGAAGAGCTTAGACTTCAAGCTGAAGCCAAGAACATGGAGCTAAACTAGAGGTTCCTCGTCGGCACCACAAGAGCCTGATGAGGAGGGCGACGACGATGAGCATAACGCCGGAGGGCAACAAGGAGGACATGCAGGCCATCAAGGGTACCACATGCCTGTCAATGACTGGGGCTCATTCGAAGGATACATGGACGCTACACTGGGTCAATTCCAGCAGTCCATTACCGACACCTTAGGCACCTTTGGCAATCAACTCCAGGATTCTATGCCAGCCTATTGACAGGAGCATAATGCCCGCATGGTGCAGCAACAAGAGAGGATCGATGCCTCTTTCCAATCCATACACGAGGACATCGGTGCAGTGCATCAAGATGTTCGGGGCCTCTACTCTCGAGTAGACCGACACGACAAGCAAATACAAGCCCTCCAAGCGAGCTGGGATGCATGGACTCTTGCCTCATCTTTCACACCACATAATCCACCACCTTATCCACCACCGGAGCAGTAAAGTTTCTTTTATGTATTTCGTGTTTTACATGTCTCGTGTTCGTGTGCGTTGTTTTTTGTAATATATTGTTCATATTTTTCGTTGGTGTTTCCTAGTGTTGTTTTGTAGGAGCTCGCGCATGTTGCCGGTTTTCTACAAAATTGTGACGTTCTCTACTCCCTTCTATCTTATGCTTGCACTCGTTTTTCATACATTGAGGACAATGCATGTTTTAAGTGTGGGGGAGTCATGAAGCTTGTTATTGTAGTACGTTTTGTATTAGTTATGTTGGATTTTGTATTGTTGGACTATGTTTTTAGTTGTTGGTTCTTGTTTTTATGTTGCATATGTTTCGATCGTGTTGCGTTCATTTTATCGTTTTGATTATGTTGTGTATTTTGTTCTTCCCTTGCTTAGCATGATGTTTTTGTCTAATTGTCAAATATGAAAATTGGAAGATGAATCTTCAAGGAGTTATTTTTAAATCAATCATATTAATTCAATGATTTTGTGGTTTCACTCATAAGCACAATTGTTCTTGAATGTGTTCATAATTGAAAAAAATTTGTGTGAAACCTTGTCCTTGAAAGATTATGATGCAGGGTAGCCTTATTCTTGAAATTATCCCCTAATTATCTTTCTTCATCTATATTTTTGTATTTTTGATTGATATATAAAAAAAATAAAAAAATAAAAAGAGAAATAAAAAAGAGAGAGAGGAAAAGAAAAGGGGCAATAAGGATCTCTACTCCTCTTGTTGATTTATTCAACAATGAGTATGGGAAACCACACAAGGACACTAGAGATTTCCTCCCTATGTTTTTCACCTTGTGAATTTTGATCCGCCCCCATAATTCGCATAAATAATTTGGATTGCATTCCGGATTCTACTCTTCTCATGTGTGGCAAATGCTTCTTTTATTTTGCATGATGAGTATGGAAAACCACATTAGGAAGCTCGATTAATTTCGATGATTAAACCTAATGAATTTTGTCCTACGATTGCAATCCTTTATTTATGATCATATTTTGCTCTGTTGTGAATAAATTTTGGAAGTGATTTGTGGGGGAATAATTGGATAGAATCTTGCTTCCTTGATCATCTTGATTTTGAAAGTTCGGGCTCATCACTTGTTTTGATATTGTGCTCATTTTCATAGATGATGGATGCTTTTGTAGGAACCATAAATCATGATCAAATATATGACTGAGTTGCAAGTTTTTCCTTCTTGATTCATGTTTTTAATTTCTTGTTTGCTTGAGGACAAGCAAAAGGCTAAGTGTGGGGTAGTTGTTTAGTGTCTAATTGTGTCATTTTAATTTATTTATTTTATTGTGTTTAGTATTTATTTTGTTTAATTTTATTTTGTTATGTGTTTATTTGTGTTTATTGCTCTAACGGTGGATTGTGCCAAGTGTTGCAAAAACTTGAGCTTTTAATTATGAAAGCAGGTATTTTATGGAAATTGGTGGCAAGTGAAAAAATTGGTTAAATTGGAGTCTTAAGATTGTGAAGAAAAAAAAATGAGAAATAGCACCCGTGCGGGCAGGCTACACAGCACGGGCGGGCTGGCACAAGGCCGAGACCCACGCAGCCCCGCTGAGCCCCGCGCTCCCACGGCGCCCGCCCCGCGCCCCCGTGGCGCACGCCCAGCACCGCCGCACTGCCTCTGTCTCACGGCGCTAGCCCCGTGGCGCTCGCCCCCACCGCGCGTCTGGTGCCCCACGGCACCGCACCCCGCCGCTGCGCGCCTGGTGCCCCACGGCGCCGCACCCCGCCGCTGCGCGGGGTGCCCCCCTCTCCCTTTCGGGTCCAGTTTTTCTTCCCGTTTTCTGTGTGCGACTCACTCATTTGCACTTTATTCCTTCTCTGCTCTGTTATGATTTAAACCTTGGATGATTTGGCAATTTTTAATTGCTAAGATTTATAGGTTATTATTCCCTAAATCCTAGAGTTGGACTTTTGCTCCCAAAAATCTCCACAAATCTTTGCATTAATGGATCCCTTACCATCAGCTCCCATCACCTTTTCTGTCTGTCTGTCTCTCTCTCTCTCTCTCATATCTATTGGAGATTTTTGGGGATTCATAATTTTCATCATCATTCCATTCACTCTCACCAATCTTCTCCATTCTCTCCATTTTCACTACACACACAAAATCTCTACACCACTTTGGTGCGTCATTTTACACCAAAAATAAATTTTCCAGCAGTCGGTATGCCCTTACTGCACGTGTACAGTGATGAGCGAGATCGTCTCCCAAAGGACCGGTGAGAATTACCCTATACTCTCAATCTGTAACCCAAACTTCAAAATGGGTTTTTGTAATTATAATAAAACAAACGAAATTGATAATTAAATATAAAAAAATAAATGCACGAGTAATCAAATCGAACGAACTTAAAATATGAGAGGAAAGTATTCCGGATTCCAATTAACTCCACCCTAGCTTACCTAAACCGATCCTTGACGCAAAAATGAATTCAATTAACACATACAAACCAGTTATAGCTACTGAAGACGCTTACTGACGCAGCCTAATTCCTCCATAATTTCTCGATAATCAGGAAGACGTTTCACCAATTATTTCTCTAATCGACTGACAACCGTAAGAGACGCTCTATAAGTTTAATGAGCCGACAGCCTTAAGGTCTAGAGGAACCCGATTCATAATTAACAGATTCTGACGCAGGACCGTTAAATTAAGATTGCTATTCTCCCTGGCTCTGAAGAATCGTTTCGTCACTAATTAAACTCAAACCACAATTACGGATAGCCGGTTTAATTGACTACTAATTAATTCCAATCCACTAAGTATTTGCAACTACCTAGAAATATTGAAACAATTAATGACTCAAAATACAAAGAATAACAAATGCATGCACGTAATTGAATGATGAAAATGATTAGATCTCACAGCTTAGTTAGGCTAGGGGTTCGTTAGTTGTTTCCGGAATAAGAAGAAATTAGCTAGAATTCATATTAAGATTGCATCGCAAAAATATTAACATAACAAATACCATGAAAATAACTGAAGAAGATAAACGATTCTGCTCCAGAGAGAATTCGTCGTTCTTGTTCGTGCGTGAGAATTAAAGTCTGGATTTTCCAAAAATAAAGATAAGTCCTAATCTATATATCAAATCCTTAATTAAAATAATGTCAACAAGGAAATAGCCATCCTAATCTATTCCAACAAGGAAGTTGGCAAAAAATGGACTCTTGAAGGCGGTGGAATTCTTCTCGCTTGCGTCCAGGCCTTGGGCTTGAGTAATTTCCGTGTGTCAGCCCAAATTCGCATGCTCGGGCCCAGATCTTTAAGTTATCCGCCCATGTCATCCAGTCGTATGCCCATATGGCATGGCTTTGCTTCCTTCTATTTCAACTTCTTTAGCACAGCTCGTTTTCCCACCAAAAGCACACCATTTTCTTCATCTTTGCATCAATGCCCTGCAAAACTCTTAAGGTGCAACATTTTTCCAAAATAGCATCATTATACAGCAATTAACACAGAGAAACCTCATCAAATCGCCCCAAAATATCAATCAGAATTGGTCCGATCAAATCCCCCCATACTTAGATAACGCTCTTCCTCGAGCATATCCAAGCACACAAAAGAAACACAAACTCCAATGAAAACAAATAAAAAAACAAAGAGTACTAGCTGCCTTGATCTGAAAGGTGCTCGGAGCAGGAACCATGATTCACCTAACCACAACCACCAACCTGTTCTATTCTAACGAATACACCAAAACTTCTCATTCATGTCAAGAAAGTGCTCATTGATCCAGCCTCACCATGGTTCACTCTAAATCTCTCAAAGAATGGAATATAGAAATTCACACAAGTCGTGATTTGTCGTTCTCAGCATAGCTATATGTCACTGGAATTATCAACAATTAAGATCAAAACATAAATCAAAAGGACTTTTTCCAAGGGTTGTAATGGGGCTCGGGGTTAGAGGTATGATTCTTTTGGGTGAAATGGCTTAATAACAAGAAAACATGCAATTCTTCCAAAATGTAGATTCAGATCCTAGCTGCAATTATTTAGCAACTTCAACTCCAAGCTGGTCTTCTTAATTCATATGTACATAGGGCATGCTTTCAATCAATCTCTCTCTTTTTTTTTTCTTTTTCTTTTTCTGAAGCTTTGCTTCTTATTTCTGCTCTCTTTCTTCTTCTTTTTTACTTCTTTCTTTTCTTTATATATAACGGAAGCATAAGATTGCCCCTCTACTTTCCAGCATCACTTCTTTTATAATTACAGCTTAGCAACGTAAAGATAACTTGCATGTTTTCAAGGTCAAAAGTAGGCTAAAACAAGGCTTAGGCTTCGTGTATAGTGGCTGTAACAAAAAGCATAAGGAATATAAAGCTCAACAGGCTCACTAATTGGCAATTTGAAGGGTAGGAAGTTTTTAGGCCAAAGCTCGGTTAATTCCTAGGTGCCTTTATCATTTTCATGCTTGAAACTCAAAAGGAATAAAACAGAGGCAACAAGGCAAAGCAAGCATTGAATAAACACAATCCGACACTCTCACAACAGAAATGAGAGCTTCATATAGATGATTCATGCTCACAGGCTCAAGAACTCACGTTTATAGGCTAAAATAATATGATCAAAAACACAATCCATCGTTCACAAAGTCATCAAAGAATGGTGTATCATTATCACAGAACAACAACCAACAATCCATTCAAACCAAGTCATAGCCCCTCCTCCTCATACTTCTCAAATCATGGCAGCAAATACTTAGCCAAAAAAAGTAAAATAACACTGAAGAGAAACAGAAACACCAAATTGTAATTTTTTTTGTTTTAGAAATATGACGCAACAACGAGCAATCTCCCCCCATACTTAAACACCACAGGGTCCTCACTGTGTAGGGGATGAGGACTCAACAAAAATCAGGAAGCAACACAGACGGAACAAAGTAAAACACAAACAGAAAAACAACAAAACTAAAAAAAAACAAAGGGGGAAAAGAGAGGCAAACTTCTCAATCCGAGAGATGGCGCAGAACCTGCTCGAGAGCAGTGAGTCGCTCATTGATCACATCCAAGCGTTGGCCAAGACGATCCTTCAAGCCTCGGGTGGCTTCAGTGATGAGGGCCTCAATATCAGGAATGAGAGAGGCAGGGGCAGGAGGCGCAGTTGATGAAGAAGAAGGACCTGCACTGGGAAAATGACTCGGACCTTAGACACCCGGTCAGGTGAGCTTATACTGCTCGTGGGCATCAACACAAATCAAACGCATGGCAGCGAAATCAGTAATAGTAAAGAGAGTGGCAGACAATGGCTCAGGATCATCAAACGGAATATATAAATGTTGTGCAAGCAAAGTCACAAAGTATCCTAAGGGGGTTCGACACAGAAAATGGTTGGCACTGTATTGCCACTGTCGTGCCAACCAAAATGCAAAGTTAAGTTTGTCGCCCAAAAACATGCAGTCAAGAATAAACAACTCTTGCAAGGTAACTACGTTCATCATATCAACACGACCAAACAAGTTAGCCATTAAAAACCTATGACAAAGACGGAGAGCATCATCACGAATATGGGCACTACGAGAGGAACGAGCAACAAAATCAGAATCAATGCTCAACAAACGCCAACGCTCAGAGGCGAGGGCAGAAAATGACTCAGGCACATCACAATAAGCAGACTCATACAACTCCTCACAAATAGAGGCATCAGATTCAAATCCCAGAACCACGTTAAAAGCACTGGTAGACATATGAAAATGCTGACCACATAAAGAAAACAGGACCGCATGCTTATCATCAAGAGCTCACGAAGAATCAAACACATAAGAAGATAGGAACTCTAGATAAAGCTATCTATGGACCGGGGCGGAAACATCTAAAAATGGGGACCAACCGACATGAGCAAAATGGGTACGAATCTGATCATTAACCCCTAGGACAACAATATCCTCCCAGTCAAAAATACGAGCACTGAGCAGAGCGCGCTTGGCATTTCTCTCAGTGCGGGAGCGTACCTGATCAGGCTGCCGGAATGGCGGCCGTGGAAGAGGACTGCGATGGCGGGAAGAAGAAGCGGGAGTGGGGGCTTCTAAAGGCGACTGCGGGGTAGAGGGTCCGGGGACGGTGGATTTCGACCGAACTCGGCGGTGACTCGATGGTGGTGTGACTGCGGTAGAGGGGATGGTGACAGGAGATGGCGGAGGAGTGGGTGTTCCCGGTGGTGGAGATAGGGTGGGAGTGGGAACCCTCAACGCCGAATGTGTGGCGGAAGACGACCCATAGTGAGTTGGCGGGGTGTTTGGAGTGGCGGAGTTAGGGGCCGGAGGGGGAACGGTACTTGTTTCGCCGGCGGCGAGGTCGAGGAAAAGTGGCGGTCGGGTCCGGTGGTGTTTACTCACGGAGGGGGTGGCGACGATCGCTCCCTCATAATGGCATCGGGATCGGCGCAGTAACGGAGGCGGTTGATTTAACTCCGGGATTGGGGCAGAGAATGTCGGTGGCTGTGAGGGCTCCGGTGGAGGGGAAGGAGCGGCAGTGGGTACTGGAAAATTCACCGTGGAATGCGGAGAGGCGGCCTCTGGTGAATCATGCGGTGGTGAAGAATTGACCGGCGGTGTGGAGCGATCATCGGAGGTGGCGATGGCTCGGTTGGCTCTCTTCTTAGCACTACGTTTCTTGTCCATGGTTGTGGTGGTGGTGAGCAGTGGTGGCCGGAGAGAAACCGGTAGGGGGGTCGACGAAAGCGCGGGAAGATGAAGAGACTGTGAAAATCTGAAAAAATCACACAATGGAGTAAGAGAGAGCGGTGAAAAATTTTGACTAAGGGGGAGGGGTTTAAATTGGAATGAAATTAGGGCAAAGGGGAAATCCCCAAATTGAAATACTCCTAATTGCACATGAGGCCTTGGAAGCCCAGAATTTGTGAAAAAATCCCCCCCCATACTTAGAATGGTACCCAGTTCGTTTTTTTCCTTTTTTTTTCTTTTTTTTTTATTTGTTGAATTTATAAAGAAAAAAATAGAACTATAGATATGCTAAAATAACGAAATGAAAGGAAAACTAAAAAAAAGTAAGAATGACAGGGAAAAGAGATCGGGTTGCCTCCCGAAAAGCGCCCTTAGTTAACGTCGGAGGCTCGACGAAGTGAACAGGATTAATCTGTGGGCACCGAGGTTGCCAAATCGACCCCATCAAAACTAGACCAGTCAGTCACGGCACAATAAGGCTTGAGCAGTTGGCCATTAACGTGCAACAGCTTCTGAGTAGCGAGACTGTGAATTTCCACAGCTCCATGGGGACTGACATGAACAACCTCAAATGGTCCGATCCAACGAGATTTCAATTTACCCGGCATGAGTCGGAGGGGGGCATTAAAAAGCAACACCTTCTGGCCCACTGCAAAAGTCTTGCGCCGGATATATTTTTCATGTAGAAACTTGGTGCGATCCTTGTACGCACTGGTGCTGTCATAAGCTTCCAACCGAATTTCCTCCAGCTCTTGTAACTGATAATGCCTCTCAGTACCGGTGAGTTGAGGGTTGAAATTACATTGCTTGATAGCCCAAAAGTCTCGATGCTCTAACTCAACCAGTAAATGGCATTGTTTTCCAAAGATCAACCGATAAGGGGACATCCCGATAGGTGTTTTGAATGCGGTGCGGTATGCCCATACGGCATCGTCCAGGCGTAGACTCCAATCTTTGCGGTGTGGACATACGGTCTTCTCCAGAATATTCTTGATCCCGCGATTTGAGACCTCAGCCTACCTATTGGACTGGGGATGATAGGCAGTTGCGATGCGGTGGTAAACTCCATATTTCTTGAACAAGGCTTCTAACGTGCGATTGCAAAAATGTGTGCCTTGGTCGCTAATGACAGCTCGAGGTACACCGAAGTGCTGGAAAATCTGAGATTTGAGAAACTTGTTAACCACCTTGGAATCATTCGTCGGAGTGGCCTTAACTTCGATCCACTTGGAAACGTAGTCGACGGCTAACAAGATGTAGGAGTTGCCGAACGAGCTTGGAAAGGGGTCCATGAAGTCCATACCCCACACATCAAATATTTCGCACACCAGAATAGGCACTTGAAGCATCTCATTTTTGGAAGAAATGTTGCCCAGGCGTTGGCACCGATCACAATCCTTGCAGAAGTGATAAGCGTCCTGGAAAATCGTGTTCCAATAAAAACCACAATCGAGGACCTTCCAGGCTGTTCGCCTTGGCCCAAAATGTCCGCCGCAGGCATGGGCATGGCAAAAAGTAAGAATAGACTGGATTTCATCATCAGGGATGCATCGACGAATTACTTGGTCGGCACACGTTTTCCACAAATACGGATCATCCCATATGAAGTATTTTGCTTGGCTTCGTAACTTGTTCTTCTTTGCAGTTTCGGTACCCTTTGGGAAAATTCCAGTAGTGAGAAAATTTACCAAATCCGCATACCAAGGAGCTGTACCCGCAGCCGCAAGTAAGAGTTCATCTGGAAAATCGTCCGGTATGGGCATATCGTCGGACTCTGTCAACAGTCTTCTTAAGTGATCAGCAACATTGTTTTCAGCTCCCTTTTTGTCTTTAATCTCCAAATCAAACTCTTGCAGTAGCAAAACCCAGCGAATGAGGCGCGGTTTTGTTTCTTTCTTGGAGAGTAAGTATTTCAGAGCGGCATGGTCTGTGTACACTACCACTTTTGATCCAACAAGATAGGATCTAAACTTCTCACATGCGAAGACTACGGCCAAGAGCTCTTTCTCTGTTGTCGTGTAATTACATTGGGCTGGGTTAAGGGTCTTGGAAGCATAATAGATGACATGGCTCTGCTTCCCACCTTTTTGTCTAAGGACGGCTCCAACCGTGAAGTCACTAGTGTCGTACATGAGCTCAAAAGGGAGGCCCCATTGGGGTGGCTGAATGATGGGCATAGAAGTGAGTTTTTTCTTCAAAATATCAAAGGCTTCCTTACACTTATCGTCAAAGTTGAAAGGAGCGTCTTTTTGCAGCAACTTAGTCATGGGTTGGGCGATCTTGGAGAAATCTTGAATAAAGCGCCGGTAAAAGCCTGCGTGACCTAAGAAGGCACGGATTTCTTTCTCATTAGAGAGGTAAGGCAGCTTCACGATCAAATCAACCTTTGCTCTATCAACTTCAATCCCTTTCGCAGAGATGACATGGCCAAGCACGATGCCTTGCTGTACCATAAAGTGACACTTTTCGAAATTCAACACCAAGTCAGTCTCGACACATCTTTTAAGAACCTTATCGAGGTGTTCTATGCATTGCTCGAACGAGTCCCCATGCACTGTAAAATCATCCATAAAAATATCGATGCAGCTCTTAATCAAGTCTGAAAAGATACTCATCATGCACCGTTGGAAGGTGCCAAGGGCGTTACGCAGCCCAAATGGCATTTTTCGGCAGGCAAATGTTCCAAACGGACATGTGGAAGTCGTCTTTTCTTGGTCCTCTTGGGCGACAAAAATCTGAAAGTAGCCCGAATATCCGTCAAGGAAACAGAAGAAGGATTTTCCTGCCAAGCGTTCGAGCATCTCATTAATGAACGGCAAAGAAAAGTGGTCTTTGCGGGTCGCATCATTCAATTTTCGAAAATCTATGCACATGCACCAACCAGTTTGCAACCGCATCGGGATCAACTCGTTATTCTCATTCTTCACAAGCTGGAATCCAGATTTCTTAGGGACCATGTGTACTGGACTGACCCACTCACTGTCGGAGATAGGGTAAATAATCCCTAGCTGGAGCAGCTTGAGGATTTCTTTGAGAACCACCTCTTTCATCACCAGGTTCAATTTTCTCTGTGGATCTCTGGATGGCTTGCACTCTGGCTCTAGAAAAATTCGATGCATGCAGATATCCGGACTAATTCCTTTGATATCGGCCAAGGTCGATCCTATAGCTCATTTGTGTCTCTTCAAAACCTGTAGCAGCCGGCCCTCCTGGTCGAGAGAGAGATCTTTGCTAATGATGACGGACAGCGTATCTTGCTCCCCCAGGTAGGCATATTTCAGATGTTCAGGGAGGACTTTCAGTTTCAGAACGGGAGCTTTCACATGAGACGGCAGAATTGGTTCAGTGTCCGTCGGTATGGGCATACGGCCTGTTGTATTCCGAGTTGGGAACTCACTAGTGGCATAGATCTGCTGTATAATCTCTCTTATTGCGGCTTCTTCATCTGAGTTGGCGGCTGTTTTAGCACTCCACCGAAAAGGACCTGTTCTAAATGATCATCCCTGAAATTATGCTCAACAAACTCGTCAACTAGTGTATCAACAATATCAACCATATAAAGAGCCTCAGGATCCTCAACATGCTTCATAGCCTCAAATATATTAAATGTAACAATGTCACCATCAAATTCAAAACTAAGCATGCCTTTATCAACATCAATCTTGGTTCTTGTAGTTTTTATGAAGGGACGTCCTAGCAGAATCAGTGATCTATGGGCAGAAAAAGAATCATCCATATCAACAATGTAAAAATCCACAGGAAAAATCAATTCATTCACTTTGACCAAAACATCCTCGACTACACCCTGAGGGTATGCATTAGACCTATTAGCTAACTGAATGATGACTCGAGTATCTTTCATAGGACCTAATTGCAAGTCTTTGTACATAGATAAAGGCATTACATTTATGGATGCGCCTAAATCTAGCATGACTTTCTCAATCTTCTTACTTCCAATGATGCAAGGGATAGTGAACATACCTGGATCCCTGCATTATGTGGCAATTTCCGCTGAATCACTGCGGAGACATTTTCACCAACTTGAATTCTGGCATCCTTCCCGTATCGGATCTTCTTGGCACATAATTTCTTCAAGAATTTCGCATATCTGGGTACTTGCTTGATGGCATCAATTAGAGGTAGATTGATTTCAACCTTCTTGAATAGCTCTAAGATCGCCTTCTCATCATTCTCTTTCTTGTTTCGAACCAACCTGGAAGGAAATGGAGCTGCAACTATAGAGTTAGAATTTTTAGATTCAACTTGTACCTCAATAGGGGTAGGCTCGGCAACTATAGAAGGTTGTTCTTCATTTTGGTTGGATTCGTCTTCAGTCTGTGCCGTATGCCCATACGGCATGGTTTTCTCGGCCTTTGTCTCTACTTCAACCAATTCCTTCCCACTTCTGAGGCTCACGGCACTTACATTGCCCCTGGGATTTTGCTCAGCTTGTGAGGGCTGCTTTCCAGTATGCCCTTGTATCTTGTTCATCTGCGTTGCAAGCTGAGTGATCTGTGTGCCCATACTGTCAAGGGCAGCCTGTGTTTCTTGCTGGAATGCCTTCTGATTTTGTGCCAAACTGTTCACCAGAGCATTACTTTGTTCCAGACACTTCATAATCTCACTCATACTTGGTGTAGGTTTGTCCGTATGAGCATACGGCCTATCTTGTGGTGGTCTTGAAGGCAAATCTCCAGGTGGTCTTTGATCGCCCGACTGTTTCCAACGGAAGTTCGGATGATTCCTCCAACCTGGATTGTAAGTGTTGAAATAAGGATCATAATTCATCTTCCTTCGGAAAGCATCTCCTTGTGGGGCATCATAGTGGATTCCTTTGAGGGCATCCTACTGTGCGTCGCCCGAGCCATAACAAGCTTGCTCGGTGGAAGGGTCTTGCAATGTTGGGCACTCATCGGTAAAGTGTCCACTCTCTGCGCATACACCACATCGAGAATGCTTTGTCTGGGCCACCGCTAGGCCTCTAACTAAAGAGGTTAGTGCATCAATCTTAGCCCCGCGGGGCACTCTCCCTCTCCACCACACAAGACGCCCCCGCGGAGGCACCTAGCCCCGCAGGGCTCGCTCCGTCTAACTGACTACAACGTTTTTTTCTTCGTGGATTGTATGTCTTTGGTGAAAAAGCTGAAGGCCTAGCTGAAGGCGGGGCAAACTGAAGGCCACAACTGAGGACATACCCAAACTAAAGCTCGAAACTGATAGCCAACTGGTAGCCAGAATGCCAAACTAATGGCTAACTGGTTCCAACTGATGGCCAAGATGTCAAACTGGTGGCCAACTGGTGCCCAACTGAAGAAACCAGCTGAAAAGTCTAACTGAAGAGCTAGCTGGAGAGTCCAGCTGAACTGGAGAGCCAGCTGGAGAGTCTAGAACTGAAGAGCCAGCTGGAGAGTCCAGCTGAAAACCCAACTGGAGAGCTAATTGATTGCCAAACTGATGGCTAAACTGATGCCCAACTGTGGCCCAACTGATGGCCAAACTGATGGTCAAATTGATGACCAAACTAATGTCAGTTGAACTGATCACAAGCCGAGCTGAACTGAGCACAACTTGAAGCATCAAACTGAAGACTTCAAGCTGGAGCCAAGGAATTGGAGCTGAACTGAAGCTGCAGCTGAAGAGCTTAGACTTCAAGATGAAGCCAAGAACATGGAGCTAAACTGGAGGTTCCTCGTCGGCACCACAAGAGCCTGATGAGGAGGGTGACGACGATGAGCATGATGCCAGAGGGCAACAAGGAGGACATGCAGGCCATCAAGGGTACCACATGCCTGTCAATGACCGGGGCTCATTCGAAGGATACATGGACACTACACTGGGTCAATTCCAGCAGTCCATTACCGACACCTTGGGCACATTTGGCAATCAACTCCAGGATTCTATGTCAGCCTATTGACGGGAGCATAATGCCCGCATGGTGCAGCAACAAGAGAGGATCGATGCCTCTTTCCAAACTTCAAAAGGGATTTTTGTAATTATAATAAAACAAACGAAATTGATAATTAAATATAAAAAAAATAAATGCACGAGTAATCAAATCGAACGAACTTAAAATATGAGAGGAAAGTATTCTGGATTCCAATTAACTCCACCCTAGCTTACCTAAACCGATCCTTGACACAAAAATGAATTCAATTAACACATACAAACCAGTTATAGCTACCGAAGACGCTTACTAACGCAGCCTAATTCCTCCGTAATTTCTCGATAATCAGGAAGACGCTTCACCAATTATTTCTCTGATCGACTGACAACCGTAAGAGACGCTCTATAGGTTTAATGAGCCGACAGCCTTAAGGTCTAGAGGAACCTAATTCATAATTAACAGACTCTGACGCAGGACCGTTAAATTAAGATTGCTATTCTCCCTGGCTCTGAAGAACCGTTTCGCCACTAATTAAACTTAAACCACAATTACGGATGGCCGGTTTAATTGACTACTAATTAATTCCAATCCACTAAGTATTTGCAACTACCCAGCAATATTGAAACAATTAACGACTCGAAATACAAAGAATAACAAATGCATGCACGTAATTGAACGATGAAAATGATTAGATCTCACAGCTTAGTTAGGCTAGGGGTTCGTTAGTTGTTTCCGGAATAAGAAGAAATTAGCTAGAATTCATATTAAGATTGAATCGCAAAAATATTAACATAACAAATACCATGAAAATAACTGAAAAAGATAAACGATTCTGCTCCAGAGAGAATTCGTCGTTCTTATTCGTGCGTGAGAATTAAAGTCTGGATTTTCCAAAAATAAAGATAAGTTCTAATCTATATATCAAATCCTTAATTAAAATAATATCAACAAGGAAATAGCCATCATAATCTATTCCAACAAGGAAGTTGGCAAAAAAGGGACTCTTGAAGGCGGTGGAATTCTTCTCGCTTGCGTCCAGGCCTTGGGCTTGAGTAATTTCCGTGTTTCAGCCTAAATTCGCACGCTCGGGCCCAGATCTTTGAGTTATTCGCCCATGTCGTCCTGTCGTATGCCCATACGGCATGGCTTTGCTTCCTTCTATATCAACTTCTTTTGCACAGCTCGTTTTCCCACCAAAAGCACACCATTTTCTTTATCTTTGCATCAATGCCCTGCAAAACTCTTAAGGTGCAACATTCTTCCAAAATAGCATCATTATACAACAATTAACACAGAGAAACCTCATCAAATCGCCCAAAATATCAATCAGAATTGGTACGATCACACTTTCTCACCATTTTATGAGAGTAGCATTATCAACTTGAATAAAGCATAGTGATAAAATAATTGAGAGAATCTACACCCTAATACCTTAATCAAACTTCTTTCCTCCAATCTTGATTTAATTTGTGTATTTGCATTTAATTATCTTGCTTGATTGTCTATTTTGAATTCCTAGCATAATCATCATCAAGCCCCCTTCTTAGAATGTTTAGATTTTATTTTAGTTGTTTAGTTGAAAGCATGTGTAGCCTTTAGATAATTCTTTCCTATAAAGTCTTCCTTGAGAGATCGACTCGGGTTAATCTTATTGCTTCTACAATTGACCCCATCCAATTGCGGGTGTGGTCCTAAGTAGTCGTCTAATGAGCATAAACCGGAAATATAAGTGTAAATTTGGACCGCGAAACACATAATCGTCAAATGATGTTGATTAAAATTTATATCTTGTTCAATAATTAATTTTGGAAAATATAAAGTGAAGTATTCATGTGTCTAATTGAGTTGTATATATAAAAGAAAGAAAAAGAACCCAAACTTAAGAATCCCAGATATCACAAGCCGATAACTTATGGGAACGGGGCCTCATTAAAACCCACATGGAAAACCCAGAGAAGGAAAAACCATGTGGGAAAAAGAGTACCCCTCTAAGCAAACCGAAAGAAAACCAAACACTTGAAGAAACAACATTAGATGCTAATATATCCGCTCTACCCTATTACCTTCCCGATAAATGTGAGACACAAAAATGAATACTACTTATGTAATCCAACACTCCTCTCCAACGAGCTTTTAAACAACACGGCACCTGCAGACTTCATCACATTTGCCACATTACAAGAAAAAAGTAAAAAAAGAAAATCTAAAATTGGTCTTTTTTTAATTCGTGTGAAAAAATAAAATCAACCCAAAGTTCATGTATTTTAAGGTAAGTTTGTGTCCACGTAGATGTACACGTGACAGTCTCCGGCTGCCACGTCAGATTCAACTTGCCAAAATTTGAAAATCACGTCAAAAATCAAATAAGGGCTAAGTTCATGTTATTAAAACTACGTTTTTTAGAATGTGTGAAAAACTAAAAACACCTCAAAGTTTATATATTGTAAGGCAATTTACCCTTTTATTTATTCACATTTTGAATTGTATTAGTATATTATTTTAGGATTATGAGTTTATTAATATATATATATATATATAAATGATATATAGGCAACATTTTAATTGTTGGTATTAAATTATTTTAGTAGGGGGAAATGACATCGAGAAAAAATATTTGTTTTCTAAAATGTAAATAATTTACTATGTCACATTATTTTGCGAGAATATGAATTAAATGGATTTCCTATTTTATTTTCTTACGTAAAAATAGGCGTAATTTTCTTAAATGTAATTATGTTTAAATATTATTTAAGAAGTTAAAATGTGCATAACCGTGAACTTGTTAAATTAGGTGTTTGAAAAATATTTTTTACATATCGATAAATACGTCGACAATTTGTTTAGGTATTTTTATGAAATATTATGTATCGGAATTTTTTTATTATTGTTATAAATTTATTTTATGGGTGAAAGTGACATCGGTAATGAAATATTTTAGTTTAAAAATATGAAGATATATAATTTTGAACAGTTTAGTATTAATTGATATTAAATTAAATAAAATAATACTTTAAAAAATAAAAGGGTTGCGTAAAAGTTAAATCATTGGTTCTTGGTTCCCGTGTGCGGGAATAACTAAGCTATTTCTAAATTAGAAAAACGAATAGACACCACCACTCTTCTAAAAGTCTTCACCGGAGCTCCAGCGCTGGTTTGACATCCGAAAATTTGGTACTCGAAAGTATCATGTCGATTGATAGTGGTGAGATTTCTTTATAATACGGCTAAAGTCCATTTTTCGTCTCATTCGACTGTTTTACATTTTAGAGAAAGTAAAATAAGAATTTATTTTGATCATTCTTCATTGTGCCAAGGAACTAGCATGTGAATATGTCTTCCGGAAGACCAAGTCATTCAAACGTGCCATCGGAGGCTGAACCGCCGTCGCCGGAGTGAGGAAGGGGCCAAAGACGTTGAAATCATATTATGCGTAAATTGTGAAGTTTGGGTTAATTTTTCAATTTATTTTTGTTGAGAATGATGGTATTTATATTTTTGAATTGGGGAAGGATTTTATTCAGAAACAGGTATAGACGAACACTTTCATGAAATTGGTTGAAAATTGACACTATTTGTGAAGATGTAGTAAAGTTGAATTCATCGATCTCCATGATAACATCATCTCTCTGATTTTGAATTAATTGAATCATTATAATTGCATATTGATATGTTCTTACTTGCATTGGAGCATGCTATTAAGCATCTATGTAATTGTTTTGGGTTAGCTAGTTTAGCAAAAAATGTGGCATTAAAGGTTATTCGGTTTATGTAATGTTTTGAGAAGTTTGAAACTTGTAGCATGAGCAGATTGTGATTTCCTAACAAGTTTGAATTTTAATTGATAATATGTAGTTGTAGGTGGCCAAATGTATGTTCGATGGTAGTTTAATGTAATTATTAACCAAGTTCGTAGCTGGTTAAGTAGGAAAAATCTTGATGAATTTCGTCGTATATGTTTTGGTCATCTGATTGATGTGCCCGACATCCAATATCAAGGGAAACTCATTTTTCTGTTATTGAATGCGCTTGAACCTGAATCAGAAGTAAGAAATCGATTGTGTTTTTCTATTAATGGCAGTCTAATGGAATTAGGGCCCCAAGATTCTTTTGCATGACCGATTTGAAATTTAATAAAGCTGAGGATCCACCAATATCCTCATCTATGCACATTGACATCTATCGAGGTAGTCATAACCTAAAGGCCCAACATATTGAGAACGCATTTGACAACTACAATGCCTTACAAAAGAGTAACGGTAGTTTGGTTTTGAAATTGGTGTTGCTCCATATTGCGTATGGTCTATTGTTGAATAGAGACCAACTATGGAAGAAGATAGATGTTTAGTGCATGCATCTTGTTGACGACTTGGATAGATTCAACAATTACCTTTGGGAAAAGGTTGCATACTAGTTCCTAGTATATTGGACACATACTGCCCACTGTAATATCACCTGATTGAGGCGTTCCTCACTGAGGCCTTGTACAGATGTATGTGGATTTTCGCTGATCTTACAAATATTTACCTTTGATATGTTCCAAGACTAACATTGCGTTGCGCGAAGAGACTTCCGGAGACGTTGTTCCCTAGATTTATGTATTAGTCTATGGATGCCTTGTTCAAATATTCTTTTCTAGAATCTTTTTTCCGTCCACCACAGTCAGAATCGACGGTACAATCTTTACCTAATTGTAATTTATTTCAGTTAGTTAAAATTTTAGTTCGCTGACTATGGTGTTGATACTTTCTCCCAGGCTCCATTTATCTTAACGATTGACGAAAAAGAGAGATTGAAATGTGTCGGATTGACACTGGAGGTTGGCCCTCCACCACCAAGGGTAGTCTGTAGAAATCTCATCGATGAGGATGATATTATTGACGATGAGACCGATGTGGAGATAGTCAG
Source organism: Perilla frutescens (assembly GCA_026008535.1). Taxonomy (NCBI): domain Eukaryota; kingdom Viridiplantae; phylum Streptophyta; class Magnoliopsida; order Lamiales; family Lamiaceae; genus Perilla; species Perilla frutescens. The sequence goes on from BRKX01000013.1 coordinate 20,287,895, forward strand.
AGCGCGGAATGCTGCTGAATTCAAAGTGTGTCGATCTCTTAGAAAACATCCTAGCAGTGTGAGTTCTAGTAAGTCGAAGTTGAAGTTGTTAGTCTTGTATATTGGAAGACTTGTCTTTGTATACATTCTACAATGGTTTATTTGACGATATAGATTGAATATTTATTGCAGTCGCTGTGTGCATTTATTTATTATTATATTTATCTGCTAGTTGCATATACTTGCATTGTAGATGATATAGTGTGGGTGTACACAAGGTATAAATTATATCATTGGATTCCTTGCAATGTATTAAAAGGCTCACGACTTAGATGGTCCTGAACCCACCATCAGTACACCGTAAAATAATCTGATAGTTAGCTTATCTTAACTAGCTGATTATTCTAGTACACTGGTTTGTGTATTGAGAAGGATCATGATAGGATACTATTTTATATTATGATCTTAAGTGAGAGAATAAAGATCCATAGAGTTCGAGTTCTTAACCCATATATATTGACGGACATACATGTGTTATGTTATTGCTTTGATTTATCAATGAGTGCAATTCTTTGATAGAATAAACAACCTTGATATTTTGAGCAGTATCATTTACATATATGATGGGTCGTGCAATATATATGGTCACTGTGTCATGGTGTGCCAGGTTGATGGTGTCCCCTTGAGGAAGCATAAAGTTCATGTGAAACTCTGCAGGTGGAATTTATTCCGTACATGATAAAGCTTGTGTGGTACTACTCAAGAAACAAGATATTAATTAATTATAGTTGTCAGAAGCTTACATAATTAATTAATTGACATTATATCTTAAACATGGGGAAGCTGGACTAAAGGAGAAAGCATATTCGTAAACATGTGTTAAATTGGTAAGTCAGTATTATTTCTTTAGTGGAATAAAAATAATACTTAATTTATTTAATTATATCATAAGTTGTGGAAATTGGAAATTAAATAAATTGCATGTCAATTTAATATTCTTCTAGATCCATGTTTTAGCCCAATATGACCTTAGTGGACTGGAAATTGAACAAGAGTGAGAAACCCAAACCCATTAGGGTTTGGATGAATATTTTCGCACACCTCTTTAATAAATAGAGAGGTGGGGGACGAAAATTCTACACTTGAAATCAGCCCCTCTTTTGTGCCATCTTGATCCCATAGTATTCACACATGTTTAGTAGTATACAACCCACCATGTATCTAGACGCGGTCTGGGAATACAACAGAAGATCGAGAAGTAGAATAACATCATTGTGGGTGTTGACTACACACACATTCAACAACAAGATTAGACATATAATCTTGTCCTCAACCCGACGTCAATTTGTAAGTGAATTTCCGAGTTATGTGTTTTCGCTTTTAAGTAGAATCGAAAATTGTCTTGTATGATAATTCACTCAGTTTAATTATTTACATGGCATGCATAAATTATGATATACATGAACATAGGATTAATGAGCAACCATATAGATCATGTGGTAGTTCAATTCGAAAAACCCCAACAGAAGTCAACTTTGAAATTACCACATAAATCAAACAAGCAAAGTGTGGCAGGAAATGTAGCTATGACGACATTGGCTGAAGTTTTCCGAATGATATTTGTAAGTTAAGGCAATATTATTTTTCAACAATATATGATATTTATTTCATTCCATTGACCTGATCATTATGTTTCTTATGTACTTGTTGTCAGGAAATGAATTCAATGGTGATTGCAAAAATTGAAAGTTTGGGAAAAGCCATCAAATCTCTTGAAGTGAAAGTTGAAAAATCTCTGACACTGAACTCTCGCATGATGGTGAGGAGTATGCTAGTGCTGCGGAACATTTGAGTCCGAGACATATTCTGACTGATAAGAATCAAGATGCCGAGATGAAAGTTGATGATGACATGAACACTGACAAAGAAGATGGTGCCGATATGAACACCGAAATGAATGCAACTACTGTCAACAAGGATGCTGATGATGCTGACAAGGCAGTAGATGTATATATCGATCTTAAAGGACATGCAGATGATAGGAAGAAAAGAGAGCATGCGGATGATGCCATTAAAGCAGTAGATGCATATGTCGGCCCTAAAGTACATGCACTAGGTGATAAGAAAGAGATGCAGATCTGAAGGTGAGAGTTACTAGCAGTGCAGTAGAACAAGCTAATGCCGATAATGAAGGAGTTGCTGAGAGAGGAGTCACTGACATGGAAGAAGATGCACCTGCCGATGTGGAGGTTGACATCAGTTTCTTGAGTGAAGAAGAAAAGGGTACACATTGCGAACAACGAAAATTTATATCAATTATTCTTGCATTGCCCCCTATTCCAGATAATTCACTACAAAAAAATCGCCATTTACCGATGGAAATTTATGTTGGTAAAATCGAAAATTCCGTCAGTATATTGATTACCGACGGTTTTACTGATGGAAAACAACTGTTGTAATTTGGCTCGATGCTACATTTTTACCGACGGAAATATTTCCGTCAGCGAGACTTACCAATGGAATACTGACGGAATCACCGTCGCTGGCTCTTTCGTCGAAATTTTCATTCCCAACTATCTGCAACGGAATACCAATGGAAATTCCGTCGGTATTAGAAACAGAATTATTTCCGTTGGTGTTCTTTGTTGGCATGCTGTTGCTATTCCATCAGCATTTCGTCGGTATTAGCAACGGAATTTTTTCCGTTGGTGTTCTTTGTTGGCATGTATGTTGCTATTCCGTCAGTATTCTGTCAGTATTATCAACGGAATTATTTTCCGTCAGTATTTTTTGTTGACACGTGTGCAGTTTTTCCGTCGGTATTTTGCTAATTTTTTACCTTTTTTTTATTTTACCATTTACCTGATCAATTAACCAATTAACCGCAATCAAATTATAATATCAAATAGAAATAAAATCAAACACGATAAAAAATTATAACAGTTCTTAATCCATAAATTAATCGATACATATCCATCAAGATTGATAGTAAGAAAATAGTAACACTACTAAATGTCAGATCACAGGTTTCAATATCTAAAAAAAACATAAAATAAATAATAGTTTAACTTGAGGGTGAATCTGAATCATCATTTGGGCAACGACTCACTTGTGTAGTCATAAACTCCTTCATCATTTGTTGTGTAGCCAACACTTGAGCATGAAGTTCCTCTCTTTGCTTCCGATCTTCCTCTATCTGAGCTTCATATCGAAGGATCCTCTCATGGTCCTGTCGTGCCTGCTCCTCCAAAGACCCAATTCGACTGTCACATTGTTCATGTGACATGAACTGAGAAGCAGTCGATCCACTACCACTCGAGCCATCACTGATGAAGCTCGATCCCATGATACCCATGTCGTACACTCTCGGCCTCTTGACCTTCTGCATCTCCTTGGAAACTCGCATAAAAATCTTATTTATATCAGCTCTCTCGCCTTCCTGTGCAACTAGGTCATTCACTCTATCCTGGTAAAAATATAAACATTCAATATATAATAAGTTGACATATATAAAAATACATAAAAGGATTAGGACATTTCAAGACATATTTATTTATTATATTTCAACAAACTTACATCAATTTGTGCATCCTTCGGAGTGAGGTATGTTCCATCCTTCTTCACGTGAATTGAACGAAATGTTTCATAAACACACTGAGTGTGTGAGATCCCTTTTTCTGTGGCCTATTCAGACAAAATTAGCAACCAATTTGATTAATAATTTAAAATATATATAGTAAGCTATAAAATAATTATCATCTCTTGAAAATAGAACAAAATTTAATTAATCAATTAAAAATTATTTACCATCTTTTCAACCAGTCGACGAACAGGCCTTGATTCGCCCCTGTGCTTGCTTATCCCGGTGCCTGGCCCATCTGGCTCCGACATTCTATTTTGTCTAGCTTTTGTAGACCTATCAATCACCTCTGGGGTATCCCAGTAGCTACACAAACCATTGCATGTCTCTAAATTTATCCACGGTGGTTTACCATTGTTTCTCTTTTTCTTCATATCATTCAACCAGCCAGAGTACCTAACACGTGCCTTTGCCTCCCACACTTGGTACACTTTAGTTTCCCACTCAGGAGGCCATGCAAAATATTTCTATTTAAATTTGAAGATATTCAAATTAATCAATAGTTCTTCATAATCAATAATATTAAAATGTAACATAATTAATAATTTTTACCCGAAATTCATCAAAGTATTTAGCCTTGATGTTATCTGGAGTCAACTTCCAACTAAACCCCGTCGGATTCTCAATTCTCTTAAAAATTGTTGTGCACGTGTTGGCAATCTTCGGGATTCGGTGCTTCATCAAAATTGTAATGAGGACCAGCATGATCTATCACCATTGTGTGATAGTTATTGGGAGCCTGCTCATCTACATCCATATTTGGTACTAGGGAAGGCCTATATATAACTCTTTCTCCATGAAACCTCCAAATTTTGTAATCCCGAACAAATCCATTTTTAGTAATGTCATACCTAACATCGTAAGTTGTTTTGTAGTTAAAGTTGTCACATCTCTTACATGGACATCTAATCATAGCTCCATCCTTGCATTATGGCTGAGTACTTGCATATTTAATGAAATCCTCAATTCCTCTCTCAAATTCGGGATTCAGATAACCATCAATCCACCGTCGATACATTCACTCACGATTATCACTCATTCTTGCAAAAATATAATCATAGATAAACAAATGCTCGACTCTTACCTAAATGATTCACAAACTAACAACATATCATGCTTCACAATAATAATCAACAAATATTTATATCAAATTCCAATTTACAACCCCTATTCATCCAATTTTCAGCCCTATTCATCCAATTTACAGATTATCAGTCACAATATTTACTCAATTTGAAGCCACTAATTACACAAACAAAATGAATTTAAAATAAATCATAATACGTAAAATCAGCCGCCATATTTACCCAATTTTTTATATTAAGCAACTACATAATACTTGGATTTCAAATTCAAACATATGCATAAAATTAAACAAATTCACACAACAAACTAATATGGAGTGAGAGAGACTAACCTGCTTTGATTTGATTTAAATCCCAACTTTAATCCACAGCACAAATTAATTTTTGAATGCCCAATCTGAACTCTACAGCTTCTGCTAGTTTAAACAGATTAAATCCTACATGCTTAATTAGAGGAGTAAATATAATTATAAAAGCATCAACAATATAAACAGGAAAATCCACTGGTGCATACACAAGAGCAAAATATTATTATTATTATTATTATTATTATTATTATTATTATTATTATTATTATTATTATTGTAAATTTAGATGATCTTGAATTGAATTTAACTATATATATATTTATATATATATATATGTATCTCTCTTTTCTACCAAAAATCCAGACTGTAGAGATTCTGTGCAAAATTTTTGGTGTTAATCTAATGGAAAAGAGATATGTTTAGGATCCTTAATTGTAAACTAATTTGCCATTTATACCTTAAATCTTAAATTGAGGCATTCAAGATGAGCTCATACTTTTTTGTAAAAAGCTACTCCCTCCGATCATTAATATTTGATGTTTTAGACTTTGGCACTAGAATTAAGAAAATATTAATGACTTCTAGAAATTCTACTTTTCATTTAGAAATTACTCACTCCTAGAAAGTATATTGCAAAATTGACTTTTGAGTATGAATGTTTATTATAAAATTGAATTTAATATTTTTTGGAATGTGTTTGGAAGAGGAGGAGAATGAGAAATTCAAACAACCATGCATGAATGAATTGATGAGATGAGAAAGAAAACAACCTTAATAATCTAAAATATCAAGTAAATAAAAAAAATGAAAATCCTAAAACATCAAATATTAGTGATCGGAAGGAAGGAGTAGCTAGTTGATAATTAAATTAATTATTGTTATATAATTACAGCTCACAACAAGATCAATCAAGTACAGTCATTAATTAGTAACATGGTTCCTTCTTTAACTTTTTTGTAAACTTTTTGCATTTTTATTAGCAATATAATAATCAAGCAAATCCAATTCATAATCATGCTGTCCACTTCACGTATTCTACCTTGGACTATTAAACTTTGACGAATTTTGAGATTAATTTGTAATCTGTATTGACTTCTTGATTGTGTTAGCGCCACAAATCAACAATATAATTTTTAAGGAAATTATCTCAAACAGGAGCCGTGATTATAGGAATCTTCAGCATGACTAATATCCATATAATTACACAACAAGATTTCAGAAATGCAATTTGCACAAGTTTATTTTAGTAGGAAGTATCCAGTAAAAACCACTCAGTTCTGATTAAGACAGGACAACATGCAACATTAGATTAAAAAAGTAAAGACTTGTAGGTCATGTTTGTTGATTAACATTACATAATTGAAGCTTGGTATGATTTCCTTCTTCAGTTTTTCATTGTCCCGTGTCTTCTGCTTATAGTGGCTAGCCACTATAAAGTGAAAAGGTTGGTCCAGTCTAGGCGGTGAAAAGGTTTTATATTTTTTTAATTAATAATTTTTCTAATTGAACATATTTATCATTAACCTGTATTAAATCCATTTAAATTTTCTGTAATATGTTTTATTAGGATTCTGAAAATTAGAATATCCTATAATACAGAAAACTGGACAGCCTAGGGCCTAAAGAATGAGAGAGCCGACATCGAATTCGGGTTCGACAAACGAATCCCTTCTGCTAAAGTGGCTAGCCACTTAAAGTGAAATTAAGCTTCAGGCACCCAAACATTTTGCTTTTGTGAGTGAGGAAAACCACATCTACAAGACTAAAGAAACTTGAATCCTTAACTTCGACTTTACCAAATAAAATCAGAGAAACAAACAAGAAAGATATTGTACCCCTCGAAGAGAATCATATCAAGTATTATTTATCAAACACAATTCACGATAATAATTAAAAAAAAAAACCCAAATTCTGAAATTGCAAATATATAGACATACCTCTAATTTGAATATACTTTGATGAAGGAGATGACAGAAGCAGCGAATTGAAGGGGGAGGGTTTTCTTTGCAGTCTCTGAAGTTGAAGACGACTAATCTAGGGGTTTCTGCCTCTGTGAGCGGCAAAGCCGTGAAATGAAGGGGGGGTTTTGCCTCTGTGAGCGGTAGAGTTAATACTCAAAAGCATGTAATATTTAATTTTCAGAATTACAGACGGAAATTTCTGTTTTTAATTCCGTGAGTAAATTAAAAGAATTTTTATTTATTTTAATTAACTAATCGATGTTATTCCGTGAGTATTTTTTATAATAGAATTAAAAAAAAATATTTATACATACTGACGGAATGATTCCGTTGGTAATTTTATTCTGAATAAATTTTAAAAAATTATTTATTTACTGACGGAATAATTCCGTCAGTAAAATTAATCACGGAATTACCGACGGAAAAGGTGGCGCAATTAGTCCCGCCAAATTTCCGTTTGCATTCCGTCAGTAAAATTTTTGTTCAAGTATTCCATAGGTTCCGTCAGTATTTCGTTTCTAAATAGTGACAGATCAATTTCGTCGGTAGAATCCGTTGGTAAATTCTGATTTTTTTGTAGTGATTTTTCCATGTATGATATCATTACATAAAATAAAGAAGATGATGCCCCATCATGTAAGAAGAAGACATCGGTGAAGAGGAAGTTATTCATTGCAGAGTCAGCTCCTCGTGTAAGCGTGCAACCATCCCGCAAAAAATCGAAGACCGCACGCAAGAGGATGAACAAAGTGAAGGCAATTCCATTAGTTTCAATAATGTTTGAAGGTTATGCGCCGATTAGAGAATTTGATTGGAAAGTTGTGAAGCGTTTCCACGATTGGTATTCAAAAGAACTGATTGCCTATCCGTAAGTTTAGACTGTTACATATAATGTTTAATTTAATTCAGGACATTTTGATAGACAAGGTTTGTGTAACAACTTGCTATGGCCTTATGAATTATGTGCAGACAACCAATCATTTTGTTGCCGATAGAATGCAAACGACAGACTGATCCAAAGTGGTTCAAAAATTTGTACCTTGTGAGAGGATAGTTTGATAATGATGTAAGTATACATGAATGTAGTTATTCTTCGTGTTAAACAAATGTATTTTTTTTGTAATTTTATTGGCGGCTATCTGGATTGTGCGTGCTAAACAAATGTATTTTTTTAACAAATTGTGATAGCATTGTGATGTCCTACTAAATTTGTTGATCATCTACTCACGGCCTTATCCGGTACAATTTAAGCATGATTGGAAATTGATAGAGTCCCCTGGTTGGGTAAAAATTTGATCTCCCTCTCGTGCATTATTCATATGTGTTGAAATTAGTAACTTACTTTGTTTTTGTTGTAATTATGTTCCAGCAACACTAGTGTTGGAAAACATGGAGCCTATGGCTGATAGAATTGTGCCTTATGTAGAGGGTAATTGCCCTCAACAAGGTGGGAAACCGTGGCATGAGGTTGATAAGGTCTACAGGATTGGGCATGTGCAAGATGATCATTGGGTGTTATACAAACAGATTGGTCACACATCAAAGAAGCATTTCCAAATGTGTGCAAGAATGTGTCAGTTTTGTGTGATCACGGTGGTGTTTACTGGCGTAGGCCTCTCACATAACCTCTCCTAGATGTGTTGGAACTTGGTGAGATGTGAACACCCACCACAATAGGTAAGCAATTCTGACTGTGGGATAATGTGCATGAAATTGTTGGAGTGTCTAGTGACAGGTACATCTTTCGACACCATCGACCATAGTAGGTGTGCTTTTTATAGGCAAGCTTTTTGTGCCGAATTGTTTGCAATGAGTCGCCATATTTGATGAAGAACAAGTATGCGTAGTTGTTGTAGGCATGCCTGATGTGACCTGCGCATAATTTGGATATAAATCAATTAATATTCCTTTGGTAGTTTACAAGAAAGCTTTTCCAGAACAAAAGTACAAATTTTGACAAAATTAAGATTTTGTAGGCCCATTCAATGGGGTATAATGTAAAATAAGTACAAATTACCTAAATAACTACTATGTTTTAAATCTTGCTCACCTACCCCAATTTTAAAATAATTTTTCCTAGATATATTTTTCTCCCTAATGTAAATGTAAACTATATGAAACCTTCCGTACAAAATCTTAGTACAAATCTTACACTTATCCACAACTTATCTCTGCTTTGCAATAGATCTAATGCACCACTTAAGTAGAGCTTTATAATGAATTTATTTTTCAAAACTAAAAAACAGTGATAATCAAAAGTAAATAAAAATTTATAGCGTATTTGATTTTCAAAATATAAAAACAGGTAAATTGCAATATGCAAAACACCCCTATATATACATATAGCGTAGATTAAAATTTAGGGCCTAATCTCAATTCATACGAGATAAATACGGATGATTATGGTAAATTGAATCAAAATTCAATATGTTAATTTAGGTAATCATTTTATAGATTGATATAATGTATATACATATATGTACGTATATAGAATAAATTAGTTAATTAAGAATATTGCAATATTCAGATAGATTTAGGAAACTATAAATCGCCATATCTTTATAATTCAATTGATTACCCGCACACGACACTTCGTATCCTTATAAATCAATTGATTATATCTATATATATGATATAATCATTCTATATTTTTTTATATATAAATTCAGGGAATATATTATTTTAGTAGAACATATACATCATATCTATTTATTCTAGTCAATCCCGGATTTATGTGTAGATAGCATATTATAAATGTTAATTAACCGCAAATCAAAACATATATAATATATTATATAAACAAAAAATGAAATATAAAGTAGGCCAAAATCTATAAAATAATATATAATATATATTATAGATATAAATATATTATAATATAAACAATATATATATATATATGGAGTTTAGATATCTTTTTTCAGATTGTATCTGTATACATTTGCGGAATATTCCATGATGAATATTTCAATTAACTAATTAATCAATATAAATATTTTTTTCAATTAAATTATAAAATATTCATTTTGAGAAAGGTGAAATGGGCGAGGTTATGCAATGTTTTTATTTTCAGTCATGGTGTTGTTATTATACATTGGGCAATAATTTATAAGGTCACTCACTATTAAATCATACAAAGACCAATTATATAAATTTATTAGTAATAGTATTATTGTAGTTTTCAGAATAGCTAAAACTAGTATTTCTCCTGTGAGATGTACAAATAATTATTATTTTTTTAGATATGTAATAGTATGATTATTTTTGAATTCTATAGGATGTGTTCAATTTTTAAAAATTAATAAAACTGTTGGTCCCGGGCGAGTCCGAATCAGTTTAGAGGGGGGGTGAATAAACTGACTCAAAGTTCTTAAAATAAATGCGGAATGTATAGGGCCCTTGACTCGCGTAACAAAACTTATCAATGCACTTGATCAGTTGAGATAATCAGTTGGCTCAAAGTGCAGCTTGTGTGATGGATGTGTGCAGTTAAGAAATGCAACCGAAAAGCAATAAGTTGAGCACACACAATCAATTTACAGAGGTTCGAAGCTTAAACTTCTACGTCCTCTCTTCCTTACTGAAAAGGGCAATTTACTATGTAATGGTAAAGTTTCTTTATTACAATTACACAATGAAGACAATGTGTTGAACCTGGCTGACGGCAACTTTACGAGTCACAGTCTCTTTTTCAACCGGTGCTGTCCTAGAAAAGACAGTTCTAATGAATGCAGTCTCCTCAGCCGGTGTCGACAGCTCACACTTAGGATTCCCAACTGCTCGCTAGGGAGCTAAGGTGCTATTGCCCGTGTTTTCAAGGTTTTAGATCTCTTTCGATCTTCAAGAATACAGTCTTGAAACTGTTATCAACTGATGTGCTCATTTGGCTTGAGCTGGCTAGTTGATCGGTGTATATCTCTGAACTGAGAAGCTTGCTCTGGCTGGACTTCTTCAACAGCTAGCTGGACGATGAACGTTTGGCTCCTTCTTCTCAGTTGGGACTTTTTGCTGTGGATGATTAGAACTTGATCTTTGAGTGCTGTTCTTGCAGTCTTTTTCAAAAGATCTTTCTCGCAAGAGTCTTTTACTCTTTTTTAACAGCGAGAAAGTCTGATCAGCAAAAGTCTCTCAGCAAAAGTCTCTTCACAAGTTGAATTACTCATCTTTTATAGAGGAGTGGCTTGTGACCGTTTGTGAATCAACGAATGATCATAAATGATTCGTTGATTTTTAAAGCCGTTGAGAGGCTTTTTGTTGAAGTAGTCATTGCACTGCCTTTGTTCTCTGACAAGCTTTTACTCTAGGATCTTGGTTGCATTAACTTCAAGATCTTCTTGTTGGCAGTTCTGGAAATTTTGATTTCCAGTTTCGGCTTCTGTCTTGATCATCAATTCTAAGCTTCAGCTGGCAGTTGTGATCTTCAGTTAGGTCATATTCTCAGCTGGTAATTCTGCGCGTCTTGTTGGCAGTTTTACGCTCTAGTTTTTACTTTCTTCAGCTGGCAGTTCTGGGCTCTGGCTTGTTGTTTTCTAAGCTCCAGTTTGATTTTCTTCAGCTGGCAGTTCTGGACTCTGGCTTGTTGCTTTCTGAGCTCCAGTTTGGCATTCTTCAGCTGGTATTCAGAACTGGCATTTTCTTCAGCTGGTACTCTGAGCTGGCATTTTCTTCAGTTGGTACTCTGAGCTGGCACTTTCTTCAGCTGATACTCTGAGTTGGCACTTTCTTTAGCTGATACTCTGTACTGGTACTTTTTTCAGCTGGTTACTTCGAGCTGACATTTTCTTCAGCTGGTACTTTGAACTGACACTTTCTTCAGCTCATGAACTGCAGACTGAAATACTTCAATCGGCATGTATACCATTTTGACCCTGATGGTCAGTTGGTACTTTGAGCTTGTCAGTTCCATTGTTCTGACAGTCTGCATTTTTAGTTTACTTGACTTACTAACTGATTTAGTAATCAAGTTTCTGCTTTCTTCTTTTCTCAGCACTTGGCTGGATTTGATCTGTCTCTTTTTTTCTTTTCTTTATTTTTTTTCTTTTTCCTCTCTTTTCTTTTCTTTAGATTGATCATTCTTTGGCTTTGTTTAGCTCAATCTTTTGTTTGATCAATCACGGCTTTCTACTTGATTTTCTTTTAGTTTTTCAAAGCATTTGACATGTTTTGACATTTCATCAAAACCACGATAGAGATTAGGCAACTCTTGATAGTTTTTCCTAAAACGATATGCACATGCACTGATTAATTAGATAATAAGATTAATTTTGTGTAGTTACACCAAACAAAAAATTAAATTAAATTTTAGGAACTAAATGAAAATCCATATTAGAAAGATCGAATTGGAATATTTCAAACAACACGATTTATAAATAGCATTATATAATTATCTATGATTAAAAAACATTTGATTTCTTTGAATATATGACAAATATAAAAAATACAATTATTTAATTATTTTAAATGATGAAATTGAAATAGAAAAATAATAAATTATTGCAAATTATGTTATACTTATATGTTATTATTATTATGATTATAGTGTAACACAAATGAAAACTATTTTTTTAGACAACAAATGTAGAATACTATAAATCATCCACCTATGCATAAAAAAATAAAATAAAAAATGTTACAAATCTCAAATTTTCAATTAAAAAACAATAAATAAGATTTCAAAAATTTGTTATAATACAACAATTATAATCTAAACCATCGTGGAAAATGCAAATAGAAATAAAGAAAATTTACAACAATAAGTGTCACTGCTGTTGTCTATTAGCTCAAAATTGTTATCTATTATACAAAATTGTTGTCTAAAATATAATTATTAAATTGTGTAATAGACAATGATTTATATATCATAACTGTCGTGTTACACGATTTTACCTTAATATATGCGGAGATTAGGGAAGAAATATAAAGAAAATGGTGGTATATATTTTAGTGAGAGAAACAAAGACATACATAATTACATACTTGCATTATACCCATTATAGTGATAGTGAAAGCAGCAGGGGATTCGAGCATGTCACCGGAGACGGATACTGTGCTCACCACTCTCCGTCAAACCCTAGCTTCCTGCTTCAAGGTAATGCCTTCTTCATTATGCTCCTTCCTACCTTACTCGTCAAATTCATGAGTAATTAATTATTTCATGATGGATTGGCGGTGCGTAGTTGATTGTAGCCGGTGATTACGCCACTTCGGAGCAATCGGTTGCCGAACTCGGAAAATTCCTTAATTCTATATCTGGTGCGCTATTAGCAGAAGAACCTCAAATTTCGCAAGAACTGGCTGTCGAACTTCTCACTCTAATTCATCAATACGTGGCCACACCTGCGCTTGAACAGGTATGGTGCGGATTGCTTGTTCGAGAGTTTGGATTTTTGTATGTATCTTTTGTCTGATGTTTGATGAATCGACGGAATACTAATTTTTTAGGAGGTTATCGATGCGTTAGCTTTTGAGTTGCCCAAAGCTGTGGCTCGGTTTGCTTGTGTATCGGCTAGGTGTTTGGAGGTTGCAGAAGGTGTAGTCGATTTTTTCGTGGAGAGATGCGGTCCACGAGACATGCTTTCGGTTCTACTGGAGGTATAATATGTGTGGTTTTGATTTTCTTCCTCCTTGTAAAGCTAGCTTTTTGCCTGTTGATCTTTCTGTCAAAAATCAAGTAGCAAATTTGCACAATCGGATTTTGATCCGTCAAATTATACTTTTGCAATATTATCAGGCAATATCTTCTCTAAGCGACCCATTTATGGTCCCTGACTGCTTCATTCCTCTACTTAGCGGGCTCGCAAAAGGTATATGTTTATACATAATACATACATGTTTTGCTAAATCCAATTGGTAATGATGTTGGCTATTGATACTGTTTGCTCTTCCATTTACATGTATATTATTCATGTTTATATTTATGTGCTGGATGATGAAGTCCCATGCATATTCTGATGCCAATCCCAACAAATAGATTCAGCTATTTTTATTTTTCTGCAAATAATTAATGCTTGTAGTCTTTGATATCTTTATGTGCATGAAATAGAGTCTACAGATCTTTAATCAGCTTAAATGAATAGTCATTTTCATGCTTTGTCTGGTTTCAGTTATTGTTTTAATTCAAAGGCGGCTATATGAGCAAGTAAAAAATGCAGTTCCAGTCATTCTTAAAGTTTTGACGACCATGTGTTTGAAGTCAGATGATGAAGATAGAGATTATGAGAAGTTGTTCCATAGAGCCGCTGACATTGCCTGCTCTATAAGAACAGTTGGTGTAAAGTTGGTCTGTAACACTAACCATTCTGCTTATTAGCTTAATCATGTAACTCTACCTAATTCTGCAATGATATTTTTATCTCCTATGGCAGGAAGGCGAGGAAATCAAGAAACTCAACGCTTTATTAGGCCTATATGTCTTACAGATTATGGTGGACAATTCTTGCAAAAGTGAATCTAGTTTTGGTTGTACTAAGTTGTGTTCTGGTGACTTGAAGCCATCATCTATGTGATAATAAATCATCCTTGACGTGCAGGCTCTTGTTTCACTTGGAATGTCAAGTGACATGTCAAAATGTCTCCCTTTGGTGCTGCAGTTGTCCAACTTCCTTCACCATTGTGATTTGTCATATATTGGTTTGTTAACAGGATGTGAGGTTGATATGATCACTAAACTAATTATTGGAGGTGAATTTTATTGCCTTTACATGAGTACATCACTAGTCATCTTTAAGTTGTTTGCATATACGACTCTCGGAGAAACTTATCTTTGTAGAGGACATTTAATGATAGTCCTTTTTGACCTAAATTACAGATGATAGTGAAGTTAGGGCAGATTGCTTTTCTCAAGTCAAGCTCGGAGCAGCACTTTCCGGTTGGCAATTGACAACTAGTTATCTCTAGTTGATGTTGTCATTACCTAATATTGATCTAATTGCAATGATTGATCCAGTGATTTGGGGTTTCCGGGCTAGCGAGGCTGCGCTGGCTGCCAAAGCTGATTTTCCTGCTGTCTTAATGGAACTTCAAGGTAACTGGACTAGAAGATGGGAGGCAGTAGGCATGTTGAAGTACCTATTCTCAGGTGCCAATCTGCCATGGGAGTTGAAGCAGGATGGTATCAGATTCCTTCTATGTATTATGGATGGCAACCTATCACGCCCAGACAATGACTGGGTGGACTCCTCTATCCATATGCCAACTATGTATACCAGCTTGCAGGTAGTTTGTCACTGTTTAAGTTCTTCCTTTGCTCAATTCCCACATATTATCTGTTTAATCAATTAACTCATTGCTCATTCTTAGGCTATTGAGATGATGATCATGTATTCTCCTGATTCTGCGTTAAGGAAGAACGCATTTATGGCATTCAAAAAAGTAAGATTTCTGGTGCTGCCTGCTTTAAAGCACGAGTATCCTCTTGTCTACTAGAAAATTATTCACTGGTTGGTTTCTTAATTTATAATCCCCTCACCCCTTCTCCGTAAATGATGTTTTTGATGACTTCTACTGCCTCTGAACAAAAACTTCAGAATCAGAAAATGATGTATTTTGTATTTCCATAACAATAAGATTCCTTACCTTGTTTTTGACGAAGCATGGAGAGATTTTGAATTTTGATGGATCTTGTTTTCTGATATAGGTGCATAACTACTGATTTTTTTTGTCTGATAAGTTGTCCTTCACTAACATCTTAAAATTGTTGGTTATGAGACGTGTTCTGTTGCATAAGCTATTATTAGTGGTCTTAAAACTTTTCCTCTGAATATTTTCATGGGCATGATATGTTGTTTCTAAAATCAGGTGCTCGCAGACATTCCAACTCCTTGGAGATTTGATGTCTTAGTGGCCTTGATCAAGAATAGCAACTCTTCTTCTATGGTAGGCCCTTATACTGTTATTTGGAAGCATGCAATTAAGCTCCTTGAATTGAGAATTTGATTTTGAAAATGTGGTCCTCCGTGCCTGTGGTACAGATTGGAATACTAATAGATTGTGTGAAAGAGGAAATGCGCTTGGAAAAGGTCACACGAAATGCATCAGTAGATGCGGTCCTGAATAGCGAAGTTAGTCAATCTAGATGGTTTTGGAACCCATCTGTGCTAGAATTGGTGGAAATGGTTCTCAGGCCTCCAAAGGGTGGACCTCCATCCCTTCCTGAGTACAGTGATGCAGTTAGCCTCTCTTCTCTCTGCTTAAATTTACTTAGGACATCGAAAAACAAACACTTTCTGATAAAACACAGCTTATGGCCCTTCAGAATTAGATAACGTTCATATATTTGCTTTTCTGCATGCGGAAATTTACAGTCATTTGGAAGCTAATTGATATGCTCCTGACTAATGCTGAGTAAAGTTTCTTGCAGTTGAATAATCGATCCCCTATTGATTTTCTTGTGCTGCAGGTTTTGTCAGCCCTTAATCTATATAGATTTATACTGATTGCAGAATCAACAGGTTAGGACAAACTTGTATTCATCTTTGATGATGAATTTCAGTTATTTTTCTCCATTGTTGCTTGCATTCTGATGTGATGGAGATGGTGATACAGGGAATTCGAACAGTAGCGGAATACTATCAAAGGAGAAATTGCAGAAAGCATATAAGGAATGGCTTCTCCCGCTGCGTGCATTGGTGGCCGGAGCAGTGGCAGAAAGCAAGAAAGATTATGAAGAAGTGGCATGTGAAGTAATGTGCGGTCTCAACCCTGTGGAGTTGGTTCTATACCGCTGCATCGAACTCGTTGAAGAGAAGCTAAAACATTTGTAACTTAGTTATAGGAAACACACTTTTGTCTTTCAAGTGAATGACAGACCTAATTTTGATAAACTCCTTTTTTAGGGTAATTTATTTCCTGCCGAGTCTTTGATAAATGGGGCAACAAATGAATTCTACTTTGTTTTGTTTTTTTGAGATGAATGGGGCAACGTTCTTTTGGAGCAAATGGTCTCTATGAAAGCTTTTAAAAAATTGACGCTCAATGTTGGTTGCGATTTTTGTCAAAATCAATGCTAACATATATATATATATATATATATTATATAGATTTTGGTTCTGAGAAAATTTGATTGGTGTGAGAAAAGCTAATGATTATTGTAAAATTAATGGTGGAGATTGATTTCTTAATTTAAATTAAATGTTGATGTACGCAAAAGTGATTTTGCTCGGTTAGTTTGAAGCTATAAGTGATTTTTTTTTTTATAATAAAGTAAATCTAATTTGAAATTATACATTAAGACTACAACTGGATATGTACATATGTACGTATATTATTGAAAATGTTATGGCGATTTGACGGCCAGAAAATGTTTCAAATCACGATAAGTAATCACTGCTATAATTTTTTCCACAATTTTTTTTTTTTTTGAAAACTAGACTCAATTATATATTTCAATAGATATGACTGGCCATCTAATTACTTTTCAACCAAAGCCCTTTATTTTTTCAAATTCACCACGTTTATGAAAAAATAAATTTATTTGATGAAAAAAATGTGGCTAAATTATTATTTTGATCAAAATTAAATTGATATTTTTGCCACATAATATTTTGGACTACTAATTAATACATAATCAATATATGTCTCATGTTTTTAGCAATATATATATATATATATATTTTTTTTTTTTCTCATGTTATTTTTTAATTATTGTATTTTTTTTCCTATACTATAGTTTCTTAGTTTATTAAACGTTTACCTCCTTTTATTTACTTTTATTGTTGTACTTCTATTTTTCTTGTTGAAAAATTAATAAAACTATAGAAAATAAATTATAAAGTACAAGTATGGGAAAAAAAGTCCAAAACGAAGCTTACCTGCGGAGTCGATCTTCTCGACTGTTTCCCTCTCTTCAATTTCACACAATCCATTCTCAAATTCACAAACCCGCAGTAAACCCAAAACCTCCACCACCCGTCGGAGAAAGCTCAGCCCATCGCTGCATCCAATAAGGTGGCGTGATTTATTATTTCCTAAATATTGGTTTCTTGTAATTTCATATCACCAGGCTAATCCGACATTCTGCTCAGGATTTGTTTTCTTAATAAATTTACCGGTTATTTTCTCTTGTCTCGATATTGCTTGTCTATGGATTTCAGTTGAGATTTTGATTTACCAAGTTTGCTGTATTCTTCAGTTTGGCTTAATGAAGTGGGCACCCTAATAGTGGAAAATGTGTTTGTATGCTGTTGTTTTGACTACCTAGTAACTTCAGCTAATCAGATATTGGACGCTAGAAAGTTTGATTTTTTTTTTTGGATTGGTTTTATGTTTTTGAGTTTCTTTTATTTATTTATTAATAAATGGCAGAATGGGGGAGCTCATGGTTGAAAAGCATGTCAAGTACATCATATCAATTGAAAAGGTAGTCCTCATATTCATTGTGGATTTATAGTTTGTATCAAGTTTTGATTTTCCTTGTTATACTTTACCTTCATGTAATTGATTATTGGGATCCGCATCTTTAATCGGTCAGACCTGGAATACTTCTTCTCTGCCTGATTTTAACTTCATGAATCATGATCAGACATAATGGTTTCTTTATTATACTTGGCTCCTAAAACTTTGTTCCTGAAGTACTTTCATAAAAATTATGTTATATGATGTCTCTTTGGGTCTGTAAGATTTTTATCCTTAATCTGCCTATGTAATGCCAGAAGTGTTGCAAATGTGCCTCCAGTATCTTTAGAGTATTTGCTTGCACTATCAGGAGTTAATTATATTACTTCTTCTTTAGAATATTTGCTTACACTATCAGGAGTTAATTATTACTTCTTCTTTAGAATATTTGCTTACACTATCAGGAGTTAATTATTCTCCTCCTCCTCCTCCTCCTTCTTATTTTCTTAAGTAATAATAAGCACACTTTTGTATCAGAAAAAGGATGATTATGAATCTGTGGTGATGGAGCTCCTGAGGCTGAATGGTGCCTCTTCTTTTTTCTTTAAATAATAATAAGCACACTTTTGTATCAGAAAAAGGATGATTATGCATCTGTGGTGATGGAGCACCTGAGGCTGAATGGTGCCTATTGGGGATTGACTACTCTTGATGTTTTAGGGAATCTTCATGCAGTGGATCAAGATGAGGTTGTTTCATGGCTCATGCAATGTCAGCATGAATCTGGTGTGTATCAAGGCTTGATTTTTCTGCTATTGAAAAGTCCAGCTTAGATTTAATTCAAGTCAAAATTAATAGTTTATTTCTTTATTCTTACTTTGTTCTGGTTGCAGCAAGTCCTTTACAATTTTTTTTAATTATTCAGGATGTTGAATAATGTGGTTTTGATACATTTGCATTACCTTAATGTGCCTTGGTTCATGCAGGTGGTTTTGGCGGTAATATAGGGCATGATCCTCACATACTGTACACACTCAGCGCTATTCAGGTTTTAGCTCTTTTTGACAAGATAGGCGTTCTTGATATCGAGAAGGTTGCCAATTGTATCTTTCAAGAATAGATAATTATATATAATATATATTTTCAGTCTTCAGTTTCTTGAAGTTGGGTTATACGAGTTAAGCTTACGATTAATAGTGCCATATGGTGGTCACTACCACATATTCATACCGTGTGCTACTTGGATGAGTTTTTCCATTGCTTTTCACTTGCATTTTCCCCCCCTTCTTGTGAGTTTATCTCTTTCTTTAATATAGTTAAACACAACCAAATGGTGTGATTATTGAGTAAACACTTAACCTACTAGCTAGATATTGCAAGCCTACAAAATGAAGATGGGTCGTTTTCTGGTGACATTTGGGGTGAAATAGATACAAGGTATGCTTTCTCAATCATTAAACTCTTTTTGGAAGTTGGGAAATTGTTGCATATTTATATTGTTAATTTTTCCCTTAGAAATTATCTATTTTGTGGAATGACAAGGCTTACTATATTTCAGGTTTTCTTATATTGCAATATGCTCTCTCGCATTATTACAGTGTTTGGATAAAATAAATGTGGAAAGGGCTGTAGAGTACATTGTTAGTTGCAAGAATTTAGATGGTGGATTTGGATGCACACCTGGAGCGGAATCTCATGCAGGACAAAGTATGTTTCATGTCTTGAGGTTTACACATACTCGGGAATTTTGTCTCAAATCGCTAATTATGCAGTGCTCTTAAATGAATACATAAGCTATTGCATGTTGTGGTTCAGGGCTTCATCTCTAATTAGCGTATTGATTGAATTGACTCGTTAGATAACTGAAAAAAAATTAAAAAGATCTGAACATAAATGTTTCCAGATTTATAAACCTGATGGACATGGGATCTTGAAATTATGCGGAACAGATACAGTTATACAAAGTACCCAACGATTAAATTTATGGGCATTTTAGTAAGAGTAATGCTCCCTTTTATTTACAAGTCTAAACCAACTGGTGCAGAAGTCATACCAGAGGACTTGACTCTCGATCAGCTGACAGGGAAGCTTCTATGAGTATTTATTAAAGTTAATAGCTCGCTTATTGTTTTAATTTTTGAGAGATGACCAGCCTGCCAGAAATATTTGAGTTTTGTGACTGGATTTCTGCTGCTTCTGAAAATTGACAAGTTTGGTCCTAGTGCAAAAACTAACAGATGTGGACTCCTGTTGCTGAATTGTTATTACAGTTTTCTGTTGTGTGGGAACTCTTGCTATCACTGGTTCTTTACATCATGTTGACAAGGACCTCCTTGGTTGGTGGCTATGTGAACGACAAGTAGAATCTGGAGGTCTAAATGGGCGTCCTGAGAAGCTTCCTGATGTGAGTGATTGTTTCATTCTGTATAAATTACTGTACAGTGAAAGCTTACACCAATCTTCAATAATAGGTTCTCATCTAGTATTAATTCCTAACTCCAGGTATGCTACTCTTGGTGGGTTCTTAGTAGTTTGATCATGATTGACAGAGTACACTGGATCGACGGGAAGAAGCTTATTAGCTTCATTTTGAATTGCCAGGTTATACTTTGCATCGGAAAGTGGATTTCTGTTTGAAATTTCTATTCCTAGAGTTGCGTCACATAAAGTTAAAATTTGTTTCCGTATCCTTCAATAATGTAGGATAAAGAAAATGGAGGAATCTCAGATAGGCCTGATGACGCTGTTGATGTCTTCCACACCTATTTTGGTGTTGCTGGTAAGCTACTTGTTGCAGAAAAGTGTACCATGACTTGCTGATGTGTTGGCCTGGCACTATAAACATCTGCCTTTCTTGTTTTGTGAATTCAGGTCTTTCACTTCTCGAATATCCAGGACTGAAACCTATAGATCCGGCTTATGCATTACCAGTGGATGTTGTCAACAGAATTTTCCTTAGCAAATAAATGTAGAAGCTGACAACTCACGGTTGATCAGTATTTTTTTCTGCTACATGTACTTCTCTTTTGGTTATAAATGATTGAATATTCAGAAATCTTGATATGGAATTGTCCTAACCACTGTGCATATACAATTGTTGTTAGTTCTCCATACTGTACAATTGTCCTGAAATCATGGTGACAATGCCCTTTTACTACTTTATTATCATTGGTTCATTGTGGTGATTACTTTGATTCTCAACAATTTTCATAGTTGAGCTGAATCTTCAATTGTTCAAGGTTCATTTGGTCTGTCTGCTGAAGTGAGACTTGAAACTGCATAATCAACAATTGCAGACAACTTAGTATATTGCTGTTCATTTGGTCTGTCTGCTGAAGTGAGACTTGAAACTGCATAATCAACAATTGCAGACAACTTAGTATATTGCTATACCATCACTGAAACTAGAATACACAGGTTAAGGAATCATGTTTGAGTTTACATAAAAGGAATGCTCATTTAGTTGCATTTGATGGCACATTAATTGTTTCGATTTCTATGCCTCTGCCTTGATCTATTGCAGACTCCTGGACAGGTGGTGCGGCTGGAACTGGGGAGGGGGTCTCTTTATCGCCCACTTGGCTGAAGCCGACACTGCCAGCAGCTTTCCTCTGGGCCCTGTTCATCTTTGCCTTGCTTGCCCATCCGGTAATCTTGGCTTGTATGTGATCTTCAAATATAGCTCTGTTGTATGAGCTTCCCATCTTGAGTAGAAAATCAATAATGTTGATGGTTAGGAAACAAAAGGTCATGCCCGTATGCCAGAAAAAAAGGAAGTAGTGCAGTTACATTACACACAGCTTACCTGTGCAACGATAGCATATAGTGGCAGGGTACTGTAACCGCAAAGAAACTGCACCAGCACCCTATAGGAGTGGAAAGGAAAGGAAAGGAATGGAATGGAATGGAAATGAATGAATGATGTTGGTGTACCAACTGAAACTAATGTGTAGTGTAGGACAGAGGGGAATGTAGATTGTACAGTAGACGTACCCTATTACGAGACGGGGGATTATATAGCCAACTTGCCCCATGATGCAAGAGTCGAAGGAGAACAAAACCTGTAGTTAATTTACAGCATAATGTGGTGAATAAATTGATAGTGTAGTTGGGAGTGATGCATGGAATGAAATGATGGTGGTGCAGTGCAGTGGTCTCACCAAGACCCAGAAGAAAACAGCAATCTCATAGGCATTCTGGAAGAGAATAATGTGGATCAAAATGAGGACGAGGCGCGGTTTGTTGAACCAGAAATGATGATCAGAAGGCTGAACCATTAGTTCCCCAGGAAGAGCTACATGCCTCTGTGCCACTTCTCTTGCTAGTTGGGTGATGATGTGCTCCAGTTTAGTGCCCACACCAAGCAGAAGCTATCAAACCAAACCAACCAACCAACAAATTCAGTTTTCGTTTTCTTTTCTTTTCTTTTAGTTTAGTTTATTAGAGAGAGAGAGAGTGAATGAATTCATGAATGAAAAGTTGTCATCTCACAATCAAGGGCACGAATGCAATCCAGAAATATGCATGCCAACCTGAAGATATAAAAGTGTTTGTATTAACTCTATCTGGACACCGATAGGAAAGAAGGTTAGATATATGTTACCATGAACATTGAGCACCAGGAAGAGTACCACAAAAACCCAGAGATACCAACTGCAGCAAGTCAAGTGAGAAGAGATGATGAGATGAGACAAAAACCAAAAGATTATTATGAAACCTGTGATGTTAGGAGGCAGGACCTTATTCCGACAACTTTCTTGAAATCGGTCTCGAGAGCACGAACCATGTACTTGTAGAAGTTGAACTTGGGATTGTCCCTGTAATGTGTCTGGAGATGGAGTTGGAAGTGAGATATCAAAGATGCATGATTGTTGATTGATGAGGTTAAGTTTCTGCAGATGGACTTACATTGATGAAACCACGTCGGAGAGTGGTGTAATCCAATTCGTTTACAGATCCATAAAATTGCTTAAAAAAGGAATGCTGAAAACCAAGAAGAATAGAATAGATAGATGATGGCATCATGTATTGATTGATGTGATGTGTATTTAGTTGGTTGGTCACTTACCACCCAACTCAATAGATATAAATCTTTGCCAATGCCCAGAAACCTGCCCTTGATGAAACTGTGCTGGTGTATGTGCGTTACTTTTGCTTGCTGTCCTGCAAATAATGCACAGCCAATCAAATATAGTCACGTAATTAGCTACTCATGATAAAATATACCTTGTTCCGGATCAGATTCCTTTTTCTGGATAGCATCTTCCCATTGTTTCCACTGGCGTATCTGCAGCAAAGCAGCTGCTGATTAAATACAACAAATTAAATCAATGATAATCTAATTTACTGTAATTCTACCTTTAAGCTTCCAAAGAGAATGGTTAGAGCAGAGAAAACGACATGCACCGCAGCTAGCACGAATATGAATATGTGGAGATCATGCAGTGCACTCAGAGACAACAATGGAGCCTTACCCTGCCAATCCAACCATATGTTTCAGTAAAATAATAATAATAAAAAAAACATGGTGTGGCATGGTAGGTAGCAGTAGCACCTCTTTTTCACAGTGACCTTGAGCATCAGATGCTGCGGCAAGAAGGCGGCGGGTACCGGTGGGGAAAAAGCTGGTCTGAAAGTGAGCAGTGGAGTTGAGATCAGCATTGTCATCTTCATCTTTTTCTAGCTTCTTGCAGGGCAGCCACTCATCAGTCAAGTGCTTGGCCATGCATATCGTGCTTATTCTATTTTGAAACACAGCCAGCAGCAGAGATATAAATCCCAGCAACATCAACTCTGCATCAATTATTCAACCTCAATCAATCAATCAAACAAACCCACCCTCTCTCACAAGTCACAAACAGGAAACACCCCTTTAATTATTCTGTACCTTCCTTAATCTTCATCAACGCCTCGAAAAGAGGCCATTGCTTTTTCTTTAACAAAAACTGTATGTAAGTGCAGGATCATCAATTAAATTAACCATGTATATATATAGATCAATATGAATTCATTTCATTATATTTGGATTATTAATTAGGAAGAAATAAAAAATATAACCTTGCCGGTGTAGTGAAGGAGTCTCTCAGCAGCCAAGGATATGGAGACGATGACGGTGCACACCAGCGCCAGCACCCACGTCGGAGTGTACTCCAAAGTTGTTTCTCCAGCACCACCTCCGCCGGCCATTCTTCAATTCGATCAACTAATTGCCTAATTATTTACTTTATATATATTTCTAATTAACTAGCTAGCTAGCTAGTCAAATTAACATATATGTATACATGAATATATCATATATGGTTTTAACTGGATGATTTGCAGATACAACCTGAATTTCTTCTAGTAGCAATGACTGTCTATAATAAAATGATGAATAATAATAATGGTTTAGGTCCACAAAACTCCGTGAAATTAATCACGAGTTGACGTAGACTTCGACGAAGGAGAAATTGAATTATTATATGGCATTCGCTTTTGTTCTTCTTTTTTGGTTGTCGCATCCGTCGATGTTTCCATCACAAGGATAAATAATTCTTGAATATGAATTATGAAAGGATGGATGTTTGACCTCTTCTTCTACCCATTTATTATTAGCTTGCTTTCACACCGCCTTTATTATAAATAACAATACATCGATCCTTATTATAACATAATATATAGGAGTATTTTATTTAATTAATTGCTACCTAATGTAACCATCTCTACAGTTTCCATAATTAGCTATGAATCTAAATCATGTCAAGATATATACTTGGATTATAAAGTAATTGATATCGAAGTTTTAAGTTATTTTTATTCTATTTTTTTCTTAAAAAACTCCAAAATATCTCCAGTGATGTATCTATTTGGAATTTGAAGCTGATAAGAACGTCTGGGTTTTGACCTATAGACCATTCTATTTAATTAATACATGGGAATTGAAGTTACCTTTTATCACCCTCTTGCACGTTCAGTTCCACTCTCATTAATTATTTTTATTTTTCTTTTGTAAGCTATCAAACCACCCTTTAATTTAGTATTACTTTAGAAACGTATTTAATTATTTTCTATTAGCTATTGGACGCAGCTCAATCAACTAATCTTCACCTACCCGAAAAAATAACTAACACACTTACACCTTTATTATGAGATTAAAAATTTAACATAGAGACCGTAGTATTAGTATATGGCAAAAACTCCTGTGCATAAGGTGTATGAGTCGGCCCATCAGACGGACCCGCTCTAATCTGGGTTGACCCGCGCAAAAAAATAAAAATAAAAATTCGTCACCCATAGTACCAATTCGAACACTAAATAGTACCAATTCATGTTTTTTTTGGGTTTTTAGGGTTTTTTTTGTTTTTTTTTTTTGTGTTTTTTGGGGGTATTTTTAGGGGTTTATTTTATGTTTTTGGGGGTGTTTTTAGAGGTTTATTTTGTATTTCTTAAAGTTTTTTGGGGATTGTTTTTAGGGGTTTATTTTGTATTTCTTAAGGTTTTTTGGGGGGTGTTTTTAGGGGTTTATTTTTTTTTTTAGGATTTTTTGGGGGTGTTTTTAGGGGTTTATTTTCTATTTTTTATGATTTTGGGGGGGGGGGGGGAGGGTGTTTTTAGGGTTTATTTTGTGTTTTTTTAAGAAAAAATAAAAGAAAAACAGAAAAAAGAAAAAGAAAAACAGAAAAAAGGAAAAAGAAAACGAAACAGAAAAAGAAAAAAAAGGGCGGGCGCGTGGCGCACACGCACCCGCGCGTGGGCACCACGCGCCCGTCGGATATGCGGCGGGGGGAGGCCCTTCTGCACAGGAGTCATGCTCTTAGTATATATGGTTTCTGACTTTCTACTGGTAAGTCATATCGTAATATATTCGGCATATATATTATTAATATATTGTTAAGATTCAAGAAAGAAACCAGAAGACAGAACAAATTAAGGAGGCTAGGCTAGCTAGGGTTGTTCTATATATTATGATAAAAGATAATAATACAACCTAACCCAATTAAGATGGCAAAAGTCTATATATTATATAGTAAAGTATTTTGTAGCAGCTGCCGGTGATTCTCGGTTGACACAGTTGAGATACAACGAACAAGCTGTTCAACAGAAGAAGAAAAAGTCTGATGGGTGAAGGATTCTCTCTCATTCAAAATCCACTCCTAGCTACAGGCTACAATTAACAAATAATTGCTCTCCCGAAATCCATAAGCTCAGAAACTCAACTCCAACATCGAGCAAAAATAGTGCGTTAGAGCATGCACAAAAAAACATGCAATGTTATCTTCAAGTATGGTGCAAAACAAGAAAAAACTAAACAACTAAATTTATTGGTTCACATGTGGATTGAATTTACCAAGCTCTTGAGCAAAAGTTGGTCACCTATCTCAAATCTTCTAGAAGATATATGCTGAACAACACCGATGCAATATCTGAGAATTTGAGAAACAAACCATATGTTAATAGAGCTTGCACCTGACACATTTAAACTATGGAAGTTTCTATTTGCACCATCAAATTTGCTCTTTGCACCACAATTACTCATTGCACTTTTGTTTTTACTCTTTGCACCACTAACATTTACAATAATGCCCTTTCATCTAAAATATGTGTTTTACTTAAAAAAACTTAAAATCAGTAAAATAAAAGCGGAACTTGCAACGTCATCCTCGCCGACGTGTTCCCGAACCGATGCAGCGTCATCCTCGCTGCCTTGCTCCACCTCTGCTGCACCTTTCGGACTAACAGCAGCGCCGCGAACCGGAGGAGCTCTCTCAGCGGAAGGATTTTGGGGGCCATTTCCTTCAAGTTGTCGACGAATGCGCGCGTGGCTGCTTTGGGAAGGTTCTTGCCGAGGTGGAAACCGACGTAACCCTTGTTGTCTTCTTTCTGTATGCAGCAGTCGTAAGACTCATTGCGGGCGCCGTGGTGAGTTCTGACGAGGCGCTTGAGCTTGAACATAGCTCTCTCTTTCATCGAGGGCTTGTTGGTGAGAATCATGGCGCAGCCGGCGGTTCTGAAGAGGCAGTTGGATAGTATCATCGATCGGCACTCCGTACCACATGCTCTCCGCCGCGTCCTCTGTTTCCGGCGTCTCTGTTCAAGGTTCGCATTTCTCTTCTACTATGCGTATTCGAGTTTTGATTTTTCTGTTAGTAGTACGATTACCGATGAGTTCAATCTGCCGCCATTGCAGAACGGAGTTGTAAACAAAGATTCGCACTGCTTAAAGTGAGCTGCAATTTGCAGAGGAGCAAACACATCGCTAAATCCGACCCCGAAACGACGTCGTCGTTGGCTTCTTCTTCCAACGTCGTTGATGAGAACGATGGGGTTATTTCAGCTTACAGGTGGTGCGCCGCTCTTGGAGGCGTTGGATTTCTAGAGACGGCGTATTTGACTTACCTGAAACTCACCGATTCCGACGCTTTCTGCCCCATTGCAGAGGGATCTTGCAACGCCATTCTTAACAGTGACTTCGCTTCCATTTCTTGCAACCATTTCTTAACCTCTCTTCTCCGGCGGCGCTGGGTTGTTGGGAGAAAGATGGCAGTGACGGGCAGTTGGGAGGAGGAAGAAAGAGGCACTTTTTTCTTTTTTCTTTTCTTTATTTAATTTTGAATTTTTATATTTTTATTTAATAAGGACAATTAAGTAATTTCATAATTAATTATTTTTTAATTAATTTATTTTGTGGTGCAAAGAGTAATTATTGTGATGCAAATAGAAACTCTCTTAAACTATATCAGTTGAAAGCAAATTTATGCTGCTCCTTTACACTATCAAGAAAAACGCAAGATGGAATGACAAGACGGCTTACGGCGTACATGAGTGATGTACAAATTGCACTGACATGCACGTAATAACAAGTGCTATATATACTAAAATGATAGCAGTGAATTTGTTTTCCTTATTTATAAGCCATTTCAGTTGTATCAAGAAAATCAAATGGAAAGCATGACAGGAATATGGCTACTCAAAGCACAAAGATTACAATTAAAAGTAGCTTTATTGGACACTACATTCTATATTCCTATTGTTTGTTTAACAGGAAACTATCTCCATCATTAATATTTTCCCTGTACTCCTTTAATGACATAACAGCAGATGATGATTACTAAAAAATTGAGCTCCAGATCCAGCTCCAAGTCTCACATTTAGTATCACAGTACTATTATATACTCATTCACAGTTGCACTTGACAGCTGTGTATTTTACACAACTTTTGGATATGGATTGTTGATGTTTATTATATGAAGTTATGTATTTTATATAGTTTTTGTGCTTATATTGTTATCATTCGGAGTTTTTGATTTGTTTGCTAGTTTTGCAGTAATAGTTGTGATTTCGTTGCATATTTGAAGCAAAACAGTTAAATACGGACAAGAGGAGTTGAAGAGGTATTTAATTAGGCTCTTGGACTTAATTAAATACTCAATTAAAGCTTAATGTACTAGATTAAATGATCAAAACCTGAAGAAATCCAAAGCCCGGTGCGAAATACGCTTGGGTCGACCCGGAAAACATAGGTCAACCCAAGTCAGTGCAATTTCTTAAGAGCGGGGTCGACCCAACCCGAATCATTGGGTCGACTTTGTGCAAATTCAGGGCTCTGGGTCGACCCAGTTATCTCGGTCGACCCATGTGTGCGGGTCCGCGGGAATGTACTTTTTAT
Source organism: Perilla frutescens (assembly GCA_026008535.1). Classification (NCBI taxonomy): domain Eukaryota; kingdom Viridiplantae; phylum Streptophyta; class Magnoliopsida; order Lamiales; family Lamiaceae; genus Perilla; species Perilla frutescens. Next base: position 20,316,844 of record BRKX01000013.1, read on the forward strand.
CTCCAATTTAAGATCTTTAACCTAGATATAAAAAGTCTCAAAGTGATACACGTCCAGGAGGAGCCACACACACAATATACCACTTATAATACACAAGAGAGAAGAGGAGAAGACGAAGGTTTTCCATCTACTTGAAGAGAGGTGTCAAAGGTTGCTAGAAACGGAGTGCTCCTGTAGAAGAGACGCGACGACTGGATTTCCCCAAATTATTCAATTTTATTGTTTATTCTACTATGAACACTTATATTCTAGTTTTCGTTGTTTATTTAATTATGTCTAGCTAAATTCATAGCTAGGTTTTAGGGGTTGAATGTTATGGATTTTATAATATGACTTAATTACTTTCTTCGTGCTATCTCTCGGGACTTGATTTCTATGAGTTTATTTATATCTTGTATGGCTGTTTGATCATCATTTATACATACTAGTCATTAATTTGAAGTACTGACCAAAGAAGAATTAGTGGTAGAAAGATAGAAATCAGGTTATGTGTGCTTGGAAGGACCGACCAAGTGAACAAGTATCGCATAGGGTTGAATAAATTTTCATGTGCTAGATTGGGAGTGATGACATGTGTGAAGAACCGACTGTAGTGAATTACATGCTCATTATATATATATATTATAGTTTATGCCTTTAAAAGCAATCTGATAACAAACTAGTGATTCCTCATCATTAATAGATTAAAGACAAAAGTCGGGTTGCAAGAGTTAATGAATATTGATAATTGATATAATAATTCAGTTTTCCTAAAGCCTAGGTTTTCCTTTAATTAATTAGTCCAGTTATTTTATTCTCAGCATTTATTTGTGTTATTTTATTTATTTCTATTTTACATGCTTATTTAGTGTCTATATATTAATTAGGCAGGCCTGGTTATTGGGCTGTGCAAAATGATCATTTGCACAGGGCCAAAAATATTTGAGGGCTAAAAAAAATCATTTATAGGTTATATCTATATCTATGCTCTCTGCCTCTCTCTTCCATTATAGTATTACACCAACGGCGATACATCTATTGATATACAATCTCTTTCACTCTCTCTTCCATTAATCATCTCGCAAGAATAAAAAAAATAAATCTTCAACTTCAATTCTACACTTTTCATCTTCCTTTTACCGTTGAACTCAACGATTTTATTTATTCTCCATTTCGCCCCTTTTCCATGGAAGAAAGATATTTCTCTCAAGACTCAAGTTTTAATTCCTCCAGCCTCCAGGATCCATCAATCTGCTTTTCGTTCATTCCTCTTTGATCTGCTTCAGTGCTTTTGCTTGTATTCAATATTTACAAAAGAAAAAAAACTTCCATTCGAAAATTGTGATGTTGCACGTTGCGCCTCCAATCCTTGGACTGTTGTAAAGTGTAAGTCTTTTTTTTATCTGCTATTTGATATTTGATTCTAGATTTCTAGGCTTGTGTTGTGCTTTTTTGAATATGTCTGTGCACTGGAGAAAGATTGATTCATGGGTAGGATTTTTGTTTATATTATTATTATTATTATAAGAATCGGTCAATCAAAATACGTCAATATAGTTAATGAATTTGATAATAATTTAGTATTACAATTGGAGTAATTCTGTGATTGTTTAACACCAACCGAACCTAACTACAAAAACAAAAAATATATTTAGTACGCTGATCATAAAACTAAGATTGAAAATATAAAATGATGAAACATTGTTCACGGTTAAAAAAATTTGTGGATTATTGGCCTTTAGACTTTAACCAATGGTAATTTTAAAATTATATATATATATATATATATACAGATTTGGGGATTTGATATTTTTGGACGAATGGCAGATTACTATGATGTGTGGATATTTATTTTTTTGGGAATTTTTATTTGATTACTATTCATAGGCCTTTGCTTTTCTGAAGTGGCAGATTACTATTTTAGTAATTTAGTTTCAAAAGCTTTATATATAATAATATTCAACTGATAGATTGAATAATTTTACTTCTATGCTTCTACTTTGTTTTAGACTTCTTCCTCAGTAGCTCCTAGCAGCTCCTCGCATTTTTTCTAGGTTGTTTCGATTTCTTTTTCAATTTCAGTTTGTATATTTTAATTTGAGTATAAATTATGCCTCCTACAACTAGAAAATATGAATCTGGATATGAATAATGTAAGAAAAAGAAAAAAATTGAAGTGTTAATTAACTCTCAAAGAGGAGCTCTTGATAATTTTATTATAAAAGAATCACAAAATCAAAATAGTGATGCTGAAAATATTGTTACTACTCAGAATGGTATTAATGTTGATGTCGAAAATGCAGTAAATATTGAGAATGCAATTATTAATTCTGAAAATGATGATGATGTGCCTATTAATTCACTTGACCAGGATAATGAAAATATGGATGATAATGAGAATGATATTTGTTTACTTGATATATATGATCCAAGAAAATGGGATAGTCTTGATTCTAAAATGATTGATTTGTTAGTGGAAAAGGGTCATAGACGAGATTTTTCTATCGTGAAAGGTCCTAAAGATAAATTTTCCAAATGATTTACGGCTAACTTGTATGCTAGAATTTTATCGAATGGAGAAAAACTTGATAGAGATTGGCTTGTTTAGTCGAAAGAGCTTGATAAAGTCTTTTATTTTTGTTGTAAAATATTCAAAATATCAGTTGGTAGAGGTTCATTAATAAATGAAGGATTTAGGGATTGGGTACACATTGGCATAAGACTAAGTGAGCATGAGACAAGCATGGAACATGTTAAAAATATGACCATGTGGTACGATTTGCGCTTAAGATTTCAAAAGAATCAAACTATTGATAAAGTGGCTCAAAGACAAATAGAGAAAGAAAAAGATCATTGGAAATGAGTCTTGTTAAGAATTATTTCAATTGTGAAATTTCTTTCTAAACATAATTTAGCTTTTCGTGGTTGATGAGTGGTATTTTTTCACAACATTTTGAGGTTTAAATGAAGTGATTTGAAGACTTAAATGTGTGCATTAACACAATTTGCGCTTTTAACCCCTCGGTTTGAAAGTTTTGTTTCTTGTTTGAGTTGTACAGGAAATGGAGGATGAATTAATAAATTTTTGAGTGATCCAATGCCATGAGAAGATAGATAATCGAATGAGGAACGCTCTGCAAGTTGAATCGCCTCAATCAGATAAGAAAGGAGGGAGAACAAAGTAAAACCGTGAAAGGTGTCGGTGCAGAACTGGAGGCGCGAGTGGCAGCGCGAGCACGAGTGAGGGCACGACCGGAGCACTCGTGCCAGATACATGTTTTTCTTCGATCGGGGAGCGACCGAGGGCGCGGAAGTTTTTCTCAGATATAGGGAAATGATTCAGTTCCAGAGCTGAAGATTGTAGTTCTCTAACGAGCAGTCGAAATGATTTGGGAGTATCCTCGGGACTAGGTATTGTTCCTCCAGTGATCGTAGTACCAAGTACTTCTTGACACGCTCTAATATGATCAGATTTATAAGTAAGCATCTCTTGTAAAATATGAGCAACACCAAATCCTTCTAAAGCCCAAACCTCCATTTCTCCTACCTGTTGTCCTCCTTGTTTTGCCCTTCCCCTAAGGGGTTGTTGTGTAACAAGTGCATAATGTCCAGTGAAACGTCCATGGATTTTATCATCAACTTGATGAATTAATTTCAAGATATAAGGCTTTCCTATTATAACGGGTTGTTAAAAGGGGCTCTCTGTCCTTCCATCAAATATTCTGCTTTTTCCTGGATACTCGGGTTCAAATATCCATGGATTTGTTGTTTGCTTACTAGCTTCATATAATTCAGAAAACACTAGTTTTTTGGAAGCTTCTTGTTCATATCTCTCATCAAAAGCCGCTATTCGATAATGTCTGTCTAGCAAACCCCCCGCTAACCCGAGTGAACATTCAAATATATGTCCTACATTCATTCGTGAAGGTAATCCTAATGGATTGAAGACCATATCAACGGGTTTTCCATCTTGCAGATAAGGCATATCTTGTCTAGGCAAAATTTTTGAAATAATACCTTTATTTCCATGCCTTCCGGCTACTTTATCGCCTACTTTGATTTCACGTTTCTGTGAAATATATACATAAATCATTTCTGGATTATAACTAGAACCTCCTCTTTTCTGGATCCACCTCACATGAATAACCCGACCCCTACCATCTATAGGTAGTTTTAAATAAGTTTCTTTTGAAGTAGATACCTGAATGCCGAGTATAGCCCATAACAATCTATCTTCGGGGGCATATGAGGATTCTTTCACCATTTGGGGTGTTAATTTACCTACAGCCCAGATTTTCAGATCTGCGCCCCTCCTTCTTCTTATTCTCGATTTTTCTCTCCATTTTTACACACAACACATAACCCACAACACACACCAAGCAAAAATCCCCAAATTTCTCCAACACCAAAACCCTTCTCTCATCTCCCATCTTCAACCCTCATCCATCAAACCCACACCCTAGCTATGATTTCCACCTAGCTAGGGTGAATAAGGAGTTATGGCTTGAAGACGGAGCAAAGAGAAGACGAGCGGAGGCAAGGGTGGAGTTGAGGCCAACTCCCGGGTTGTTCTTAGTTTCTATTTTTGTTTTTTATTTTGATTTTTTCTTTGAAATGATTTAGTCCTTGAATTTGTTTAATGCTAGGCTAAATTATTTTGTATTTTGAGATTGTGATTATTTGGATATTTATGCATTTATTTTTCTATGGATTGTTTATGGCCCTATTTTATTTCTTGTGCTTATGCTATGTATGTGTGTTGATTAATTGATCACTAATTTACATAATTTTATCTATTGGTTCATAATTTAAGAGATGAGTCTCAATAGACGAACTCTAGGCACGAGACACCTATGTTGATAAATTAGAGAGAATTGAGGCTTAGTGTACGAGACACCTATGTCGATAAATTTGAGAGAATTGAGGCTAGTGTACGAGACACCTATGTTGATAAATTCGATAGAATTGAGGCTTAGTGTGAGTTTGAAATCATAGGAGCTTTGGATCTTTTGGTAAAGTACATGTGTAGGATTTGATCAGAGACGGTGAACCTAGCGTGTACCCTACAACTTGAGTGTCTCGAGAGAGAGAGCTTAGGATGCATTAGAGATTTTCCTATTGAAATTTGACACCACAAATAGACATTAAATAGGATCATTAATGCTAAGTACACGAAGAAGTTAATCCCGAGAGTACCTCTACCTTATTGTTTCATTCTCCATTTATTTTCTCATTTATTTATCATTTTTCTTAGTTTAGATTAGTTATCTTTCCGTTTTTCTTGTCGTCTAGATAATGATTGAGGTCTGATGTTGTAGTACACACAATTAGGTCTAATTAGTCTTTGTGGATATGATACTCTTGCGCATCATATTTACTATAATTGCACCGTACACTTGCGGTATAGTTTTAGTCGAATAAAAAGTCGATCAGTGGTACTAATGAGAGATTGTATCAAAATAGCAATGGTAATTTCTTGGGCTTAATTGAAATATTGGCAGAATTTGATCCCGTTGTTCAAGAACATGTTAGGCGTATTACAAATGAAGATATACACTTTCATTATCTTGGTCATAACATCCAAAATGAGTTAATACTTTTGCTTAGTTCTTCTATCAAAACTAAAATAATTTAGAAAATAAAACAAGCAAAATATTTCTCTATGATTCTTGAATGTACCCCTGATGTTAGTCGCCAAGAATAAATGTCTTTGATATTAAGATATGTGGATGTCTCATCGATTGATGCTACCATTGAGGAATCTTTTTTAGGATTTTTGAATGTGAATGATACAAGTGGCCAAGGGCTTTTCAATTTTTTTACAAAATGAGTTGCAAAATCTTGATCTTGATATATTTGATGAGCGGGGGCAAGGTTATGATAATGGATCAAATATGAAAGGAAAACATCAAGGAGTGCAAAAGAAACTTTTGAATATAAATCATAGAGCTTTTTATACTCCTTGTGGTTGTCATAGTCTTAACTTAACATTATGTGATATGGCTAACACATGTGCTAAAGTTAGAGATTTTTTTGGAATTATACAACGTATTTATACGATATTTGCATATTCTATGAAGAGATGGCAAATTCTGAAAGATAATGTAAAAGGACTGACTCCCAAGTCATTGTCATCCACTCGTTTGGAGAGTAGAGTGGGTAGTGTTAAAGCTATAAGGTTTCAAATGGTAGATATAAAAGAGGCTTTATTGCAAGTAGCAGAAAATGATAATGATTCTAAAATAAGAAGTGAAGCTAAATCTTTAGTAACAAATGAACTTGGTGATTTTGAGTTTTTTATGTCAATAATCATTTGGTTTGAAATATTATTTGCAATTAATATGGTTAGCAAACTCTTACAATCGAAAGAAATGCTTATTGATGTTGCTATTGAAAAAAAAAGGTTTAATTTCTTATTTTGAGAAGTATAGAGAAAGTGGTTTTTATGATGCCTTGGATGTGCTAAAAAAATTACTATTGAAATGGATATTAATCCAATATTTCCCAAAGATGTACAATTAGAAGAAAAAAACATTTTGATGAAAATTCAAATGAATCACCAGTTGTTGCATTATCTGGTGATAAATCATTTAGAGTTAACTGTTTTCTTTACATTGTTGATCAAGCCATAACTTCTCTAAAGAGGAGGTTTGAGCAATATCTTGATTATGAAAAGATATTTGGTTTCTTGTTTACTTCTCACAAGTTGCAGTCACTAGATGATATGAGTTTAGAATCTTGTTGTAATCATTTTGAAAGTGCACTTAAGCATAATGAACAATCCGATGTTGATGAGAATGAGTTATTTGTGGAATTAAAGTTACTAAGAGAAGTCCTCCCTAAAGAAAAAATGGGACCTCTTGATATTTTGAAATTTTTGAAAGGTTTGGATTGTTTTCCTAATACTATTATTGCATATAGAATTTTGTTGACTATTCTTGTAACTGTTGCATCTTCAGAAAGAAGCTTTTTTAAAGTTGAAGTTGTTGAAGTCATATCTGCATTCAACAAGGTTACAAGAAAGACTCAATGGATTAACGATGATAGCCATAGAAAATGATCTTTTGGATAAATAGAAAATATGAAGATTTAGTTGATGAATTTGCTTCAAATAGTGCTAGAAGAATGTTACTTTTTAGGTTGAAGATTTGTATTGATTTGAGATTGAACTTGATGTTAACAATATAAATAAAGTTGTTTGAATTTTTTATTTTCATTTTTATTAAAATATAATTGTAATATACTAATGTTTAGAAATTTATAACTAAAATTAAAAGGGGGGTATCTTGTGCAGGAGACTGATGGACTGGCCCATCAGGCGGGTCGGCCCATCACCCGGATAAGTCCAGTTCCGCAAATAAGCCCAAATTAAAAAAAAATAGAAAAGCGGAAAAGATGAGAAACGAGAGAGAGAGAGAGAGAGAGAGAGAGAGAGAGAAGGGGGAAAACCCGCGGCTCAGGTGAAGGCGATAGAGAGGAGCCGACCTCTCACGAACGCCACCACCATCACCACTACGCCGGATGTTATTTCTCTCTCTTCGCATTGGCGCTAGCGGTCTTGGAATTACTAGTAATTTTTCATTGTTCCTGATTTGAATTTTTGTGATTATTGTATTTTGTTGTGATTTATGTTCGTTTCTGCTGTTAAGATTCATGAATGGTTGTTTCCGTTCTTACCCTAATTGATATATTTTAGCGGAATCTTTTGTTGAATATTTAGTGGTAGTTTTGTTGATAGTTATATATGAGTTGAAATCTGGTATACATAATAGGGGGAAATTTGCGACATTGAATTTTTTGATGAGTTGGTATGATTATTTGTATGTCTTGTCACATTGATGGAGATTTAGGGGTGGTTTTGTTTATGATTATGAGTTGAAATATGGCAAGCTCACTACTAATTATGCATTTTCTTCAAATTTCATTCTTGTTTTCACTTGTATTATGCTTAGTCTTTGATTGATTTGTGTACCAGAGTTTATTTTGGGTATTCTGCTAAGGCTCGTATAATTTTCCAGATGAATTGAATCCATTATAAAATTTAGGCCTAAAATCCAGAAGCAATTCAAAATGACGAATTCGTTTATGAATTATCCTATATTAAGATGAAAACTTGTTGGATATAGATGCACTAAGCATCATTTTTTTATGTTTGGAGGTGGAAACTAAAAAAAATTGCATATTTATTGAACTTAATTCACATCTCATCCTATAAGTTGCATATTTGGTATGGCTATGAACTCATGAATTTATTAAAGAATCTGATTGGTATTCTCATCTCATGTTCTGTGTGATACAAAATTAGTGATACATCATTATATTCATATTCATATTTATTTTCATACATAATTGTATGACAAGCTGCTACTCGTGGAGATTGACTTGCTCGATAGCAAACTCCATTTCACTTTGAGGAATCTGCCCAAGGCGAAGGTTGCATTTACTGCTGCAAGAACTGCAGCTAACGCAGTTATTTGCGCTCTCTGAAGCTCTTTGAGACGGCTCTACAGAATTTCAAGACCCAGTTGGATGTGGACCTTATTGTTCACTAGCACCTCTCCGCCATCTATGACACATTGTGGGAGCAAAATCTTTGCAGGTTGATCTAGCCATTCTCAAAAGTCGAGCTTGCCACATTGCTGAGCTAATTGAATAGCAATCTCACCAAGTGGAAAAGAAATTATCCCAAATAATTCTTTACAATAAGTTTGTAGGGACTCTAGACCAGGGCGCTGGATGCCTAATCATATTCGATGATCCCAAGATTGACGCGATTTATCCGGCCATATTGGAGACGATATCAAACATGGAGAAGGTTGTGGACAGACTCTATACAAGGTCTGCCAAAATAATGGCATGAGAGAACTTTTTCCACCAAGCAATTTACTTTCCATGAATTAAGACACCAATTTACTCCTATGGTCTATAATTTTTTTGTCGTGCAGTTTCACATTTGAGCACTTGTGTAGCGACCCGATTTATTTTTATTTTAAAATGTGCTAGGTTCATTTCCTCAAAATATTCGTATATTTTATTTTGTGTGGTATTAATTGATTAAGTCTAATAAGTCACGCCCAAGAATTTATAGTTGATAAGCATGAATTTATTTTAGTATAGCATGCATTTTCTTTTTATTTGGAGTACTTAATGAGTTATAATTTTTTTCTCTAGCCCACTAGAATTATTTGGAGCCCAAACTTTTCCTTTTCCAAGCCCAAGTGTCGAGGCCCAGATTCTAAAGATTTCCTAACTCTTTTCTCCTTTTTCCCCACGGTTGTGGATATGCAGATAAATTTAAAATTCAAAACTCCACCCTTTTATCTCTTTATCACCTTATCAACTCCAAAATAAGATAACTATGTGATCTCCTATTTGCCTATGATTCCACCCTAGAAACTAGTATAAATAGTAGTTTACCCTTCACTTTTCCCATCCCAAAATATTATAGTTCGAAAGTTTCCTCTCCTTAAAGGAGCTTCTGTCCAGATCAGGTATGAATATCCTTGCTTCCGTTTTTCTTCCCTCTCTGTATATGCATGGTGTCTGGACGTCAGTGAACTATAGCAGAGTGAGTGACGGATGTCTGTTCGTTGACAGTAGGATTAGTACGAAAAGCTGGGGTGGGGTCGTGACCTTGATAGCCTACCAATTTGTCATCTTTGTAATACTTATGCATGATTTGACTTGTGTGTAGGTGTATGTATACACACACACACACACACACACACACACTATTTATGTGTGTTGTGTGGCTTGTGTTTTTTTTAAATATATGCATGCGTGGCCTGTGCATCTATAATATATATATGAGTAATTGTGCGTGTATACATATTCATACATAGATATATACACTATTTAATGGTTGTACTATTATATATATAATATAGGTATGTGTTAATGCATAGGTGTGTGTGCGTTGTGGTATGAATATATATATATATATATAATATGTGTTACGTGTTTGATATATAATAATATATGTATCTTGTTACGTGTGTGTGTGTGTGTATGTCACGTTATATACATATTTAAAATATATGCATGCATGTATTGTTTTATTTAGTTTAAATAAATAAATGGTATTAAAGAATTAGGTCATCATGTATGATTATTTTAAGCATGCATCATAGATAAATATTACGCATGATTTCATTACATTATGTACTGTATTAATTTACAATAAATAATTTATAGGAGGCCCGCCGGACTTAATTAATTAATTAATATCCAAGTCAAAGGTGAAGGTGGGGTTTTACGTAACCAAGTCCTGATTATTCTCTCTATATTTTATTATCAAGTTATGTGATGACACAGGCATGGGCCTTTGGGCTAAACAAGCATGGGTCTTCGGGCTAAAGATGAGACTGGGCCGACGGGCTATATGCTTTGGTCTACGGGTTGAACAATCTTTTATTTGCATTTTCTTGTGTAATATTATATAGCTTGAATAATTGGACACCCCCCACTGAGTCAGTAGTACTCACCCCAAAATCTACTTATTCTTTTCAGGTTCAGGCTCGGGTGATGCGTAGCGGACAAGATGCAATGATAGTGGTCTTGATTCCATGACGAATAAAGACTTTGATAAAAATTCAGTTGATTTAAGACATTTTTCCTATTTCCGCTATAACTTTTGGAAACTTGATACTATTTCGAATTTGGGATTTTATATTTTAATAAAGGCATGTTTAGTGTTTCATTTTTATTAAGAGTAATAAAAATTAGGGCGTTACAGTTTGGTATCAGAGAGCGTTTACGTTCTTGAATATAAAAAAAGGGTAAGTAAGCAAGCAAGTTAAGACCATCATCGCATCCGCAGCATCACCCCGAGTACAGGTAAAAGAAAGGTTTTATTTTAAGTTATGCAAGTATGATTATATGTATTGTTTATGAAAATGTTTTATAGTCCTTGGAGTTTTGGTTTAGATGGTTCGGTTAAAAAAGACGCCAAGAATGAGTACGGGAGGTCAAATTCCTGGGCGACCATTAGCTAGCAGAGAAGAAGATTTAAAGGATCACTTGATAGAAAAGTTTTACGAACTATCGTGGGATGATACTGCACCAGAGATGTGGTTACTGAAGATCCAACATCTTTGGAAGAGGATGAAACATGCAAAGTGTGGGCTTGACCCAATCGAAGCTGCCGAGAGGGTCCAAAATATCATTGGATCTCCCCTTATGAGAGATTTTGCCGATGACGCACTGAAGGATTTGACTCTGGAAATACAGAAAGGGCGGTCGAGTGTTGAGATAATAGATTTTGATGATGTTATCAACCACATTCTGCAAAATTGGAGGGAGGAGTTCTATGGCCGTATTTCTAGAGGGGTGAGAATATCACCTCAGAAGCCTTACGAAAGCTTGGATTTGGGAAAGAGGATGAGACGTGCCAGCAGCATTTAGAAGATTCTAGTAGTTTTGAGCATCAATTTATTTTGTCTTTAGTATTTGAATCAGTAGTATTGTTTTGTTTCAAATCGTTGGAAGTTGTTTCTTTTAAGCAATGAAATGAATAAAAGTAGTCATTTCTCTTTCCTAAAGATATTTTAACCGTACTGTTATAATCGTCAATAGGAATCATGCCACCAAAGAAGAATACGCAACCAATCCAAGAGAAAAGTGAGGAAACGGAGTCAATGAACAATTTTGACAACAATGAGAATGGGGGAAATAACAACAACGACATGGATGCATTTGCCCAAAACCTCGCGGATGCACTAAGAAGAGTTCTACCCCAACCGAATCAAAATCAGAATCAGAACTAGAATCAGAATCAACATCAACAGCAGGAAGGACACGGTATCTTGACGCATTTTCACCAGTTAGGACCGCCCAAGTTGAAAGAAACTGAAGGGCCTCTAGCAGCAGAAGAATGGATTCGGGAACTGGAGCGAATCTTCGATTACTTGGGATGCTCAGATGCCCAAAGAGTTACCTGTGCAGTGTTCTAGTTGACGGAGGACGCGAGCCATTGGTGGGAGGTAGTAAAGATCAGCATGAGCCTAGAGCAGTAGGCCAGCTTGACCTGGACCATTTTCAAGAAAATGGTCATGGATAACTACTTTCCAAAGGCCTTCCAGAAGCAGAAGGAGGAGTTAATGAATATAGAGCAGGGCAACATGACTATTCTTGAGTACGAGCAAAAATTCAACTAGCTAGCTCGCTATGCTCCCTACTTGGTAGACACAGATGAGAAGAAGGCATAGAGATTTGAGGATGGATTGCGACCTGAGATTGGAGCACACTTATCCGCACTTAATCTCAGCACTTACTCAGAAATCATGCAACGAGCGCGAGCGGTATCCACCGGTTTAAATTTGGACAAGCCTGCTCCAAAGTTCCCTAATAATTGTAGAAAACATCGATGGGAGGATCGCAACAATCAGAATAGAGGGAGAAATTTCCAGCCTGACAAGAAACCAAGAACTGAGAGAGAAAGCAGACCCGACACGGTGATAGAAAAACCACTATGCCACAAATGTCAGAGACGACACTATGGAGAGTGTATGATTAGAGGAAAAGACTGTTTTCATTGTCATCAACCGGGGCATCAAGCTAGGTATTGTCCCCAGGTCCGAAACTACAACAACCCCAATGCTGCCAGGAAGGGAAATGCACGGGCATTTGCTATGAATCAGGAAGAAGAGCCCAAGATGATGTCAGGTATCTTATCCGTACTCAACAAGTCTGCCTTAGTAATTTTCGATTCGGGTGCTTCTCATTCTTTTTTCGCAAAGAGATTTTATGAAAAAGCTAATGTAAAATGTGACGAAGAGACTGAACCTTTAAGAATAAGTATTCCATCGGGAAAAATAATGAAGGCAAATCATTTGGCTAAAGGAGTCAAACTAGCACTGGAAGGAAGAACTTTGGAAGCTGACCTATTCATCGTGGAGATGAAAGATTTCGATGTGATCCTAGGGATGGATTGACTGAGCCAGAATGATGCAGTTATCAAATGCCGTGACCGAGAAGTCATTTTTCAGCAACCCGGGGGAAAATAATTTTCTTTCAAAGGAACAAATACGAACAGATCCCCTCACCTCATTTCAGCCATGAAAGCACTAAAGATGATAAGAAAGAAAGACTGCCAAGCTTTCTTGGTAAATGTGATGAGCACGGAAGAGCTGAAGAAAACCTTGGAAGACATTCCGATAGTAAGAAAATATCCTGATGTTTTTCCCGAAGACATCACGGGTGTGCCACCAGATAGGTAAGTGGAGTTCTCCATTGATGTAGTGCCAGGGGCGGCACCTGTCTCTAAAGCACCATACCGGATGGCACCAAAGGAGTTGGAAGAATTGAAAATCAAAATCCAGGAGCTTTTGGATAAAGGATACATACGGCTTAGTGTGTCGCCATGGGGCGCACCAGTTCTGTTCGTGAAAAAGAAAGATGGGAGCATGCGTATGTGCATTGACTACCGCAACCTGAACAGACTCATTATCAAAAACAAGTACCCATTGCCCAGAATTGAAGACCTATTTCATCAACTGAAGAGAGCGGGAGTGTTTTCGAAAATTGATTTGAGATCAGGGTATCATCAGCTGAAGGTGAAAGAAGGAGACATTCCCAAAACAGCATTTCGAACCCAATATGGCCATTACGAGTTCATAGTAATGCCATTTGGTTTAACCAATGTACCTGCAGTATTCATGGATCTGATGAACAGAGTATTCTACCAATACTTAGACCGGTTTGTCATAGTGTTCATCGATGACATTCTGGTATATTCCAAGGATGCGCAATAGCATGAAGAGCATTTGCGGTTGGTTTTAGACACGTTGCGAAAGGAGAAGCTTTATGCCAAGTTCAGCAAATGCGATTTCTGGTTGGATCGAGTCGTGTTTCTTGGTCATGTGGTAACATCTCAAGGAGTGGAAGTAGATCCAGCAAAGGTAGAAGCAGTGAACAATTGGGAGACACCGAAAAATGCTAGTGAGATAAGGAGTTTCTTAGGCCTTGCTGAGATAAGGAAGCAATGGGAACCAAGCTAAGTTTCAGCACCGCCTATCATCCCCAAACTGATGGACAGTCAGAAAGAACAATCCAGACGCTTGAAGACATATTGTGGGCCTGCGTTATGGACTTTGGTGAGAATTGGGAGAGGCATTTGTCGTTGGTAGAGTTTGCCTACAACAACAGCTACCAGGCAACCATTTGGATGGCCCCATATGACGCATTATACGGAAGGAGGTGCAGATCACCATTGCACTAGGATGAGGTTGGCGAGAAGAGAATACACATGCCAGAGTTAGTTGAGAGGATGGTGGGTGTAATCGACAAGATTCGGGACCGCATCAAAATTGCGCAAGATCGACAGAAGTCGTACGCTGACCTTAAAAGAATGGATTTTTATTTCGAGATCGGGGACAAAGTCTTCTTAAAGTTGTCACTTATGAGAGGAGTTGTGCGTATTGGCAGAAGAGGGAAGCTAAGACCGAGGTTTATAGGGCCGTTCGAAATCTTGGAGAGAGTTTGGGGATTAGCATATCGACTTGCATTACCTCCAAGTTTGACCTCGATGCATGATGTTTTTCACGTTTCGTCCTTAAGGAGATACATTCACGATCCGACCAACATCGTGAATTATGCCGAGTTAGAATTGAATAAGGATCTGACTTATGAGGAATACTCGATAGTTGTGCTGTATAGGAAGCTTCACGTATTAAGAAATAGGGAAACACCGTTGATTAAGGTCCAGTGGAGTAGACACAGGGTAGACGAAGCTACTTGGGAAAAGTAAGAAGAAATCTGGTCTAGATACCCGCAGTTTCTAGGCCCAAGTAAGTAATTTCGAGGATGAATTTTTTTTTAGTAGGGAGGGATGTAGCGACCCGATTTATTTTTATTTTCAAATGTGCTACGTTCCTTTCCTAAAAATATTCGTATATTTTATTTTGTGTGGTATTAATTGATTAAGTCTAATAAGTCACGCCCAAGAATTTATAGTTGATAAGCATGAATTTATTTTAGTATAGCATGCATTTTCTTTTTATTTGGAGTACTTAATGAGTTATAATTTTTTTCTCTAGCCCACTAGAATTATTTGGAGCCCACATTTTTCCTTTTCCAAGCCCAAGTGTTGAGGCCCAGATTCTAGAAATTTCCCAACTATTTTCTCCTTTTTCCCCACGGTTGTGGATATGCAGATAAATTTAAAATTCAAAACTCCACCCTTTTATCTCTTTATCACCTTATCAACTGCAAAATAAGATAACTATGTGATCTCCTATTTTCCTACGATTCCACCCTAGAAACTAGTATAAATAGTAGCCTAAACCCTTCACTTTTCCCATCCCAAAATATTATAGTTCAAAAGTTTCCTCTCCTTAAAGGAGCTTCTGTCCAGATCAGGTATGAATATCCTTGCTTCCGTTTTTCTTCCCTCTCTGCATATGCATGGTGTCTGGGTGTCAGTGAACTGTAGCAGAGTGAGTGACGGATGTCTATTCGTTGACAGTAGGATTAGTACGAAAAGCTGGGGTGGGGTCGTGACCTTGATAGCCTACTAATTTGTCATCTTTGTAATACTTATGCATGATTTGACTTGTGTGTAGGTGTATGTATATATATATATATACTATTTATGTGTACTGTGTGGCTCGTGTTTTTTTTTAAATATATGCATGCGTGGCCTGTGCATCTATAATATATGTATGAGTAATTGTGCGTGTATACATATTCATACATAGATATATACACTATTTAATGGTTGTACTATTATATATATATATATATATATATAATATAGGTATGTGTTAATGCATAGGTGTGTGTGTGTTGTGGTATGGATATATATATATATATATATAATATGTGTTACATGTTTGATATATAATAATATATGTATGTGGTTACGTGTGTGTGTATATATATATGTAACGTTTATATATACATATTTAAAATATATGCATGCATGTATTGTTTTATTTAGTTTAAATACATAAATGGTATTAAAGAATTATGTCATCATGTGTGATTATTTTAAGCATGCATCATAGATAAATATTACGCATGATTTCATTACATTATGTACTGTATTAATTTACAATAAATAATTTATAGGAGGCGCGCCAGACTTAATATCCAAGTCAAAGGTGAATGTGGGGTTTTACATGACCAAGTCCTGATTATTCTCTCTATATTTTATTATCAAGTTATGTGATGACAAAGGCATGGGCCTTCGGGCTAAAGATGAGACTGGGCCAACGGGCTATATGGTTTGGTTTACGGACTGAACAATCTTTTATTTGCATTTTCTTGTGTAATATTATATAGCTTGAATAATTGGACACCCCCCACTGAGTCAGTAGTACTCACCCTAAAATCTACTTATTCTTTTCAGGTTCAGGCTCGGGTGTTGCGTAGCGGGCAAGATGTGACGATGGTGGTCTTGATTCCATGACGAATAAAGACTTTAATAAAAATTCAGTTGATTTAAGACGTTTTTCCTATTTCCGCTATAACTTTTGGAACCTTGATACTGTTTCGAATTTGGGATTTTTATATTTTAATAAATGCATGTTTAGCGTTTCATTTTTATTAAGAGTAATAAAAATTGGGGCGTTACAACTTGATTGTTGCCATCTTATATGAACTACTATCATTTTATGTGCTCCATATTATTCTTAGTTTGTCTACTCTTTCTGGTTGTTCAAGTCTTTATTAGAAATTTTCCCAGGCTGGTTTTTTATTTTGATTTTTTGAGTTGTGATGAAAAATGTTGTCCATGTTTGATAGCACTAAAAGAGTTAATTAACTCTTGAATTGGAAATCATACACAAAAATACACAAGTTGACATTTTTTAAGTTGCTTTCTGTATATAGCTGTGTGTAGCTATGTTTGTTAAACTGATATTACATTTGATTCTTAAATGGTAAATTTTTGTCTGTCAATTGATACCTCTACGCCGAATAAATGATATTCTTCAGGATCTAATGTTATCTTTTTTTTTTCAAATGTGATAAAGATGATACTAATATCAAATATGAAAAAAAAATTGTCTTTTCTTGAAATTAGAATACGTATATCAAATGATACCTTAACATCGAATAAATGGTTACTTTTTTATTGAAAATTTAATACTTTATAACTTAAGAAATGATACTATCATTGTTTCTGAAAATAAATCTGGGTCTCGCTCAATAAGGTTATGGTAGTTATTAAAAGGACAAAATTCAAAATAAAATAATGCTAACCACTATAAAATTTATTCAACAAAATAACATCTTAATTGATACAAAATTTAAAATAAAATAATGCTAACCACTATTACATTGATTCAAAATAAATAATCTAAAACATCCACTTACCATCACGCATAACAAAAATAACTCAAGAACAATATTTTACCCCATCCAATCATGTCTAACATTACAAAGAACTTTATGTTTCAACCATAACCAACTCTCCCACATGTAACAAATCCAACTCACCAAATCAAAACATACCAAAGTATTTGTTCAAATGTATTAAATATTCAGAAATTCAAGCCATAACACCACAAGTATCCAAAAATAAATACAAAATTCTCAATCACTTCTTCCTATTCATGAATGCAATCGCCGACTTATAAACTTCAAATCTTAAATCATTCGTTCTAGCAAAGGTGATACGGGCGTAGCGCTGGGCAGAAAGCTTCCGTCGACTAAAGGGCTGAAACGAAGTTAGAAAATAATTAGGGGAATACAAACTAAAAGTAAAAAAAACTAACGCATTATTCAAATTTGATATGTACAATCAAATCAAATAATACCATTTGTTTTCCCGTGTGGTACTCCATACAAAAAATAAAAATGAACACACATAAAAACATAAAATAAAATCTGACCTAACTCTGATACTTGTAAGCATCTCATTTGGTACTAATCAGCATGAAAATTGATACTCCATACAAAAAATGAAAATGCACACACATAAAAATATAAAATAAAATCTGACCTAATTCTGCTACGTATAAGCATCTCATTTGGTACTAATTAGCATGAAATACTTCATACAAAAAATGAAAATGCACATACATAAAAACATAAAACAAAATCTGACCTAACTCTGATACTTAATAAGCATCTCATTTGGTACTAATCAGCATGAAAATTGATACTCCATACAAAAAAATGAAAATACACACATAAAAACATAAAACAAAATCTAACCTAACTCTGATACTTATAAGCATCTCATTTGGTACTAATCAGCATGAAAATTGATACTCCGTACAAAAAAATGAAAATGCACACACATAAAAACATAAAACAAAATCTGACCTAACTCTGATACTTATAAGCATCTCATTTGGTACTAATCAGTATAAAAATTGATGCTCCATACAAAAAAATGAAAATGCACACACATAAAAACATAAAAAAAAATCTGACCTAACTCTGATACTTAATAAGCATCTCATTTGATACTAATCAGCATGAAAATTGATACTCCATACACAATTATACACACATTCAAACAATGGAAGAGGCAAAACACGCTAGACTTAATTCTAAAGACATAAATATAACAACTAACAAAACATTTATTAGACAAAAACTATGAAAATTTTGATACATCAAATTGAGAACCTTCAGGTTCCATTCCCGCCATGACTGCAGAAATTGAAAAAAATATAAGCACATTATAGGCCATGTTCTCACAAGAAGAGGAAACCATAGTAAACTTAATAAACGGGAAACATTATTTCACATGTAGTGCTTGGAAATATAGCGACTGCATAACCAAAGCTTTCATGAACGTAACAACTCTATAATTGATGTCACAACTACCCTGACTAGGATAATAATCAAGTAGCCCAAAGTAAAACTGTAACATAAAAGTCATTATAACTAATGAAGAGCTGAAGTTCCCTTCACAATGAAGATAAAAAGTAGTGACGATGAACAATGCCGTTAAAGACAGAATTTTGATAGCTCTCCAAACAAATCTAATAAATACCATGGTTGATGCTACAACCACACAGATAAAATAAGAACGAATCGGGAAAACAAAAACCAGAGCAAAGAAAGTCTAGAATAAAAATTGAATTTTTATGAGCAATCTAGTTTGATAGGTGACAAAAAATATCACAAAGGAACAAAGCAATCTTAGTTGTGTAAATGCGGCCATATAAATCAGAAAAGGCACAAGAGCTGACGTGCTTGAGCTTCATTTTTTATTTTAGATATATCTCTAGTGATTAACTGGAAGCGATTTCTTCATCCATTTTTGCTGATTTCTTAAGATTATAGATTGTGTGATGTGGAAAAAGTAGGAGAAAAATGAAAAGTCAATTCTACTAATATACATTAAAAATGTGCGTGTTTACATATGAATGTTTGCATAATTATTTATTAATATTTATGGCAATGCAGACTTGTACAATATATAATCCAATTCATATCTCTGTTTTTTACACTAGAACCGGTGATCAAACTAGCTCATGATTTTGTTGTGTGTTAACAATCCAAGAAGCGAAAATCTATATATATACATCCTATCAAACATAAGATTAAGTTTTTAATTCCTTTTTAAAGAATAAGTAAACATGTAAAAATTGTACAAAAATTATTTTATTTTTTTTAAAAACAAAGCACATATAGCTTCACATCTGCTCGATTAAGTTACCTGATAGCAAACACAAATGAAGATCTCGGAGAAAAAGGGGAATCAAGGGGAGCATACAGCTTGCTAGTGGAGGTGTCTTCATTGGTAGCTTGGACCGCCTATCTGTTGCTCCGGGGATCGGGCGCCGATTTTACCATCAAAGCTCACAGACAGAAACGAACACACAGCAAGCAAGTGATGAAATCAGGGGCAAGAAGATACTATTATCGGTGCAAGCGTTTGGGGTTAGAACGGAGGGTGAAGGATTGGAAGAGCAGGCGGCGGCTAGGGTTAGGGTTCTAATCGCAATGGGGAAAAAGGTGCAAAATCAGCGAGAAAGACGTCAGGAGCAAGACAGAGACGTCGGCGGCGAGAGGATCCGATCAATAGTGCAAGCGACTAAGGTTAGGGCGGAGGGTGAAGGATCGGAAGAGCAGGCGGCTAAGGTTAGCTTTGAATCACAATGGGTGAAATGGGGGAGAATTGAGAAAATTGGGTCTCTGAAGTTATTTATATTCCGGGTCGATGGACGGGTCGGGTCCGTCTGATGGGCCGACCCATGCACCTTGTGCATAGGAGTTTTTGCGAAATTAAAATTTAACATCTTTCAATACTAGGGGGCCAATTCTTAAAATTAGCTCAGGGGCCACCAAAATTTTAAGACGGCCCTGTAATTAGGTACTTGTGTCTGAGAACGTGAAAATAGCAGTTCTTGTGGAATACGATACTCTTACTCACCTACGCGTTACAATAACACCATACACTTGCAATTCACTTATTTGTTAATGAATAGCGTGTGAGCACTCCATTAATTAATTTATTTTTCTTTTGAAAGCTACCAAACCACCCTTTAATTTAATTAGTATTACTTTAAAACGTACTATTTAATTATTTTCTATAAGCTAGTGGATACAGCTCAATCAACTAATCTTCACCTGCCCTAAAAAAATCTAGAATACTTCACCTTATTATGAGAGTAAAAATTTAACACACACTATGGTTTCTGACTTTCTACTAGTAAGTAATCTCGTAACACAAAGTCTCTTATTAGGCTTTGAAAATTAAAATCAGACCTTCAGACGGGACGGGTCCGCAGGTCAACGCGTGGGTCAACCCCGACCCGACCCGCCCCATCCCCTCCAAAAAAAAAAAGTTCGCCAGAAATAGTATCATTCTTAATACTGAAAAGTATCATTCCGAAGTACACAAAGTATCACCCGTAACCATAAAAAGTATTGGACTTCCAACTTGTCGTATACGAGTTTCTTTAATTCAAATTATGATTTATTTCATCTCAATTAATGTTTAGAGATTAGGGGTTTGGGGTTTAAGGTTTAGTGTTTTTTTAAGTTTTTTTTTTAGAATTTTTTGGGGGTGTTTTTTAGGGTTTGGTATTTTTTGGGTGTTTTTAAGGGCTTATTTTGTGTTTTTAGGGGTTTTTTAGGTTTTTTAGGGGTTTATTTTGTGTTTTTTGGGGGTGTTTTTACGGGTTTATTTTGTGTTTTTTAGGGGGTGTTTTTAGGGGTTTATTTTGTTTTTTAGGATTTATTAATTCCATTGTACGAAATAAATTCAATCAATTGATTTGAATTTTAGATTCACTAACTTTATTTTAGGATATAAACTTTTGGAAAGAAAACAAAAAATCAAAATAGAAAATCGAAAAAAAAAAGAAAAATATGCCAGAAAAAAAAAATAAAAAAAATTATTGATGGGCGCGTGAGCCACACGCGCCCGCCGGACACTATCTTAAGGTACACCATAGTGTACAAGAGACTAACCCATCTCGTAATATGTTCTGTATATATATATTGCTAATATTCAAGAAACATACGAAAGAAACAAGAAAAGAGAACAAATTAAGGAGGCTAGCTAGCTAGGGTTCTTTTATTATGACAAAAGATAATAATGCAACCCAATTAAGATGGCAGAAGGCTATATATATAAAACAAGGGAAAAGATTAAATTACGTGCCTTAAATTAATAAGAGAGTACTTAATATATAGATAATTATATTGTCAATAATTTATTTTCCCCTCATCTTTTCACCTAGTCAACACTACCATGGTGAGAAATATGGCAACCGCGCCACCAATAGCCACAGTCACCAACTTTGATCCATCTCTTTCTCTTCATTCAATCTCCAAATCTCTCATACTCATTGTCACTTTCAATAATCTTCCACTTTATCTGTTTTTTTTTAAATCAATTCGAGGTTTATTTGTTAACTTTTATATCATTTTAGATAATCCTCAAACTTCATTTGATATGAATTATATTGATATTTACTTATTTGACAATTTAAGGACCTTCCTGGTTTGAATTTTTATTTCTAAATTAAATAATTATATATTATTCATTTATTTAAATATCCATTATAATTTTTAACATTATATGATCATTATAAAATATAATTATATTACATGATTATTTAATATTAGATTATTTTAATTAATTTTCTCAAATATTGTATACTTATAATTAATATTTATAAAAATAAAATTAAAGTGATAAAAATTATTAAAATAAAAAACATATAAAAAATTCATTAATTAGTAATTTAAAAATAAAAAAGCAATAAAATATTAAAATATAAAATTTTAAACAAATTCAAAATATTATCTAAAATGGTAAAATAAATAAAAATATTAAAAATAT
Source organism: Perilla frutescens (assembly GCA_026008535.1). Classification (NCBI taxonomy): domain Eukaryota; kingdom Viridiplantae; phylum Streptophyta; class Magnoliopsida; order Lamiales; family Lamiaceae; genus Perilla; species Perilla frutescens. Next base: position 20,339,078 of record BRKX01000013.1, read on the forward strand.
TAAAAATATTAAAAAAATCATATTCGTAATTAATTAGTAATTGAAAAATAAAAAAATATAAAATAATAAAATAAATTTGAAGATTTCAAATAAAAATAATAATATTATTAAAAAGATTAATTTCAAATTCAAAATTAATTACTAATTGAAAAATTAAAAATTAAAAATATAAAATATAAAAAATAATATAAAATATTGAAAAAAATATTATTAAATACTAAAAAATTCAAAATAATCAAATAAATCCGAAAATAATAAAACAAATAAAAAATAAGAAATTTTAAAAAATTGATTTCAAATTCGTAATTAAATATTAGTTAAAAATTAAAAAAATCAAAACGATAAATAAAAATTAAAAAATTAAAAACAATCAAAATTAATTTTAACTACGGAATTATTCTGTATCTAATATGTCATTAAGATTAAAAATATACAAAAAATAAAAAATTTTAAAAATATTATTTTTAACGTGGTGTTTTTCCCTCTCTAGCTTAACGATGGAAAAGTCCGTCATTAAAATAAAAAAAATAAATTTAAAAATTAAAATATGACGTGTAACGATGGATTTTTTCGTCATTAAGTTAGAGCCAGAAAAAATCGTCGTTAAACATCGCAATCTTAATTCGACATTAATTTACCGGTATTTTAATGACGGAATATAATATGTCATTAAATCCGTCGCTAAATCGCGTTTTTCTTATAGTGGTTATTCACATGGATTTTCGGTGACAACTAATTGGCCCAATATCCAGTCAGAAGGGTTTTTTTTCAAGGAAAATGGCATTAACAGGTCAATTATTAAAGAATTGTTTTTTTGTTTAAAATACCAAGGTTTGGGTATTTTATATATATATATATATATATATATTTATATTTATATTATAATTAATTAAATATACAAAGTTCAATAAGTCTGTAGAGTATATAGCTCGCCGACGGTTCACCTTCCTCCAATGACGAAGCGGTCTTCGTCGTTAGACACTCAAGTGTCGGGCAAGGCTCAGGTTACCTGAAGCTCGGACCTCCATTTGAACACAACAACACTTCCCAGACCAAAGCAATGATAGATAAGCAGAGGCGGCCATGCAAGCTGCACTGCACGACCACTACACCGACGACTTCACTCTTCAACTCAGGTCACAGCAACACTCCGACAGACCACACAGAGATGGAGAAGTCACGAGCACAAAGCTTGTAATTAGGCAAGAGCAGTGAGAACAGATTGATAGAGAGCGAGAAATTAGAGTTGTATTCTCTAGTGTGTGTATTACCGTTGCAATGGGGGAGAAGTCCTCTTTGTAGGGCTAGGGCAACAATAAGTGAGCTCTCAAAGTGGGTCACCAAGGTAAGTGGTAATGGGTCGGTTAAATGAACCTAACAAAGTCAACAAGACTGGCCGACGATTAAAATTAAATACTTGACTTGAGCAAGAAAGTCATGTTTCAACTTTTGTGTGTGTGTGTGGTCATGCTCAAAATTAAGACTTACCAAAAGTCTGGATCAATCTATTAAACATACAAATGTTATTTTTAAATGCCTAAAGAGCATGAAATAGATTAGTGACCAAATATCTATTTTCCTATAATACACAATTACATCGGATTGGATCTCTTGTTACATTTCGTGTTACATATCATGTTCCACTATTATTAATATACGTGTGTGATTCGTATTTGATCTTCGGTTACAATTTGTGTTACTTATATCTCCAGTTCCATTATCATTAATACTTGGCATGTGTATATTTATGATGTCATCAAATACATAGGTGTGGAAGTTACTACATGATAGGGTCACATAAGATGTAACTATAACACTTTTTTTGTATTTAATTTAGTAAAACACAAAATAGTGTACAAATAATTTATTTTAGGATCAAAATGAAATATATGAATCCAATCTCTATTCTTCCACTCCAGGAATGATCTTCAAATAGTCTGTGAAGTTTTCGGGAGTTGGTCTTCTTTGATTGTTATTTGGACTTTATAACGTTAACCCAAAGAGTTGTTGTCTTGTTTTCGGATCAAACGTTGACTTAGGGATGAATTTGGTGAAGAACACATTTAACTGTCTTGCTTATAAATCAAATGCCGACTTCAGGATGAATTTGGTGAAGAACATCTTTGAATTTCGTAAGAATATCTTTGATTATTTGAGAGAATTTCACTTATGTAATTCTCCTCAAATTCTTGAACTATTCAAATGATTTATGGTGTCATTTTTCATATCTTTCATATGATCTCTATTTATTTGTAGGTGTAATAAGAGAGAATTTTGGATGAATATGGCTGAGATGGTGTGATAGCATTGGTCCCCCAATATTTGGACTTATCTTTATAAAAAAAAATGCTTGATTTTATCCACAGATTTGGCACGTGTCGACTTCTGATTGGTCAAGAATATTCATGTATATAAATATCAATATTTATTTATTTATGTTAGGAATTAATTTGATTAAATGCCAAAAATATAAATAAATGATATACTTTGATATTTAAATCTTTATCATCATATATTAAATAGCAATATCTATTTATTTAATCTAGTGATTAATTTAATTAAATTCCTAAAATATAAGTAAATAAAATAACTTGATAATTTTTTATTTACATAGCACAATTTAATTAGCCATGTAATTTTATTCCTCTACAGTAACACGTAATGTAATAGAAGATTTGATCAAACAATTACACATGCTTCGTTATGGAGCTAAATATTGAATTGAGTGATAACTAGAGCTATTAAATAGGTCAGACCGGTCCGGCCCGAGCCCACAAACCAATTTTTTTCGAGCTGCCCAGCATGGCCCGACTTGGACCATTTCAGACTTAAAAAACTATGGGCGCCCTGACCCGAAATCCAGGTCGGGTCGGGCCACCCCATGGGCCTAAGGCTAGTGTTTTTAAAATCGGACCGAATCAGCCGGTTCGATCGGTTAATCGTGAAAAATCGGCCATTTATGTGGTCCGGTTACATCTTTATTCCGGGTTGCTTGTGACCTGACACGAACCAGTCAAATCCGATCAAAAACCGATTGAACCAGTCAATTTTTTAATTTTTAAGTTTCAGTCAAATTCAATTTAATTCCTTCAGCATGTGAGTTGAAGGATTCGAACCCAAAATCTCCAAAAAATAGAAGCCTTTGTACATTGGACTCAACCAACTAGACTAATACACTTTTGTGTTATTATTTGAATATTAATAACATATAGTGACCCAGTGACCCGGTAAATTGACCGGTTCAATGTCCGGTCTGATTTTAAAAACATTGCCTAAAGCTAAAATTCTATTTTTTTATTGGGCTGGCCTGATCCATTCGGACCAAAAAAAAATTATGTCGGTCCAGTCCGAACCATTTCGGGCCTATAAGACTGCATCCCAGCCTGACTAAAATCAAGCTGGGTCAGGCCGACCCATCGGGCCGGGGCAATTTTAATAGCTATAATGATAACTATTGATGTTGGCTAATTGTGATATGAATATTGAGAAGTCTTTATTGGACAACCCCAACGTAGGTAACACTCAACTAAACATCCATACTATAATAAAAATAGGAGCATGATTTCACAACATGATTCTACACTAATAATAAAGATAAAAAATGAAATTATTGTACTCAGAGCATGCAATAAGTAGAAAAATAAATTACTGCTTTAGAAATATGTATATATAAAAGAAATGGTTAACTAGTAACGTGGCTATTGGGTTGTAAACGAACAGACTTCAAATCCAATTAAATTGAGCCTGATTAATTGGGTTGGCCATTAAATGAAGCTTGTAGAAAAAGCAAAGACAAAACGCTGCATCAAATCAAACAATCTTCGATAGCAAATTAATTTCAGAGAGAGCTTAAACCAGCAATGCCACCGAGCTTACAACGGAGAGACTCATTTCACCCCCACTCTATTTTCTGAAATCGCTTAATTGAATCCAACCCACAAAGAAGGCGAAGAAAAAATTTTGAGCAAGCGAAAAAAACACAAAACACATTGTACAAACCTTTTATCAAACACTTGCAGTTGTAGAACCAAAAATTCTGCAATTAATTTCGTCTGGATCCGGGCTCCGTCGATCTACAAAACAAAGGGCAAAAGAATTGTGAAGCCGAAGGACTGTCGGGGGTTGACGATCGATCGGACTCCAACGCTCAAGTCAGAATCGAGACTAGGAAAAAATAGATGAATAAAGTAGAAAGTTAGGTAGAGGAGTAAAGCAATAAAGTTGAATGATTGCGTAGTGTTTTTATAATCTATGATTATCCCCCCCTCATTATATAGAGGAAGGTTTAACCAATTTTCCCTTTTCAAGGGATCCTTTCTATCCCTTTTAGGGTTTTGACGGGGTCTCACTTATCTTCAACGGACATGTTTGACTTGGTCTTCTTTAAGAGTCTCGTTCAAACTTGGTCAAGGCCTCCGGACCTCAAGACTTCTGGACCTCATGACATCGATACTCGAGGCCTTTGGACCTCTGGACCTCGAGATGTCGGCCTCGATTAAGGCTTCGACCTCTTGATTTCGGCTCTTAAGCCTTGGACCTCTTTATGAGCCTTAGTTTTGGGCCTTAAGCGGAAAAAGGCCTCTACAATTAGCTCATCATTACTTGATTCTTGAATTTCAAGGATCGGGTAATGAATGTCGGTATCACCGATCGTTACCCTCGTGTAATCCTAGGCTTAAATACTGACTCTAGGATAGTCTCGGAAGCATACTCCGAATTGGGAGCGGGTTTTATCGAACTTACTGAGGTCATGAAAGCAGACCTCGTAGAGCTCCTGACCTGAAGCCAGGTCCTGGGGGAGCTCGAGGCTCTGAGAGCAAGCCTCTGGAGGGAGCTCCAGACTCGAAGGCGAGTCCGGGGGAGCTCGAGGCTCTGAGAGCAAGCCTCGGGGGAGCTCCAGACTTGAAGGTGAGTTCGGGAGAGCTCGAGGCTCTGTGAGAGCAAGCCTGTTAACTTCTGAATACGAGCTGAATAAGTTGAGGCCACAGAGGCTAGTGAAAAGTCTTTGAAGAACTATGCACGCTTTTATATTCGCAATGGCAGAACCAGGTAGACATTAAGTCGAATTTGCAGTTTACAAAATCTAACAAATTGACAGGAGGAGGAGAATATATATGAAGAATATTATATTTGAAAAATAAACAACAAGAACCTTATGTATTGATGACAGTTCAATGCCAAAGTGAGATAAACCAGAAGGTTTCTCTCATAAATGAAATTTAGAGAGCACAACTTTGTTTCGCCAATTAATCATGAGAATCTTCTTTTCATATATAAATAATTATTGCTGCATAAATATTAATGTGTGCAAGGAATATATTTCACAAGTAGTAGCTTAGCAGAAACATAGAAACATAGAAAATTGTGCCTTGACAGTAAAGGTAGGATTAATATTCAGCATGGAATATAATACAATAACACTAATTTCATTTAATACTCTCTATTTTAGCTCCGGTTTCAAGTGAAGCAAATTGGAATAGTTGCATTTACAGCAAAACTATAGTATGAGCATTAATCAGAATATTGCCACAATGTTTCCTAGCCAAATCAACAAGAATAATTGGCTGACGAACAGAATCCTCAAATTTACCTACCCAAATTCAATAAAATTCAAGCACAAATCACGACAAAGGAGCAGGGTATTAGTATCGGCAGGTTCAGCAGACTCAACCCTTTTTATCATAATTACGATGCAGCAAGTATACAACATAAATTCAAGAGCCCATTTAGATTTAGGATGATTTAGGTGCATATTAACAGCATATAACAGAGTGCTGCGGATTTAATGTGGTTGAACCTCATGAGAGCAGGCTGTCTCAACTGAGTTAACATTTGTAGACTTAAGAACAAAGAGCAACATTAAGCATAAGACCTATACATTTTGGCAGATTTTAGGCTTCACTTGTAGAAATAGAGACCTCACTTTTCATAAAAAAATGAGATTAGGACAATAAAGAGCATGTTAACATGAGCATATTAGAATAAGTAGCATGCTAACAGGTTGGCCTTACAGGTAGATTATAAGTCAGCATGCTGCAAGATTGTGAACATAAACCTCTCAAGATTAATACGAATCTCTACACATGCTTGAACATATTATATAGCAGATTATCTGATGGATTAGGATCATTCTAACACCCTATGTGAAGGGGGGTCGTTGGAGAATTCATAGCAGAATAGACATCTAAATACAATTGTATGTGACTTAAAAACTATTTAAGTCCCCAAGAAAAGCATTTTACGTGCCATGGAAAGTGTGAGTTATTCACCTTCAAGTGCTGCTATCTTATACCTGACTTCTTCCAAGTGTTCATTTATGGCAATGACTGTATCTTACTGGCGTGTAATAGCTTCCTTGAGAGCATTATCATATTCAGAATCAGCCTCAGCCTCCTCCGTCCCAGATTCCTCGGTTATTTGCTGAATGTACACACATTCATGCCCTGTAGAGTGCGTAAATCTGCAATTCTCATGGCTTTCCAAACGTTCTGAGGGACGACCAGCCTTCTTCAGCATTTGAATTATAGTTATTAAATGCAATTTCTCCTTTTCTTGTACTTGAACTAATCTCAGCAACCTCACTAGATTCTTTCTGCAACAATCAGGGCTTGCAAATACAGACTCCATTTCAAGTACCTCCTGAAACCACATAATCTTCAAACCCCTGGTTGAGGCGGGCATAAGCGATGGTGCGACATTGCTGAACAGCGAGGAATCTACGGAGCAACCCTTCTTCGCGAAATCATTCATTTTCTTCTGTCTGTTTTTGCTTTCAGTTTTTGCAATGGTTTTCTTCTTATTTCAAGCTTATATCAACTGTGAATAATCAGCCATTTAAATGTAGCAGATCTGCTATATATATATATATATATATATATATATATATATATATATAACAGGAGAATGCATTGCAGCAATATTTAAAAAGAAAGATAAGCAAACTTGACCCACGGTAGGGCAACAGTAGATTAAGCATGCGACCAGTCACATATGGACATTCAATTTATGCTTAAATACTTTGTGTTTTTAGGCACAAAAAAGATATAGCATATCACAGACAACCAGGAGCCAAAAAGCAAGGCAAGAGTAAATAAATCTTTGCATCAGATATTGATAGCATCTAATGAAGAGCAGCAGGGCATTTAAACAAAGACTAAAACCCATCATAGTAGGGATAAGATAAAAAAGAAATTAGTCCATTGCAGTGTAGAAAAGCTTAAGCAAACATTAAACGGCACATGACCACATGCATCTCATGGCATACGATATAAGTGCAGGGATTCAAAATAAAATCAACAATTTTATACTCATACAGACATGCACTTGTGTTCCTCCCTTAAGGCATAACCATACAATAAACAAAAGATAAATGCATAAAGAACAAGGAGACATGGAATATCAAGTCCACTTAACCCAGCTCCATTGCAACAAACTCACATAGTAAACAAATGAGTGTGGTATAAAGAGTAGCAAATATCAGGATCCCCCTAACACAACCACTAGTACAGTGAATGACAACCTATATACCCCATATAAAATAAGAATTGCTTAGGCATAAAAATCTCAAACCCTTGCAGCATTGTAAGTGTCTAAACGAACACGATTCATTTTAGAGCAATTTGACCTTTAGATTTTAAGCATACAAGATAGACAAAATCCATTGCAAACAAGCAACAAAGGTTGCAGCAGAGTTGTAGCCTTGCTTTCTTTTTTCAACAAATAACTTCTTAAGCACACACTCAATCATGAGCAGCAGGAAAAACGTTTCTTAAAAAGAACAGCAGAATGATACATTTTCCATGGTCTCATTTGAAGCCATCCATTTACGAAAAATACATACTCAGTCAACACACTGCAGAAGTAGCATGGATGAGACAAAGGTTGGGACTTCAGATGATGTCCCTCTCATATTAGAATAAATAATAACAAGTGACTATCAAATGTAGTAGGGAAAACAATGCTTATAACAAACAATCTTCCCTTATCAGATAATCGTCAGGTGAGCCATTCCATAATTTTGGTTCATTTTAAATAGTCATTTGTCTTATAGATTTTAGCAGTCAATTTTAAGAAGGCAATCATACAGAGAAGGAAAGAATACACCTTAATAAGCGTGCTTTAGCTTCAATTGTAGGAAGTGGTTGATTGAGCATACGTTGATTTCAGTTCCAACTAATTGGGTTTGGATATTACCAAATTCGCATCACCTGACAAATCCTAAGCGCCGCCAGCTGAGATTTAACAGACCTGGAGTGTTGTGGGTGGCCGAAATCGAAGCCTCCGTGAGTAGAAGGGTTATTCCTCGAATCGGGGGACTTCCTTGATCTTTAGACTGCAATACCAGTTGCATAAAAACATCTTTGCCGCCATGGGAGATCCCAAAAACCTTAGTTGGCTTTTGGTAGTAGATTGACGGATTATTTCCTCTTTTTTTTTGGAGAGAGCTCCGCTGCTGTGACGGGAAGACAATTCTCAAAGCAGAGGAGACTCACGTACCCCTTAGTCTTCATCATCAGTCGTCGGTGAATGAGTGGTTATTACTCCGTCCCTTCTATTGATATGAGTCGTCATTGCTTTGTAGTATCGATCGGAGCCCCACGGTGGGCGCCAAATTGTAGAACCAAAAATTCTGCAATTAATTTTGTCTGAATCCGGAATCCGTCGATCTACAAAACAAAGGACAAAAGAATTGTGAAGCCGAAGGACCGTCCAGGGTTGACGATCGAATGGACTCCGACGCTCAAGTCAGAATCGAGATTAAGAAAAAATAGATGAATAAAGTAGAAAGTTAGGTAGAGGAGTAAAGCCATAAAGTTGAATGATTGCGTAGTGTTTTTATAATCTATGATTATTCCCCCCCCCCCCCCCCCCCTCATTATATAGAGGAAGGTTTAACCAATTTCCCCTTTTCAATGGATCCTTTCTATCCCTTTTAGGGTTTTGACGGGGTCTCACTTATCTTCAACGGACATGTTTGACTTGGTCTTCTTTAAGAGTCTTGTTCAAACTTGGTCAAGGCCTCCGGACCTCGAGGCTTCTGGACTTCATGACATCGATCTCGAGGCCTTTGGACCTCTGGACCTCGAGACGTCGACCTCGAGGCCTCTGGACCTCGAGACGTCGGCCTCAATTAAGGCTTCGACCTCTTGATTTCGGCTCTTAAGCCTTGGACCTCTTTATGGACCTTAGTTTTGGGCCTTAAGCGGAAAAAGGCCTCTACAGCAGTTTAACAACGGTGGCTTTTATGATGGAGATGAATTTGATCAAAACAAGGTAACAATTAAGCAATTTATTTTATTATATTACATTTTCTCCTCTAACCTGTAGGCTTTATTGATTTTGCACGAGAAATTTAGTTGCCTCTAGGTGAAAGGAAGTTGAATTTGGAGAGTATTATGTGCAATATGTTTGAGACTGCGATTCTATTATAGTTAAATGCAAGGAAGTTAATAAATAAGTCTGGGATAGGTTTAGCTTTTTTATTCTTCTTTAACTGCCACTGCCACCCACTGCTCGATGTCTTAATTTACATACCTATATAGAAAAAGAAGCACTTTTGTTGAGACTTCTTTTGGTATTGATTTTTTAATCTTCTTTCAAGTTGATTTTTTTTAGTTTGAGAGCTACTTGGATTTTGTTAGTCTGCTTTGATTCTATACTGATCCCCCAATTCTCAATATGATTCAGAACAACCTCAAAGTATTCTCAGGGATTTTTTTTTTCAAAAAAATACAATGCAAAATGTCATTATTTAGTTGATAGTTATTACTCCAGTTGGCTACGATCCTGCATCTTCCTGTTGAAGGTGAAGTATCTATGATCATCAAACCTGGCATGTTGATGATGATTCCACTGTTTCTTTTCCTGAAAAATGGATGTTATCCTAGTCATATTGTACCTAATAATTATAGTGATATCACATACTTGTAGGATGTGATTTCAGTTCTTCTTATTGTACATTATTCTTATCATTATAATATTTTGTAATCATTAATATAAAGAATCTGATATAAGATGTGCTGAAATTAGCCACTTTCCAGCTAAACTAGTTAGTTATACTGTATTTCAAGCCGCATATGTTCTGAAGCAAATTTTTTTAATGCTGCTGGTTAACTACTGCCATATATGATCTGACTCTGACTTTTATGAATAAATCATGACTGTTCACGTAACTTATTGCTATTTTTAGCTTATATTAAATCCAATGAGCTGAGCTGTGTTGACTTGGCTACTGTTGTGATCTCAGAATTTTCAAGCATTTTTTTTTTGTAATTTTGTAATTTTCTGTAAAGGGTAATGGAAATGAACAAGAAAGATTGTAAATTGCCAAATTTTTATGTATAGAAATGGGGGGAAATTAGACTGCAGAAACTGAGGAGGAAGATTGAGAAATTTCTTTTTTTGATCATTTTCATACCACCTTAAGATTTATATATACTCAAGATAATAGGGACCGCTTTACATAATATTTTAACCCTAATAAATTGATACGGCCTCACTAATAAAAATTGGGCCTTTATGGAATTAAAAGAAAGGAAAATACAATTAACAACCCAACAAAACTATGGTTCGCATCTGGAATTAATCCACGAAAGTGAAATCGGGTCGTCTTGAATTAAAATTGCCGATCCCCTTTTGCAACACTAAAGATCATATTTTTATCCCCCTTTCCCTTTTTCCGCTTCGCTCTCTTCCGCCGCCGTAAGATCCTCCGCCGTCGCCAATTAGCATCATGTTCACAACAGCTTTTTGAAGTATTGAGAACATTGAGGTCCGAAAACTTTAAGCAGTCAAAAGAATAGTTCGGGCATATTTGTCTTAAGTAAATGGGTGAGAGTGAGAAGATATTGGGAGCTTCTTCCGAAGAAGCAACTTCTAATGCTTATAAAACTGATGCGGCCGAGATGCAAAAGAAGAAGGTAACTATCACGTCTATATATTATAAAATATTTTCTGAAGTCTTTTTGATTGGTATGCAACTATATCTTTGTTTTAAGATCTGTTCAACCTAACTAGTTTATGCAAAACTTGCTACATTAACTAATTGCATTCTTAATTGAGTTCATTTTATCATCATATATCAAATATTAATCTGGTTCACTAGATTCAATTTTAGGGGTTATAAGTTGAAGGATAGGAAGAATTACCGAGCTGTATTATGAAATGTGTTTTATCTCAAAATACCCATGTAGTGTTTTTCCTTCCATGAAAAGTGATTGTGAGCTATTTGTTTCCTCTGTGTATTTCAGTTCCTGCTAGAGAAGGATGATCCATCAAACATTGATGAGACTAGTGATACAAAGCTAGTCCGGAATATATGCATCCTTGCACATGTTGATCATGGGAAGACCACTCTTGCGGACCATTTAATTGCTTCTTTTGGTGGGGGGGTGCTTCATCCAAAGCAAGCTGGTAAACTTAGATTCATGGATTACTTGGATGAGGAACAGCGGCGTGCTATCACTATGAAGAGCTCATCCATTGCTCTGCAATTCGAAGAGTATTCTGTTAATTTAATAGATTCACCAGGCCACATGGATTTCTGCAGTGAGGTATCTACTGCAGCTAGGTTGAGCGATGGTGCACTAGTATTGGTGGATGCAGTGGAAGGTGTCCATATTCAGACCCATGCTGTGCTACGCCAAGCATGGATTGAGAAGTTGACACCATGTTTAGTTCTGAATAAGGTGGATCGTCTGATATGCGAGTTAAGGTTGAGTCCCTTGGAAGCTTATAATAGATTATTGAGGATTATCTACGAGGTTAATGGGATAGTTAGTGCTTATAAGTCTGAAAAGTACTTATCTGATGTGGATTCCATTCTTTCAGCTGCTCCATCTGGTGATATATGTGATGAGAATCTTGAACTTTTGGAGGATGATGAGGAGGATACCTTTCAACCTCACAAAGGAAATGTTATCTTTGCATGTGCCCTTGATGGTTGGGGATTTGGGATTAGCAATTTTGCAGAGATCTATGCTTCTAAGCTTGGGGCAAGTGCAGCTACGTTACAAAGGGCACTATGGGGGCCTCGTTACTTCAATCCTAAGACTAAGATGGTTGTGGGCAAGAAAGCAATGAGCAATACTGCGAAGGCCAGGCCTATGTTTGTGCAATTTATTCTTGAGCCACTTTGGCAGGTGTATCAGAATAGTTTGGATACAGATGGAGATAGAGGACTGCTTGAAAGGATCATCAAAAACTTTAATTTATCTATCCCTTCACGTGAACTACAAAATAAGGATCCTAAAGCCGTGCTTCAAGCTGTAATGAGCCGTTGGCTTCCATTATCGAATACCATCTTATCTATGGTGGTGAAGTGCATGCCTGACCCTTCTGCTGCTCAGTCTTTTCGGATATCAAGGCTGCTGCCTAAAAGAGACGGTTCTGACAATAGAGATAGTTCTGATGTGCTTTCTGAGGCAGAACTTGTGAGAAAATCGGTTGAGATTTGTGATTCCAGTCCCACAGCACCATGTATTGTGTTTGTTTCAAAGATGTTTGCTGTGCCAATGAAGATGCTTCCTCGTGGTGAGATTCTGAACAATCCTGCAGATGATGGAGATGCTGGAGAGTGCTTCCTTGCATTTGCCAGGATCTTTAGTGGGGTTCTCTTCGCTGGACAGAGGGTTTTTGTGCTTTCTGCTTTATATGACCCGCTAAAGATGGAATCAAAGCAGAAACATGTCCAAGAAGCTGAGCTGCAATCATTATATCTAATGATGGGGCAAGGACTGAAACCAGTTACCTCTGCAAAGGCAGGGAATATCATTGCCATACGAGGCCTTGGCCAGCACATATTGAAGAGTGCCACTCTTTCATCTAAAATTAATTGTTGGCCTTTCTCCAGTATGATTTTCCAAGTTGCACCCACTCTTAAAGTTGCGATTGAGCCATCTGATCCTGCTGATATCGGTGCACTCATGAAAGGGTTGCGGCTGTTAAATCGTGCGGACCCTTTTGTCGAGGTCACCATTTCTACTAGAGGGGAGCATGTTCTTGCTGCAGCTGGAGAAGTTCATCTGGAGAGATGTGTGAAGGATCTGAAGGAGAGATTTGCTAAGGTCAACTTGGAGGTATCTCCTCCCCTCGTCTCTTATAAGGAGACAATTGAGGGTGAGATGGCTAATCCTTTGGAGAACCTGAAGTTGTTAAGTGGAAGCTCTGACTATGTAGAGAAAACAACAGCAAATGGTAGGTGTGTTGTTCGTGTACAAGTCATGAAACTTCCATCACCTCTTACTAAGTTGCTTGATGAAAGTTCTGAACTGCTGGGAGATATAATTGGAGGCAAATCTAAACAGGCTTTGAAAAGCTTGGAGACCTTGAGGGGAAACATCGTGGAAGATGAGAATCCAATTGAAACACTAAAGAAAAGGATGGTGGATGCTATAGAGAGTGATCTTTCCTCTGAAAATGCTGAGATGGACAGAGACCGAGTTGAGAAATATAGAATACTATGGAAGAACCTTTTCAAGAGAATTTGGGCATTGGGTCCTAGACAGGTTGGTCCTAACATTCTGGTTACTCCAAGCAGAGGAAATAGCATGGAGGGTTCTGTTCTTATCCAGGGCTGTCCTTATGTATCGGATAGATTAGGTCTTCAAGATGCAGATGACAGCAATGATGCATCAACAGAATCATCATCTGTGACCGATGAAATGTTGTTAAGAGAAGCAGAGTCTCTAGAAAGCAGTGTTTTATCTGGATTTCAGTTGGCTACTTCAGCTGGTCCTTTGTGTGAGGAACCTATGTGGGGTTTGGCATTTGTCGTTGAGGCTTTCATATCTCCCACTGACCGGCAGTCCACTGAGGATAATTCTTCCCATCATCAACCAGAGCAATATGGTATTTTTACAGGACAAGTTATGACAGCAGTTAAGGAAGCATGCAAAGCAGCCGTAGTTAAGAGTAAAGCTAGGCTTGTTGAAGCATTATACTTCTGTGAATTGAACACCCCGACTGAGCATTTGGGATCCATGTATGCAGTACTTGCTCGTAGGCGAGCTAGAGTGATCAAGGAAGAAATGCAGGAAGGGTCACCGCTGTTCACTGTGCATGCATACGTACCAGTTGCAGAAAGCTTTGGTTTTGCTGATGAGCTCAGAAGATGGACTGCTGGAGCATCAAGTGCACTGCTTGTTTTCAGTCACTGGGAAATGCTTCCAGAAGATCCATTCTTCGTGCCTAAAACAGAAGAGGAACTTGAAGAATTCGGAGATGGGTCCAGTGTTCTACAGAATACTGCCAGGAAGCTCATCGATGCTGTAAGGAGACGAAAGGGTCTTCCGGTGGAAGAAAAAGTGGTCCAGCATGCAACCAAGCAGAGGACTTTGGCTCGTAAAGTGTAGAAGGTGGGTTAAGTGTTGTAACAATTTCAAAGCGGTAGAGTTGTGGTGTTGTACGCCCTACCTTTTGCGAACAAATCTTTTTGACAGGTTAGAAATAGTGTTTATATACTCTGCTTTGACAACAGATGGATCACGTAGTTTCTGATAGTAAACGATGATATTGATACATGTATGAAAAAACACTCGAGATTGATTGATTAATCTTTCTTTTCTCACTTCCTTTCATTATGCATGTTTATTAGATTGAAATCTCAGCTCAAACAGAGTTTGCTGGCATCGTGCTTCAGTTCAATCGGCCTAGTTTCACATTTAGAGCTTGTTTGCTAAGGCTAAATAGATATACACTCTACTATTGTGTTTGCTTACAAAATCAAAACGCATGATTATTCATATTTAGGGCTTGTCTGCTATGTAAAATCAAATTCCATTAATATTGTGCTTGCTTGCAAAATCAGAACGCATGATTATTCACATTCAGGGCTTGTCTGCTATCTAAAATCAAAGTCCATGAGCATAAGGAGGTGATGACACCCTAATATTAGATAGACATGCTAACTATTTATGTGTGATTACTGGAGTTATTAAACAGCTTAGACTAAAATACCCCTACCTATATTAATTAAAATCCTATTATAAAATACTCACAAAAATTAATACATAAAAGGAACAATAATTTTATGGAGAATTTTAATGCACCCAGCCAAACAATATTTGTTGATACATATATATTACATATAATTTAACATGTCAAAACAAACATAATATTGATATATTATAAGGTAAAAGACATCCCAAGTCAAACATATCGAACCTTCTGAGGGTATCATCAGATAATATAGTATGAAAATACATACATACAAGACTTGAGTATCCAATGTCTGAAATTGAGTACTGAAAAGTCGATAATAGTTGGGAACTAGCATTTTCTGATTACAATCCAGCCTAGTTGCTTAAAAGCATTTCCGATGGACAACAGAGGGGCCGTTTTCATCGTAATCAGCTTTGGTTACATGTTGGTTTTGAGGGAAGACGACTTTGGCTAGTATGGCACCTCCCACCCATGCTGAGTAACTTGCCAAGTTATCCGGCATGTATTCCGGCGGCTGTAATAATACCAATCAGATTGGATAGTGTTACGACGAAATAATTTGAAGTGAAACACAGAGATCTTATGTTATAGATTTACCTTCACCAGACATGGCCGGATAGCTGAGGAGGACACCGCAGCTTCCGTCTGAAACCTATCTTCAAAACCTACAACACAAACCAAACCAAACCAAGAGATCACACACTATTTTTAGACATTGATCTAGTAATTTCTGAGTGAACATAGCTAGCATATCACGAATGTTGAATGAACAGGGACATCTCACCAGTCATGGAAACAGTTCCACCACACAGTACAGTGTTTTCTAGCAGCTGCCGGTGATTCTCAGTTGACACAGTTGAGATACAACGAACAAGCTGCTCAACTATTCCATGAGCATCTAAACCTAAAATTGATGGTTGGAATAAAGCCTCACCAACAGTATACTTTTCTCTTCCAATTGTTATCACCTGAAAACAGATTAATTACACAAAAAATATCAAATCTCAAGTAAAAAGGAGTTCTATGATGTGTAAAGTTTCAACAAAAAAAAGAAGTCTGATGAGTAAAGGGATTCTCTCTCATTCAAAATCGACTCCTACAGGTTACAATTAACAAATCATTGCTCTCCTGGAATCCATATTTTAAAAATATCACTAAGCCCAGAAACTGAACTCCAACATCGAGCTAAAATAGTGCGTTAGAGCATGTTATAGTTCCAGAGCATGCACAAATGAATATGCAATGTTATCTTCAAGTGTGGTGCAAGGAGTACCTAACAAGAAAAAACTAAACAACTAATTTATTGTTTCATTATTTAATGTTTAGGAGAGAGAAGAAAATGACACTATCAATTAAAAGGGAGGAAATCAGAAGTGGCAAAAGGAAAGAGGAGAAGACCTGGAGCGCCCCATAGGCCATAGATATAAAGCATCAATTCCACATAGTTCATGTTGAGGACACAATGCCAAAGTGAAGAAACATTTGTAAAGTCAAAATTAGTCGATGAGCTATCCTATAATTTGAAATCACAGTTCACCACCAAGAGAGAAGAAAAAGATTACCTGTCCATCAGGCAGTGTGTGTTGCTCCTCAGGGCATGCCTTCTGAAACCCTCGATATGCAGCATCATCCTCAGCACAGCAGGCATATTGCTCCTTCAACTTTTCCACGTCAGAGATGCTGAAGTTCACATGTGGAT
Organism: Perilla frutescens; assembly: GCA_026008535.1. Lineage (NCBI taxonomy): Eukaryota > Viridiplantae > Streptophyta > Magnoliopsida > Lamiales > Lamiaceae > Perilla > Perilla frutescens. The sequence goes on from BRKX01000013.1 coordinate 20,355,717, forward strand.
TGGATTTCCGAAGCTCTTGAGCAAATAAGTTGGTCAAATCCAAACCACCTATCTCGAATCTTCTAGAAGATATATGCTGAACAGCACCTTCAATTACTGATGCAATATCTGAGAATTTGAGAAACAAACCATATGTTAATCGAACTTGCACCTGACACAAACTATATCAGTTGAAAAGAATTTATGTTGCTCCTTTACACCATCAAGAAAACTCAAGATGGAATGACAAGGCGGCTTAGACTTCAGGTAAAATGATAGAAGTGATGTACAAATTGCACTGACATACACGTAATAATATTACCTAAAAAGTGCTATATTCAAATGATAGCAGTGAATTTGTTTTCCTTATTTATAAGCCATTTCAGTTGTATCAAGAAAATCAAGATTTGAATATGCCAAGGAAGACACATATCAAATGGAAAGCATGACAGGAATATGGTTTCATACAGCATGGCTACTCCGAACAATTTGGATTTTAATAAATAGGAAAAGCACAAAGATTACAATTAAAAGCAGCAAAATCCCGCGGCTTTATTGGACAATCACAATACATCCTATATTCCTATTGTTTGTTTAACAGGAAACTATCTCCATCATTTTTCCCTGTACTCCTTTAGTGACATAACAGCAGATGATGATTACTAAAAAATTGAGCTCCAGCTCCAAGTCTCACGTTTTCAAGCTTTATTTTCCTGAACACCATATTGACCACCTTCGCTTTATTTATTTTTACCCCATCAATCACCTTTATGCTCCAGAAAATCAATATTTCTCAAGCTTCTTGGATACCCCCTAAGGAAGGAACAGCAATGAAATATCCAAAACAACTTCATCCTTCTACCTTCATATCCAAACTTCATAGAAAGCCAGAAAGGATGTATGGATAAGACAAAAAAGTTCTGTTGACCTAGGTCAAGTCATTAGGCAGTCAAAAGAAAACAATTGCTATAGTAAGTACAGGAGATAACATCAATGGCTAAGAATGATGAACAAACTGCACACCTCAAACTTGAGCAAATTAAAGCTAGGTCCATCTACCTAAAATTAAAACAGACAAATGCGAAGACAAAAAAGCAGTTGCACACTTGCACATAATAAAAGCAGAGACAGAAATTAGGAATCACTCCGTCATCTTTAAGTTACAATATTAGATCATAAGAATAAAATGAGATAGCTGAGAAAACTCATTTAGAGCTAAGGATTATATTCAAAATGGAAGGCCAAAATTTCAAATATAAGGTAATTATGTTTTCTTATTTTCTTAGTCTAAAGTGGAGGAAAAGCAGCACAAATCGATAATACAAGAGAGTGAATATATTTAAAGAACAACAGTACTAGCACAACACTTAGCCATCTCCTTCAAAGCACTTAATTAAATAGCTCCAGGAGACTTTCCAAATACCTGTCTGTAGCTAACAGAACATTTTTATACAGAAGAAAGTAAGGACAAGACATCCAGATGGCATGCCACCGTACTAAATCTTATATATGTTTTGAGCAAAAATATAAAAATTCCTAATAAATACTGCGTTATGACCAAACTGATATAATATTTCAGGCCAACCAAAGTCTACATGCCATCTTAACAGCAGCAGTTAAACAAAGGATGCTCAGAAACAATAAATTCAGCAACACATACCCATTTTTCCATGGCCGATATCAACAGTGCATCCTGAGATGCGCCCTACAGCATAAAGTGATAGCACTGCTTGCTCAGATGCAAAAAAGCCTGAGATGTTGAACTTTTCAAACATCAATTGCACCAATTGCTCTCTACCTGCCTGTTTCACAATATTTGACATTGTTGAAAAATAAGAGAAGATTATAAACAATAAATATTCCCGTGTCACATCACTTGAATGCCGCATGAGCATCGGGATGGTTAAAAATTGAAACTGAATACTGTATATAAGTTCAGAGCCACTGTTTGGAAAGTTCTCCATTGATGGGAAATCTGGCTCCAATACGGATTCCATTCATGTTCTTTTGTTTTATCCTTTGCCTCCTTATAAACTTTCTTTTTATCTACATGCCCTTTCAATAATACCATTCCTTGTCAAACCAATGGTATATTTCAGAAAAGACAAAAATACTCATAGATTATTTAATTTGCAGCCAACGGAATAGAAAGGTAATCAAGTACAAATTCCATAAATATCATTCATCATTTAATCTCCACAATCATCTCAAGCATTTAGGAATAAAACTCAGCATTAACCCTTCAGATTGCATTGGTTGTATTATACATAAATACCTCAATTACCAGTAGTTCATAAAAGTAAAACAACACATTTGAGGAAGCAAAGAGTTGAGAGCACAAATGATCAAGACATAAATTTGACAAATAGAAGACTTTAACTAAACCTTCGGAGTTGCCAGTGGATCTGTAAACAAAATTTGCCCTTCATTGCCAATCTCCCAACCCAGACCAGTATATAGCACATGGCTTAATAAATCTTCCATGGCATCCCAATCTCTGATAAAGCCTCGAGCAACTGGATCAATAATCACATTTTCAAGCAAGGAAGCATCGGTCAAGGATGCATCTGCAGGTACACGTTTCATTTGCGTAGGAATGACCTAAAATGAGGATGGACATTGGAAATAAAAAACAAGAGAGAAAATAAGAATGTAAATGAAAGAACTCACCATGTTCAAGTATAGATACGTGCTAAAAGTTGAACACAGAAGATAGTGAATAACATATATAATCTATGAGATAGCAAATATGACAAGTCAAATTGCTATGAAATATCTAATCAATAATCACTAGATGCAGCATTAACATAAACAGAGTCATTCATAATAACCTTAACATCACCCAAAAAATGATGCTAAAAGTACATTTTTACAACACAAAAGGAACGCAGTTTGAATTGCAGTAATGACAAAACTAAACAATTGAAAACATAATGACTATTGGCAAATCATAAAACACAAAGGACTTCAATTTCCCCAAATCCATTTTGGGAAATCTTATTTCTTTCCCTAAATAATTCAACAAACAGTCAAGAAAGCCCTAAGCAAGTAAAACTGAAGATGGAATTTATAACTGATCTCGAAATCAGTTTTCCATTTCCTTAGTCAGCATTCTTCCGATGCATCATGGTTCCGAAATGAAACTCAGACTTGAAAATCCGTGAGTATTAATTCCATTCTAAAAACCCTAGCCCAGTATAGAACTCAAAATCCATAATTACAACACATTCAACGGCGCGTTTTGAGATCAAAGGGTGAATGTTTCACCAAATTCATGTTACCCTATACACTTTTCCAATAAAATCACAATTTCCATGTATCACAAAAGAAATGTTACCTCAGGGCCACAGTTAGGAAGGGCATGATTATATTTGATAAGTTTAGAACCAGCGTCAACCACAGCAGGCTCCATACTCTAACTTGAGTCTGACGGCAACCGTGACGGCCAGACAATCGATGAATAGGAATAGGGATTTCGGAGGAGAAAAAGTGAAATGTAGGGCAACCAAACTAAGTCGATGTTCATTTATAGGACAGTGGTAAAGGTGGTAAAGACGCTCATTTATTCGACACTACTTATGGGAGCTGACGTGTGAGTGATAAAAGTCAATAATGACCCTCGCAAAGCACCTGGCATATCTTTTAAAAGAACGAGCATATTAAAATTACCGGTACATACTAAAACTAGAATCTAGGTTAACGGAATAGAGTTCTCTAAGATTAACACAAACAACAGCATTAGAATTACAATGGAACTCCTTAAATCCATCATAAATAAGTTGTTTTCCAAGTTTGACTCCTTATTAGAGGAAGATTGTTGCCTAATGGGGTTGGTACCTAGTTCTTACTTCTAAAATTGAACTTGAAGCCTTGGAGCATCAAACTGGCATAATAGTTTCCAAAAAAGGTCCAATACCAATTGGCAGAGGATCAAACTAAGGAGGTAAGGCTTCCCCTTAAATGCCCTTCTAATCAATGTCACGTGGACAACATATTATGGTTGAAGGGTTCATTTAAGTAAATGCTTGAAAAGTATTGTTCAGAGATTCTTTATTTTACTCAAATACAATGAGCCGGGCACTCTTGCCTTCAATAGCATGACTTGAACCCTAGGGTACTGACACTAATTAATTATGCATGCCATGAATGGATAGTCTGAAAGGAAGAAGATATTTTCATAGGAAATATAATCCTTTATAAGCTTGTATCTAATACACACATGTGGTTTAGAATTAAACCACCTTTACATAATTGTAGAAGCCATGATTTCATTCTTCCATTTACCCTCACCCAAATCATAGAGTATGAAAAGAAATATAGTTTAAATACCATGTGCTAAAGTCACAGAGCAAATAGAAACATCATATGATTGATCATTTATGATGAACTGAACCGTAATAGACCTTATGGCTTTCACTTACGCTCTACATAGTAGTAGCATTGATGCCACACTCCATAAATTTTACAATACTCTTAGAATTAGAACTATCTTGAAAAGTCTAAAGAGTACAATAACAAGCAAGAGGCACGTAGTTGTCATGCCAGTCAACTGCAAAAATGTGGTGCACCCATGAACTTGAGGATTGCATCGAAGGATCACAGTTAGACTTGCTATTCTTCACTAGAGAACTAGCTATGTTTTCATTCTTGAGTAATTCAAAGATACCCAAAAGTGTTCAAATTAAAAAACCTGAAGGTCGACCGTCGACCCTCCTTCCAATTTATTCAAGAACTTCTCTTTTGCTGAGATAGATCTCTAGTTGGACAATCTCCATTATTGTATCAACTATTTTTTCAAGTAAGGAGGGGCATATATGAATCTAACTATCCTAAGGCGCAAAAAGAAAAAAATAAAAAAAAAAAAAAAAAAAAATATATATATATATATATATATATATTTCTTTTTGTTTGCATCCACTGGAAAAAAAAAAGCGTGACGATAGGTAATTACTGCTTAAATTTGGTCCGAGAGAGGAGAAGCGAGTAAATGGGACAAGCGTCCGGAAAAGTGATCACAATTTCCTGTTTTTTATTAAGGGTTCGCGTCTTCTTATATAGCAAAAAATGGTCCAATCAACGAGAAAATCACTACAAACATATTTTTAGTGATACCATGACAAAAAAGAAGATAGCTTTGAGCATTAGAATGAGGGGCAGAGGTTTCTACTTCACACCGAATAGCAGAGAAACAAAAAGCCGCCGGAAAATCAAATTACCATAGAAGGAGGCTGGTCGGGAACAGCAAAACCGGATTTAAGCAGCTTAGTTCCAGCGTCAACCACCACAGCGTCCATATCTCCGACGGAAAATTGTTAGGGTTTTACGGTCGGTGGGTGCAAAATGCATGCAATGTCTGAAGTTGAAGGACGCCGGTGCACCGCCGGTGGCTAATTAAGTGTCGGCTTTTCTTTTTTCCGACCTTTTTATATTACATCATCATGGACAAACTTGGAAATTGGGAATTCAAAATTATTGTCATGTAAATCTACTGCTATAAATGCTACATTGGATGTACACACATTCACACTCATAATTTTGGCAACATCTATTATATGCACACGTTATTGGTAAATTATATTTAACGCATAATTAGTTTTTGGACTGCCTATGTACACTAACACACTATATAAAGTCTTATATCATTTGTTTAAAAATAGTGATATTTGTATAATTATTACTATATATTTTTTTTAATTGAAAAAAAAATACTGAAAATATCAATTTTTACACTGAAAAATATTCATCTGATATAAAATTTATATACAATAATTGTACAGAAAAATTTATCAGTATTCAATCGTTTCGGAATAATTACACATTCCCTAAATAGGCTCCACGTGTGGAGGGTCTAATTTTAGATCAAGAAAATCTGAATCCTGATCAAGACAAAGCATACGTCACATTGTTATATTGTCTATGAGTAAAATTAAAACTCGAATTGCTCACATCCCTAACTAATCATTTAATATCGTCGTCGGTGTGCGCGCAATACCACCGCTCAAAGCATCAACCAAATATTCAATCTTGACATTTCACAACATAATCTCACACCATTGCATGACTTCACTTTTACCCAGCATTATATTTTTAAGTACTATACTATGTGAATTATATAATAATAAATAATTTACTTTTAATCAAAAAACAGTTTATCTATAATTTACTTCATAACATCCACTCGTCGAAGCAATGTAGGGTTTTCGATTATGCTAAACCCACATATGCATTAGCCACCAAATTAGCTTTTTTACAAGCTTGATAGCGTTTTCTTAGACTACCATTATCGGTGTCATTTTGCCCTAAACGGTCAAACGCCACTTGGATTATTAAAAAAAAAATGGAGTGGAGAACGCGTTCTGTGGTGGCCAAACACATGAACGACCGGTCTCTCTCTCCTCTCTCATCCACTATTGTCTCCATTCTATTGGATATGTAAATTATATTTGAATAAATAGATAAAATTCATATATCTTTTATATAATATATTAAAAAATAAAACAAAAAATGCCAAAATTCGTATTTTTTTCATTCTCTATAAATAGAGCTCAATATTGCTATATTTTGACACATCTCTCAAATTTTCAATATCTCATTCTATAACATTTAACATTTTTTCTCTATCTTACTATGGTTCGAGGAAATAATTTTTTCTACAATCCTCAATATGAAAATCACTCCCAATATTATTTTTCCAACCTCGAAAATTTGGCAATCGTAACTAAATTTATATTTTTTTTCATCTATTGTAATTGTCGTTTGTTTATTTTCAATTCATATTGAGTTTATTGTTATTTATGTTCTTAGTTTGTTTATTTTGTATTTTATCATATTGTCTATTTTATATAAGTTTGTTATTTTGTGTTGTTACAATTTTCAATAATAATAATTGTTTATTTTAATTCTAATTAATTATATTATATTTATTGATAAAAGAACATGAAAAATAATATATAATGTTGTGGTTGGATGTTTGGGGTGTTTGCTGATAAACTATCAAATTGTATGTAGCTGGGTTGGATAGAATATTGATAATGTGGAAGAGAGAGAAATTAATTAAACTAGTATTTCTTCTGTGCGATGCACAAATAATTATTTTTTTTCAATTTGTAATTATGATTATTTTGAATTCTATATGTTGTGTTCAATTTTTAAAAATTATTAAAACGATTAATTAATTAGATAGGAAGATAAATTTTGTGCAGTTATGACAAACAAAAAGAAAATTAAATTTTATGAACTAAATAAAAATCCATATTAAAATTTAGAAAGATCAATTTGGAATATTCCTAACGATGCGATTTTATAAATAACAATGCATAATTGTCCACAATTAAATAAAATTTGATTTCTTTGAATATATGACATGTATAAAAATTATAATTATTTATTTTAAATGATAAAATTGAAATAGAAAAATAATAAAGTGTTGCGGAATTAAGTTATACTTATAAATTACTATTATTATAACATCCCATAAATGGAGACTATTTTTAGGTGACAAATGTAGTGTACTATAAATTATCCATTCATGCATACAAATTAAAATATAAAATGTTACAAATCTCACATTTTTTAGCAAAAAAAATAACAAATATGATTGAAAGAATTTGTAATCTAAATCGTCATGAAAAATGTAAAAGATCTATAATATTTTCAATTATTAGTGTCACTACCGTTGTCTATTAAATCAAAACTTAATGTCTATGATGCATAAAATATTGTCTAAAATATAATTATTAAAATATGAGATATTATAATTGTCATGTGACCACTAAACGCCAGTAGCAACGCTCACCTCTAGCCTTTTCGGACGTCCCACGTTCGAATTGCAAACATTGCCGGTGATGTTAATCAAATGTACGCACTTTCGCTACGGCTCTGATGATTCCCTTAACAAAGCCATTGTCTATCTCCTTAGAATTCCACAAAATTATTGTGATTCATGAAAATTGAATGGTTCAAATTTCAACTAAGATTTATTGGGGTTGAATGAAAATGATAATTATTTGTTCCCCTTTTATACTGAACAAAAATAAGAGTTGAATCGATTTTGTGCATTAATAATGAGTAGAAAATTTCTGCATTAATAATGGGCATAAAGCAAATCTTAATCGAGGGGGGAAAGCAATAAATACTAAGTAGAATCCAAATTTGAATCGGTGGGAAAATAATTTCAGAATTGGAATCGGTGAGTAAAAATCAAAGTTGAATTAATAAGAAAAGATCTAAATCGGCGGTTGGGAACGCAAATATAATAAAAATAATAAGATGGGTTAACCCATGCTTCGAACCCAAGATGTATAACCAAATGTCCAGATATGCATCATGCTATACAACCACTGCGGCAGAAAGAAGATTTTGAATATTTTTATCCAAAATATTATATTAAATCAAGTTTTGTCCGGCTTTTTTAATTACCATTTTACCCCTACGATTTTGCCTTAATATATGTATAGATATTGAGGTTGTTTGTCCGATTGCTGATAATGGTAGTCTTAGTCCATGCTGTTGGGGTTTTCTCGAATTGTACCCCACAGGATCTATTTGGATGCCATTAATTCTAACTCATGTAAATCATAATTTTATGTGTGACATTAATTATCCTATGTTGAATTAACATGCAAGTTTCAATTTCGAATCTATTGCAGCGGAATAAAATAGAATCTATCAAAACCGGCACTTACAACTTTTGTCGGGTTGCTCACGGGATTAAAGATCTAATCCCGTTGTTGATGGAGAACACATGATCATGGTGAATCTTCATGGTGTTCGAAACACACAGCTCCAATATTCTACTTCTTGATCTTCTGCTGTATTCTCGGACCTTGTTTAGATGCAGGGTGGGCTGCAGACTACTAAACGATTGTGGAAACTCTAGGAATCAAGAGAGCACTTAGAGGGGCTATATTAGAGTGTTTTTTTTTTATAATTTTCGTGCCCCCCCTATTATAGGGGAGGGGACGAAAATTAATTCTCCAAACCCTATTGGGCTTGGGCCTCCAACTCTTGTTCCATTCCTAGTCCACTTAGGTCATATTGGACTACAATAGGGATCTAGAAGAATATTAAATTGGCCTACTAATTTATTTAATTTCTAATATCCAATAAACTTAGGATATAATTAATTAAATTAAGTATTATTTTTATTCCACTAAAGAAATAATACTGACCTACCAATTTAATACATATTTGCGAATATGCTTTCTTCTTTAGTTTAGTCATTCCCCATGTTTAAGATATAATGTCCATTAATTAATTATGTAAGCTTCTGACATCTATAATTAATTAATATCTTGTTCCTTGAGTAGTACCGCATGATTTCCGTATCATGTAAAGAATAAATTAATATTCTGTGTGCAGGGCTTCCCATGATCTACGTGCTTCCTCAAGAGGACATCATCAACCTAGCGCACCAGGACACGATGCTTATGCATATTGCACGACACATCATGTATACACTATTATTACCCAAGATATCGAGTTTATTGACCCATTAAAGGATCTCACCCATTGATAAGTCAAAGTAACAAACAATGCACACATATGCACATCAATAAAACATGAGTTCAGAACCCGAACTCTATGGATCTTTATTCTCTCACTTAAGGTCAGAATAGAGAACAGTATCCTATCGTGATCTTCCTCAATACATAAGCCAGTGTACTAGAATAATCAGTTAGTCAAGATAAACTAACTATCAGATTATTCTACGATGTACCGATGGTGGGTTCAGGACCATCTAAGTCGTGAGCCTTTTAATATATTGCAAGGAATCCAATGATATGATCTTTACCGTGTGTTGACCCACACCATATCATTTACAATGCAAGTATATGGAACCATGCATATAAATATATAACAATAAATATATACACAAACAGTGACTGCAATTATTATTCAATCTATATTATCTTAATATTGTTTATTGTATACAAAGACAAGCTTTCCAGTATACAAAACCAACAATCTCCCACTTATACTCGAAGCATGTCTTTCAAGTATAAACAACACATGGGCTAACTCTCCAAAATAACATAAACTCAAAGCGGCCCTGGGTCTGCATCAACTCCCATTATCTCCACTTGACCATTGAAGGTCTGAGCTTGGAAGGCTCGTGAATGGGACAACCATTTTTGTCTTCCAATGCAATCTTGACCACTGCCACATCTTCCTCTCTTATATTTTGTATAAGGTAGTACTATAATCCTATGTGTTAATTGCCCCATGGACTCTGAATTCCTTTTCAAATTTGCTACTGCACTTTAGTTATCACAGTGTGCCGTGATACTCCTAAGGCAAATCAGGAACCACGCCCGAGTCCAACAAGAAGTTATGGAGTCGCACAATCTTTCGTAGCCTCAGAGCCAGCCACATACTCAACTTTCATGGTGGAGTTAGCATGCATTTCTGCCTTACTCCTCCATGCCATGACTCATCTTCCTAATTTAAACACATGCCACGGAAGATTTACTCTGATCCTTTTTATCGGTTCCGAAAAAAAAAAAAACCCGTATAACCCAAGGCAATTAGACTGTCCGAGTGGTAAACAAGCATACTATCTCAAGTTTTCTTGAGAATGCTTTTTGCCACAGTCCATTGTCCTTAACTAGGGTTAAAACGACATCTTCTCGCTATGCTACTGCATAGCAGATATCGGGCCTGGTGCATAGCATAACATACATGAGTCTTTCTTTTGCAGAAGCATAAGGAATCTCATTTTTCACATCTATCTCATTATGTGTTTGGGTAGCACATTTCCTTGAATAGATGTATTCCATGCTCGAAAGGTATAAAACCTTTCTTGGAATTTGTATGTTGAATCTAGCTAGCACATTTTCGATATAGACAACCTGGAATGAGTACATCAACCCAAATCCTTCATATCGAAATGCCTGGACAGCCACACCTCTATGTTTAATAACTCCTTCTCATTGATACCCAATAAGCAAGTTGTTATTTAACATATGGTACTAGGATAACCACCACATTTCTGTCACGCCTCTTGTACACACAACCTTTATCCGATTTCTCCACGAATCCATGTGACTAGATAACTTCGTTAGATCGGATATTCTAAGATCTTGATGCTTACTTAAATCCACGAATGGACCTCTGAGCTAGCACACTAAGTGCTATTGGCATTTAGCAATGAATCCCTTTGTTTGTCGCATATAGATATTATCCTCAAGACTTCCGTTCAGAAAAAACTGTCTTGACATCTATTTGCCAAACAAATAAGTTAAAATGAGTAGCAACAGACAAGAGATTCCAGATCTAACAATCCATTGGATCCTCTCTTTTCTTTTGTAGATCCACTCTCACCAAATGAGTTTTACCCCTATTTAGTGGTTCTACAAGCTCCCACTATCATGGTGATCTATAGATCCCATTTCAGATTCCATTGCAGTTCTCCAAGGAACCGCATCCTTATCTTGAACCACTCCATCATAGTTTCTGGGATCCAATTCATTTAGTCTTTCCAGAAAATCAGAAGATTCTTCTAGACTAAGGAATCTATTAGGTTGGCGTACAACCCTCCCACTGCGATGAAAAATTTTCTGTACCTTCGTGACACGTTGTGCAGTATTAGGTAGTACCTCTTCTTGTACACTTTGGTGTAGGATTCGAATGTCCCTTCCTCAAACCATTAAGAACGATCTTGTCCTTAACCTTGTGACTTATTATATAGTCTTCTTCTAAGAATCGGGCATTAGTGCTTACAATGTCCTTCTGATTCTTAGGACTATAAAATAAACCACTTTTCATTCATCTGGGATATCCAACAGACATCGTCGTTTCTAGGACATATCCGTAAAATGAAATAAACAACTTTGAATAGCTCATCATTGATCTAACCATTTCCAATAATATTCAATTTCTTCGCATCACTACATCATTCTACTATTTAAATAGAAGACGTAGTTAATCGGGATGCAATCCCATTCTCCGCCAGGTGATTCCTAAAGTCGCCTAAGAGGTACTTGTCACTAGGGCCACATAAGCAGAGTGAATTAAACCTAATAACTTCTTTGAATCTATTCCTTTAGCCGTAAAGGACACTTGGTCATCTTACCTTCTTAGCAGGATTTGCACAAAGAAACGATTCTAGGACCAGTGAGACCAATGGACCATCATTTATCAAACTTTGAATCCTCTTAAGAATAATATATCCAAGTCTTAGATGCCAAAGATAGGTTTGATTCCTTTGCGAAGATTCTTTCCTTTTATTGAAGTTGATCAATGTATTCAATAGTTATTTTGTAGTGTTAAACATAGATTTTAGTGTATTTAAAATGTCCATCCAATGTGCCAGAATAGATAAAATATTTCCCAACCATGATAACAATCTAGTTATCAAAAGTAACAAAAATATCAATCCAAAACCAACTTAGAAACAGAAATCAAGTTTCTAAATTCTAGCACATACAGACAATCCTTTTAAAGACTAAAATCTATCACTACTAAATGTATATCTCTCCCACTGCAATAGCCGCCACTTTACCATAGCATTGCACATGTACATAGTGATCTCATCTTCACTCAAACGAGTGAGAGATACATTTCCTTTTTGAGAGGACACACAGACTTACAATGTCTCAGCTGATTGTACTTGAAGCACATATCCTTTGGACTTAAAGTCCTTTTGAGGTAACTATGTCATTTTTCTTCATTGCCCTACACGCTTCCTTTGGTTTAGATGCATTCCTCTTCTTACCCGAAGATGCATTTCTCTTAGCCATTTGCACTTCTGTGATACTTTTCATTAGCATCTCAGCTGTCTGAAGATCATCAAGCATTTCTGATAAAGTGACATAATTCTTTATCATGCTAAAGTTCAAAAAGAACTATTTAAGCTTCAGGGACAGACTATTAAACACAAGTTGATTAAGACTCGGTATCTTGTTCACCATCCAGGGTTTCGATCTCCGATAAGCAGCTTATCATTCGGAGAACGTGATCCCTTACAGGAATGGAATCGACTATCTTGGTGCTTATTAGATTTTTCATGGCAATGCATTTTGTTGTGTAATTCTGATGTCCGAAGAGTTTCTTGAGATTACACCATAAGAGGTTCTCACTACTTCATCATAATTCACAACTGGTTTCTTATGACATTCCTCATCAAGTACAATTATACCTTCAGCCGTTTAAGACAATGTTTTAAGTTCCGAATCCAGTCTTTAGTAATTCACCAATATAAAACTTTTGAGAATAGAAGACAAGTTGGAGAGTGCCATGATAATATAGAAAATCAGAAAAGTAACATGCAATATAGTCACACCATTTAGGATACTAAACATATAATTGAAATCCTCAAAAAGAATTATATGCATATCCACCGACATTTTAAAAATGTTTCTTATAAGCCACGTTAGTGTGGACGTTTATAAAATTCATTTTTAAATAGGTTATTAACCTTTAATTTACCTCCAGTCAAGTTTCCTTACGACAAGTAAATTAATAGTCGGAAAACATTCCCGATCATGTAATCTTCTAATTAATAAGCCACGTTAGCGTGGACGTTTATTAATAAATTACACCTAAGTGTGAACACCATCATCTTCACCCCAAGGGCACTGGTTCGAACTCATTGCTCCAGTTGGAGGAGTCAATTTATTCTAATAGTGTCCTACAGTTATCTATTAAGAGGTTTAATTTCTAGAGAGTCCAGTGATATGACACATCCGTTAGGGAGGATGACTTATTGTCAACGTGCATGCCCATCACTTCTCAATTAAACCAGATTAATGGAGACCGATTGAAATTTCTACATACTTTGGTATGAATCTCTCCCACTTAGTTATTTATACTTGAGGTTTTCATTTTATCTCATTAGCATGCATGATCATCACATAAAATGATAAACATCTATGACATGCAAACAACAACATAATAAGCATAATAATTTAAACCAACTATCATGGCATATTTCTCATGTTGTATTCATGAGATAATCTTGGAAAATCAGCTCCGGAAATCTGGACGTCATCCGCGCCACCACCAAGCGTCTCGCCAAAACCCTAACGCCGATTTAGGGTTTCGGGACATGTTCGGGATGTCGTCCTTCCTTGATTGGGGCTGCTCCACTTTCCTTTCTTGAGAAGAATCCCTTTCCTTATCTAATTCTATAAGGATTTCTATTCCTAATTTAAATCTTATCATATCATATTTGAATAAATTCAAAGATATCAATTACCTTATCCAAATCCATTAGGATAAAGTAATCATTATCTTAAATATTCAATTTTCATATGATAAAGATTTTAATTATGGAAAATCCTAATATATCTAGAATAATAAAGGAATAAAAAGATACAACTCAAGACACATGGAATTTCGAAAATTCCATCTAAAAACTCTAACATTTATTTTTCCTATTACATTAAACCAACGTAATAAAATAAATGCTAGTCTAATCCATGAATTTTCTCATGGATAAAAACCTCGTAGCCAAACCGGCATACGGCCATTAACAACCATACATTCAACATAAATTAAATCATCACATCACATAAATTAAAAAGCCATGATAGTCAGTATCACCTGCAAACAAAAACCGTCTACATACAACAACTATCAAATTTTAAGTGATAAACATAAAATTGCATATGATATCCATACATGATCATTTTTGAAAATTATCCTTAATTAAATTAAAATTGAAATTTTCTAAAATACCATAAGATTAAATTTGGAAATTTTAAAATTAATTAAAATATTCCACCAAATTAAATCTTATACATTCGAAATTATCACAAAGATAAAATATGGAAATTTTTAAAATAAATCGAAAATTCCTCCAAATTAAATCTTATAATTTCGAATAATACACTAAGATAAAATTTAGAAATTAATAATTATTTTCTACCAAATTAAATCTTATAATTTCGAAAATTAGCTTTAGGATTAAATTTGGAAATTTTGAATTAACCAAAAATTCCTCCAAATTAAAACCTATAATTTTCGGCCATTCCCTAATTAAAATTAATAATTTGAAAATTTGATATAAGTCAAAATCCTTTCCAAATTATATACTAGGTATCAAAATTACTAGAATAAAAAATATAGAAGTTTGATCCTCTTCAAACATTTACCAAATTTAAAATTCTATTTTAAAACCTACTTGGATTAGAATTAGGTAACTTTTGATATACATCAAAGATTATCTTCTCCAATTCTAATCCCCATTATTTTCGATCCCCATTAGAATTAAATTTTGGAAATTTTGATATTAATCAAAATTCAATTCCAAATTTAAATCCTAATTATCGAAAATAATAAAACCAAAATTTAGGGAATTGAAACACTAAAGTTTTCGATCAAAACTTCAAAGATTAAAATTTGGAAATTTGATGCCAATCAAATACTATCCCAAAAGTAATCTTAATATCATCGAAAATTCCATACGAATCAAATATGGAAATTAATTAAAATTGTCTACCACATTTGATACCCAATCTTCGATATTCCCTTAATCAATTAATCATGGGAATTTTGATATGAATCAAAATTCCATCCCAAATTAATAAACATGTTTTTCAAAATTGTCTAGAATAAAAAATCTGGAAATTTCATTCTTTTCAAATACTTTTCAAATTTAAAATTCTAATTTTGAAACCTAGTAAAATTAGAATTGGAAATTTTTGATATACATCAAAAATTACCTTTCCAACATTTATTCCACATGAAATTCGAATTCTTCAAGGATTAAAATTTGGACATCAAAATTCCTTCCAAATTAGAATCACATAATTCGAATACCATGAAACAAAATAGGAAATCTTTTGTTCCATGATTCTTTCGAACACAATGAATATGAAATCTGGAAATTTTATAAATAAAATATCATCTAAATTTCATTCTTTGTTGATCGAAAGAAGGCACCAAGATAAAATTGATTTTTTTTTTCGATTCTCATCAAAAAAAAAATCCATTCAATTTAAATCTCAAAATATTCGAAACTTTAACACAATTAAGGGAGAGACTTGTGTGAGACCGTTTAACGGGTCTCTTACGTTAGACGGATCTCCCCCGACCCGACCCGCCATATATATATTAAAAAAAAAATCAGATTTTTTTTCTCTCCCAGCTCGCTCGCTCGCTCCCAGCTCGTCTAGGTTTTCTCCATCACCTCACGGCGGCGATACGTTTTTTCCGTCCAGCTCGCCGCCCCGACCATGTTTTCCCCATCCAGATCGCCGCGCCACCTAGCTTTCCCGTCGAGCTCGTGGCGGCGCCTAGATTTTCTCCCACCAACTCGCGGCAGCGCTGCGCATATCTCTCATAACTCGCGATTTGTTCAACTATTAAATGGATGATTTGGGAAAACTAACTACGGTTCCTTCCGGAGGAATTTTCGCCAATTCCAGCAAAGAAACGATAGGTATGTGTTCTTATTTTATAAAATTTGTAATTTTGATTCAATTTTTCATCAATTATTACATATATCAAATTTTGCATTCAAACTGTTTGATAATATGCTCGTGTGAACTGATTCATTGAAGTTTTAGTTTAGTAATCTATTATTGTTATTGCAATCCTAAAAGTAATTTAAATTTTGTAAATTTCAGATATTGTTATACTTGATAATGAAGACAATATTGAAGATGTAGATACAACATCTATCAACGAGAATGAATCTGTTATGTTGCAAATTGAGAGTAAGTAGTACTATAGTTCTGTTCTTTGTAATTATGATTCTGCCTAAATAATTATATACAGTTTGATACTTTTATGGTATTTAGTGATACTTTCTCTCATGATAGTAATCCTTAGCTAGGTATTATTGATATTTTATAATTGTTTCACTTTAAAAATAATTATGATTCACTCGATAGTACTGATACATCAACTGTGTTTTTTTTATACAACACTACTACTTATTGAGACTAATTTATTTGTTACTGATATATTGTTATTTCTTACTGCATAAATCAAGAAAAGTGTGTATCACACGCATATATTGACTTTTGAACAATGGTGATACTTCTATGCTATTTAATGATACTTGCTCTCATTATAGTAATCCTTCGCCATATATTATTGATATTTTACAACTGTTTCACTTAAAAAATAATTATATACAGTAGTGATACTTATATGGTATTTAGTGATACTTTATCTGATGATAGTAATCCTTCGCTAGGTATTATTAATATTTTGCAACTGTTTCACTTAAAAAATAATTATGATTCACTCGATAGTAATGATGCATCAACAATATGTTTTTATACCCCACTAGTACTTATTAACACTATTTTATTTGTTACTAATATGTTGTAGGTGATTCTTTTGATGTAAGAGGTTGCCTTCTTGGTTTGAAAAGGAAGAAAATTGATGATATATATGACTTATATTGTAGTCATGCTCTTAAAAATGGGTTTAGTGTTAGGAAATACACAACAAGAACTGAAAATGGAAGTGTAGTTGAGAAATACTTTTTGTGTTCTTGTGAGGGAGCCAAAAAATCGAACACTTCTACCTCAAGAAAGGTAAATCTCACACGTACAGGTTGTAAGGCATATTTAAGAGCAAAGATAAATAATGATGGTTTATTTGAAGTTATTGAGCATAATTTCATGCACAATCACACACTTACAAAAAGAGAATGGAGTCATATGCACCGTTCGCACAGATCAATAAACTCTGAGAAGGGTGTTGTGATTGAGGTCATGCTCACATCAGGGATAAGAGCTACAGCTTCTTTCTGATACATGGCTCATGATGTGGGAGGAGAGGATTGTGTTGGTCACACATTAAAGGATCATTTAAACTATGTCAACCGGTTGAAGATGAGTATTATTAAAGGAGAAGATGCTCAAACACTCATTGATGAAATGCATGCACAAGGTGTTGAAAATAAAGATTTTTTCTTTAGAGTCAAGTTAGATGATGAAGAGAGATTGTCAAATGTTTTTTGGAGAGATGCCATGATGAAAGAGGACTATATGATATACGGTGATGTTGTTGTATTTGACACAACATACCGTACAAACAAGTATAACCTCATCTGTGCACCATTTGTAGGGATCAATAATCATTGGAAAAATGTGATGTTTGGATGTGCATTCATATCGGATGAGAGGATTGGTTCATTTCTATGGCTCTTTGAAGTTTTTAAGAAATCAATGGAGGGGAAATGTCCTATATCAATATTTACCGATCAAGACCTAGCTATTGGTACTGCAATAGAACATGTATATTTCTCTATTTTATCATAATTCACTTAAATGAATCTTTTATTTGAGATGTCATCTGTTGGTACAAGTTTAAGTGTTAATGATACTTCGTGAATAGTTAATAGCACTTACATCATATCTAGTGATCCTTTATTGTATATAAATTTTTCAGTTAATTTTTTTTTATTCAATGTAGATTTTTCCTGATACAAGACACCGGTTATGCTTGTGGCATTTGTACCAAAATGCAATAAGCCGGTTTGGGAATTTGAAAGCGAATAATTCCTTCATTAATGAATTTCAAAAATGCTTATCCGGATGCACAAATAGAGAGGAATTTGAACATTGTTGGAGCTCTATGATATCAACATATCATTTGGAGGACAATTCGTGGTTTTCCAGACTCTATTCGCTCAAGGAGAAGTGGTGCACTGGCTTGAACAAGGACTTTTTCTCTGTTGGAATTTTATCACCCCAAAGAAGTGAAAGCACAAATAGTGCCATTGGATTCAATGCAAAGAAGTCAACAAGCTTGACAGAATTTTATGATATTTTCAGAAGAACAGTCCAATCTTGAAGGAGAAATGAAGCATCTGATGAATTACAATGCTCAAGAGCACAACCTACATCGTTTATGCCGTTGACTGGACTTCTCAAGCATGCTTCAGAGGTATATACATTGACTCTCTTTACTGATTTTGAAGCTGAATTTTTGAAGTGTATATCCTTGAATTGTGAACTCATTCACTCTGATGAAAAACTGCTATTCTATAATGTCAAGGATGACGGGGGAATTATAGTTCATAATGTCAGTTTTAGTGAACTTGATAAGTTCATAGTCTGCTCGTGTAAAAGATTTGAAACTTGTGGGTTGTTATGTTCTCATATCCTCAGAATACTTCATATGCATTCAATAGTTGAGATACCTGAGCTTTATATTAATAAAAGATGGACAAAAATGGTGAAAGCTCATTTGTGGGACAAATTTGGAAGTGGAGCTGAGCAACCTGTCCAGATTACAGATTCTATTTCTTGGAGAAATCATATGATGAGAAAGTACTATGCTACTGTTATGAAAGTCAAAGATAATGAAGAGGGAAGAAAGATACTTGAAGAAGAGTATAACAAGGTTGTAGCATATGTTGAAGAGCTGCTGAGTACAATGCCTTCTGTGGCGGATACGGATGTTCCAAGCTCTTCTATTGCAATATTGGATCCTGCACGTTCAACCACAAAGGGTAGGAGAAAAAGAATCAAAGGGCACCTTCAAAAAAAAAAAGAAGAATACAAGTGACACTTCAATTTCAAAGGAGTTTGGGTCCAAAACCCCTAATCCCAGATTGTTTTGAGAATCCATTTAGATTGTTTTGAGAAATGTATCCCAGATTATATTATTGAAACTGTGATTATCAAATAGTGTTACTTGATGAATGCTTAGTGATACTTTATTCATCAGTATTGATACTATGATTTTCTTCATCATATAACTTGTGATTTTGGGTCCAAAACCCGTAATCCCAGATTGTTTTGAGAATTTATTCAGATTGTTTTGAGAAATGTACCCCAGATTATATTATTGAAACTGTGATTATAAAATAGTGTTACTTCATGGATGCTTAGTGATACTTTATTCATCAGTATTGATACTGTGATTTTCTTCATCATATAACTTGTGATTTTGGGTCCAAAACCCGTAATCCCAGATTGTTTTGATAATTTATTCAGATTGTTTTGAGAAATGTACCCCAGATTATATTATTGAAACTGTGATTATCAAATAGTGTTGCTTCACGGATGCTTAGTGATACTTTATTCATCAGTATTGATACTGTGATTTTCTTCATCATATAACTTGTGATTTTGGGTCCAAAACCCGTAATCCCAGATTGCTTTGAGAATTTATTCAGATTGTTTTGAGAAATGTACCCCAAATTATATTATTGAAACTGTGATTATAAAATAGTGTTACTTCATGGATGCTTAGTGATACATTATTCATCAGTATTGATACTGTGATTTTCTTCATCATATAACTTGTGATTTTTGGTCCAAAACCCGTAATCCCAGATTGTTTTGAGAATTTATTCAAATTGTTTTGAGAAATGTACCCCAAATTATATTATTAAAACTGTGATTATCAAATAGTGTTACTTGACGGATGCTTAGTGATACTTTATTCATCAGTATTGATACTGTGATTTTTACTTAATGGTATTCATAGTGATACTTTCTTAAATCACTAATGATACATCACATATAATTTATCAATTTCTTATTTTTTATAATTGAATAATATAATTGAAGGAGAAATCATTGAAATAATTAAATGCAATGTTCTCTGCCAGTGCCACAATCAACTTTGGTAAAATGCGCACAAAAAATATTCATTCCTTGAAACAAAAACATACTTCATCGGAAAAGAAATCATAGCTGCAAACAATGTGAAGAATAACTAGTCATGCAAAGGAAAATAACAAAACATCAAGCCAGTTTCGAGGGCAAATATTAAAAACTAACCAAACACTAAATTGTTCATACTAGCTGTTCAAACTAACACATGTTAAATTCCCACCCCCCAACATTTCAATATTTCATATCCAAAAACCAACACATATTCATTACAAAAACTAACCAAACATCCAAAAGATTAACCTAGCATGTTAGAGTATCCACACATCCTATCTCCAGCAATCAGCTATATTCATACACCAACACCAGCAGCAGCTTCTAATTGTTTATATTTCTTGTTATTCTTAATGATTTCAAGAGCATCATGTTGAATCTTTTTTCTCAAACCATTTAAAGGTAAAAGCAAAATCCTTGCAGCATATTGGGCTCTCAATCTCCTTCTTCCATCAAGCTGCAATAGAAAAAAATGTGTCACATTACCACAAAAAATATTAAAACTGCATTTAAATTTCAATTACATCATTCCATATACACCTTAGACAACTCCAAACTCTCATAAGGAGCACCAATGAAGTTTTCCATTTGGTGCATGATATAAATTGCACAATCGATATTTCGACCAGTTCTGTTCCAATTGAAAGCTGGGAATTCAACACCATATGACTCGAAATCTACACATTTTGGATGATTGATCTGATTCAGGAAAACCCCCATCTGTTCACACTGCACAAGATAAATATTTCAGCAATTTATGCAGTCAAGTATCACTAAGCAAAACTAAGAGTACCACTAACTAAAACCAATGTATCACTATGTGCAAAATATGGAATCACTAAGATAAACCTAGTGAATGTAAAAGTATCACTAAATAAGTATAATGTATCACTAAATAATTATAAAGTATCACTAATAACTATCACCACATAATGTAAGTAACATAAAAGTATCACTATAAAATTATCAAGTATCACCATTTTAAAAATAAAGTATCACTGTTTATAACAAATCTAACAATCACCAAGTATCACTAAGCAAAAATAAAGTATCACTCAGTAACAGATAAAGTATCACTACATAAGTGTCAAGTATTACCATTTCAGAAAAATGCACTACTAAAGAATTGATACTTACAGCTATCTCAACAAGCTTGAACATCACATCATCTCGATCGATCTGGGAAATTTGATTATCCAGATATTGAATTTTTTTCTCAAGAAAGTTTATCACAACAGCAACAAAATGATAAGAATGGCAGATTGGGATAAAAATATGCAATTATAAACACAAGAAGTTAGAATTCCAAAATAACTATTTTAATTTTTTTAATATGCAAATATATTACACTATCCACATTGTACAAATCTCACAACTGAAATTCAGTTCTTGACACCCAGAAATCCCAAACTTCTCGAATCTTTTCTTCATGCTCCTTGCCTTCAAGAACACCTGCAAGGTATACCTACAAAAAAAAATCAGTAATATGCATATGTGACTATAAGAAATAAATGAACACTTATGCATCTACACAAAAGAGTTATAAGTCCTTACAGAATGTTGGGCACTGAAACAGAAGCTTTTATTCATCTTAAAAACCCTTTCTGACTTAATCATCAACAAAGCCCACGCATCAACAATAGTAATATTTATCATCTTTGTATCGTTCATCGTTCTGATCGCATCAAAATTTACAAAAACTTCCCCACGATACTCAAAAACCTGTCCATTTTTTCTGTACACATCCAAAAATGTATCATTTATAATAACTGAAGCATCACTAATATAATATTAACAAAAAATTAAAATATCACTTACCGATGACCAACCACATCAATGAGGCAGTAGTCGACAATATCCTTCTCCTCCCTCGTCATACCAGACAGTAGCTTAGCATAGCTCAATAGAAAACGGCACCTGAACGGAAAGCCATCAGGAACAGGCCACGGTTCCCTCCTCTCTGAAGTACCTTCTCCTCTAGCTTGCTCATCAATATTCTGCTGTAGATTTTCCGTGCATGGACGTCTTGAAGGAGGAGTTTGAATGAGCTCAATGCCTTTATCACCTTCCCCACCCACATTCTACAGATATGCATGAATAAAGTACAAATATTAACATTAAACATATAAAAAAATTAACACACATATAAAAATCATATTTAGTACAAAAAATAGAAAATAATACCAGACACTACATTGTCGATAATCTTATTTACATCCTCGGGCGGTGTAGGTGTTAGCAAATCAAACTTTGGGCATTCAAACTTTTTTTCTTCTTCAGGGTCCTTCTGTGCACACTCTGGCTTCAACTCAACCTTGACATCTTCTGAAACTTTCTCCCCCTTCTCAGCCTTCATCTTTCAAAAGTTGTCCACAACTTCATCAATGTACTCATGCAGCTTCGAGCTTGAGAAAAACATCGAATCGGGAGATAACGAAGGTGATTCTTCTGTCCCCATATTAACATGCAAATCCCTCACCTTTCCTAGCCTCTCCAGATGAACATGAGTAACCATGTTCAAATCTCTCTTCATCAGCAGCAAAGCTTCCTCCAAAAGCTGGGAAAAAAATAAAAAATACAAGTCAAGTATCACTAATAAACAGTAATACATCACTAAATAAGATAAAATATAAATCATGAACTTACATCTTTAGCAATCCTAGAAATCTCTTCATTGTCCTGCTCAGTAGTTGGGAGTTGAAATGTTATAGATCTCCCATTTACAATATATGAAGCAGGCACCTCTTGACTTGGTCCAGCTCTTGGCTCTAAGCTTGGACCTTGAACAAGCATATCACCTTCAACAACTACCCTATCATCTACCACACCTACATCCCCCTCCAACCTTGGAGCACCCTTCGTAATAGGGTAGACTCCTTCTACCCATTCACCATGACCAAAGCCCCCTGCATTCAACTCAGCACGCAATCTAGCTTTAATGGACTCTTTGTCCCAGTGCTGGATTAGAGGGAGTGTCGTAGGTGACACACGACCTTACCATTTAAATCTATGAAAGTAAAATAGTGGCAGCACAAGAAGGCAACAATTCAAGTGCCTAAGAGTCCTAGAACTATGAAACATACGAATCACATAGCACATTTTTTCCAAAACATACCCATACCAGTCAAATGAAGAGATCCTCTCAACAGACATTAGAGATCTCATCACATTCAAGTCAACTTATTGATTGGCAGTAGGAGCAAGAAAAGTTGACAAACAGTACAAAACAAACAACCTCTTAAAATCACCCCCATCTCTCATCCGAAGTAACATCTTCTGCACAAAAGACACAGGCAAGTTATCCCCGATTCTATTTCTGTTCTTAAAATCAGTAAGAAAATCCTTAGTCCCATCATCGTTCCTCAATACAGGAACCCCCTCATTTCTAGGCAACATAAATAAATCGTGAATGTCATGTGAGGTAATAACTAAGTTTCTATTACCTTCAAATGACAAAACACGGCTTGCTCCATTGAAGTTCTCCACAAACCACGATATCCTCTGCCAAGACATCCTCCCAAAACCTCTCAATTGTAGCATACCAGAAAATCCAATCTCCTCTATAGCCCTTCTTTGATAATCATTCAGTTTTGGAGCAATTGAAGATAGCCCAGCAGGCCTACACTTGGTCAAAAAAGTCCTACCACTGCAATGAAAAATACAAGACATTAGTAATTACAAATTTTCTGGCTGTAGCGTAACGATACTAATAAAAATGAATTACCTGCCATCACACTCTTCATTTTCCTCATCAGTCTTTTTTATTAGTTTTTTCTGAATAGTAATGACTATTTTTTTTTTTTGCACTTCACCAGATCTTTTTGTCCTCTTTGTTCTCTTAGATTCATGTTTGACTTGATGTTCAGAGGAAGAGTCTTCAGCATTGTTATCATCACTCTCATCACATTCATCATCATCATGTTCACTGCAATATGAAAAATAAATTAAAACATTGAAGTATAACTAATAAATTATCCAGTAAGTACCATTAATTACAAACAACACTAAGTAAAACAACCACTAAGAAAAAATAAAGTATTACTAATTAACATAAAAGTATCACTATTTAAAAAATAAGCATCCCTACTTACAAAAGTCGGGAATCACTAAGTCAAAACTAAAAAATAACCAAGTAAATGTAAAAGTATCACTACGTAAAAATAAGTAACAATAAGTAAAATAGTATCAATAAGTAACGGGAAAAGTATTACTAATTAGCATAAAAGTATCACTATTTAAAAAACAAAGCATCACTACTTATAAAAAAGCCAAGAATCAGTAAGAATGTTGACTGCATATATATACTTGTAAAAAAGTATCTTCAAAAAATGCACAAACAAATGAATAAGTGACCACAAAAAAAAAGAGTTTAAGAATGTTGACTACATATATATACTACCTCACTAACACAACTTTATCCTTATGTTCTTTAGAAGATGGTTTATGCCTCTTATATGTCCGTACATCATGAACATCTGCTTCTGCATGCTCACTGCAATAAAAAAGAGACGATTTAGAAAAATTAACATAATAATTTGAAACAACAAAATATGGAACAAACTGATTAAAGTACTAAAAAGATAATAATTCGAAACACCAAAATTCATACCTTGTAGTATCATCTTTATTCTCCTCAGGTAATGATTTACCAGGTCGCTGCAACCTCTTTTTTATTCTTTCCATTAGTATAATATTTGTTCAAAAATCCAACTACATCACTTAAATGAAACACAGCGTTTAATGAAATCAAGAACAAGATTTAAATCGAAAATAGAATTTAATTAAAACACCATGCAGAATTCAAAGCATACAATGAAGATAAATAATTACCACAACTAAGTTAAAAGTATACAATCTGAACAAACACATCATTACCTAAAAAAACAAAGTATCACTATGTAAAACTTTCAATACCAATAACTAAACACAAAGTATCACTACCTAAAAAGTAAAGAACCAATATGTAGAAACTGCTATATGCTAATTTACACCAACAAATCCAATCCAAACCAGAAAATTGTTGTATTTGAAATCCTCAAAAGCAAAATACAAACAAATGGTCGCACGTATTAAAACACCATGCAGAATTCAAAGCATATAATGAAGATAAATAATTACCACAACTAAGTTAAAAGTATACAATCTGAACAAACACATCATTACCTAAAAAAAAAGTATCACTATGTAGAACTTTTAGTACCAATAACTAAAAACAAAGTATCACTACCTAAAAAGCAAAGAACCACTATGTAGAAACTGCTATATGTCAATTTACACCAACAAATCCAATCCAAACCAGAAAATTATTGTATTTGAAATCCTCAAAAGCAAAATACAAACAAATGGTTGCACGTATCAGTAACAATTAACTTAAGAATCACTAACAATCAAATTAAGTATCACTACCAATACGCACAAATGAACCATAGGTGCACAATATTAGACTCAAATCAAGGCAGGATTGAAAGTTATTCGAACTTAAAATGCCCTAAAACTCTAAAATCACAAACCCTAAATTACACTGCCCTAATTTGACAAACATAGATAAACTTACAATCGAAACTTCAACTCTGCGCACAGAAGCAATTTCGGATATCCAATACGACAGCGGTGGTCTGAAATTTGGTGATAATGGTGGTGGTGCTCGCAAAAACTCCAGTGACTGATGTTTTCAAAAAAAATTTCAATTCGGATGTGGCGGAAAAAATGAAAAGCATATAAACTGAATGAGAAGATGGAGGATGTTGCAGTTTTGAAGAGAAAGTGCGGTTGTGGGGGACGATTCGTCGGCGGTTGTGGGAAGAGTCGATGGAGAGAATCGCGGGAGAGAGGGCTACAGAGAGCAGTTTCAAAATTTGGATTTTTTTTTAATATATATATATATATATATATATATATATATATATATATATATGACCGGGTCGGGTCGGACCCGGTTCGGATCGGCGAGATCTGTCTAACGGAAAAGACCCGTTAGGCGGTCTCATACAAGTTTTTGTCCACAATTAAATATGAAAATTTATAACACATAAATCCATCCTCATATTTAATCATAAATTTTGAATAAAACATAGAATTAATTCTAGAGCAGAGCCAAAACCTGCTCTGATACCAATTGTTGGGGTTTTCTCGAATTGTACCCCACATGATCTATTTGGATGCCATTAATTCTAACTCATGTAAATCATAATTTTGTGTGTGACATTAATTATCCTATGTTGAATTAACATGCAAGTTTCAATTTCGAATCTATTGCAGCGGAATAAAATAGAATCTATCAAAACCGGCACTTACAACTTTTGTCGGGTTGCTCACGGGATTAAAGATCTAATCCCGTTGTTGATGGAGAACACATGATCATGGTGAATCTTCATGGTGTTCGAAACACACAGCTCCAATATTCTACTTCTTGATCTTCTGCTGTATTCCCGGACCTTGTTTAGATGCAGGGTGGGCTGCAGACTACTAAACGATTGTGGAAACTCTAGGAATCAAGAGAGCACTTAGAGGGGCTATATTAGAGTGTTTTTTTTTTATAATTTTCGTGCCCCCCCTATTATAGGGGAGGGGACGAAAATTAATTCTCCAAACCCTATTGGGCTTGGGCCTCCAACTCTTGTTCCATTCCTAGTCCACTTAGGTCATATTGGGCTACAATAGGGATCTAGAAGAATATTAAATTGGCCTACTAATTTATTTAATTTCTAATATCCAATAAACTTAGGATATAATTAATTAAATTAAGTATTATTTTTATTCCACTAAAGAAATAATACTGACCTACCAATTTAATACATATTTGCGAATATGCTTTTTTCTTTAGTTCAGCCATTCCCCATGTTTAAGATATAACGTCCATTAATTAATTATGTAAGCTTCTGACATCTATAATTAATTAATATCTTATTCCTTGAGTAGTACCGCATGATTTCCGTATCATGTAAAGAATAAATTAATATTCTGCCTGCAGGGCTTCCCATGATCTACGTGCTTCCTCAAGAGGACATCATCAACCTGGCGCACCAGGACACGGTGCTCATGCATATTGCACGACACATCATGTATACACTATTATTACCCAAGATATCGAGTTTATTGACCCACGAAAGGATCTCACCCATTGATAAGTCAAAGTAACAAACAATGCACACATATGCTCATCAATAAAACATGAGTTCAGAACCCGAACTCTGTGGATATTTATTGTCTCACTTAAGGTCAGAATAGAGAACAGTATCCTATCATGATCCTCCTCAATACACAAGTCAGTGTACTAGAATAATCAGTTAGTCAAGATAAACTAGCTATCAGATTATTCTACGATGGACCGATGGTGGGTTCAGGACTATCTAAGCCGTGAGCCTTTTAATATATTGCAAGGAATCTAATGATATGATCTTTACCGTGTGTTGACCCACACCATATCATCTACAATGCAAGTATATGGAACCATGCATATAAATATAAAACAATAAATATATACACAAACAGTGACTGCAATTATTATTCAATCTATATTATCTTAATATTGTTTATTGTATACAAAGACAAGCTTTCCAGTATACAAAACCAACACATGCACCAAAAATAACATTTACATTTAGACATTTCATATAAATAAGATCTCCTCGAATTGATTGTAGCATTGTATAACTATTGGTGTGGTTGCCAACAACATAATTGAATTTTTTCAATATAAAAAAAAATAATTGGATAAAGAACCTCATGGATTAGGTGCGGTTTTGCTAATTAATCATGTTTAAAATTCCCACGTCAAAGGTCGGGTGTGTGAGTAAAAAAAAAGTCCCACATCAAATTGGATGATGAAATTGATTTAGATGAAAGATAGACTAGAGAAGTGAAAATTTATAAACACATCTCATTTTATTTCTTATAGTCCTATAATTTTATAATGGAGAATCAACAATGAAAGGCGAGTTTCAAAGATAAATTCTATCGATTTAAGGTTTAAAAGATCTAAAACTATCAACTTAAAGGTTCGATCAAGATTTAACGGCATTAAAACTTCATCCAGCAAAAGGTGATGCAGCCGTTAAATATACACTTCATTTTTATCATATATTAAATTAAACAAAAACAAACACAAATATAATTAATTACATTAATTAAATTAAACACTGAGTTTTATTCAATTTCGTCAAATAAAAACTATCACTTTTTATTGTTCGGGTATCATTGCTTTGTAGATTGAAATTTGATTTTATTTGTTTGATTAATTAAATTTTATTATATTTATATTTTATTATTGTGATTTTAATTCCATGACCAACTATTCAATCTTATTAAAACATTTAATAAATTAATTAACGTTAGTTTTATTTTTTCTCCAGATCTCTTTTTAAAATAATCATTTCTCCATCAAAATTGAAAAAAAAATAAAGAACTATATCAATTTATTATTGTTATAGGAAACAAAAAAAATATTACAATTACATAATGAATTTAATTCAAACGTTAAATTTCATTTAAACTTATATGGATTTCTTATTGAATTAAATAGAGATTGAATTGAAATAATTTCATAAAGACATCTATTTAATTTAATTAAGGTAATTAATGTAAATTTGTGTTTGTTTTTACTTAATTTAATTTAAGACAAAAAATGACATGTCAAAATAATTTTGATATTTAATAGTCATGTCACCTTCTGTTGGATAAAGTTTTAACACTGTTAAATATTTAAGTCTTAGATCAATAGTTTTAGACTTTGCAAACTTTGAATCAATAGAATCTATCTTTCAGGCTCTATATCGATAGATAAATGATATTTCGGGCCTTGAATTGATAATTCTCATATTATAAAATATAAATACTTATATGATAAGAATATTTTACCCTTATAGCCTTATGTTGGAAAAAATATTATGTTTTGAATAATGTCAAAATCTATGTTTTGCTAAATACATAAGCAGGGAAAGTTCCAATGATAGCTGAGAATGAGAAGATGGGGGATCTAGCAAAGTTGATCCAGGAGACCTGTGTTGAGTTATGGAGCCTGAGAAGAATGCATGAGCAGATTACAAATAAGGCGTGCCCATGCCTAATCTGTTGGGCTAGTGGGCGAGATTTTGAAGGCCCTTGTTTAGGCCCATATTTATTTTAGGGTTCTCATATTATAAATAGCCTCTCAATGTAATTGTAACCCTATTCCAAAAAGTATATCTCTAGAGAATAACCTGGCTTGGCAGCGCCCCTAGAGTAGTCATATCCTAACGAATTGGGTAAATAATTTTCGTGTGTTCTTATTGTTTTTCAATATTTATTATTTTCTATCTAAATTGTAACGACTGGTATGAAGAGCCTCGGGTTCAGAGAGGGCAGAAATGATGGGAGAAGGGAAACGCCAATTGAAAAGTTCAACGGAACAGATTTCAGGTTCTGGAAGATGCAAATAGAGGATTACCTGTATGGTAAAGATTTGTATCAGCCTCTGGGTAAGAAACCCGAAACCATAGAGGAGGGTGAATGGAAGTTGTTGGACAGAAAGACGATGAGCGTGGTACGATTATCGTTGTCTAGAAACGTGGTGCTTCATACAACCAAAGCGAAAACTACCAATGATATGCTAGAGATGTTACCGGAGATGTACGAGAAGCTATCAGTAGCGAACAAGGTTCATCTGATGAGACCTCTTTTTAACTTAAAGATGTCAGAGAGTACGGCAGTTGCTGATCATCTTAATGAGTTTAATTTGATCACAACTCAATTGAGTTCCGTTGAGATTGATTTTGATGATCAGGTTCGAGCCTTAATTTTATTGTCTTCCTTACCAGAGAATTGGAATGGGACAGTTACTGTTGTTAGTGCTTCAGCAGGGAAAGAGAAAATGAAGTTTGACGAAGTAAGAGATCTGATTATTAGTGAAGAAATTCGCAGAAGAGAATTGGGTATTGCTTCTGGGTCAGTTTTGAGTACAGAAAACAGAGATAGATCGAAAGAAAAATCAAAATTAAATCGGGGTAGATCGAAGTCAAGAGGCAGAAACC
Source organism: Perilla frutescens (assembly GCA_026008535.1). Lineage (NCBI taxonomy): Eukaryota > Viridiplantae > Streptophyta > Magnoliopsida > Lamiales > Lamiaceae > Perilla > Perilla frutescens. The sequence goes on from BRKX01000013.1 coordinate 20,386,285, forward strand.
AGTTAAAGGCAGACAAGAGTTTGATCCAGTGCTGGAATTTTGATGAGTTTGGTCACTACAAAAATCAGTGCACCAAACTGAAAAGAAAGTAGAAGGATCAGAAGAACAAGAAGTCTGTAAGTGCATCAACAGATGATATTTCATATGCATTAGTGTTGAGTGTGAGCAGTCCATTGGAGTCGTGGGTTTTGGATTCTGGAGCATCGTTTCATTCTTGCAGTAATACTGAAGTAATGGAACGCTACACTTCTGGTGATTTTGAAGAGGTCTATCTTGCTGATGATGAGCCTCTGAAAATTGTAGGGAAGGGAAATGTTCGAATCACTATGCCGAATGGATCTATGCTACAGTTGCATGATGTGAGACATATTCCTGGTTTGAGGAGAAATCTATTTTTTCAATAGGATAACTAGATGATGAGGGGTACATTGTAACCTTTGGCTGCAGTAATTGGAAGATAACCAGAGGAGCTATAGTAATGGCTTGAGGCAAGAAACAAGGTACGTTGTATATAACAACTAATACCAAAGATTGCATTGTTGTTGCATGAGCAAACAATAATGCAAATTTGTGGCATTACCGCCTTGGCCACATGAGTGAGAGAAAGGAATGAAAGAGCTGTGTTCAAAGGGCAAGCTGTCAGGCCTCAAGACAGTTGATGTGAGTCTTTGTGAGGATTGTGTTTTTGGGAAACAGAGAAGGGTGAGTTTCTCGAGGGGTGGTAGAGACTTGAAGAAGTAGAAGCTAGAATTGGTACACAACAACTTATGGGGGTCAGCACCAGTGAAATCTCTTGGTAGTGCATCCTACTACATGATTTTCATTGATGATTCCATGAGAAATGTATGGATTTATTTTTTGAAAAATAAATAAGATGCTTTTGATACCTTTAGAAAGTGGAAAGCCCTTGTAGAAACTGAAACAGGTCTGAAAGTGAAGTGTTTGTGTAATGCCCCAAAGTATACTCATAAATTTAAAGAAACATTACCAAACTTTATTCATTAATTAATACCATAAAATCGGGGACCCAATAATGTCATCAATAAACATAAATGAAACATCAGAGTTTTAATGCTAAAAGCGGAAAATACGGAAAATAACAAATGTCTCATAATTTTTTTTTGAATTTATTAATAAACTAAGATGACCACCGCCATCGCATCTTGCCCGTCACACATCGCTCGAGCCGTTTCCTGAAAAGGGATAAAATATTGGGGTGAGTTCTTTTAACTTAGTGGGGAAAGATCGTTATCCAAACTATAAATTTAAATGAATACACGTGTGAATCGAATAAATATTTGATTCGTGAACCAAAGTCTATGATCTGTCTTTCTGATTCAGCCCTTGGGCTCGGTACTTTATAGTCCCGAGGACTCCATATTTTATAGTCTCGAAGACTCGGTACTTTATAGTCTAGAAGACTCTATATTTCATATAACTCATTTTCAACATATATGGAGGATAACATCATAATATTCAACGTAAACCCCACCTTAACCTTGACTTGTCAAATTAATTATGTCCACGCGCGTCGCCTAATATAAATAATAATAATCAATTAGTGATACATAAATAACTTAATGCATTACGAAAAGTTCTTACAAGTATAAATCCACTTATTTAATTCTGAAAGGCATACAAATAATATATATATATATGTGTGTGTGTGTGTGTGTGTGTGTGTGTATGTCTATATCACTGAACGAAAAGTATATAAGTATATATATATATATCACATATCAAATCATACATATTTATATATAATGACGTGTGTGTGTGTGTGTTGCTCCAAAAAGAAACAAATGTACATATATATATATATATCAAGAATCATATACTTATATATAAATATAGTGATGTGACGTGAATGTGTGTGTAAACACCAAAAAGTGTACATATATATATATATATACACGTATTAATTATAAGTGAGTGGATGGGAGTCATTAATGCACACATTTTTTTTATATATATATAACTATGATATAATGGTGAGAGTGCTTCTGTGCATGCAACGTATACACATATATCCATCACGTGGAGTGTAAGGCTTTATGGTAGAACATCTTTTAATTTTAGGGGACCCAGTTACAGAGGAAAAGTATTACAACATTTATAAGGCATCAACGTTTAAATGTTCAGAGACAGTATATGCAACTCAGAAGGAAAAAGGAAAAACTATTTGTTCGAGACTTTCAGGATTTGCGAAGAACATAAAAAGAAGAAGAGGGGTACCTCAAGCCTGACGGAGAAGAGAAAATCACCGGAAGCCTCACTGCTAGAATATATATTTTTATGTTTTGGTGTGTTTCATCTCAAAGAAGGATCCCCTATTTATACTATAGCTTGGGAGCTGAATATGGGAGGGTTGACATTTGGTTTGATTCTTTTCCAAATTCTTATTTCCATGAAGATAGAAAGTAGGTTTAGGGTTTGCTATGAAAGAGGAGAGAAGGAGGCGGGGGTTTCAACTTGTTTGACTGGACTCAAATAAAAGAGAACCCCTTGCTGGGCTTTGGGAGGATAAGAGGGAAAAATAATTTGACATGGCCCAACATCCTAAAAATTAAAAATACATGCATATGATAGCTTTAATCATGATCATAAATGAGATGCATAAACAAATATACGTTATTGCTCTAAGCGCGACTTATAGGATCGAAACATTTATTATCATGCTCAGGAAAATAATACGCAGATAAATAATTTTTTTTCCGGGGTACTACATCCTCCCCCATTTAAAAGAATTTCGTCCTTGAAATTACTTACCTGCATTGATGAAGTGCGGATATTTAGCCCTAATATCCTCTTCTTTTTCCCATGTAGCCTCGTTCTTATCATGTCGACTCCACTGGATCTTCACTAGCGAGATTTCCTTGTTTCTTAACACGTGTACCTTCCTATCCGTAGGGCTATCGGGTACTCCTCGTAGGACAGATCCTTGCTAAGTCCTAGCTTGCCGTGTTTCACGATATTGGTCGGGTCGTGAATATATCTTCTAAGGGAAGAAACGTGAAAGACATTGTGGATCGACGTTAAATTTGGAGGTAATGCCAATTTGTATGCAAGCTTCCTAACTCTTTCTAGAATTTCGAATGGCCCGACAAACCTTGGCCTCAATTTTTCTCATTTCCCGATACGAACAACACGCTTCATTGGTGATAGCTTTAGGAACACTTTGTCTCCAACTTCATAGTGAAAGTCTCTTCTCTTGAGGTCGGCATAGGACTTTTGTCGGTCTTGAGCTATTTTGATAAGTTCTCATATCTTGTTGATAGCCTCCACCGTCTTCTCAACTATCTCCGGGCCCAAAATTCTCTTTTCACCGACTTCATCCCAATGCAAAGGTGATCGGCGCTTTCTTCCATACAAATCTTCGTATAGAGCCATCCCAATGGTTGCTTGATAGCTATTATTGTATGCGAACTCTACCAATGGAAGGTGCTTCTCCCAGTTCTCGCCAAAATCCATGACACATGCTCAAAGCATGTCCTCCAGGATTTGAATGGTTCTCTCCGATTGACCGTCCGTTTGAGGATGATAGGCGGTGCTAAAGCTCAGCTTTGTCCCCATTGCTTCCTGCAAGCTCCTCCCAAAGTTTGATGTGAATCTTGTGTCTCGATCAGACACTATGGTCACTGGTACTCCATGCAGCCTCACAATCTCGTCAACATAAAGTTAAGCCAAACGATCCATGCTGAACGTCATCTTAATTGGAAGGAAATGAGTGGATTTGGTAAGTCTATCCACGATTACCCAAATGGCATTATTTCCTTTGATCGTCTTTGGTAGTCCCACCACGAAGTCCATAGAAATGTTTTCCTATTTCCTTTCTGGAATCTCAAAGGGGTGAAGCAGTCCGGTTAGTCTCTGGTGTTCAGCTTTCACTTGCTGGCAGGTCATACATCTTTCCACATAGTTGCCAATGGATCTCTTCATGTATCTCCACCAAAAGTGTTTCTTCAGGTTCTGGTACATTTTTGCTCCTCCAGGATAGATAGAATAAGGCGTATTGTGTGTCTCCTTCAGTATCTCTTCTCTTATCCTACTATCCTTGGGTACACAAATTCTCCCTTCATAGACCAATATATCATCGTCTATTATTGCAAAATTATGGATGTTACCTTTGACAATTCTTTCCTTGATCTTGCACAGAAACTTGTCATTCTCTTGAGCCTCCTTGATTGGATCTCTTAGCAATGGTTGTAGTGTCATGGTTGCCAAGATTGCTTCCGTGCTTTCTGTTGGTGAAACTACATCAATCTTCAAGTTTGAGAATTCTTGGATAAGTTGAGCCGTGGGTACTCCTTTCCTGCTCAGGGCATCTGCTACGACATTGGCTTTCCCCGGATGATAGTGAATGGTACGATCGTAATCCTTGACTAACTCCAGCCATCTCCTCTGTCTCATGTTCAACTCCTTCTGTGTGAAAAGGTATTTCAAAATCTTGTGGTCCGAGAATATTTCGCATTTTCCTCCATACAAATAATGTCGCTAGATCTTCAAGGCATGGACTACCGCTGCCAACTCCAGGTCGTGAGTAGGATAGTTGAGCTCATGTATCTTCAATTGCCTTGAAGCATAGGCTACTACCTTTTCGTGCTGCATCAATACACACTCGAGTCCCTGCTTAGAAGCATCACAATAAATGACGAATCCTTCACTGCCTTCTGGAATAATTAACACCGGTGTCGTTGTGAGTTTCTGCTTTAACTTCTGGAAGCTTTCTTCGCACTTTTCACTCCATTCGAATTTAGCCCCCTTTCTTGTTAATTGGGTCAGTGGGCCTGCTATCTTTGAGAAGCCTTCGATGAAATGACGGTAATATCCTGCAAGACCCAAAAAGCTCCTTATGTCGCTGGCATTCTTTGGTGTGTCCCAATTGGTCACAGCTTCCACTTTTGCTAGATCCACCTCTATTCCTTGCGCCGTCACCACATACCCTAGGAACACCACACGATCAAGCCAAAACTCACTCTTGCTAAATTTGGCGTACAACTTCTCTCTCCGCAAGGTTTCCAAAACTATTCTCAGATGCTCTTCATGCTGCTTCTTATCTTTGGAGTACACTAAAATGTCACCAATGAAGACGATGACAAACTGGTCCAGGTACTGATGGAAAACCTTGTTCATGAGGTCCATAAACATTGCCAGTGTGTTGGTGAGTCCGAAGGGCATTACGGTGAATTCGTAATGTTCATATCTGGTTTGAAATGCCGTCTTTGGTATGTCTCCTTCCTTGACTTTTAGCTGGTGGTATCCTGATCTCAAATCGATTTTTGAGAACACTCCCGCTCCTTTCAGTTGATCAAAAAGATCCTCGATCCTCTGCAACGGGTACTTATTCTTGATGGTGAGCTTGTTCAACTCACGGTAGTCGATATATATCCTCATGCTTCCATCCTTCTTTTTCACGAACAAAACTGGTGCACCCCATGGTGATACGCTAGGACGAATATATCCTTTATCTAGCAACTCCTGGATTTGGACCTTCAATTCTTCTAACTCCTTTAGCACCATCCAATAAGGTGCCTTGGAAACAGGCGCTGCACCTGGAACTACGTCGATAGAAACTTCCACCTGACGGTCTGGTGGCAATTCAACAATGTCTTCCGGAAAAACATCAGAATATTCATTCACTATGGGAATATCCTCCAAATTCCTTTCCTGGTCCACTGTGCTTGTCACATTTACTAGAAAAGCTTGACAATTCTTTCTTCTCATTAACTTGACCGCCTTCATTGCCGAAATTATGTTGGGCGATTTGTTTGTCTTTGATCCTTTGAAAGAAAATTGCTTCTCTTCCGGCTGCTGGAAGGTCACATCTCGATCTCAACATTTGATCACTGCATAGTTCTGACTCAGCCAATCCATCCCTAGGATCACGTCGAAGTCATTCATCTCCAAGATGAAAAGATCAGCTTCCAAGGTCTGCTTTTTGATGACTATTTTAACTCATTTAGCTGCTTGGTTTGTCTTCATTGATTTTCCCGATAGGATGCTAATCCTTAGGGGCTCAACGTCCTCGTTACACTTTATATTAGCTTTTTCATAGAACTTTTTTGCCACAAAAGAATGTGATGCACCCGAATCAAAAAGTACTAAGCCAGTCTTGTTAAGTACGGATATTATACCTAACATCGTCTACGGTCCTTCCCTGGTCTCATCCTGGTTCATGGCAAAGGCACGGACGTTGCTTCTCTGGTTATTATTGTTATTGAAGTTTCGGTTCTGGGGACAATTCACCGCCTTATGTCCCACTTGATGACAATGGTAGCACCCTTCTTCTCCAAGTCTACACTTCCCAAAATTTCACCGATGGCATGTTGGGCACAACGGTTTTTCAATCGTTACACCATGCTTGTTCTCCCTGTCATTTCTGGGCTTCTTTTCTGGTTGGAAACTTTTACCCTTGTTCAAGTTGCCTCGATCATCCCAACGCCTTTTTCCTCCATTCTGGGGAGGTCTCGGAGCAAGCTTGTCAAGGTTCAATCTGGTTGACACTGCTCGAGCTCGCTGCACAATCTCAGAGAAGATAGTGAGATTCAGAGCAAAGATATGAGCTCCAATCTCTGCACGCAGCCCATCTTCGAAACGCCATGTTTTCTTTTCATCGGTGTCCACCAGATGTAGAGCATATCGAGCCAGTTGGTTGAATTTTTGCTCGTACTCCAGGATGGTCATGTCACCTTGCTCTAGGTTCATCAATTCCTTCTCCTTTTGCTTGCGAAAGGCTTTTGGGAAATAATTTCCCAAAACCAACTTCTTGAAAGCAGCCTAGGTCAGGTTCCTCTATTGCTCTTCGTTCATGCTAAGTGTTACAGCTTCCCACCAATGGCTAACATCTTCCATGAACTGGAAAGCGGCACAAGTGACTTTCTGTGCATCAGGGCAACCCAAGTAGTTGAAGATCCTCTCTAGCTCTCGTGTCCATTCCTCGGCAGCTAATGGTCCTCCTGTTCATGTCAGCTTTGGAGGTCCCAATTGTCGGAATTGGGTTAGGATGCTGCCTCCCTGAGGTTGTGGGTCCCCGTTGTTCTGCTAAGGCAATACGTTTCTAAGTGCATCCACAAGATTTTGTGCAAACACATCCATGTTGCCACCATTTCTATTTCCATTGTTAGGTCTATAGTTGTTTGACTCGGTCTCCTCACTTGAAGCCACTCTCACATTTCTTTTTGGAGGCATCTTCCTATTAACGATAGCGATAACATTAATTATTGTAAAAGAAATAAAACAAAATAACTATCTTATTACTTAAGAATCATTCAATACGAAATGGAAAGACAAAGTACGATACTCAAAGTACTGTAGAAAACAAATATCGGTCCCAAACCAAAACAATCTAAATAATTAATCAACTACTAAAATCACTCAAACACTACTGGCTATTTTCATCCTCTTTGCAAAGTTTGCCCTCTCATATGGTTCTTGACGGGCCACTCTGAACCCTCTCGGTATGCGACCATAGACCTCACCCTTCCAGTATTGCAAGGTTCGGTCAATAAATGCATCAAAATCTATGATGTGGTGTAGTGTCCGTCTTGTCTGTATCACCATGGTAAGGTCATCTCTGGCCTCCGAGGTGAAAAACTCGATGACGGGAGAGGTGATCATTCTATGAACTTTCTTGACCGCCTCAGCTGGATTCACGGCGCACCCAGCTTGCTCCATCTTTCTCCAAAGGTGTTGTATCTTTAGCAATTGCATCTCTGGGGCCGTGTCATCCCAAGTCAGATGGAAAACTTGCCGATCAAGTGATCCTTGAGATCTTCTTCTCTACTAGCTAATACACGCCCTAGGGCTTGACCCCCCATGCTCATCCTTGCAGTTTTCTTTGATCTCACCATCTATAACAAAACTTGCAGCTATAAAATAATACAACATACAACTCACATAATCATGCATCAATAATAACTTTACTTTTACCTCTTCTCGGGACGATGTGGCGGATGCAATGATGGTCAAAATCTTATTTATTATATTTATATATATGTGTATATATATATATTGTATGCAGGAACGTGGCGCTCTGATACCAAACTGTAACGTCCCAAAAACTTATACTCATAAATTTAAAGAAACGTTACCAAACTTTATTCATTAATTAATTCCATAAAATCAGGAATCCAATAATGTCATCAATAAACATAAATGAAACATCAGAGTTTTAATGCTAAAAGTGGAAAATACGAAAAATAACAAATGTCTCATAATTTATTTTTGAATTTATTAATAAACTAAGATGACCACCCCCATCGCATCTTGCCCGTCACACATCACCTGAGCCGTTTCCTAAAAAGGGGTAAAAGATTGGGGTGAGTTCTTTTCACTCAGTGGGGAAAGATCGTTATCCAAACTATAAATTTAAATGAATACACGTGTGAAGCGAATAAATCTTTGATTCGTGAACCAAAGTCTGTGATCTGTCTTTCTGATTCAGCCCTTGGGCTCGGTACTTTATAGTCCTGAGGACTCCGTACTTTATAGTCTCGAAAACTTGATACTTTATAGTCTAGAAGACTCTATATTTCACATAACTCATTTTCAACATATAGATAGGATAACATCATAATATTCAACATAAACCCACCCCACATTAACCTTGACTTGTCAAATTAATTATGTCCATGCACGCCGCCTAATATATATAATAATAATCAATTGATGATACATAAATAACTTAATGCATTACGAAAAGTTCTTACAAGTATAAATCCACTTATTTTAATTCTGAAAGGCATACAAATAATATATATATATATGTATATATATCACTGAATGAAAAGTATATAAGTAACAAATGTACATATATATATATATATCAAGAATCATATACTTATATATAAATATAGTGATGTGACGTGAATGTGTGTGTTAACACCAAAAAGTGTACATATATATATACACGTATTGATTATAAGTGAGTGGATGGGAGTCATTAATGCACACATTTTTATATATATAACTATGATATAATGGTGAGAGTCCTTCTGTACATGCAACGTATACACATATATCTATCACGTGGAGTGTAAGGCTTATGGTACAACAACTTTTAGTTTTAGGGGACCGAGTTACAGAGAAAAAGTACTACAACATTTATAAGGCATCAACGTTTAAATATTCAGAGACAGTATATGCAACTCAGAAGGAAGAAGGAAAAACTAGTTGTTCGAGACTTTCAAGATTTGCGAAGAACATAGAAAAAAGAAGAGGGGTACCTCAAGCCCGACAGAGAAGAGAAAAATCACCGGAAGCCTCATTGCTGGATGACGCGCTGTCGTTTCGCGCTCAAAAATATATTTATAAACTCCTATGCCCACAGCGAGCGTAGCTAGCCAATGAGTACGGGTCGATCCCACAGAGAGCTGTTGCGATTCTATCTTCAAGTAACCAATCAAAAAGGGGGGTTTTGGTGTTGTCACTAAACTGAATGTAAATCTGCAAAAGAAACTAGAGAAAATATCAAATAACAAAAGGTTCTGGCATTTGAATTAGAACTTGGTTTAAACACAGAACAACTCGATCATGGGCACACCGATTTTCATACATGATAGGTCATCTAGTTATGGTGACCGGATTCCTTTCATGCGTCTCCTCATCCATCCTTTTATTTTAGGTTTAAAAGTGATTCCTCTTCGATTAAACCTCTAACCAGTTACCCACCTCCCGATTCCTCTAAGAGATGTAAGCAAACAAGCAGCAGTGTGCCCTAGACGGACCCAGATCTGTTGTGTTCAACTGATTCCTCTTGTGCCCACAACACCCCCATTAATTCCCTTATTACTTGGTGTGTCGTTTTGCACCAAAAATAAATGTTCCGACAGCAGTCGGTTTGCCCACACTACACAGTACAGCGATGAGCGAGATCGTCTCCCAAAGGACCGGTGAGAATTATTCTATACTTCCAATCTGCAGAAACCAACTTTAAAAGGGGGAAATTTATGGGTATAAATTGTAGTGCACGAAAATAATTAAATAACAAGGAATTAAAATACACACACGAGCAACGGGTTTAAACAATTAATTAGAAATATTCCGGATATCAACTACTCCACTCTGGCACAATTATACTGATCCTCGATTCAAGAATACAATTAATTATCACATGTAAATCAGTTACGGATGCCGAAGACACTTACTGACAGATCCCTATTTCTCCGTATTTTCTCGAATGGCAGGAAGACACTTCACCACACATTTTCTCTAATCAACTAACAACCCAAAAGAGACACTCTTATAGATTTAATTAGCTGATTGCTTTATGCTTGAGAGAAACCCAATTCTAATCTAGCGAACTCTGACACAGGATCACCGAACCAGATTATTATCCCCACGGTATTAGCTACTAATTTTACCACTAATTAATCCTAAACCACGATTACGTATGGCCGAATTAATTGGCTAGTGATTAATTCCTATACTCCGAATATTCGCGACTACTCGGTTTAATCGAAACAATCACGACTTGACTTACGGAGGATAATAAATACACATGCATGAACTAATCGAGAAAAAACGTTTAGATCTCACATATTTAATTGGCCAGAGCTTCATGAGTTGATCCCAGAATGGAGAAAGTCTAGCTCGAATTCATAATTAAATTCGAACACCAAAATATCGTGTAGCAGAATACCATAGAAAAGTGAAGAAGATGAATAAAATCTGCAGCAGCGTCTCTCGCTGCTGTTGCTGCGTTTCTTAGATGGAACCCAATTTATTCTAGTCAAAATAAATCCTAATATATCAAAAGCTATCCCTAAAATTAAGCATCCAACAAGGAAATAAATCTTCTATATCTAGACTAGGAAGTTTCTAAGGATATGACTCCTTTTAGGCTATGAAGATCATAAATCCGCGTCTAGAACTTGGGCTGGATCAGATTTTCGCACAAAACAGGCCCAAGTCGCGCACAGCTTCAGTTCTGGAATTTTCTCGGCCCGTGCCTCTGGCGGTATGCCCATACCGACTGTATTGCGAGCTGCTTGCTTGCATTCTTCAAAAGATGGAGCATTTCTTCACTTCATTCCTTCCACCTGCACATCTCCTAAAAACACATCAAATCTTTCCAAAACATGCAGTGAACGAATGGTTAAGGCATGAAATAGCATAAATGAGAACAAGTAGAATAAGCCCGATCATTACTCTATGAACCGACACACAGTCACGATTCGCCAATTCAATTAATATTGGTGTGTCCTCTTTACCTAACGAGTAATCAGCCACATTGGGCACTTCAGACACACACTCACATGGAACAAGGCACAAGAATTAACGGAAACTAATCATGCATTACTATGCCCATTTTGGCCTCACGAGTCCAGATTTATGCTTAATCCAATTTCATTATTCAAACGCCAGAATTAAAGATCTAGCCGAGAAGGCTAGACATAATTAAACTTGCAGAATTTAAAAACATAAAAATAAACGAAAACTTACGGAATTAATTAAGCAAAAACTCGACTCCAACGTCGATGAACATAAACATAACCTAAGTCCCGAAGGTTTAAGACCTTTCGGATTGTTTGGCTGTCTAAGCAGCGTACGGAAAATAAATTGCAGAAATGTAAAGTGTTTCAGAGTGTCTAAAGCTTGTTTTTCCAGAAATTAAACTTGTTTAAATAGTTACATTTTCGAGTAGAGTCTCCCCCACAGGCGGGGGTCTTCTGCTGAAAATCCGGAACGGTGTGCCCATGATCTTGACTGGATAACCTTCAGCTTCAACAAATCCCTATTTTTTAGAGATTGCTCTTATCTCCTTAGATTGAGCTTATCTCCTCATCTGAGCTTATCCTTTTTGTTGCAGCACCTTCCAGGAGTCCAGCTTAGTTCCAACTCTCCCGCGGATAATGTAGCTATCTTCCCACCAGCTGTTCTTCAACTGAATCCCGAATTTCACTGGAATGCCCATTCTGCCCTGTGGTCGAGTTTGTGCGAGTACTGTGGGCACAACATCATCTGTCAGCTCCATCCGTATCTGATATGCCCACTTCACCGACCGAATGTGGGATAGATACTGAGGACGTCCCCTGTGCCTCTGATGAACATATGTGCGAGATAATCGTGAATATTTGGGCATAAAATGCCCCTTCCGCCAGACTCGACTCTTGAAATGCCCTTTGACCGCAACCTGGTTCTTTTCGACTCAAAACACACTAAAAAAAAATTTATAAGGGATAAAATGCCCATAAAAACACGAAATAAATGGACTTATCACACCCACACACTTTAAGCATAATTGCCCTCAAGCATGGGGTGCAACGCATCCAGAAAAACAAAAGAAAATAAAAGAGAAAAGAAACAGACTCAAGACACAAGCATGCAAACTGTTACTTCGTGTGGGCACATTAGAAACAATCCAACAAAAATTTGCAAATTCCAGCATACCTAAAATAGGTCAAAAATGAGTTTTAGCTAGGTGTTCCTCACAGACTCTCTTCACTCAGTGTATACTCTCATTGCGGCTGTAATTCTATGCAAATTGATCCCATAAGTTTGCCAAAGTTCTGCTGTTCATTCTCTAGAAACCATGATGCATTAATATCAATAGGGCTTTTTAGGCTACAGTTGGGCATTTTAGGTGGGAGGGGTTTTTATTGATTGTACAGACCCCTCCCCAGCTCCTTTCTATTCTCTACCCTCCTGTGCCCTATTCAGGCACTGAATTTTTCTTATTTTGGGCATTCTAAACACTTAGAACTCGGGGGATTTTTATTCAGGCTCTTTTTTTTTCTTTTTTTTTATTTCTTCCCCCTATCTTTCCTGACCCTTCATACATATGCATTCCCAGAAACAACTCTGCCTTACCCATTTTTTTTTTCAGGTTTTATAATGCCCTGGCTACGTCTGGCTACGTATAAACCATCCCAGAACAAAATCAGCCAGGGCATTTCATAGGCTCAAAAGAAGGTGCAAGGGTTGTGTCATTGGTGGGAGTTATTTATTTCAGTGGTTCAGCAAAACATGGCCTATCTCATTTACATGTGCATCAATAATTCCAAGAGTTTAACACAGAACAGAGGCAAATTCTAGAATATCTTAAGCACAGAATTATTCACACTCATGAATGAAAGAAAACTGTAATTTGAAGCATACAGCATATATGCTCAAGTCTCATAGGGCATGCTAAAACTCGTTCGTCATCCCTATCTTAATTGGGCATGCTGATTTTCTGTAAAGCAATTAAAGTTGGATCATCACATGAAATGCCCACATAGACTCACAGAATAGCATGCTTTGACTCAACTACCCACCCACACACTTTGCAACTTGCAAAGTGTTGACACAGACTCAAACAACAAGATAACAAAGAAAACAGAACAAATAAAACAAAAACAAAAAACAAAATAAAACCTAATCTAAAGGACAGAAAGAACCAGGTCATTCGGTTGCAGGCGTTGGGTAGGACAACCCAACATGCTTGAAATAGGCCTTCATGGCTGCTTCTATTCGGGTCAGTTTTTCATTGGTCTGGAACTGGGCATTCTCTATCAACTCAAGTCTCCTTGTGATCACTGCGACTGGGTGCTCCCTCTGCGGTGCCTTCCTTGCTGGTGGTTTCTTCGATGTGCCTGCAATAGCTAAAAGCATGCTCGAGGGGTCTGCCCCCGGCACAAAGAAAACAGGCTTCCCATCCTCATCGTCAACCACATCTTGCATTCTCCTCAGGCAATTAAGATCAAAATACTTACGGGGAAGGGGGGTCAAATCAGTATCATGCAAATCAAGGAGCCTATGTCTAACAGCAAGCTGGGTGATTAACTGGGCACAAGAGATACGATGCCTAGGGTGTGTTTTAATTTCTCGAAAATGTGCAATGGCCACAGAACCGAAATTGATTCTGATTTTGTGAACCATGCACCACAAAATGAATAGCTCCTGATTTGTGATTGAGTTTGAGCTATCCTTACGGCCGAAAAAGTTATAGGCCAACACCCTATGGCAGAATCTCAAAGCAACGTTGTTTAAACAGTATCCCTTTGTGGATCCGCTTTGAAAAACGGATCCATCCCCAATATCGACCCATTTTGCATCGACTCCCTCTGCAGAGTCGGGCACTACAGTCACGGCATCGACATACTCCTCTTCCTGGAGGCCCAAGTATGTTACGATGCCCAGTAACATATTTAAATCATCAGCAGATAAAGAATAACTTCTACCCATCATTTTAAAAGACAAAACCCTGGTGGATGTAGCAGGCTTGTTCACAGCTTTGATTTTCAAATTTTGGACAAAATCACGAGACAAAGATGGAAAAATGACACACTCCATATCTAAAAAGCATTCCCAACCAATTGCAGAAAATAAATCCCTTACCTCCTGCTCTATACCAAGAGCTGCAAGCGTCTCACGGTGGACTCCTTTAGAGTTGATGATGCCCCTGACTGGTGGCGGGCCACTGCTGGGCTTACTTGGTGTGGGGCTCCCCACCCCTCTGCCTCTTTTAGGCACAGGGGCTGAAGTGCCCTCTTCAACCTTCCTCTTCCGCGAAGAGGCCTCTCCAGCCAGCTTGGCTCCGGCTTTCATTCCAACAGATTTCCCCACCCTTCGCTTGGGTGAGGAGTCCTCCGAGGGCTCTTCAGAGCCTGCTTGCGTTTGGGAGGGCGCACTGGGCTCCTCCTGCTCCTACTCTTCTTCAGTGTCCCCTTGCTGGGACACCTCTGGCTCGGTTGGCTCTGAAATGGGCTCTCCAACCTTTCTTTTGCCCTTCGCTTTCTCCAGTGCCCTCTTCTTGATGTCAGTGGGTGCCTCTTCTTCTTCTTCTTCAAACAGGGGTACCTTCTCTGGTTGGGGCTCAACCTCAATATCTTCGATTTCAGTTAGGTATTTGTCCAAATCGGTGTCTCTGTCTCCTTCATCTTCAGCTTCTTCTCTCCCTTCAACCTCCTCTCCTTCCTCTTCGTCTTCCAAGTCCTCGATCTCCACTGAAGGCACAGGAGTCGGAGCCTTAACGGGCTTCTTGGCTTTCTTCTTCTCAGCTCCTTTCTTTGGCTTTGGCTCAGGCTCTTCAGTAGCCTCTTCTTCTTGCGTGCCCTCAGCAGTTGCCTCAGCATCTTGCTGCTCCGTTTGAGTTGGAATAGCGGAGCTTTCTTCCGTCGCCTCGACTTCAGGCGTAGGCTCCTGTTCCAGTGGGGTCTCCTTGGGTGGCTTGCTCGAAGCGGCTGCTTCAGCTGCAACCTTTCCCTTAGGTTTCGCAGAGGGTTTCTTCACCACCTTCGTTGGAGAGGGCTCTTCAGAGACAGCGGGGGTCTCGAAGTCGAGGCGTGCCTTAAGTCCAGCCTTTGGTGCGACCTTCTTGCCTCTCGTCTTCGCCATTGTTGGAGTTGAAGGTTTCCAGAAATTAGGGTTGCAGAAGAAAAATCGAGAGAGAAGGTTCTGATTTTTGCAAAAGTGAGTGAAAGTGATAGTGGAGATTTTGTGAGGTAAGGCTTTTATATTAAAGGGATCACTATTCATGATTTGACTTGTGACTCTCCAAATTCCTTAGGAGTCTCCTGGATCAGTATGCCCTGTGCTAATGGATAAGCCCTATCCCTGAAAAATCGGAACAATCTTTATCTCTCCGGCGTGCCTCACTTCAGAATCCCTATTTCTAAGGGATTTATTTTATCTTCATCTTTCTCTCTCATTATCTAAACCTGCAAACACCATGCTTATCCAAAACAAGCGTAAAATTGCTCCCTAAACTAGTTTAATTAACTGAAAATTTTATTAAAAATAAATAAAAATGAATTAAGACAAGAAAACACATGGGTTGCCTCCCAGTAGCGCCCCAGTTATTGTCGTGGGCACGACATCACCCCAGATCAGGCGTAAGTGGGCTCCGTGAGCCAGATCACTGTGACATCTTCATCAGAGTGCCCCATATAAGCTTTCACACGGTGGCCATTCACTTTGAAGCGCCCTCCAGTATCGGGTTTTATTAGCTCAATTGCCCCATTCGGGCATTCTGCATACACTTCAAATGGACCAACCCATTTGGTCCTCAGTCCTCCTCCCATAAGCTTGAACCTTGAATGGTACAATAGTACTTTCTGTCCTGGGATGAATCTCTTTCTTCGAATCACTTGATCATGGAGCCTTTTCATCTTTTCCTTGTACAGCACCGAATTATCATAGGCCTCCATTCTCATTTCTTCCAACTCTTGAATTTGAAATTTCCTGAAATGCCCAGTGACGTCAGGATCCATATTCAGCTTCTGAAGTGCCCATCGTGCCTTATGTTCTAACTCGACTGGCAGATGGCAACATTTTCCAAATAACATCCTGTATGGGGACATCCCAATTGGAGTCTTGAATGCAGTTCGGTATGCCCACAAGGCATCTTCCAAATGAGTACTCCAATCTTTTCGGTTCGGACCCACAACCTTTCCAAGAATGACTTTAATTTCTCAATTTGAGACTTCAGCTTGGCCATTTCCCTGGGGATGGTAAGGTGTGGTGACCCTATGGTGAACCCCATACTTCTTCAACAATCTTTCAAGCGTTTGGTTGCAAAAATGAGTCCCTTGATCATTGATGATGGACCTGGGCATACCAAACCGACTGAAAATGTGGGATTTCAGAAATGCGGCTACTACTCTTGCATCATTGGTAGGAGTAGCCTTTGCTTCTACCCATTTTGACACGTAATCAACTGCCAGGATAATGTATTGGTTCCCCCTCGAATTTGGAAAGGGTCCCATAAAATCCATTCCCCAAATGTCAAAAATCTCTACTGGCATGATTGGCGTCATGGGCATTTCATTTCTTCTTGTGATGTTCCCTACCCTCTGGCATTGGTCACATCATCTGCAGACGTTGTGGGCATCCTTGAATATTGTGGGCCAAAAGAACCCACAATCCAAAATTCTTCTCGCTGTTCGGTTTGGTCCGAAATGCCCTCCGCAAGCATAATTGTGACAATGCTTTAGAATTTCATCTATCTCCTCATCAGGGACACATTTTCTAATGATTTGATCAGCGCACCTTCTCCATAGAATAGGACAATCCCATGCATAGAACCTGCTCTCATACCTCAGTTTATTTTTCTGGTACCTTGAGTACCCAATAGGCATCTCCCCAGACTCAAGGTAGTTCACTATATCCGCATACCAGGGTGTTGGAATGCCCCTTGCTGAATACAAATGCTCATCAGGAAAATGATCGGCAATGGGCATTTCGTCGCCTTTCTCATTCAGCACCCGGCTCAAATGGTCAGCTACCAGGTTCTGTGCCCCACTTTTATCTTTTATCTCAACTTCAAACTCTTGTAAAAGCAGGATCCACCTAATTAGTCTTGGTTTCGTCTCCTTCTTGGTCATCAAATGCCTCAGGGCACCATGATCCGTATAGACAATGCTCTTTGCTCCCAAGAGATAAGATCGAAACTTCTCAAATGCAAACACTACTGCCAATAGCTCCTTTTCAGTAGTGGTGTAATTACACTGTGCCCCATTCAGAGTCTTAGAGGCATAGTAAATTACATGGCTTTCCTTTCCTCTCTTCTGACCCAGTACAGCGCCCACAGCGTAGCCACTGGCATCACACATAAACTCAAAGGGCATTCCCCAATCTGGTGGTTGAATGACTGGTGCCGTGACCAGTTGCTTCTTAAGAAAATCGAAAGCCTTCTTACACTCTTCATCAAATTCAAATGGAACATCTTGCTGCAACAAGTGGGTAATAGGCTGGGCAATTTTTGCAAAATCCTTTATGAACCTCCTATAGAATCCAGCGTGCCCCAGAAAGCCTCTCACTTGTTTCACTGAGGTGGGGTATGGTAATTTCTCAATTATGTCTACCTTTGCTTTATCAACCTCAATGCCCCTCTCGGAAATCACATGTCCCAGTACAATGCCCTCTCTGACCATGAAATGACATTTTTCATAGTTCAGCACTAGGCATTTGTCCACACAGCGCTGCAACACCTTCTTCAAATTGTCTAAGCATCGATCAAAACAGCTCTCATACACTGTGAAGTCATCCATGAATACTTCAATACAGTTCTCGAGAAAATCAGAGAATATGCTCATCATACATCGCTGAAATGTGCCAGGAGCATTGCAGAGGCCAAAGGGCATTCTGCGATAGGCGAATGTGCCGAATGGGCACGTGAATGTTGTTTTCTCCTGGTCCTCTTGGCTTACTGCAATCTGCATGTATCCTGAATATCCATCCAAGAAACAAAAGAACTTGTTTCCTGCGAGTCTTTCCAACATCTGGTCAATGAACGGAAGTGGGAAATGATCCTTCCGCGTGATCGTGTTCAGCTTTCGGTAGTCAATGTAAACTCTCCAGCCAGTTTGCAGTCGTGTGGGCATAAGCTCTCCTTTCTCATTTTTCACAACTTGAATGCCCGACTTCTTGGGCACAACATGGATTGGACTTACCCACTTGCTATCTAAAATTGGGTATATAATGCCCTGGTCTAGAAGCTTAATTATCTCTTTTAGCACCACATCCTTCATCACTGGATTTAGCTTTCTTTGTGGATCACGAACGGGTTTTGCATCATCTTCCAACAAAATTTTGTGCATGCAAACCGCTGGGCTAATGCCCTTTATATCTGCCAAAGTCCATCCGAGTGCCTCCTTGTACAGTCTCAACAATCTCAAAAGGCGATCCTCATCAGCTTGATTCAACCCCGCACTTGTGATTACAGGGAGAGTCTCATTATTCCCTAAATAAGCATATTTTAGATGCCTTGGTAATGCCTTCAACTCCAGCATGGGCGCTTTGATAATAGAAGGCATCAGCTTATCATCATTTCTCCGAATGGGCACACCATAGTCCACACATCCGTGTGGCATCTCTTCCAATGAATACAGCATCATAATTCCATCCCTTATGTCCTCATCCTCGTCCAGGGCATCCTGGTCAAGCAGTCCATCCCACAATGCCCATTCCAGCGGTTCTCTGTTACTCATCATGGATAAAGTAGAATGGCTCGGGTAATGAAATGTGTTTAAAAAATTACAATTTTCTGTATTCGGGGGGTGCTTCATGGCTTCAAAGATGTTGAACGTCACCTTCTCCCCATCAAACTCACACGTCAGTGTGCCCTTGTCCACATCAATTTTGGTTCGAGCTGTCTTCATGAAAGGCCTTCCCAGCAACAAAACTGAAGATTTTGAAGTCGATGTGCCCATGTCAAGCACATAAAAATCTGCTGGGAAAATAAGCTCATCCACCTTGACCAATACATCTTCAATGAGGCCTTCTGGATATACATTGGACCTGTCAGCAAGCAGAATGACCACACGGGTCTCCTTCAAAGGTCCAATTTTCAATTCTTTGAACACCGACAAGGGCATTACGTTGATTGATGCTCCCAAGTCCAGCATGGCCTTTTCGACTTTTCTGTCTCCAATAATGCAAGGGATCATGAACATTTCTGGATCATCACACTTCTTGGGTAACTTCCTTTGTATCACAGCTGATACATTTTCCCCAACTAAGAACCTTGCATCGTCATTGAATCGTACCTTTCTGGTACAAAGTTCCTTGAGAAACCGGGCATACCGCGGCACTTGCTTGATTGCCTCGATCAGTGGAATGTTGATCTCCATTTTGCTTAATACTTTTAGAATCTCCCTGGTTTCCTCTTGTTTTCTATTCTGTGCTAATCTCTCTGGAAAGGGAGGTTTCCGTCTTTCTGGAGTAGGCATCCTGGCAGATTGCTTCACTTCCGGGATGGGCACAGCATCAGTCTGCTCAGCCTCTTGTGCCTTGTCTTCTGTGGGAATTTTTTCCACTTCTTCCTCTAAGGGCACATCGTCCTTTTCTTCTCTCGGCCTGACCATCTCCGGAAGCTCTTTTCCACTCCTCAATGCTACTGCATTCACTTGTTCTCTTGGATTTTCGACCTGGAAAGGCAGCTTCCCATTTTTCTCCTCCATCTTGTGCATGGCTTGAGCCAATTGATTGATTTGCTTTCTCATGTGCGAGAAACCAGCTCGAGTCTCTTGCTTAAACTTCTCGTTTTCCTCAGCCATAGCAAACACAAGATCTTCCAGCCTACTTGGCTTCCTTTTCTCCTCTGGTGGTGGCAATGGGCGTCCAGGATACCCATCCTCCGGTCTTCTCCATCTAAAATTTTCATGGTCTCTCCAGCCCGGATTATAAGTCTGGGAATGGGGATCATATCTCCTGGAATGCCCATTCTGACCACCTATAGCATTCACTTCTTCCATTTCATCTTGTAGAGTAGGGCATTCATCCGTGAAGTGAGATATGCTTTTGCATACCCCACAGGGTCCGGGCTTCATCACCATGCTTGCACCGGATAAGATTTTCTCGATCTTGTCACACAATCTATCAATCCTGCTATCCTGGTCTAGTGCCCTCTCCGTTTCACTTACAACCCGAATGCCCTCTCCACCGAAGTCTCGGTTGTCTTCAGCCATTTCTGTGAGGATTCTGAATGCTTCAATAGGTTGTTTGTTCAAAATGGATCCTCTACATAAGGCATTCACGATCTTCCTCTCATGTGGTCTCAATCCTCCGACGAAATACTGAATCAAGTCATGTTCAGTAACCTGGTGCTGTGGGCATTTCGCCAGCATCGCCTGGAATCTTCCCCAGTAGTCATAGAAACTTTCGTTAGTTCCCATCTTCAGGCTCCCTATCCTTTTTCTCATTTCTTGCACTCTGGATGCTGGGAAATATTTCTCCAAAAACTTCTGTTGAAGTTATCTCCATGTGGTCACAGCGCCAGTGGGTAGTGTGTACAGCCAGTCTCGTGCCCCATCTTGAAGAGTAAAAGGGAACGAGACCAACCGCACATACTCTTCTCGTCCATGGTCGGATGGTTGAGTTTGGCAAACCATCTCAAAATCTTGCAAATGCCTCTGTGGATCCTCTCCAGGCATTCCGTGGAACTTCGGCAAGATCTGGATAAAGTTTGTGTGAATATCCCAGTTCTGAGTCACAGCTGGGAGTGTAATGCCCATTGGGCGCAAGTTCATGTTGGTCGGGAAGACCAACTGCCTTAAAGTCCTGTTATCATCCGCATTGCCATTCGCGGCATTTCCATTTGCGGCCATGTTGATGTTGTGGCCGTTCTCAAACTGTCATTCCTCCTCGTGCCCTTGATCTTCTTGATCTTCTTGATCCTCTGATGGTGGTGTGGGCTCACGAGGTCTATTTGCTGCTTGGCGTGCCCTCTTCATTGCTGTCCTGTTTTTCCTCGAAGTCTTCTCTATCTCCGGATCGTACAATAGAGTCTCCTCTGAAGAGCCCTTGGGCATCAACTTCCAGGCTCACCAATTGTGGAAGATACAATCACTAAAACCAGCTCTCCGGCAACGGTGCCAATTTTGACGCGCTATCGTTTCGCGCTCAAAAATATATTTATAAACTCTTGTGCCCACAGCGAGCGTAGCTAGCCAATGAGTACGGGTCGATCCCACAGAGAGATGTTGCGATTCTATCTTCAAGTAACCAATCAAAAAGGGGGGTTTTGGTGTTGTCACTAAACTGAATGTAAATTTGCAAAAGAAACTAGAGAAAATATCAAATAACAAAAGGTTCTGGCATTTGAATTAGAACTTGGTTTAAACACAAAATAACTCGATCATGGGCACACTGATTTTCATACATGATAGGTCATCTAGTTATGGTGACCGGATTTCTCTCATGCGTTTCCTCATCCATCCTTTCATTTTAGGTTTAAAAGTGATTCATCTTCGATTAAACCCCTAACCAGTTACCCACCTCCCGATTCCTCTAAGAGATGTAAGCAAACAAGTAGCAGTGTGCCCTAGATGGACCCAGATCTGTTGTGTTCAACTGATTCCTCTTGTGCCCACAACACCCCATTAATTCCCTTATTACTCTATGAACCGACACAGTCACGATTCGCCAATTCAATTAATATTAGTGTGTACTCTTTACCTAACGAGTGATCAGCCACATTGGGCACTTCAGACACACACTCACATGGAACAAGGCACAAGAATTAACGGAAACTAATCATGCATTACTATGCCCATTTTGGCCTCATGAGTCCAGATTTATGGTTAATCCAATTTCATCATTCAAACGCCAGAATTAAAGATCTAGCCGAGAAGGCTAGACATAATTAAACTTGCAAAATTTAAAGACATAAAAATAAACGAAAACTTACGGAATTAATTAAGCAAAAACTCGACTCCAACGTCGATGAACATAAACATAACCTAAGTCCCGAAGGTTTAAGACCTTTCGGATTGTTTGGCTGCCTAAGCAGCGTACGGAAAATAAATTGCAGAAATGTAAAGTGTTTCAGAGTGTCTAAAGCTTTTTTTTCCAGAAATTAAACTTGTTTAAATAGTTACATTTCTGAGTAGAGTCTCCCCCACAGGCGGGGGTCTTCTGCTGAAAATCCGGAACGGTGTGCCCATGATCTTGACTGGATAAGCTTCAGCTTCAACAAATCCCTATTTTTTAGGGATTGCTCTTATCTCCTTAGATTGAGCTTATCTCTTCGTCTGAGCTTATCCTTTTTGTTGCAGCACCTTCTAGGAGTCCAGCTTAGTTCCAACTCTCCCGCGGATAATGTAGCTATCTTCCCACCAGCTGTTCTTCAACTGAATCCCGAATTTCACTGGAATGCCCATTCTGCCCTGTGGTCGAGTCTGTGCGAGTACTGTGGGCACGACATCATCTGTCAGCTCCATCCGTATCTGATATGCCCACTTCACCGACCGAATGCGGGATGGATACTGAGGACGTCCCCTATGCCTCTGATGAACATATGTGCGAGATAATCGTGAATATTTGGGCATAAAATGCCCCTTCCGCTAGACTCGACTCTTGAAATGCCCTTTGACCGCAACCTGGTTCTTTTCGAATCAAAACACACTAAAAAAATATTTATAAGGGATAAAATGCCCATAAAAACACGAAATAAATGGACTTATCACTGGAATATATATTTTTATGTTTTGTTGTGTTTCATCTCAAAGAAGGATCCCCTATTTATACTATGGCTTGGGAGCTGAATATGGGAGGGTTGACATTTGGTTTGATTCTTTTCCAAATTCTAATTTGCATGAAGATAGAAAGTAGGTTTAGGGTTTGCTATGAAAGAGGACGGAAGGAGGTGGGGGTTTTAACATGTTCGACTGGGCTCAAATAAAAGAGAACCTCTTACTGGGCTTTGGGAGGATAAGAGGGAAAAATAATTTGACATGGCCCAAAATCCTAAAAATTAAAAATACATGCATATGATAGCTTTAATCATGATCATAAATGAGATGCATAAAAAAATATACGTTATTCTCGAGGAGCGACTTATAGGATCGAAACGTTTATTATCATGCTCAAGAAAATAATACGCAGATAAATAATTTTTTTTCTTCTGGGTACTACAGTTTGAGATCTAATAATGGTGGTGAGTATGAGCCCAAGGAGTTCAATAAATATTGTGCTAAGAATGGTATTCGAATGGAAAAGACCTTGAGAGGAACTCCTCAGCAGAACGGTGTTGCAGAACAAATGAACAGAACACTGAATGAATGTGCCAGATGTATGAGGTTGAAGTGCGGGTTGCCACATATATTTTGGGCAGATGCAGTTAATACTACTACATTCTTGATCAACAGAGGTCCATCAGTTCCTTTGGAAAATGGCATACCAAAGGAGGCTTGGAGTGGTAAGGAGATAAACCTGTCATTTCTTCGAGTATTTGGTTATGTTGCTTATGTTCATATTGATGCTACTGCTAGAAGTAAGGTGGATGAAAAGTTTGTGAAATGTACGTTCATTGGTTATGGTGGTGATGAATTTAGTTATAGATTTTGTGATGACCAAAATCGGAAAATAATTCGTAGTCGAGATATCATATTCAATGAACAGATTTTGTACAAGGACCGATTGGGTGCACCAGATTCCAACACCGCTGAGACCCAGGTGATTGAGTTAGATATCTCGAACTCAGGTGGGAGCAAACATGTTCAAGATGAACACGTGGTTATTGAGGAAGAACCGATGACACCGCCAAGTATACCACAATCAGTAGTTTCTCGGCAGAGACCTATCAGAGAGCGTAGATCACCAGAAAGGTATTCGCCCTTTAATTATTATCTTTTACTGATTGATGGTAGTGAACCTGAAAGCTATGCAAAAGATAGTCAGGTGGCAGATGCAAGCAAGTGGAGGCTTGCAATGGATGATGAGATGGATTCTTTGAAGTTCAATGGAACTTGGGATCTAGTTGAGCTCCCAAAAGGAAAGAAAGCATTATACAACAAGTGGGTCTATAAAATTAAGGAAGAGACCGATGGAAGTAGACGGTACAAGGCAAGGTTAGTTGTGAAAGGTTTTCACCAGAGGCATGGTATTGATTATACAGATATTTTTACTCCTGTTGTGAAAGTAACCACCATTCAATTAGTTTTGAATATGGTTGCTGCAGAGAACTTCTTGTTGCAATAGATAGATGTAAAAACAGCCTTTCTTCATGGTGATTTGTTGGAAGACATATACATGAAGCAACCGAAAGGATACTTCTCGGAAGGTAGAAATGATCTTGTGTGTAAGTTGAAGAAGAGCTTGTATGGGCTGAAACAAGCTCCGAAGCAGTGGTATATGAAGTTTGATGGGTTCATGCTGAGATTGACTTTGTCAGATGCAACGCTGACCATTGTTGTTACTACAAGAGGTTCGACAACAGCTACATCATCTTGTTGTTATATGTTGATGACATGTTACTTGCAGGCTCTAGTGCAAGAGAGATGAACAAGTTGAAGAAGCAGTTGTCTGAACGGTTTGCCATGAAAAATCTTAGAAAGGCGAAGCAGATTTTGGGTATGCTGATTAATCGAGATAAGGTGGTAGGGAAACTGTATCTTTCACAGACAGATTATATTGAAAAGGTCCTGGAGAGGTTCAGTATGTAGGAAGTTAAACCTGTGAGTATCTCATTGGGTAGCCAGTTCAAGCTATCCATGAAAGAGTCACCTAGCAATAAGGAGGAATGTGTCCAAATGCTGCAAATTCTCTATGCTTCAGCAATTGGTAGCATTATGTATGCAATGGTATGTACTAGACCAGATATTACACATGCGGTGGGAATAGTTAGCCGATTTATTAGCAATTCAGGTAAACAACATTGGGAAGCAATGAAGTGGATCCTTAGGTACTTGCAAGGTACCACAGAAAGAGTCTTATGCTTTGAGGGCAAAATCATGGAGTTGGCAGGTTATGTTGATGCAGATCTAGCATCAAGTGATCTTGATAGAAGAAGGAGTACCATCGGGTATGTTTTTTTACTTTGGGTGGCACGGCAATATTCTTGGGCTTCAAAGTTACAGAAGATTATAACTTTGTCTACTACTGAAGCTGAGTATTTAGCAGGGACAGAAGCTAGCAAAGAGATGGTATGGTTGTAGAATTTCTTATGTGAACTTGGGAAAGAGCGAAAAGATAGTATTCTCTACAGTGATAGTCAGAATGCTATTTTCTTAGCTAAAATCCATCATTTCACTCGAGAACAAAGCACATTGAGTTAAAGTATCACTACATACGTCATCTTTTGGAGAATAAGATCTTGTAGTTGGTGAAGATTCTGGAAAGTGAGAATCCTGCTGACATGTTGACTAAGATTGTAACCTTAGAGAAGTTAAAGCTATGCATGGCTTCAACTTGCCTTGGAACTTGAAGATGAAGGCTTGGTGCTGCCGCGTAGTTATGGGTTAAAGTTGAGAAGATAATTACATTTTTGATCAGTCTCCAGGTGAGAGATTGTTGAGTTATGGAGCCTGAGAAGAAAACAGGAGCATATTACAAATAAAGCGTGCCCACGTCTTATCTGTTGGGCTAGTGGGCGAGATTTTGAAGGCCCTTGTTTAGGCCCATATTTATTTTAAGGTTCTTCTATTATAAATAGCCTCTCAATATAATTGTAACCCTATTTCAAAAAGTATATCTCTAGAGATAACCTAGCTTGGCAGCGCCCCCAAAATAGTCATATCCTGACGAACCGGGTAAATAATTTTTGTGTGTTCTTATTGCTTTTCAAGATTGATTATTTTCTGTCTAAATCGTAAGAACTTGACCTTTAGAAAATGGCAGAAAAGGAGAAACAACGAACCATCGAAGCTGATCCAAGGGAAGAAATCAAAGAAAAATGATCAACGGGGCCAATTCAGTGTGAAGATAGAATGCTCACCTAATTTTTCGGTCAGAGAAGAGAGACCAGTGGAGAGTTAGCTGAGAATATGTTCATTCTGACAAGGTTCAGAGAAGAATCAGGGAACAAGTTTTCATTATTGAAAATAAATTTCAAACGTTCAGAAATCAAAGCTTGAAGAGAAAAAAGTGAAGACTAAAGAAAAATGAAGACAGATGTGTCAGGAAAAGGTCAATCAGAGTGCGCTCTGAAATTACTTGTGTCAAAATGTCAGAAGTAACAGGCAAATGGGTGGCTCCCAAAGTACGAGAATTCAAATTATCCCTCCAATGGATAATTGACTTCTCCTCCTATAAAAGGAAGACTTCACACTCTTTCATGAAGAAATCAGGAAGTATCAAATTGTACGAGCCTACATTCTCAAGTATTCACGTCTTTTAGGAATTCAAATTTCTTAATCTGAGAAGTCATGTCTTTCTGTAGAGAGTTTTAGTTAACACCTTTGTATAATCTTAGAAGATTTAAAACACCCACCATAGCTGTAGTAGCACATTATCTTATCATAGAGAAATTATGAGTTGAGAGATTGTTGAAGCTTGAAATAGAGTGGCAAATCTCCAGCAATATCAGTCGAATCTGATAGTCGTAAGTGTGAGCAATCCTCACAATTGATATACCATGAGTTATATGTTATAAGTTATAGAACCCAAAAGCATAATGTGGACAACTGGGTGAATTTATTGTATGTTCCGAGTTGTAAATTGTAGAACTCTGAAAGAATAGTGAAATAAGAGAAGACGTAGAATCCATTGATTCGAACCTCTATAATTTGGTATCATTATTGCTTTATTTATTTTGTTTGATTCGAACCTCTATATGATTACTGCTTTATTTATTTCGTTTGGTTGTTTGTGTGCTTGCTCTTTATCTAAAGTCGTGGATGAGGATGAGGAGTGATGATTCAGATACCTTTTCTTTAGAGGTGAAAAACTCACCTCTAACATTTCCAGTTCAGTCCTTTGGGCCTCTTATTCCACAAAAATTATGTCAAGTATGAGTGTTTATTCACCCCCTCTAAACACATTTGTATACCATCGCCCCACTTAAACCCTTACTAAAATATCAAAGCCCCCCACGCCAACATAAATCTTTGAACAATTTTTTTTTCTTTTCCAATTACACATTGAACAAAAAATAGTCCCCCTTTTTCTATCAGTCATAACATATGTCAAATGTAAATATTAATATGATAAGACTATTTTACCATTATAGATCCATGTTGGGAAAATATTATGTTTTGAATAATGTCAAAATCAATGTCTTGCTAAGTACCCAAACAACAAGATAAAGGAAAGTTCCAATGATAGTTGAGATTCAGAAGACAGATCCAATAGTGTTGATCCAGAAGACCCGACCATTAGAAAGATCAAAGAAGGAGAAATATTGGACCAACATATGAGCTAATCCAGAAGAATACTCGATCCAAGAATCAGCAGAGCTCGTTTACTACGAAGACAGAAGCTCACCTGATCTACCGATCAGAGAAGAGAAACTGACGGAGAGTCACAACTCAAAATATGTCCATTCTGACAAGGCACACTTATGGGAAAATTTCCTAGCTATGCATCCAAATAGTTAAAAGTTAGAACGAGGTTCAATGAAGAATCAGGGGTCATATTTCCATCTTTGGAAAGGAATCCCCAATGTCTATAAGTCAAAACTAGAAGACAAAGATGTGAAGATCAAAGAAAAAAAAATTGAAGTGTCAGGAAAAAAAATTCATGGAAAAAAAATTAGAAGTTGGAAATTCATGGAGAAAATGAAATTTGAAATAAGAAATTCATTTGGGAAATCATTTCATCATAATATATATTTTTTAAGATAAATTAATTGTTGAATAACAAAAAACAATGATTAATTTTCTCTTAAAATTAAATTAAGAGCATTAATTTATATTCCAAATTGGATATTCTCAAAAAGAAACACAACATAATTGAATAAAAATTCTAAAGGGCTTAGTTATGGGGTTTAAAGGTCCAAAGCCAAATTGGCATGATGAAATTAATTTAGATGAAGATAGAATAACGAAAATAGAATGGACTAATCAGGGCTATCGTGTCATTGTGTTAATTTTTTAGATTGGCCCGACCCAGTCCAATCCCATCGAGCATTTTTTGATAGGACTTGTGGTTGCTAAGTATATTACATAGTTTGATTTCGCAAGATGTTCGGTGATATTGATTTTGGATCTCTTATGCCATTCTCTATTAGTTCTCACGTCAAACATATTTTTCTCAATTATTTTATTTTATTTTATTATTTATTTAGTTCAATCTAAAAAATTTATTTATGTTTATCCTTCCCCAATTAGGGCATATTTAGAGTTGTCAATTCGGTTGGGTCGGCCCAGGCTCGGATAATCCTGGATGTCAAATGACTTAGCCCAGTCCAGGACCACCAATAGAACGAGTTGGGCTTTGTTAATAAATGTGAGCCCAACTCGACCCATAAGTTAAGTCAGAGTGGGCATGGGCTGAGCCAGGCAATGCATGAGATGGGTTGGATTAAGACGAGTCTGGACTTGGCTTTAGTATATATGTTTTTGTCTTATATTGAGTTACATTTCGGTGTAAGTTTTGAGATGTTTGGAAAGATTGATCGATTATGGACAATGGTGAAAAATATTGGAGATTAGATGATATTATAATAACAATAGTAGCAAAAATAGTATAATACTAAACAAAATACCTCAATTTTATTAAGTTCAAGTAATGGATGATATTATATTTAGAATTTTAGAAAAGACTAAAAATAATTTAATTTGGAATTTATTGCCAATCATACGTAAAGTTCTTTTTCTGTGACTAATATAATGTATTGTCGTATAAAGACAAGAGAGTTGGAATGATGGACTGTGGCGAGCCTAGACGGACTGTGTTTTGAAAAAGGTTCATAATATTCCATTTAGCCTATGTAAATTCGGTCCGCTTAACCTGCAATTTTTATGATCCTGGGTCAATCCATGTCCGAGCTACCCAACTCATTTGACAATTCTAGGCATATTAAAAAAAAACAACAATAGTTATGGCATGGGAGGGCATCTGATTGTGTGTGGAATCAATAAGTACAAAAACTTTAAATTTTAGTTAAAAATGTAAATTGCTCCAAAATTTATGTATTTTTATGAATTAATTTTAATTTGAAGGGAAACAGAAAAAGAAGGTAGCCTTGACAGGAAAAGAGAATACTATACTATAGTGAAAGAGGGGAATGATGATCGATGAGTAATTGAAACATTGATTGCAAAAGTGGCAGTGGTATATAACGTATTTTGCTCCGCGGCTTCGCAAAGCCGCCCCCCACCCACTATTTTTGTGTTCTTGGTTGCTCCTCTGCTCCTCTATTCTAATTCTATTTCCGACCAATTCAAGTTTCCTTCTTTCTGGCTTTTCTCATATTTCCTCACAATATTAGCTCGAACCCTAGCTCTATTTTGTTTTCCCCCTAGTTTTGCGTATATCTGTGTGCGCGAACATTCTCTTGTTGATTTTTTTTTTTTGCGGTTTGCGCAGTGGTGATCGAGATGGCCAACGACGAGAGCTCTGCCGAAATCCGTGTGGAGAAGGCGGCGCCGGACCTTGCGAATGGATCCAACGAGTCTAGCACTAGTAAAGTTGCAGCTGAAGAGGTTGAGGATAAAGTCGAGGACCTAGCTCTGGATGAACCCCAAGGTCATTTCGCCGCCCCACCCCCATTTGCTCATTCTTATTCTCAGTTTATAGGAAATTATTGGCTGTCATCTACTCAGCAAGTAAAACTGTGATAAAGATAAACGGCAAATACTAATGTCTTAAGTTTTGGTGGGAACGGGAATAAGTTTTCTGCAAAAGTTCGATTTTTGGCAGCAAAGGGAAAGGATTCGAAGGGTTTATTATGTTTGTATGTGTCTTCCATTGTTAAAACGTCATCTTTTTAATGACCTCTCTTAATATTCATCCTGTTTGTTGTATCAAATTTTGATGGGAATGAGAATTAGATTTCTGATAAAGTTCAATTTTTGGTGGTAATGGGAAACAGCTGTTTGTTGTATCAAATTTTGATGGTAATGAGAAAAGCATTTGTGCTAAAGTTGGATTTTTGGTGGTGACGGGAAACAGATTCAAAGGCTTCGTTATGTTTTTCTGTGCACTCTGTTTCAGTTACCTTCTCTATTTTAGGGGCCCCTCTTAGTATTCCTCATGTTTATTATATCTTTACATAAAATATGTCAAATACCTGATTTGCTTAAATTTAGTTTCATCTGGTATGTTGTTTGATTTGAAACTCTGGCTGAATTTAGTTTCTCTGCTTTCAATTGACAAATGCCTTATCTCGTACTTTTTTTAATTAATATTCCATCTATAAGCCATTTGAGTTGTTGTAGCACTCTAATCAATTATGGTCCATTGGTCTTTCCTATTTTGATTAATTTTCATATGCTAATTGTTTTCATTTAACTTTCTCTCTGTTCCTAACTCGTACATTATATATCAACATTCTAGAAGCTGCAAAGAAGAAGAAGAAGAAAAGTAAAAGCAAGTGAGGCAAATCGTTTTTGCATATTTCCCTATTTTTCATTTTTGAGGTTTGGCGTATGTAATTATCTGGAGAATGGCTTATAATTTGCAGGAAGAAAAAAGAACCACCTCAGCAAACTGATCCGCCATCTATTCCCGTAGTTGAACTTTTTCCATCTGGCGAGTTTCCAGAGGGTGAAATTCAACAGTATAAGGATGAGTATGTCTAACTAAAATTACAACTTTTTAGTGTATTGTATATTTGATGTATGAGGATGAGTATGTCTAACTAAAATTCAACAACTTTATCCTTCATTAAAAAAAAGAAATATCTCCACTGTTTTTTATACCCTACCCAAGAAAAGGGGTGGGATCTTGTAGTACATAAAATTGATGCTGAACAAAAGGGACATATTCTATTGATAAGTAATCTAAAAATACAGATAATATGATTTGTAGGCAGTTATTACTATCAGGAAAGGGCCATACCTAGACTCAGCCGTTAATAGTTCTTGTCAATCAAGGAGGAACTTTTAGATAGAAACTGCATTAACAGTGTCGTTTAATGACATCATAATCAATCTTGATGATTCTGAGAACCCTTGATGTGAAACTGTGATAGGGTTTTGTGCCTTTATCTTTGTGGTAGTGCCCATTAACAGCTTTCTGTACATTGAATGTAGAGTAGGAGCTTTCACCATTACTTGGTGCATAGCATGTATGATTTACGGTGGCATCATGGTGCTTGATAAGCAATTTGATTGCTATCAGTCATATAAATCGTGCATGTATATTTTTTTATGTTGTGATATCTTGTTTATCCAAACAAATTAACTATATGCTAAAACTCTATTGAATGTTCTGCATAAAAACCAAAAAACACTATTGAAGGATATTTCCTTTTTTTTTTACTCTTAAGGAATCTAAAGTAGTTATTTGATGGTTAATGGTTCCATGTAGTAACTTGTGGAGAACTACATCTGAGGAAAAGAGAGAACTAGAGCGTTTAGAGAAACCACTTTATAATTCAATTCGCCAAGCAGCAGAAGTCCATCGTCAGGTAGCTTCAAACTTCATCTGCGCATATATTGAAGAACTTTGTCCTAAATGTGTGTTCCCGAGTTTCTAATTGTGTGATCCTTTGTAGGTTCGGAAACACATCAGGCAAATTGTGAAACCTGGAATGTTGATGACTGATCTGTGTGAGACCTTGGAGAACACAGTTCGTAAATTAATATCTGAAAATGGTTTACAAGCTGGCATTGCATTCCCGACAGGATGCTCATTGAATTGGTAAGATTTGATTTCAGATTAGGGTCTTTCATCCTTTTTCTGTCTCTGGTTTGAGTCTTTGTTTTTTTATTTTATGTGATGACTTATTTCAGCCTGTTTTAATTGCAGGGTTGCTGCCCATTGGACTCCAAATACTGGCGACAAAACTGTGCTTCAGTATGACGACGTGATGAAACTGGATTTTGGGACCCACATTGATGGTAATCCAGCTACTGTAGTTGTTGTCTTATAGTAGGATGGCGCTGGGTGCTTTTCATGAGACCTCTCTTTGTTCCTTTTGTTTTAGTGCTGTTTTGACTTCAATTTGCTGTCACTTTATTTCAGGGCGTATTGTGGACTGTGCATTTACCGTGGCATTCAACCCCATGTTTAATCCGCTGCTTGAGGCCTCACGTGAAGCCACAAATACGGGTATCAAGGTGGG
Organism: Perilla frutescens; assembly: GCA_026008535.1. NCBI lineage: Eukaryota > Viridiplantae > Streptophyta > Magnoliopsida > Lamiales > Lamiaceae > Perilla > Perilla frutescens. The sequence goes on from BRKX01000013.1 coordinate 20,418,656, forward strand.
TCTCTGAAAATTAGTTCGTACAAGTATGACTTTGATAATTGACATTGCTGAAACACCTTTAGAGAAAGTTGGAGCTATTGATGAGGTTTATGTTTGTGAAAATAGGAAGCGGGAATTGATGTGCGCTTGTGTGATGTTGGAGCTGCTATTCAAGAGGTGATGGAGTCGTATGAAGTTGAAATCAATGGGAAGATGTTCCAGGGTATATTTTTAACTGACAACTTGAGCACCCTGTACGATATATGCTCAGGATGAGAAGTTTATCATTATCTAGAATAATAGATGTTCCAGCTCATAATTTAAAATGTACATCTTAAACAATAAAAAGAACAAACCTTATGGGGTAGGCATGCTAACCGTTGGTAGAGTATTAATCGTTTCAAGGTACTAAGTAGCTCTCAACGCGCATTCCTCTGTGCTTAGTATTTCTCGTTTGGGCTTTAGGACTTGGACCTGTTGTTTTGCTTTCTTATTTTCTTTTGGTTATATAATATTAATATTTCATTGTGGGGTGGGTGGGTGGGTGGGGAGTAGGAGTCATAGTATTGGCTCACCATTTATGAAATTGGAACACTTTGTTATGCTGTCTATGGATGCTATATTTTCAAGTACAAATATTTATGCTGGATAGGTCCTGCAATATTTGCATAAGATGAATATTCTAAAACATGTATGCACTTGTGATGAAGCTATCTTGTTGACCTGGATGTTTTGGGTAATTTGACAGTTAAAAGTATCAGAAATTTGAACGGGCATAGTATTGGGCAGTATCAAATCCATGCAGGAAAATCTGTTCCAATAGTAAAAGGAGGAGAGCAAACAAAAATGGAAGAGGGTGAATTTTATGCCATTGAGACTTTTGGATCGACAGGTAAGGAAGGAGAGAGAGTAATGGTTTTGTTGTTGAAAGAGTTATATGATGATGATGGTATGTTTGGTGCAGGGAAAGGACATGTGAGAGAAGACCTCGAGTGCAGCCATTACATGAAGAATTTTGATGCTGGTCATGTTCCACTGCGGTTGCCCAGAGCAAAAGTGCTCTTGGCAACTATTAATAAGAACTTTTCTACCTTGGCTTTCTGCAGACGCTATCTAGATCGCCTTGGAGAAACTAAGTATTTGATGGCACTAAAGAATTTATGTGACGTTGGCATCGTTCAGGTAGGTTCTCGATGGGCTGAATCTGAAAATAGCGTATTGAGCTTATTTATAGTGGTGGTTGTTGTGTATGAAGTGAGACATGATATATATTTGATAACTTTTTGGCAGCCATACCCTCCTCTTTGTGATGTAAAGGGCAGCTACGTATCTCAATTCGAGCATACCATTTTACTTCGTCCAACGTGTAAAGAAGTGGTATCAAGAGGCGATGACTACTGATGAAGAAGACTGCAAGACACCATCATCCATCCCAACACTCTCAACTTTGCTGCTGCTACTTGTTGAATGTTATACCTTTCTTATCGTAAACTTCACATGCTTTTTTTCTACTTGTTCAAGTCCGGATTCTTTATAAATTCTCTCTCTCTCTCTCTCTCTGATTCTCCTTTCAGAATGGTAGTATAGTTTGTATCTTTGAATCAACTACCCAAATTATAATTGGTTTTTTGCATCATTACTTGTTCAAATTGATACCGCACAAATTTCTTGCTTATATTATCCTTGAAATTAAATAAAAATTTGTATGAACTAAAAACTCATTGTAGAACTAATATGGGTACCAAGAAGGCACCATTTGCACGTCACATGAATAACCTCTCCAATTGATGCTTGCAATTGTAAAATATAAAGATGAGAAAAAACTTGGTGGTAGTTTTCGCAATTAACCGATGGAGCGAAGTGTATAAGTGAAAAAGATAAGGGGCCAAGATATAAATATGAAAAATATATTCAGCACTGGGGATGGGATATCGTTGAGTTTTAAGGCCCGACGACGGAGTGACTAAAACACTGAACTCTCTCTCTCTGCTACTGCCATTACTAGTTATGGCGGCTGCTACAGCTCTCAGTTCCGCTCCCTTCCTCCTCTGCTGCCGCCGCCATTACCGCCGCTGCACCTTACTTTTCCCGAGCATCACCGGCAGTAGACTAATTAACAACCGCCACAGCCAATTTACACCTTTGGTGCTGAATAGTAACCCTATCGACAATGGTGAATCTGCTTCACTATCATTATCATCATCATCAAGGGGAAGAAAAGGAACGCAATTTTTGTGTTACTGCACGGGGACAGAGGCGGAGGCGGGAGCGGGGGCGGTGGCCGAGGCCGAGAAAGTTAATACGGGTGGCGTGAAGGAGGCGGCGAACAGTCTGGATATAAGGGTGGGGAGAATTGTCAAGGCTTGGAGGCATGAGGAGGCCGATTCTCTCTACGTGGAGGAGGTCGATGTGGGCGAGTCCGAGCCGAGGACCATCTGCAGCGGCCTTGTCAAATACATTCCTCTTCACCTCCTCCAGGTTTCCTTTTTTATTTTCCTTCTAATTGTTGCTGTGGACGAATTGTGCTTTGATAGTTATTATTTCTTCTCTGCAGCTGCTGTTTGTTCTGAATGAATTATTACGTGGTATTTGACTTCTCATGGAAAAATTGTGCATCTAATAATTGGTTTGCACTTTGCAGGAAAGGAATGTAGTTGTTCTTGCTAACCTAAAGCCAAGAAATATGCGCGGAGTCAAATCCTTTGGAATGTTGATGGCGGCCTCTGATGCTTCGCATGAAAATGTAGAGCTTCTTGTGCCTCCTGAGGGTGCACTTCCAGGTGACAGAGTATGGTTTGGTTCCATTGATGACAAAGACAACCTACCGGATGTTGCATCGCCAAACCAGGCAAGCATCTTTATCACTTCCCATCGTTGTTATATGAGCTATATTTATCTAGTTTTAGTCACTACATGATAATATATCAAGCTATGAACTTCGTAAATGGAGATTGAAACCAAAATGCTGATCCTGTATTCTTTTCAGTATTAGTTATGCGAACAAAATGAGACAGATAGGTGTATGATAATCAGCCTGGACAAATGATTTTTTTTTTCTATTTGATAATCACCAGTTTCATGTCTATCACCCAACAAATACAATTCCCCTTCTTATTCTTATAGTATAAATGTATAATGGATATGGATACATAACCGTACCTAAATATTACATTAGGAGAATGAACGGTGGAGGGGATGGAATGTCAAATTGGATAGCTTTTTTTTTTTGTGCTACATAGTTTGACGGGAGTGTAATAATGATGGAAAGCACATTGTCAATTATCTAAATGTATTTTGTAGATTTCCTAGTCTACAGATGCTGAAATTCTACTTTGTGATTTACATGGCATATGGATAAGTTGTTTAGCATATTTTTGGTGCACGTTTATTTGGATGTGGGGAGAATCATAATGATTCAGAAACCGACTTAAGGCCATGGATAGTTTCTCCAAAAATTGGCATCATGATGCAATTGAACCTAAGTGATTCCTAGCTCTTATAGTTGTTGGAAGCTGACAAAAATGCTCTTGCTAGTATCTCCTCAATTTTTACTGCTCTACCAAAGATTTAACATATTTATTCATATGGTTCGATGGTTTTTTTTTTTTAATGGAGATGGAAGGAATGTTCGTGCTCCAGAATTGTTGCGGCTTAGAGAATTGTAAGTTATGCCAAGGTGAAGAGGTGATAGTATAATGAAAGAAGGACAATATGTGTTGTACAGGGGTTAGCAGCTTCCAAGAAAGTTGACTTGAATAATCGTAAATAAATGAGAGAGGAACTTACATGTGGGTAGCTTTCTAAATTCGGGTGTCTGGGAACCTTAATGTTTGTCAATCTCGCTTGGAGATGCAGTTCTAAAAGCATGAGCTTAATGTTTATGAACTATCTATAAAAGCTCAATTGTTGAACTTTTGAAGCTCACAGTATAAAGAAAGCTGTTTAGCGTTTGAAGTGAATATTATTATCTGGTTGGGTGACTGGTAAGCAGTGGATATTATGCAGGTTCAAAAGAAAAAGATATGGGAACTAGTTCAGCCTCACCTAAAGACTGATGACTCTTGTGTTGCCACACTTGAAGCGAAGCACTGCATGCAAACATCAGCTGGTCTCATAATCTCCGAATCCCTCAAGAATGCCAACATTTCTTAGACACCATTCCCCATCTTCTCCTTATTTTCGGAGATTCAGAGTCAGAAGACAGCATTTTCTGCTTCAAGGTTGTGTTTTTCATAGGACCTGTAATGTCGTAAGCTCTGGGAGTACTAATTATGCATGTCTTGAGAGGTTGTAAAAAGTGGGTATAAATATTCATTCTTGATTTTTCTTTTCTTTTTTTGAATAATACTGAAGTTGCCAAAACTGTTTACGATCAACTGCAAGCACGTTATGAGAGGAAAATAATTCCGCAAACATATTCAATTATTCATGAAACATTATTGATCTGCTTGTTTGTGAAGCTAATAAACCAGCACATACATGTTTCGTGGCTTCATTTTTATTGTCAAAAGCAAAACTTGGTTCCCCCTTCATTCCTATCTAATAAATTGTCTTTCTTTTACTTAAAAGGGTTAAATAAAATAAAAAATACTAGCACGTTATGTTGGTGTTGATATGAGGCGTGGGAGGAAAATAGAGAATATTACAAAATAATAATAAATTAAAATAAAAAAGAAATGAAGTTGCAAGATGAAGAATGGGCCACGTATGACTAGTGACTGTTGATCACTCTGGATAAGGAGAAAAAGTTGAGTTCACTTCTCCCGCCATATCCTCCCTTACGACTCCGCCGCTGCTGCCACCGCCACCTCCACCTCCACCTCCGGCCGTCTGTTATTATGATATAATTAGGAATCTCAAATTTTCTGTCAATGCAGAGCAAGCTCATTACGGTATCCACTACAAAATTAATTACTAATGCAAGCCGCTATGATTTTCATCACGCATCAAGATTGCCATCAATTCTCAGCAACTACACGATTAAAGTTGGGATTATTCATCATGTAAATTCTTTTCCTTTACACCGGAGGAGATTTGTTGGGCTGGGCAAAATTCGTTCGGTTGGTGAGGACGACGATCAACCCATCATCACCTCGGGTGGTGATGATGATGCTGAGTTGCCAGGAGTGCTGCAATTAGGCAATTCTGCCATTTTATCCGCCTGCTTCGTCGGCCTCTTCACTGGAATTGCCGTCGTCCTTTTCAACTACACGGTAACTGATCCATCTTCTTCATTAATTTTCCAATGTTGTCTGCCTGTCTATCTGTATGCATAGATCATAGATGTATGTCAGTTTTTCTTGTTTTGTGGATTATTGAGTTTTGTTAATAATAAGTAAAACCTCTTGGTTAGTAGGTACATGAAATACGGGAGTTGAGCTGGGGTGAAATCCCAGTTCGAGGTGCCTCATGGTTAAGAGAGCAACCCCTTGAAACCAAATGGCAAAGAGTAGTCTTAGTTCCTGCTTTGGGAGGTGTTATAGTTAGCTTGTTGAATGTGATTCGGACTGCTTTAGATCAGGATTCTGCTGATGGAACTGCCATTTCCAACATCAAATCTGCACTCAAACCAATCCTCAAAACTATGGCCGCTTGCGTCACCTTGGGTACAGGGAACTCGTTAGGACCCGAAGGCCCAAGTGTCGAGATTGGTGTCTCCGTAGCCAAAGGAGTGGGCACTCTTTTGGATAAACAAGCTCAAAAGAAGCTGTCTCTCAGAGCTGCAGGCTCAGCTGCTGGAATTTCTTCCGGTTTGTTGTATTCCATCACTTATTATCACTTTCTCAATTTCTCTGTCACTCGGACTATAAATATTAGTCTATTGATAATGCAACTGTGGCTTTTTTCCTGTTAAAAGGATTCAATGCTGCTGTTGCTGGTTGTTTTTTCGCGGTGGAGTCAGTCTTGTGGCCTTCACCTGCGGAGTCATCCTTATCCTTGACAAATACAACTTCAATGGTCATTCTGAGTGCTGTTATAGCTTCTGTCATATCAGAAATTGGTTTGGGCTCTGAACCAGCCTTTTCTGTTCCACTCTACGATTTTCGTTCTCCAAGTGGTAATGCTTAACTTCCTCTGGTCATTTTATACCACATGCTTCTTGACTCATTCTTATAGAAAAAGGAGTGCGACTGTGGAGGCTATCAGCTATCCATTTTTCATACATTGCTGACTAGTATTCTAATCTTTAATCTGTGTTCTTGTCAGTTCAGAACTGCCACTCTATCTTCTGTTGGGTGCATTGTGTGGCTTTGTTTCGGTTGGCTTATCAAAGTCTACATCTTTTATGCTGGCTTTCTTCGACGGTGTTGAAAGATCTGTTGGGATACCCAGAGCAGTGTTTCCAATACTTGGTGGTTTGACTGTTGGATTTATAGCCTTAGCATATCCTGAGATACTTTACTGGGGATTTCAGAATGTTGACACTCTATTAGAATCTCGACCTTTTGCATTCAGCCTTTCTGCTGATCTGTTGGTTCAGCTGGTGGCTGTCAAAATAGTGACTACTTCCTTATGCAGAGCTTCTGGATTAGTAGGTGGTTACTACGCCCCATCTTTATTCATTGGTGCAGCAACAGGAATGGCATACGGGAAGATTGTAGGTCATTTGATTTCCGTATCCAATCCACTGTTCCATCTTTCACTCTTGGAAGTTGCTTCGCCTCAAGCTTACGCCCTGGTAATTTTCACCATCCCCAGTTACAAAGATTAGGTTTACTAGCTGTAAGATTTAGCTTTGTTTCAATCGAATGCTATGTTATATGTCCCCTTTCTAATATATAATAATGTCTTAATAGTAGTTCATATTTGTGGATTTGCAACATAGGTTGGCATGGCTGCTACTCTAGCTGGGGTGTGTCAGGTACCCCTTACTGCAGTTTTGCTTCTTTTCGAATTAACACAGGATTATCGTATCGTTCTGCCACTTTTGGGAGCTGTGGGGTTCTCTGCATGGATTACATCTGACAAAACAAGGAAAAGGGCAACTGCAAACTCCAAAGAACTGAAAGATGGAAATTCTGCAGCAACCTCACCGGAAAAATCTACTTCTCGTGGTGTCAGGGAGCCAAATGGCAGTAGTATTTGTGAACTTGAGAGCTCGCTCTGTCTGAATAGTGATTCTGAGGATGATGGAGAGAATATTGCAGACGAAATCCTTGTCTCACAAGCCATGAGAACGAGATATGTAACAACACTGATGAGGTCTTCTTTAACAGATGCAGTGTCACTCATGCTGGAAGAGAAGCAATCTTGTGCGTTAATAGTGGATGATACCGATCGGCTCATTGGTGAGCTAACACTCGCTGACATTCAGCAGTTCATCGAATTCTCAATGACAAAAAACAGGAAACCTAAGGTAGCTCATTTCTGTGTCTTTAATAATTGAAAACTGCTTGCTGCTTCTCTATTGTTTTGAGAAAAATCTTAATAACATGTGAAGAAGACCAAGTTTTATTTAGGTTGATAAATATATCCATTTTTTTTCTGGAAATGACATGGAATTCTTCAATTATAGGTTCCGAGAGTATCTGAAGTGTGTTCCTCTTATGGTGGAAAATGTGTGGTGTCCTGTACGGCGACCCCAAATATGAGTCTCCTTACTGCTCTTACCTTGATGAATAGACACGGAGTGAGCCAGCTACCGGTTATCATAGAGGATGGGGGCCGTCTAGTCGGGCTCTTGGATAGAGAATCTATCAATCTTGCATGCAGGTACACCCTACATAGATAGAGCTAGTTTCCATTTGACAAACTAATAATGAGGAAAGAGTTGCTGAATTTCGTGTTGGTTTGTGATTTATGCAGAGCGTTTTCTATCCGGGATGGGCTCAGCAGCTGGTTTTTGATGGAGGAGAAACTCAAGAATTGAGAGTATAGTTTGTTCAATCAATTTTGTTTAGGCTCTACAAATCTGTACAGTACAAATGTGCAGTCAATCCTGTTTATGGATGAAGCCTATTGTTTTCATCACACAACAATTCAATCAAATATATCCCTTGATTACAGAGTTTTATCAGCATTTTGCACTAGTGCTGTATTAAGAATGTAGGAGCTTAAAAATCCTGGATTTTTAATTAAAGGGATTAAAAAAAAAAATCCGAGTGATTCCAGAAGAGAAGCAAATATGAAGAATTTATCTTATTTCAAGTATCTCTAAAAACAGCGAACAAGCCTCCATGGACGAAGTCATTATCAACCAAGCTGACCAAGTAGTAACTGCTCTTTACCTGCAGGGGAATTGGAGTGAAATCAATTGCAACATGCATGCATGCATGTATCATATCATAGTGATCAAAGATATATATGTATGTATATGGAGTGGGAGAGTGTGACCTCTTCGAGTAATTTTCTGGAGGGATCAGTTTCTGGGTAGAGATTAGCCCAGCCTCTTGACCATAACTCAAATGCTTCGTCCTTCCATATCATAAAGGTTGCAGCATCGACAACGGTGGGTTGTGTGATCTCCTTTGCTGGGAAAACTCCCCATGTCACTGCATTCACATATGTGTTTTTCACATTTGATACAAAAAACCCTTCTTTATTCACAGCCATGTAGCTAATGCTTGGGAAGCCTCTGCATTTATTCACCACCGCATTCAAGCTCACCGGAGAACAGAAAAATTCTAGGTATGCCTTCTGATACACATATCCACCTGCCTCTCCCCATCCTATAATATATATATATATATATATATATATGATCATATTAATTTTTCACAAATTAAATAATATATAAATAAAAAAGTTACCAATATATGGGGTTTCAGACTTTGCTCCATTAACAGCTGGTTGGCTGTTGATAGTGAGAAAACCTTTGAGGTTAATGTTAATGAGCTGTTCGTTAATGATTCTGGACTCTGCCTGAAGTCCATCTACTTCTGACCAAGGACTACATCTAGATTTCCCAAGGCAGAAGTTTGCAAATTTCTGGTATATATATGCATATCAATAATTAATAATCAGAATATATATCGAACATCACTTATATAAAAATAATTTAATGAATATATATTAGCTTAGTAATACCTGATGGATATCTTCCAGAGTTTTCAAAGGAACAGCCCATTCTTCTTGAATCTTCTTTTCGCGAGCACGTGGTCGCAAGAACTGTACAACATTAATATAATATTAAGTAGCTAGATTGCTATGAAATGGATGTTAATTCGGTTGATCATGGCCGGATGCATGCCTGATAATCAGTGAGTGGTCCAAATGATGGATGTTGAAAATCTCCCCATCGATCATTTGGGAATTGATCCCAACCAATTGTCCGAGAGATGTAGCTTTTTGGACGATTAGCCCTACCAATATATATATATATAAGTACAACTACAAACTAATTAATTAACAGTTAAAACTGAGAAATTACATACCAGAAAATAGGACGGACACTTTCTTTGACACGGAAAACATTTGTTGGACGTCTCCAAGGCAAGGATCTTGAAACTTTGGACTCTTCAATCACCCCAAGATTCTGCAATTATAATATGCCAATTCAAACCTATCTAATCAATTAATGAGATAAGCTAAACTAGGACGTACCATCAATATTGCGAGTGCAGATTTCTCCATGTTTAATGTGTAAAGATGTATAGCTGTAATCCCAGTAGCCATAATCTTTCTGCACATTTCTGTCCCCAGCTGAATACCATATGCCTTCACAGCTTCTTCATTGTCCTTTATGGGCTCCAATGCAGCCATAATCTCAGGGGGGATCTACATGCATGCATTAGCTAGTATTATTATAATTAATTAAGTGAATATGTATATATAAACCTTCATTAATTAATGACCTTAGTTTTGCAGAAACCAGTCATGCGGAGGAAGCCCTTGTAACTGTTAATGGGCATAATGCCCGGTACAATAGGACAGCTTATTCCAATTAGACGGCAATCACTCACGAATTTCAGGAATATGTCAGTATCATAGAACAGTTGGGTCACAATCACCTCACCTCCAGCATCAACCTGCATGCAGATGCAGTGCACCGTATATATATACATACATATATTTATGTAAATACTAAATACACATGATGATCAATATAATAATGTTAAGTTGTACCTTTTTCTTGAGATAAGCAAGTTCATTCTGATATGCCTCTGCAGTAATAACTCCATCCTCATGAATAACATCAGGATGCCCCTCTATAATAAATGTATATTCAATAAATTATATAGGTACGTACACACGTAGTATTTAATTTCAATATATATATATATGTATGTATGTATGTATACCTGGATATCCAGCAACACAGATCCCAAAGAAATCCCCATAGTTGGCACGGATATGGTGTACGAGGTCTAGGGCACAGGCGAAGCCACCATGGACCTGGACGAACTTGTCGTGGCCGTGTGGAGGGTCACCGCGGAGGGCGAGGACGTTTTGGATGCCGTTGGATTTGATGGTGGAGAGGGCGGCGTCAATCTTTTCCACCGGCATGTTGGTGCAGGTCAGGTGCATCATCGTCTCCACGCACACCATGTTCTGCATGCGGTTCGCGATCTCCAGTGTCAGATCCGCGGTGGCTCCGCCCGCTCCCCACGTGATGTCGCAGAAGGCGGGGCCGTGCGCCGCCATCCTCTCCATCCGATCGAACAGGTTGTCCACGCCATCCTCCGTCTTCGGAGGGAAGAACTCGAACGAGAACGCCACGCCGCTCCCTCCGATCTTCTCTATCACCTTCATCCTACCTACCTATTAATTAATTATATTCCTATTCAATTAACATCATCACTATCCAATATTCCAATTCCCATTCAACATTCAAATTCTATCATTGTATGCGTGCGTGTGTTTATGAATCATATATATATATGTGCATCAGCTAGCTAGCAGTTAATTACATGCATTTATCTATACGTAGAGAAAATTAAGCCAAACAAACTTTGTCTATTTTTAACCATCCCTCAAAATAATAACTAGCTAGTGTAGTCTCCTCCTTTAGAAAGAAAAATAAAATAAAATAGTTTTTTCACGACTTCTCACGCATCACCTGTTATCCAAAAAGAAAATTAAGTCATAACCTCCTCCTCCAATGTAAATCTCTTTTCCATCTATCTACATAAAAGTAACATAACAACATCTTTCTCTTTCGCCCTTTTTCTTTGGGCTTCCAAAATGTAAGAGCAGAGAGGTCGCCGTTGCATTTATTCATGGTTAATTATTTCCCTCCATGCCAAAAGCTTGGTCATTAAGATCTGTTTTTGAGGGACTAAGTTGAAAAGAGTGCACAATCGATGATATGATCACATTCCTTGTCGATCCGTATCTTGCAACTATTAATTCAATATTTATTACTAAACATACAAATGTCGGATCTTGTCAACTAAATGCAATATCTGGATTGAGCTGGAAGAACAGAATCCTAGTTCCATGAATTAAAATAGCCACAGTAAAAACAGCATCAAAGGTGAAAATACTCCTTCCTAATATTCTGATATCCACAGGCAGCTTTTCACTACTTGCAGTTGCATGCCTTTCAAGCCTTCTTCTCTTTTGTGGGTGGAGGAAATAGAATACGGAAAACCCAGGCCGCCACTATTGCTCCCACGAAAGGACTGATCCAATACACCAAGAAATGCTCCCATGTATTGTGTGTCTTGTTTATATAAGCCCACCCAAATGCCTGCACATATATATATGTATCATTACATAAATCATACTTGTTTCGGAGCTTCAAACCAAAAACAAACCAAGATAGGCCAGAATTAATACTTCATATCAGTTGTTCTGTACATGTGAACAAAAGCAGAAGACATATAAGTTCACACATCATCAGTTGAAATAATATATGGTGATCGTCTCATCTGTCAAAAATGGTTGCAACTATTTCTGTTGGTTGTCAGACAGAATTCCAAAACTTGCCTTGCTGTGTCCTACCCCAAAGGCCACTGTAAAATATATTCCTAACATATACATAATACAATCTGCCAAATATGCTTAGAACACTTCTAGGCCACCATAAAACATAATAATTAAAAAACATTACCTAAACTGTCCGTACATCCAACAGTAGTAGATAAGACCAAATGCACTTGACAAAACCGTCCCGAAACTAGACAGTGACAAAAATAAGCATCTTCTCCAAGTACCTTCTTTCTATTTTTCATGTGGTCTACAAAGTCAATTGTCAAGTTGCCAATTGAATCTACAGCACAGCATTTTGTAGCAATAAGTCTAAACACTAGTGCTGTTGACGTCGCTCCCCATCCCACACCCCCCCCCCCCAAAAAAAAAGAGAAAATTGCAATAACTCAGAAAAAAAGATTAACAAATTCTGATTGCATACTTCAATATATGCAGCACCATTTTGATACAGAGAGAGAACATATAATTTGGGAACAGGAAAAGGTAATTTCGGATGCTCCTTTTCCCCTTTTAATAGTTTGTGGTAAAGATAATTGCCTCTCTTGTATGCCTTGGTTTGTTAAGGGAAGAAATAAGATAAAACCAATAAATTTGCTGCGTATGCATTATGTAATAAAGAACTTTCTGGTGAAGCTGGTAATGATTAAAGTTAAAAAACTGTTACAGGACTTACCCCCAGACAGAGTGGAAAATCCAACTGACCTACAGGCTACAACTAAGGAAAAGTCTTAACAAATTGAAAGGACGGCCATATGGGCACATTGCTTTTCCTCAGAAGATGAGGTTTGATATCCAAATAACAGTTATGAGTCTTATGACTCAATATAGTCACTTTCTAAAATCTCAAAATATAGATATCACGAGTTCTTCTATTTCCTTGGCTATGTGATGCTCCCTCGAGCAAAAAGATCAAAAATTGAAAAAGTAACAGCAGAAGTAAATTTCAAATGCAACTTTTTCAGGACAGCTATCGAAAGCATACCAAAAGGGAAAACAGGGTCCAGAATATCACTCCAAGAAAATCTTTTTGAACCAGATAGAAAAGAAAGCTAGAACACTAAGCAACTTAACGAGAGAATTTAGATATTCTTCACACAATCTCTACAGTGGCAGAGAACTGCACCAGAATGGATCTAATGGAGAACAGTTTGACCTATCTTAGTCTTGGAACCATGCCTGCATGGCTGCATATAGTCTCTAGTCTACTATTTCCCCATTTTATCTTTGAAGCAAAAGTAATCAATCCGTAGATTGCAGATGGAGTCCTGTCGTCACCTTAAAACCAGTGTAAGCAAATGCAAATGTATGTTCTATTAGTTCACGCGAAACGGAAGACAGGGTGAACATAAATTATGAAGGGTACAACGGACAAGATTATCCGATAAAGTTAGCAAATTTGAAAAATAGAAAAGAAGAGTGATGGATGGCTTACATTAGCAGGATTCATGGAAGGTCCTGTATAACTGGAACCTGCAACTATAAGAGACACAGTGGACATAGAAAGCAGCCAGTTCTTTACAATTACGCTGTTAGGACCCTTGATGACGATGAAGAGGACAGCTAAGGTGATTATGAAAGTCAAAACCCCCTCAGCAATTGCCCCCGTCTGCACGTCCACCTTTAGAGAAGGACCCCCAAGCATGTGTTTGTACTGCAGCGGCATCACTTCCACAATCGCTACCACACCACCCACTGCACCAGCTGCCTGTCTTCAAAAAATACAACTTTTCAGGAAAATTAAATTAAACACTTAGCAAGTCAAGTCAGATTCAATTCAATTCGATTCGTTTCGTTATTGAAACAGAAAGCATCGAGATGAATGAATTAGCAATCAGGGTAGGACCTGGGCAGGAAAGCGGAGGGCGGCGGATACGAGAGAGTCAGCGCCACCGAGGCCGGCGGCGTAAAAGGCGGCAGTTGCGGTGGGGTTGAAGGAGGCGCCGCCGAGGAGATCGCCGATGAAGCCAAAAATGAACAAGAGGGTGAAGATTAGAAAAGTGGTGATGAAGAGGGAGGGGAGGCCGGGGGCGACACCGAGAGTAGAAGAGACGAGATAGGTGAGCGCGCCGAGGGAGGAGGCGCAGAAAATCCACATGAAGGTGAGCAAGGCATCGGCGACGGCGGCCTTGATCGCGCCACCAACCATCTCGGCGGAGATAAAAAAGGAGAAAGAAAGAATCCGATTGGGAGTGGATGACTAGTATGACTATGTATGATACATGTGAATGACTCACTGACTACTCACCTACCAACCACCAAAAAATAAAAATACATCATTTCAATTTCATTTCTGCTCTTGGAATAATTCATTTATTTTCTGACATTGCTAAATAAGCATATGATCGATCATATTAACGTGTTAAGGGTTAAGGCCGGCTGCTGCTAAACTCATTAATTTATTTACTGTTTACTATACACCATACACAAAAACAAAAACAAAAACGTGACGCTTCAACCGATTTCCAATTTACATCAAAGAATAAAATCGTACAGCTTTTGCTTTTGTATTTGACTGTATTCCATATTCTGGCTAGTAGTGACTACCATCCAGAATTGTCTCTTATCTACTTTATTCTATTTAATTTGTACACAGCTAGTTGATTAGAGTATTCCACCGATTTCGGAGAATCATGCAAGCTCTGCTGCATGGAATAGGCTGCACTAGTAGCTCTCCGGCTCCGGCGACATCGTTTTTCACCACAAGACCCAGCCTCAACAGCGTGTCTATGGCCTTCTCTACTGGCATTTCAACCTGCATGCATCCCATCGATCATATATATCATTATTAATCATCAATTCATCCTTGTTATTCTTTCATAATTGTAATTACCTTCTCTTGGAACACATTGTACATGAACGCCTCGCATTCATGCCCAATGCCTTTGGTGCTTTTCACCTGCACTCAACCAAATTCTTTTTATGCTATTATTATTCCAAAAATTAGGGCCATATAATAACACTAACCTGCTCACTCTCCGCTACTTTAAGTAGGGTGGCATACACCAAAATGGCTTCTTTGTACTGCATAAGTAAATGGGTGCCAATACCACAATTCATCTACACATAGAAATCAACATCGAGCAAATGAACAGATTCGTATTAATTACTCACTTGCTGCTGCTCAGAAGCATCAAGAAGAAAATGAATGGAACCAAAGCCACTAGCTACTGTTTTCTCGTAAAGTGTCCTATTCACCAGAAGCTGAAAATAACACGCTTCAAATATGTCAAGCTTGTGCAAAAATCCACATTTCTCTTCGAATTACAAAGTATTAGAGATAAAGGAATTTGCTCAGCGCACTTGATATCTATCCCTTGTTTGTTTGTATCCCAAAAGTACACGAAACACATATATACCAAGAGCACTTGCTGCAATCACATCCAAAAATATTGCGGATCTGCATACAACACTCAGATAAGACTCTACAAAATCCGCTCGCCACTAGTGTAAATCACAATCAATTATCAGAAAGTACATACGGGGAAGATAAAATGTTTTCAAATTTATAACTGAAGAAGTATGCTGCAAGTCCCAATATTGTTGCAATATCCAGCCGCACCTGCATAAGGTGGTCAACATTGTGGCTAAGACATAGAAGAAACACCATAATACATTTAATGAATGATTAACTCAAAATAATCTCTGAATGCATACAATGAACAGTCAGAATCTTCCGTCAAGCTTAAATGATGGATTACTTTTGTGTGTCCTTATGGAACTGCAGCATCCATATAAGTGCAGACACATTCTCAGATGATTTGGTATTTATTTGATAATCCCTACCCTCCTTGCTACTTTTGTTTACTGCTCCTCCCAAAATCAAGTAATAGATTCTAAATAGCAACTATTTTACACCTTTTTTCTCTGATTGTACTCTTCATAAACCAATCTAATTTCTCTACCGTAATTTATGCAAGCTATCAGAGTGATTTAACTCCTGGTATAGCACATTTATAAGATCCTCATCTCAAAATCACATAAAGCAAGGTAAGAGAAACCATACTCTTAGTGGTTTAACTAGGCAGAAAACAATTTGGGATATGGCACGTAGTATACATACCGCATCAAGAATACGGAAAGATAGCTTCTTGTGAGGAAAAACAACCTGCAAAATAAAAACAAGAAAAATATCATTTATTGGCACAAATATTTGTGAAGCCGAAGGGCTTCAGTGCGGAAGCATTTACCGGTAAATCTGGAATAGGAATTCTCTCATAGATTTTCATTTGCCATGAAGGCACCTCAGCTTGATCTGGAGTTTCTCTTTCTCCATTGTCTTCAATATAAAGCAAGATTAATTCTTGGAATGCTGGCTCCTAGACAACGACATCTTTATTCAACTTAGAACTGATCATTTGATAATTTAGAAATGCCGATATAAAAAGATGGTAGCATATAATAAAGCACTTCTTAGTATACTAACAAAATGGCAAATAGATTAAATGAGAACCAACAGGATAAGTATAAATAATTATGTGGTGGCTGACAGATGCATTCCTTGTTTTCTGCAGTTCTGATGCAACAAGGGCTTCAAAATTGTTCTGATTGAAAAGTAGAATAACAACTTCCTAGTTCCACTAAACTTCTTCTCTGTCTACAATGTTGCACAACATGACAGAAACTGCTCATAAATTTTCATCGCCTTTGCATTTAGTAGCGCCTGGGGCCCACAGGGTAGGGCCTGAACTGCCCGGTAGTCATACAAGGACATGATAGACTTCTCTAGCAACTTGGGTTCGTTCTACATTGGTTGGGTATTGAATGTTCAACAGGTTTTTGAGTGTACAATGAACTCTTTTAACAGCTCGAGTTAACAATTTTGGTAGGCAAAGATGAACACAGATTAGGGGTGTGGGCACATTACATCCAATATAATTAGCAATTTCACAAGGAAAAAAAATGTGCAGATTCATACCACTCATAAACTATTGCAAATCGCACAGAACTGCAAATTTAATTTGAAGCTGATATCAATATGTTGAACTAATTTTAAACAAATAATATGACGATTAGAGAACAGAAAGGACGGACCAATGCTCAAAAACAAGAATCAGCGAACATTATGTGCATTTAATGTACCTGGAGAACTGATTGTGAGAATAGAATAGAAATGGCAGTTCTTAACATCTTCCTGAAGTCATTTCCACAAGACTTAGGTGATGCTGGTTTCCATATGTCGCTAAGTGATATCCTTGGTAAGAAGCTTTGGCTGCGCAAATAAAAATCACTTATAAGTGTAAGTACTAGAAGTCTTTAGCCTTAGATAAGATATACCATACTTAGAAAGTTCTTTAATCACACTACTCCACTTAAAGGTTCTGACGTCCAAATGCATGGATACTAAACATCCATCAAATTCAGCGTGAGTGTGACAGAGGCAAGGGTATGCTACTATCAGTATGTACAGATTAGTACAATTCTAAAGAGTAATTTGTGCACTTGAGAACACAGATAATCTTCAAAAATTGAAAAAAAAGGAGAAATTAGCCTTAATCCACAGGATGATTCCTGACCAGCACATAGGCCGTTTCTTAACTTCTTCCTCTCTAACCTCCTGCTAAGTCACTAACTACTTGACCTAATCTTAAATAATCCTACCCTGAGGCCCAAGCAGAGCACCACACAGACAAATTAAAAAGAAATCCGACACTAAACTTTAAAACTCTTTCCTGCAGCATGGTTAACATCACCAAATCTTCCCTGCAGTTTTACACTCAAATATGTTGATTCGTATCAGAGTGTGTGTGTGTGTGTGTGTGTGTGTGTGTGTGTGTGAGAGAGAGAGAGAGAGAGAGAGAGACTAGACCAAATCACACACCCAATACAAAATCGCATGTCAATTTTTTTGAACAAATCCTATGCATTGTTTAACATCTCAAATGTCAGCTTATGAAAGTATAGTAGAACCTAATAAGATTTACCAAAAGCATATCTCCTTATCAATTGAAAGAGGATGCGCAGACAATTTAGAGACAAATATGGATCTTCTGAATTATTGTGGGAAGATGTATTGGCAGCACAACATTTTGAGAAAAGTTGGTTTTCAATTAGAAAGATACATAATGAGATTTGACAGGTTAGAATAACCAAATAAGGAACGGATCTTAGCAATATCAGACAAATCTTGTGAAATAATATGCTAGCAGCTAATCAAGTTCTCCTTCAAACACGACTGCCATATTATAACAAAAATAAACGTCAAGATATTGAAAAATTCTAAAATTAATTCATCTGAAGGATAGGTTCCCACTGCATTAAAATGCGAACGTTTCTTGCAGACACCCAACCTCCATGCATAGGTCAACAACATGCACATTTTTATATATTGATGAATTGTATAAGAATTTCCATGTAAGAAATTTAATGAGATAGTGATCAATCAGCTTCAAACCTTAACTTAGATTCACAACTAGTACTGTCCAAGTGAAGGTCAAATGCTTCCTCGGGAGTTGATGGCACTAGGCCAACCCATGCTAGAAACTTCCTTAAGAGCCTCTCACGTGGCCCAACTCCTGAGAGAATTCCTTCATAACGAGTTACCGCTTTCTGTGCAGCCACCCAGATTGGGAGCTCACTGGATAAGATCTCAATTCCATCAAGGTCCTCAATTTTTTTTCCATCATAGGAATAGCGCTTCAGGGAAAGAGACAAGTCATCAAGCCAAAGCTTAAATTTATTTGCTAAAACTTCTGTATCTTGTATCTGTATAATGCTCTTGAAAACCTGTTCCAGAAAATTTTGAAAATTTTTAATGAAACCTGGAACAAATCTGTGCACTCAGGTTATTATAATTTATAAGAAATTCCTTGATCCATGCACAAAGATTCATGACAAAGTAATGCTATTATGTCTTTTTTTTTTGGAGAAGGGAATGTCTATAACTATATGGGTTACACATGGAATGATTTCTACCAACCTTGTATAAATGATTCCACAGTAAATAAAATCAGGCTTATCTTTCTGTATGAGTCTTGACTTTTTTTCAAGTTTCATTTGAGTGGTATTATCCTCAATACATAACCATAATTAAAAAGCCAATTTTTGCTTAAAGACATTAAATCTCCAAGTAAACAAACCTATCTAAGAAAAACCATTGATAGTGTGCTTTCAATCCTAGTATTCACCCAATCATAAAATAGTGTTTACATCAATTGTTCCTCCTAAGACTGTCTAAAAAGAAGCTACACCAAGAAGTCTATCTCCCTAACAGGTGGTAGACTAAAATAACATGAGTATTTAACAGAACAGCTTTATGGAGTGAGATGGACATGAACAATTTACACAAAAATTCTGCTCCCTCATCAATTATATTTTTATGTTTCAAAATCACAGCAAGTCTAACACCGTGCTGAAGGCAAAGCTATTTTGACCACAGTGACCCAAATACAAAGATAATAGACTGATATAAGAGACTACTGGAAAATTAAAGCTATGCCAATTACCTCATCCAACCAGACACCTAATCTCCCCAGTGGTTTGGCAATAAGGAAAAAGATGTTCTGCAACAACTTTGACTGTAAATAATCCAGCTTTTCAGCAATTAGCAGGCCGTTCTGCCTCTCAGTTGTGTATCCACGCCTGTATATAAAAAATGATCAAGTGGAAGAGTGAATGCCCTGCCAATATTCTGTCAGGCAAGGTCTATTGTAGATGAGTCTGATGTGAGAAAAGGATAGAAACAAATAGGAATATGAAGCGAACACAGTGCAGATATGTTCCAATGACTAATATGATCTAGAGGAGCATGCAAAATGAAAAGATCAATTGGTGTAGTTATTTACCTGAATATTATAGCACTGGACTCTGATGCTCTTCTCCAGTCAATATAAATTGGCAACGTAAGGAGATAATCAGTATTTAGTGCTGATGTCAACATTAAATCCCTGGGAGACAACTCTTGAAACTCGGCATTGCTGAGCAGTCTCATGAAAGAGCGTTGAAAATGACCTTGGATGGCATCTCTAGGCACAAAAGGTTGCGCAAAAACAATGAGGTTATCAATAAAATGTAAACATATTCAAGTGCTGAAGAAGCTCCTCATGAGTTTGCTAGAGCAAAAGCAGAGGGTGCAGACGTGCAGTGCTTGAGAGTTGAGACATCTCATACATACAGAGTTAGTAAAGCAGAGAAACAGAGAATGTACTCTATAATAGCATGTGACTATTACGGATTGAAGATTTCTAAGGATTTTGGTTAGAATACCTGGAAGTGTTGATAGAATTTGGCTGGGCAGCGGCAGTCCTGGACGGGAAATCCAAAAGAAAATTGAGGTCGAGGGTAAAACCAAGGGGCAATGTTAGCTTGGATTTGGAGTCAGTCTCATCTTCATCATCATCATCATCATCTTCTTCTTCTTCTTCTTCATGTTCATCATCAGTCTCGACTGCGTTTCTCTTGGCCTTGGTGGAAAGAGTAAGATAATCATAGTAACTTCTCATTTCCTCTAAAATGGTTTTGTGTTCGGCGTGAAGAATCGAATCCAAACACCTGCAAAATTACAAGTATTATTTATATGGAATGCAAAAAAAAAGAGACGGAGTAGAAGAAATACTACTAACTACTGACTGGGAGAGAGCAGTAAATTGACGGGCTTCATCCGGCGAGGGGAACATGGCGGACACAATGGCGTCGACGAGCTCCGACTTGGAAACTGATATGTGTCTTTGCCTGGGCACCTGAATTCCTGACCAATTTCTACTATTACTACGCTTATCTTCATCTGCCGTGAATGCCGGAGGCGGAAGCGATGGTGGCGGTAGCGGAGGCTTAAGCTCGATTTGAGAGGGAATTAGAGCTTCCTGCACCACCGAGCAGCGAAGAGTGGCAGCACGAGGCCACTGATAATTCACACGAGAAGAAGATGATGATGATGAGAGAGGGCTGAAGCAGCGCAGAGTCTGCGAAGAAACTGACATGAGACCAAATAACGGGGAACTCTTGCCTCTGCAGCTTTTTTATTTTCCCTATTAATTGGAGAGAGAGAGAGAGAGAGAGAGAGAGAGGGAGGGGGGGGGAGGGAGGAATCATTTCTACCTCACAAATCAGCTTTCAGTTTGTTTCCACGTCCCTCTTGCAACAAAAACAAAAACAAAACTTGCCATTTGTTCCGTTCCTTGATTTCTCTAATACACCATGCCACCGTGGTTCAATGCATTATGGATTTAATACGATATTCAATTATCATATTAACTATTTATCAGGATACTTCACTGCTTGACTGGACCAAACGTAAAAATCACCCCTCACATGCGAAATTTTGCTGACAAGTATACATGATAGAAATTACCTTTCCGTTGTGTAGATTGAGGTGAAATTCTACAAGACTTCATATCACCAAATGTGGTCAATTTGATCACAACATAAGAAACGAAAATATTCAAATGAATCCTAAAAGTATTTTCTAACATAAATGCATCAGATGTTAGATTGATTATCTTTTAAATAATTTATATATTTTACACAAAAATATTAGTTTGAGGGAAATTTTGAACATGACCTTTGTTTTCAAAATAAGAGAAGGATCTGTCAAATAGGAAAGTCTTGCGCACAATGACTGTGAATTGGGCTGAAGATCTCCGGCCTGTGGGGGAAGTTACCTTGTATTTTGTACTCCTGTTTAAGCTTGTTTAATGGCAGAGGCCGAACATGCAACACACATTTTTTTGCTTTAACATACATTTTTACTTTTCTACATTTTAATTCCCGTTGAACAATCTCGGGCCTTATGCCCGCAGGCTGCTAGTATTTCCAATTTTATGTACTTAAATTCAACGTTAGTGTTAGATCGTTTTGCTATTTAATCAAGTAAGTTTTCATTTCATTTATGTCTTCTTTTTATTATTATTGTTGTTGTTCTAAGTCTAGCATGAGCGGCTAGACTCGTTATTCCGAATTGAACAAAAATAAGAACTTAATGAACACATAAAAATCGTGAGGCTTATGGACATAAACTGTGTGAATTTGGTTCCGTCGTGTAATCATTTTCTTTGTTGCATTAAAGTAGGCTAAGCTAGTTAATCGTGGCTGATCACTTGTTAATTAGAATTGTATTCACTACCTCTATAAATGGTCAATGAATCGTAACTATGTGTTGGTTATAAAGGGATGGGGTGCATGACGGGTATTGTGTGCAACTTGAGAGATTAGTGTCGCAGTAAATATGGGTCTGTCTAGGGCATAAAGCTGCTTTGTTGTTTACAATCATATGAGAGATCGGGGTTGGATAACAGGTTAGGGATCAGGGGACAAGAGATCACCTCTAATCTATACTGAAAGGATAGATTGGGCATGCCGAGAGAGATCAGGTGCCTTTAACCAGATAATTTGATTCACATAAGTAATCAGCGTGCCCATGATCGGTCAAGTATTTGTTAAGTTCGAATCGACGCTCTAATCCGTAATACATTACTATTAATATTTTATTTTCTTTTGTTTTGCTTTGTTATTTTACTTTACAGTATTTACATTAAAAAGTACGGAGACCACAATAACCCTCAAAACTTTGGAATTGGTGACATTGGAAGATAGAGTTCGCAGCTCCTCGTGGGATCGACCTTTACTCACGTTTGGTGGTTACGTCTGCAGTGCGCATAAGGATAAGTCTCTCTTGAGATTTATTCTGACCGCGAAATGACCTCGCGTCAATAATCCCGAGCGGTGTAGGAGGCTAGTTGGAAAATTGAACTATCTCAGAATGACCCTGATATTGCTTATTCTATTAGCATGGTCAGTCAATACATGTCATCATCGACCGTTGATTATTGGAAAGCAGTTGAGCAAATTTTGAGTTACTTGAAAGGCTCACCTGGACGCAGAATAGTATATAGCAATCATGAAAATATTGAGTGTTTCTTAGATGCTAATTGGGCGGGGTGCAAGGAAGATCGGAGATCCACATCAGGTTATTATATTATGTTTGGATAAAATTTGATCTCGTGGCAAAGCAAGAAGCAGAAGGTTGTCTCTCGATCGCGTGCAGAGTCAGAATATAGAGCTATGACCATATTCACTTGTGAGATATTTTGGATACATCAATTCCTAAATGAAGTAGGTTTAAAAGTCTCGATTCCAGCTAAGTTATGGTGTGATAATCAGGTTGCGCTTCACATTTCATCCATCAATCCTGTCTTCCATGAGTGGACTAAGCATATTGAGATTGATTGCCACTTCGTTCGTGAGAAGATTCGGCTATGATTGATTGCCACTGGATATATGAGGACTGCAGATCAGTTAGGAAACCTTTTTACAAAAGCTCTAAGCGGGACAAGAGTAGATTATCTCTGTGGCAAGTTGAGCATGATTAATATATCTGCTCCACCTTGAGGGGGGTGTTAGAGATATTATTTTGTGTTATTGATATATATGGCAGTAAATGATTGTAGAATATTTAGTTACCTAGAATAGATCGGTTTCTCTTGTATATATATTGATGTAACCAATCATTGTAAAGACATACAATAATATGTTTTCTCATTCATTTAACATGACTTAATTATGTAGGAAGATCAAATTCTGGAAACTTTTATTATTTGATATTTCTCTCATTTACTTTTGCAGTTTTAAATTCCAGTAAAGTGACAATACAATCCAAACCCCATTTGTGATTGCTGACCTAAAAGTAAGATCACATCAGTTTTCTATGGGATCGATCCTTAGATCAGCTTTCTGTGGGATCGATCCTTACTCATACCTAGCTACGCTCATTGTGGGTACAAGAGAATAAATTTATTTTGATCGCGAAACAACCTCGTGTCAGAAATATATTCCATAATTATGGAAATAAACATTATAGTATAAGAAGAGGAAAATAAGGAAAAAAAATAATTATGATATGTCGTATCTTTTACTAAAGAGCTAGATTATATTAATCTACTCTTATTTTACCCTTTATTGTAGAAGAAAAAGGTTGGACCCTAATTAATACATTAAATATGAAATTCAATCCACACCACTCATCTTTATTTATCTAACGACTAGGATTAGATCCTAGTTTTCACCTAAAGATTTGGTTCTCGTTTGATATAAATCATATATAATTAATATTAATGCGATTCATATATATATATATACTAACCTTTTATTGAGTTCGACTAAAAGGAAAATGAAAAATAATATACTTGTAATTTATTTATAGGTGTTTCCATTTATTACATCACTAATTTTTCATTATACATCATATTTACTTAAACTTGTCAAAACGGGCTAAGTCCACGGGACCGGCCCGTCCCCGCTCTATTTTTTGGCGGGTAGGGCTTTAATTTTTAGGCCCGCTAACCTGGCGGCGGGCTTGGGCGAGTAAGCTCGTGGCAGGGCGGGCTTGGGCGGGTAAAGCCCGCATATGTGTGTATATTTTTTTATTATTTTTTCAATGTCACATAATTTATGAAATGAAATTATTAATTAAAAAAACACTCTAACCTAATTCCTAAATCCCTAATGCGGTAACCTACATCTCCCAAGGAATTGAGCGGCACAAATCTCTCTCTTGCTTCCGTCTCCACCGGCACACATCCCTTTTTCTCTCTTGCCTCTCTATCAACGCAACAACACACATCACTTGTCGTCTCTCTCTCGCCTCTCCATCAACGTAGCAACAGACATCACTTCTCATCTCTCTCTCATCTCCGTCTCGCAACAGCACACATCGTCTCTCCATCTCGTAACAACATACGTCGCCAACGGTAGTTTGGGGTCTATGAGTCTCTATCTCACGCCTCTCATTTTTCTCTCTCTCTATTGCCATATGGGTTGGGTCATTTTTTCAGATTTTTTGTTATTCGGGTCTGAATTAATGTCCTCATTTTATGTTGTTTTGGTAAAAATTAAATCTTTTTTATATTTTTTTTTTCTTCTGTATCCTGTGTAAGTCTAGATTTGGGAATACAATTTTATGTATTTTGTTGAGGCTTGAATGAGAAGAAAGAGTGAGAGAATTAATTTATAGAGACAATTTTGATTATGAATGTTCCATGATGTGTAGCTCTATGATGTGTACGTACTGTGTAGAGTGATGATGGTGATGAGTTTTCTGAAAGGCAGCAAAAAAAATGGCGAGAAAGTCCGCGGGCCGGCCCGCCAATCCGCAGGCTTAGGCAGGGGCGGGTAGGACCCTATTTTTTCAGGCATATCCCTCTAGGGGGCTTACCCGCCCCACATCGCTAAAAGGCGGGCTTTCCGAGTCCGTCACCCGTCCCGCCTGCCCGTTTTGGCATCTCTACATTTACTAAATATACCATAATTTTTAAATCTTTTTCTATTATTTTAACTTTATACATCACACTCATTTTCAATTTTACCTACCAATTTAAAAATCATTTTAAATCAATCAAAAAATAGAAAAGAAAGAATGAAAAAATTGATAGCTGCCTACCGAGAGAGAAGACTAATGC
Organism: Perilla frutescens; assembly: GCA_026008535.1. Classification (NCBI taxonomy): domain Eukaryota; kingdom Viridiplantae; phylum Streptophyta; class Magnoliopsida; order Lamiales; family Lamiaceae; genus Perilla; species Perilla frutescens. Next base: position 20,443,897 of record BRKX01000013.1, read on the forward strand.
TTCTTCCGCCAACGTCATTGCTGAAAACTCTAACCAAGACTTCATAACCAACATGAGAAGACTTCGGAGATGGGATGAGCTGACAAGATCGGGGATCGAGTGTCATTAGCAATTCTTCAAATCAACGGCTTGATATCTTTATAGGTAACCACTGAAATTTTGGATTTGAACGTCTCCCGATTGGTGGCGCCGTCGAGATTGAAACCCTCGAGATATTTAATCTGCATTTTAGGCCAAGATTTCTGCTAATATATTTTCATGTATGACGTTTGCAAGAGATGGCCTCAAGAGACTTATCATGAACAACCGCCATTGAAGCTAAATTCAACAATTTTGAGAGAGAGAATGTTTGAATATATAAAATTAATTAAGGTGTTGGTGGTGGTGAGTGGAGAGTGGTGAGATAATTTGGAGAAGGGGTGACACGCGGTCGTTTTGTGGTCAGAATAAATCTCAAGAGAGACTTATCCTTATGCCCACTACAGGTGTAGCCATCAAACGTGAGTAAGGGTCGATCTCAGGAGAAGCTGCGAACTCTATCTTCTAATGTCATCAATTCTAAAGTTTTGAAGGTTGTTGTGTTCTTTGTACTTCGTATGTAAATACTGTAAAATAAAATAACAAAGCAAAAGAAAGAAAATATTAATAGTAAAGTATTCCAAATTTGAATGTCGATTCGAACTTAACAAACGTAACATATGACCGATCATGGGCACGCTGATTACTTATGTGAATTCAATTATCTGGTTAAAGGCACCAGATCTCTCTTTGCATACCCAATCTATACTTTCAGTATAGACTAGAGGTGATCTCTCATCCCCTAACCCCTAACGTGTTGCTCAACCCCGATCTCTCCATTGCTTGTAAACAACAAGACAATTTTATGGCCTAGACAGACCCATATTTACTGTGACACTGATCTCTGAAGTTTCCCACAGTACCCGTGATGCACCTCATCCCTTTATGATCAACACACAACTACAATTACAATTCATTGACCATGTATAGAGGTAGAGAACACAATTGTAATTAACGAGTGATCAACCATATTAACTATCTTAGCCCACTTTAATGCAACAAAGAAAATGATTACAAGACGGAACCAAATTCACACAATTTATGCCATAAGCCTCACGGTTTTTACATGTTCATTAAGTTCTTATCGTTGTTCAATCTGGAATAACGAGTCTAGCTGCTTATGCTAGACTTAAAACACCAATAATAATAAGTAAATGAAAACATAAATGGAATGAAAAACTTACTGGATTAATAGCAAAAACGATCCAACACCAACGTTGAATCCTTGAAAATCAAAGTAGAAAGTTCTTATTGTTTAGAAAAATTCTCGATGGTTAACAAAGAAACTAGAGAGGTTGTATGATTTTTAGTATATAAGATGAACCCTTAATTGGGTTTCTGAAGTTTTGTATATATGGAGGATCTAAACCGCCAAGGACGCGCGTTTCGTGGTTTCATTAAAATTGAATGAAAAAACAAAGGGGGAGCTCTCATGTGCAGGAGACTGATGGGCCGGCCCATCAGACGGGTCGGCATATCACCCGGGATAGCCCAGGTCCGCAACTTGAGCCCTAATTAAAAAAAAAGAAAACACGAGAGAGAGAGACGGAGAAGAGAACCGTGGCTGAGGTGATAGAGAGGAGTCGACCTCTCGCGAACGCCGACGCCGCCACCATCACCACCGCGCTAGAAGCTCAGGACCACCGCGCCGGAAGCTCACAACGACGACATCATCTTCGACATTGAAGAAATTCAATTTTCATCCATTTTTTCTACAACTCGAAAATTTGAAGGTGAGTCTACATAATTCAATCAAATCTATTCAATTGTGTTCAACTAACGTTGTACATCTTTTATAATAAATTCCACTCAATAAACGCAAACTAAGATGCATATATTTGCCTCAACCTTTGTCACGCAGTGCATCTCTACCGTCTGAAATTAATCTCATTTGTTAGGAAAAAAATTGTAACTATTTATGCATCTAAGGTGTTTGTTTTTTAGCCTAAACGAATGAATATTAATGGTCGTGCATGAATTTTTTGGGTTTTTATTTAGTTTCAATTAATTATATCATATCAATACCGACTTGCTACATTCCAATGCTTGAAGGCACATGATGGCTAGGAACTACTACACTATATTTCTGAGAGCCCAAGCTAATGAAGAAGCAAGAAGGATTGTAGAAGATGGATCTAAGAGCATATTTGATGGTGTTCAGGCCTAAACAACCACGACGAATTTAATTGAAGACACGGACGTGTCTACATCATCCGTAAGTATACTGGATCCAATGAAAGTAACAACCAAGAGGAGGAAAAAAAAATTAAGGGGCAGCTTGAGAAAGGCCGAAAGAAGAAGAACAATGGTGAAGCAAGCTCAACTCAGTTGAATGAGTTTGGCTCCAAGACTCCCAACCCTCATTTGTTTTAGATGGATATCAGGTTGATACATGTTTTTAGCACAATTGATACTTTCATGCTTATTAAATGGTACATGTTCTATCTGTGTGGCTCACTTCTTAAATTTACTTTGCAGATTCTTAGATTGAAGATTCCTCATTTTTTAAATTTATCTTGGGATGTTTTAAGAGTTCAATTTGAATCAAAATGTTGATGGCATTTTATTATGTAAGAAATTTATCATTTTGGAATACTATTATGATGTAATTTCATTTCTTAGACAATCATTTATGCATGATTTCTCAGTTTGTCTACTCCTTCTGGTTGTTCAAGTTGCTTTTTTTATGTGAAAAATGACCAAACAAGGGAACTTTATTAGAAATTTTCCAAGATTGGTTTTTTATTTTGATTTTTTGAGTTGTGATTAAAAATGTTGTCCATGTTTGATAGCAGCTAAAAGAGTGAATTAACTCTTGAATTGGAAATCATGTACAAAAATACACATGTTGGGATTTTAAGTTGCTTCTTAAATTGATATTACATTTGATTCTTAAATGATACGTTTTTATTTTTCAATTTATACCTTTACGCTGAATAAATGATACTCAGGATCTAATGTTCCATTTTTTTTAAATGTGATACTTTATAACTAAACAAATGATACTAATATCATTTCTGAAAATAAATTTGTATTTCCTTGAAATCAGAATACGTATATCAAATGATACCTTAACATGGAATAAATGGTTACTTTTTTTATTGAACATTTGATACTTTATAACTTAACAAATGATACTACGATTGTCTCTAAAAATAAATATGGGTCTTACTCAATACAGGCTATGCTAATTATTAAAAGGACAAAATTCAACATAAACCTGTATACTTTACACAAAATTTATTCCACAAAATAACATCTAAATGATACAAAATTTAAAATAAAACAATACTAACCACCATTCCATTGATTCAAAATAAATAATCTAAAACATCTATTCACCATCACAGATACCACAAATAACACAAGCACATAATTTTCACCCATCTAATCATGTCTAACATTACAAACAACTTCATGTTTCAACCATAACCAACTCTACACATGTAACAAATCCAAACCAACAAGTCAAAACATACCAAATTGTTTGTTCAAAATGTATCAAATATCCAGCCATAACACCACAAGTATCCAAAAATAAATACAGAATTCTCAATCACTTCTTCTTCCCGTTCATGAATGCAATCATTGACTCATCTCATAAACTTCAAATCTTAGATCATTCGTTCCAGCAAGGGCAATACGGGCACAGTACAGGGCTCGAAGCTTCCTTCGACCAAAGGACTACAAACCAAAAAAAACGAAATTAGAAAATCAGTTAGGTGAATACAAATTGAAAGAAAAAAAACCATACACAATGTAATTCAAACATTTCTTAAGTATGGGCACAAATGAAAATGTACACACATAAAAACATAAAACAAAATCTGACCTAATTTTGACACTTATAAGCATCTCATTTGGTACTAATCAGCATGAAAATTGATACTCTATACAAAAAATGAAAATGCACACACATAAAAATATAAAACAAAATCTGACCTAACTCTAATACTTATAAGCATCTCATTTGATACTAATCAACATGAAAATTGATACTCCATACAAAAAATGAAAATGCACACACATAAAAACATAAAATAAAATCTGACCTAACTCTCATACTTATAATCATCTCATTTGCTACTAATCAGCATGAAAATTGATACTCCATACAAAAAATATAAATGCACACACATAAAATGCATAATTACAGGCTGCACCGATTAGATACCAGAGTAGATACAAATGAGTATATGTGATCACTTAACAGGCCCAAGTTAATCTATACTTATCTCGAAAAGTAAATAAAATTAACTTAGATTGAGACACAAATAATAGCTAATGCTAATGACTGAGACAAGTAATTTGGTTCTGCAGAATTTATCAGAAAAATCTCAGACTAGCTCCATTCACTCACTCACTCATTGCACAATTCAAAATTCAAACGGGCAAAAGAGAGAAGGTCAGGCCAGAACAAAAGAGAATTCAAAAGAGGAGAGACACAGAAACTTGCCCTATTTTTCCATGATTTCACATACCCAAGATATAAAGACATTCACCACAGCAAAAGCAAAAACGGTAGAGAAAGAGAGGAACCTGAGAAACGCACCAAACGCCGGAAGAGAGAGAGACGTCGGGAGCAAGAGACGCGAACCACCGAATGCCGAGAGAGAGAGACGCGAACCAACGTTTAGGGTTAGAGAGACGGGTGAAGAATCATAGAGGACGAAGGTTGAGACTGTGAAGATGAGGCGGCTAGGGTTAAGGTTGCAATCGGGGAGAAAGGGGGGAATGGGGGAACTGGGGCAAAAATATTATTTATAATCCGGATCGCGGGGTCAGTTCGGGTCGAAGCGGGTCGGATCTGTCTGATGGGCCGATCCATACATTGAATGTACAGGACTTTTTGCGAAAAACAAAATGCTATCAAGAATTTTTTAAATCCTAATTTAAATTTAACTTTACCTACACAAACCCACGTCTCCA